>OY757141.1:15303360-16503360 GCA_963583835.1 Drosophila immigrans
TAGCAGCAGCACTACTCGATGCGGACATGGATCTGGGTCCGGGTTATGACGAAGGGAATGGTTTCTGGTTCTAGTTGCCTGGTCTCTCGTTCGCTCACTCGGCTGCTCTCGCCCGCTTTCGCACACGCTCGGTGTGTCGTCGTCTCTCTCTGGCGCTCGTGACAGTCCCATCCACCTGTCTAATCGGTGTTTGTTAGTATATAAATCTAAAAGCTAATCCGCTTGTATTTCCGCTTGGGCGCTGTGAGGTTAGACCGGAAATTCCGCTCTATATGCAGAATGCAGCAAACGGCAACGGCGATGACGATGGGCAACAGCAGCGACGCCTGCGCCAACATCGGCATTGGCATTGTGCTCGGCTTTGGTGTTGGTGTTGGCGACGGAAGTCGAGTTGCTCCAACTCTCCTCTCGCCCTCCGGTTTCTGCTCCGGCTGCCAGCTCCGGCTGCCAGCTCCTGCTGGGACCCAGCCGTATGTTGTTGCAGCTTGTTTGGGGATTTGTTGTGGCAGTGAAGTACATTTGTTCATCGTAATGGCTCCGGGGATCTCTCTCTCTGACTCTCATTCCCTTCTTCCTTCCCACTCTCTCTCGCTCTCTCTCTCTCTCTCTCTATCGGTGGAGAGTAAAGCCTCCAAAAACCTGTCGAAGCTATTGAAGCATCTCTCCAAATGCAACAGCATATTTGCTCCATTCGGTGCAAAAGTTTAGTTCTGCCTTTTTTTTATATTTCTATTTCTGCTTCGAATGCACTCACTATTTTTTTTTGGTTGTGCTACACTGCTAAAAATTAAGACAATTCTTAATGTGGGTTTTATATATAATAGTTAAATTAGTTATATATAATAGTTAAATTAAAGGGATACAAAATATATATTTTTTTATATATTTAATTTAACATTGCCAAGGCTTAAATTAAAATGTAATCTTGATTATCGAATTAAAAGATCGTGCAAATGTTTAAATACAAAAAAAAACAATAGATTAGTATCAACAGTTGTATTTATAGCAGCTTTAATTCGATCACATAAATTATTATAGGATGATTTTTCACACATGTTTATTATACAAGTGAACTGCAATTTCTCGCAGTGCATCACAAGCTAAGGCTTTTTCGCTTGTTTCGCAGCTGCAGTGCAAGTGCACAATAGGTCGCTGGCACCTAGGCAGACTGCTCCAACTGTGTCATGCGACGCGCTCCTCCGACTGTTCTCCGTATAAGGCCAGAAGCTGACTTGCAACAACAGCAACAGCAACAACAAATGCTGCTCTCTTTGAGTGCAACCAAAGGCAAAAAGCACGAAGGATTGCGTTCGGACGACGACAAAGATTTGCTCCTTCTTGAGCCGAAAGTGCAGCTAGAACGAGAGACTGCAGAGAGAGAGCAAGCGATAGAGAGAGAGTGAGAGCAAGACAGTGCGCAGTAGAGAAGGCTCCAAGTGCAGCAAAGGACGAAGGGGAGGCGAGGCGGTCAGGGCAGACTGTGTGTTGACAGGCTGGCTGCCTGTTGGCTGTGCCGATGCCATTTGGTGGCATCTCCTTGAGCGTGTTGCAACTTGAAAAGAAGGCTAAAAAGTTGGCAGCTGGGCGAGGGGTCAGTCAGGGGTTAAGGCGAGGCTCTGGCATAAACACAACGCCAGCTGCTTTGACTCGCATTAGATGGGATTGGGACCTACATATATACGAAGAGCTGGAGGAGCGGGAGGCGATGGCTCTGTGGGCTTTGCTCGTCGCTGTCAGTTTAGCACAAAGCCATATCCGTTTGGCAGCGAGCGCTGCGAGAGTAGCAACAAAGCAAACCAAGCGCTCATCTCGGATTTGCGCATCGGGTCAGGGGGCAAGTGGCTCGGCAGCAGCAAGTGTTGTCGGTCTGATAGTTGGACAGCAACAAAGTGTGTGTGTATGCGTGGGATATTGACAGGAGTCGAGCTCTTGGTCTCTGAGTGGACTCTGGGCAGCTGAGAGTGGGCGAGGGAGGAGGTCTGTAGGGTATCGAAGCGGTCGACAGGGAAGGTGGCAAGAGCACGGGAGGACGGAGCGGCCAGTGGGCAGGTTATGGCTCGTAACTAATAACCAAGTAAATTGATACGTGACCCTGCATTTAAATGCCATTATTGCCTGCGCTGGTCACTCGAGTATGGCTCCTGCTCCTGCTCCTCTCCACTCCTCCCTCGAGCTGTGACGTCAGTGGTTGCGGCGATAAGGTGGTTGGCATGGACTGCTGGTATTGCTGCTTGCTCTCTGCCAATTTGTGATTGGAATTTTTGATGAGGCTCGACTCTGACGTATTGATTGACTCCACACCACCACATTCACCTACACACACACCAACCATGAAGTGGCAGAGTTGCCTCCAAGTTAGTTCCTTGGACTACCTTTTTTTGGGCATATTGCAGAGCACATACACCTCCATCTGCCTCGCTCTGGGTTTTATGACGTCTGTCATCATCAGAGACGAAGCCAAAAAAAAAAAAAGAAAAAGAAATTGAGTGAAGTGCAACAGCCAAGTGGCAAACGCAGTGGCCACTGCAATGGTCTCCTCTCCGCTCCTCTCCTGTGGAATGGTACTGGCCAGGCTCGTTGTTTGCTTTTGGTTTTCGGCTTTGCACGCCCTTCACTTCCTGGACGTGGCACAGGACGCGGGAGAAGTGCATGCATCATGTATCTATAGCTCTGCCCATTTTCCGGTCTGCCCCTTTTGTTGACCCTTGGTGCCTTCAACTTACGGCCAACTTTTGTGCGTCGCCAAAGAAGCCGAGCAGTAGAAGAAGTAGCAACAACGACGACGGCAACAACAATCATCGTCTGGCGCTTGAAGGAAAGTTCCTTTTGTGTGGCAATGTGGAAATGGCTGCGGAAATGAGCTCGGAAAATAGTACACACGACCGGAAACTTGGCACAAGTTTCGTTGTACCATTTCAGACAGTTGCAAACCGAGTCAGGCACCGGCTTCCAGTTTCAGTTGCCACATCACAGTCGGCATTCCCGTCTCACACTTTCCGCTTCTCTGCTTTCCCGCTGGCCCGTTTCCGTCGATGTCCCCGCGGCTATGATTAAAGTTTTCCTTTTAATTTCTAACAATTGTGTTTCGGTTTAGATTTGGTTTTTGCGGTATCTTCAGTTTGTCCTTAGCTCGCTAACGACAACCTGGGGTATATTAGCTTAAAAATGCGTTAAGATATTTAGTGAGGATGAGCTCTATTAGTTACTGTTACACTCTAAATCCTTACACTAAGTTTAAACGGGGAATTTATGTGAAAATGTTGTTCTCAATTTAATTTTTTAATATCAACAGCTTTGATAATAAAAACTAGTGCAACCATTTTAAAATTCCATCCATAACGTATTTACTTTATGAGATGTTTTCGTAAACTTAGGAAAATACTAAAGTAATATTTTAAAATGTTTTAGGCGATAACTTTTTGCTCTTCAGAGACAAATTTCTATCTCCTAAAAACGTTTTTGTCCTTTCCTCTTTGTGCTGTATTCGCAAACGTTTCACTTGACCTAATTACCACACATTTAGTGTAATTTTAATATATTATTAAGCTTATGTTTTACCCAGTGTGCAGTTGAACTCACTTGCACATCCGCTCCGGTCAATTTGCAATCGGTATGCGAGTGCCGAAGACAGAGACAGCAAGAGCAATTGAGAGCGAGAGAGACAAGGTGGTAGAGAGGGCTCTGTGGCCGCAGCCAGAATGTCAGGCATTTAACACGAGCAGGGTATTTAGACATTTGCCGTCTACTTACCTACACTTGTGGACTTGTGTAGTTGTGTGTGTGTGTGTGTGCTGAGGTCCTTTCTTCAGTTGCCCCCTTCAGTGGGCACATTCCACGCACATCCGACCAGGCGAAGACGTGGCCCGTCCGTCGTTGTTATCCTTTCATCTGGCGTCGAGCGTCTCTCGTCTCACGTCTTCCGTCTCCGACTGCTGCACAAACTTGTCGCTACGTGGTGTGAAAAATATTTAAGCGTGAAGTTTTAGCAGCGGTTTTCGCTTGAAGGCTCATTGTCGTCCCCGTCCCCATCCCCTCTCCTCGCTGTTGCTGCTCGACAAGGACTTCGCCTCTCGTCGACGTCGCTGACGAACATCGTGTTTCCGCATCATTTTTAACGCCACTTTTGTGTAAGCTTCGCCTGTCTCTCTCTCTCTCTCTCTCTCTCTCGCACTCTCTCTCTCTCGCACTCTGTCTGTCTGTCTGCCAGGCTGTGTGTGTGTGTGTGCAAGTGTTGGCCTGGTTGGTATCCGTGTCGGTATTTTTGTGGATTTGTTTTGTGTCTGAGGGTGTTTTTCTAAATGGCTTTTAAAATCTCATCGCCAACGTTTTGTCCTCGCCGTGGCAAGTCTCCAGGCTGCTGTCTGAGTGTATATCAGTGTGTGTGCGAGTGTAGTGGAAGGACTTTCGTGGTTATGTCTCGCCCATTGTGATGGCTCGTTACGTGACGCTGCAGGACTGGGGAGGGCGCAGAGTCCTTTCCACTGGGTACTGCAATGAACAGTTTATTGTGTTATTGGTTTTGGCAATGACTTTTTCTTGCTCGACTTTAGTTTGCTGATTGTCCTCGCGTTTGCCAATTGGAGTTGTTGTTGTTGTCGCTTATTGTTGTCCTTGCAGTCCTTGTTGTTGTCCCTGTGGCTTTCGGTTTAGCATTTGGCAAATGTTTGAATCAGAAACTCAACTTTTGCGGTTCTCGGCATTGCATGTCTGTCCGATGCATATGTTTTACGTGTAAGTGATTTTTGCGGGATATTATTTTATGGGCAGCACAAACCCCAGAAGAGAAGTAAACAGATCGTAAGCAGATAAGGCAGGAAGGAAATAACATATATGTATGTGAAATACGTTGCGAAAAGCAACTGATTATTTTTATGGGCTGCAAATCAAGCATCAATTCGACACCCGCAACTCCTGGTTCTCTGGTTTGTTCCAGCCCCCCATTACAGTGATCCAATCCGCCCACACTTTCCGACTTTCGGTCAATGCGAACCCTCTAATAATCGAACGTTTAGTGTCCGTGTCCACCCAAAAGGAAAACTCAATACACACTGAGCCCCAGCTCGTCTCTTATCGCCCAACTCACACATACAGTTGGCAAGTACTGGGGGAACAACACTCATCCGATTTGGCTTGGTTCACACTGAACAAGGCAATAATTTCAGCTCCTAAGCCCTATTAACCATTGCTAACCGAATGGTGGAAGCAACCAACCGAAAGCCAGTCGAAGGTAGAAGCATTGGAGCAGGGGACATAAGGGATGAGGCAGGAGGGTAGGAGGGTGGGCAGCAGCACATGCAGTCGGTAGTCGGCAGTCGGTAGTCGGTAGACGGCAAGCAGTGTGTTGACTGAGCGAGCAATTGAATAAGCGGCAGGCACAAAGAATTTGTGTGCACGACGACGATGCGGAAGATGAGGACGAGAATGAGCACGAGGACGAGGACGAGGCACGCACGAACGGACATCGTAGCGATCTAAGGAGAGGCGGGGCAATGGGAGGTACGACTCCGACTACGGTTTGCGGGTACTGCCATGACGATGATGACGATGACGATGATGTTGATGTTGATGATGGTTGAACTGGCAACTGGCGAGGATGGCAAAGCGAGGCCGTGCAAATCCGGAACGAACGAACATATTGACAAATTATCCTTTTTACACGCATCGCCTGCTGAGTTGGTCTCGCCTCGCTGAGCGTTTGTCCTGCCACACACACACACACACACACACACGCGCACACACACACACACGCGCACTCACACAGACAGAGGCGAAACCATTGTTAAATGTGCCAATGTGCACACATAGTTGCTTCGTCGTTGTCGTTGTCGTTGTCGTCGTTGTGGTTATCGTCCTCGTTCTCGTCCTCGTTCCCATAGTGTGTACATAAACAGCGCAGATCTGAAACTACGACAACAGCAGCAGCACAACCCAAGAAGAAGAAGAAGCAGCAGCAGCAACATCTGCTCTCTCGCTCTCTACCCAGTCCTGAAAATATCATAAAAGTTCGCCATGTGTGTCTCGATTTTCTCTAGTCCCAATCTCATTTTTTCTACGCCATTGTTTAAGCTTGCTCTAGAGCCTTTGCCTCTAGACACATTCAAGCCAACCCAGTCATGGTAGAAAGCTATGACAGGTACCTTTTGAACTGATCTGCTAAGATATTGAGTCCATAACGTTGGAAGGCAGAAGAAATTTGGTGCATTTGTAGTGAACTCTTTTTGTATAATCACCAATTTGAAACTTGATGATAAAGATACCAATACCAATTTTTGGTGGGGCAGAGCAATTTAAAACGTAAGATGATACGTGATCATTTTATATTTCATTATTAAGTGAGTTAATGCCTTAACCCATATGATATGATATATGTTTATAATCAAACAAAATACATTTTTTGGTTTTTAGTAACAAAATTACTTACGTCTAAAGGTATTTCGCTATACAAATTCTTGATTCTTATTTAGTGTGATCAATTTTAAACACATAAAATAAATATTTGAAGCATTTTATAAATTACTTTAAATCCGATAGCATGTACTGATAAAATATTTTATATTTTTTTCTACTCATACTCGTACATTAATATGCTTTTATCACAATACAAAGTTTTCGATTAACAAACATTAGCATATTGGCAGCTTCTCCCTCTAAGTCGCCTCAATCGAATTTAAAATACATTCTCTTGCATTTGTTTCGTTATGTTATCGTGTTCCTGCCCCAATAATTGACTCAACTTAACCTACCTTCCCCACAAAGTATGCAACAGCATTTTGCATTATACGATGCGAGAGAGCAAAAAAAGGCAGATAAAACACAGCAGCAACCACAGCGCTGCCTCTGCCGCTGCCGCTGCCATGGCTGCTGCTGCTGCTACCGCAGTCGACTTCAGCTTCAACAGCTGCAAAGGTGTTGAGCACATGAACCGCAAATTTTGTTTACAGTGCTCGCTTATTGTTGTTGTTGTTGTTGTTCATTTGACGAAGCCAGAGCACAACAACAACGACAGTGGGAGCAGCGAAAGCAACAACAATACCATGAGCGTGTACTTCGTGTTAAATGCAAAAGGGGAGCAACAACGACCTCAGCGATGACGCTGTCGACATTGTTGTTATTGTTGTGGTATTTTGCTGATGGTGGCGGCCACCATTTTGAGTCTTTCTCTCTCACTGCCCCGTATTGCTGACAGTTGGACCGACCGAACTAACTGACTGACAAGCAGCCGTCTCGTGCTAGCTGCAAGAAAATCAACCCCCAGCCGAATGCTGAATGCAGGCGGGCGGCGGCAGAGTTTGGTTTTGTTGTTGTTGATGTTGGTGTTGGTGTTGGTGTTGGTGTTGGTGGAGCAGCAGCGCAGTGCACATCAAGCCTGCGTTGCCCACAGAATGCACATGAATTGCTTCACACAAACACACACACACACAAACGCACTCATAGGCAAAGAGAGCAATTGGCACGTAGGCTGCGCTCATTTGACAGTTGTGCTCTCGCTTTTACTCTCACTCTCGCACACTCTCTCTCTCTCTCTTCATCTCTGCGCTCACACGCCGACGCCGCCTGCTGTGAGAGTAGCACGGCCCACACACAACAACGTTGTTTTCTAAGCAAACGAACGCTCTCCCATGGTGCTGAGAGCGGAGCGAGTATGAGTGTGAGTGTGAGTGTGAGTGCGAGTGCGACGTCTTACCCAACGCGTTGTGTGAGTCGACGACTCTCACGTGCCTGCTGAGCTGCGAGGCGTTTTAGTCCTTTCGCAAACGTCGTCAGCGTCGTGTGTGTGTCTTCTGCGTTGTGGCTGCCCTGCTCTCAAACTTGTGACGATTTACCGTTGTCCATTGCCGTTGCAATTGCGATTGCGATTGAGATTGCGTTTCTCAATTACCAGCGCGTGTGATAAGTGCTGTGTTTTGTTTTCATTGCCCCTCCCTCCCGTGTACACGTGTGTGTGTTTACGTCTGTGTGTGTGTGTGTGTCTACGGGTGTCATTATTGTTGTTGGTGTAAAAGGGCAGCCAAGCGAATTCAATTACAATCACAATTAGCGTAATTATGGCGGCCACTTGCAGCGTCTGAGGGTGCCCGCAGAATATTCGAAATTAGAAATTAGAAAGTGAAATTGCAATTGAAATGAAAAATTCAAATTCCAATTGATATTGAAGTTGAAGCAAACGTTGAACGTGTCGAATCCAAGTGCAAATATTTCAATAAGGAAATTGCATGCTGCAGACAAGCATCCAAACTCCTCAACGACATCCACAACTACAACTACAACCATAAAGCATAAAGCTTAATCCTCCCCCCACCGCCACCCGCGAAGTGCAGTTCTCAAGATTTGCCGTTAACCTTTTTCGCCATCTCGAAAGCGGCAAAGTTTTTGTGCTGTTTCGTATCGGTGTGTGTGCACTCCGTACGTATGCATGTGCGTTCGCATGTACGTGTGTGAGTAGTGTTTGGAGTGTTGTCGCGGTCTCACTCTCACGACAGCCAAAAAAAAAAGAAGGAAGCTCTCGTCGCTCTCCTTCCACCCGCAGCCGCAAGTGGAAGAACCGTTTTGACGTCGTCGCGTAGTCAGGGAAAAGTTTCTGGCGAGGAATTTAAATTGGAAAAGTAAAATGAAAAGAAAAGCGCTCGAGTAAAAGTTAAACAAAGTGCAAAGTAAATATTAAATTAAGAAAAAATAACGCAAAAAAACGCAACAAAAACGAAGCAGCGCAAAATAAGAAAATAGAAGCGAAGCGCAAGCAAAAGAAAAACGAACAAATTTTGTGCATCCGCGGGCTGAAGGGAGGAATCAGCAGCAGCATCCACCTAGCCATCTTAACGCTGCCAAGCACAAGGAGCAGCAGGAGGAGGAGGAGCAGCAGCAGCAGACGTCAGAGTTTGCTGCCTTCATTAATGCATTCGTTTCGACGTCGAGCCACGCTGGAGGCCAAGTAAATCTCAACCTTTTGCACGCAGCTCGGCATCAGCAGCAGCATCATTTATAAAGCGCTTTATACTCGCGCTTCGTTCCACACGTTCCACACGTTCCACACCATACACACACACACTCACACCACTGCCGTGTGTTGCCGTCTCGTTTTATTATTCCGTTTTCTTGGATTAACTCAATTTGTTGCCGCGTCGCGTCGCGCCGCGCCGCGTTGCCTCGTGAAAAATCGAAACACAAGTGGCAACCAACAACAGGAGCAGCAGCAGCAGCAGCAGCAATCTCACGCACAGTAGTGCAACCCAATACCAAAGAGACTCACACACACACGCACAGCGCCAACAGGCATCCACTGAACTCGTGTGTGTGTGTGTGCTGTGAATACTTATGCGTGTGTGTGTGCTGTCTCGTTGCGAGTGCGAGTGCGAGTGAGAGAGAGAGAAGCTGTTTGCGTTGCCTTCACCTTGTTTGGATTATAACCCATAATAAATGATGGAATGGCTACCAAGAGGATTACCCAGCATTCATGCACCGATACCGATTTGTGGTGAGTCGTTGGTAAAGTTTGTCGTCTCGTTACACCTTCTCTCGCCCGCGAAGGACATTTGCATTGCAATGTGGATTAAACGCAAAGTAGATCGCGCACAGCATCCACAATTGTGGGCCGTAAATAACAGACAGACAGAGGCACAGAGAGAGAGAGAGAGAGAGAGAGAGAGGGCGAGCGAGATAATCGCTTGTTTTTGACGAGCGATAAACGTGGCCCAGGTTTGATCTATTATTGATCCTCTCATCGCATGGAATGTCTGCAACACGAAACACACAACACGAAATGTCGGTGTTGACAACGAGCTGACAACACCACGTTCCATGGAGGCAGCGCATTCCACACAAGCGCTTTGCTCAATCGCCGCCCAAACAAGCAATAAAATTTCCGACAGCCTCTATTAAAACACTCGACGCCAAATGCTTGGCACTAATTGTCTCTGAAACGAACGTTTCCCAAAATATTTCCTCCTCTCCGCCTCCTCCTTTCCCTGCTCGTAAATCGCCTAATTCTCACTCCCTCACTCCCCCCATCGCCGTAGCGAGTCAGGCAGTCCATAAAAATAGGAATCGTTGAAGGGAACAGAAACGCGGCGCTCTGCCATGGCCACAATGGCCATCAATAAGTTATTTTAATTTTCATTTATTTATTTTGACATCAAGACCAGCCGGCAATTAAATGTCAACACGCACAATTCTAGCTCGAGAACCGACAGAACGGAGAGCTTTGGGATATGCGATCTCTCTGTTATTTAGAATCTTGAGGTGACGGCCTCCGCTTGCTCCCCAAAATGTGTTTTTCTAGTTTTCATCGTTCTACACAATTAATTTCGTTGCGTGTTGTCGTTTCCTGTGGGATCAGGGGAGGGATTCGAATGGGAATTGGAATGGGAATGGAAATGGGATCGTAACACTTAAGGCAAACAAACAAAAACCTAATGCACGGTTGCGGATCGTAAAGGCGAGAATTGATTAATTTGTTAGTTATTTTATGGAACAGCTGATGGGAGATGTCAGAGAGATGTTATGGCGATAGCGATGGGAATGGGAATGGGAATGGAGGGATCAGCTACTGAGCTATTTGTGTGAACTGTTGTGGCAGCTGTTGCTGTTTATTTACTCTATGGATTTCCGTTGTGCGATCGCAACACTCTCGAGAATTGAATCCACTTTGTTGCGTTGTCTATCACATTTTGATACCCTGTAAATTGTTTGACTTTTCAATGAACTCTCTAGCCTTGGGCAAACTGTTCACATATTCAAATGCAAACAACGCATATGCCAAAAATTATAGTATTTGCAATTGCATTTGGATTTTGTATTTGCATTTGCATAACTAATCATTTAATTATCGACTTTGCATGGCCAAAAGTCATTCAAAATTTAAACAACGCTCTGCACATGTTTCCGCATTTCACCCTCCCCGCCCACCATTATGATGGATGTCAAATAAACAATTGTAATTCATGTGCTCGTCAATGCAAATAGACAGCAGCAACTGCTGGATAAATAAATGCAACTGGTTTCGTTATGGCCATGTTATTTTGTTATTTTCGGCAATCGAATTAAATGTGCAGCACGCAAACAATCAAATAAGCTGATGTTTAGTTAAGGCAGAGCATAAATTATTGATGCGTTTCAATTTTAGCCAAAGAACCTTAAGAAGAATGAATATTGTATTAAAATGCTGACAGCCTTGACAGCAACAAGTAAAATTTACAGCAGTTAGGGTATATTGAGGTGTGTCCCATTTTTCACTTTGCCCAAAGGATTGACTCTCTAGCTTCTTGAGCTAAGCGCTGGCCACCTTGAAAAGTTTTCCGGAATTTTGGGCCAATATTTGTTTAGTCGACATTGTCGACAGCATCTTTGTGCAACCTTCTGCTGCAGCAGCAGCGACAGCAGCGTAAACACATTTAGAAAGTCAACAAGCAACGATGTATTATATGTATGGCAGATAAGCATCGTATTTCTTTGAATAAATTGTGAATGTTTAATGATCTGGATGTGAGTGAATACAGAACGAGTTGAGTTGAATACTTGTAGTGAAAGACTTTGGGCAGCACTTGAGGCGATACTCGTATAACAAGTGTAATTAAGCTGCAGTAAAATCGCATTAGACAACTTGCAACAAGATGACATTGCATTAGTTCTGAGAGGCGATTACAATAAACTGTTCGCACTCGCATTGCAGCACGCTATCTAATCCCAGAGTGTGGCACAGACACACAACACAAGACATCTTTAAGTACGAGTATCTCGTCTCTCGCACGCAATTCAATTAAAATGTCAGCTCGGAATTGTCCCCTTTAGAGCGAAGCGACAGCTGTTTGTGTTTATGTTGTTGCTCTTGTTGTTGTTGCAACATGGTTTTGGATTGGAAATTAATGTTGCCAAGAAGTGTCTGGCCTAACTTCCAACCAGCCCATATTAACGAACTCCTCAGCCGAGCTACCTACGTTGTGTTCCACTCCGGGTTTAGGGTCGAGAGCGCTGCTCAAGGGTCGAGGGTCGATGTTGCTGGTCAGCCATTTGCATGATTTTTAGTATTCTCAGTGAGCTGGCAGCTGAATGCCTCCTGTGAGCGAGTAAATTTGTATGCCAATTACTTAGGCAGCAGCAGCAAACAGAACTGCCAATCGACCCAAACGACAAGACGAAGTAAACGATGCTCCTCCTGCTTCTCTCCGATTCTCCTTTGGCTCCTGCTCCTTTGGCAAAGGGTCAGAGTCATTAACATGCTGTTGTCGTCTCTCTGCTCGCAGCAGCATTTAGGGGCGACATCTGCACCTTTCTGTGTGACACTCTGACGCCGCAGGGCCAGGGACAGAGACAGAGAGACGGCGACGGCGACAGCTTTGACACCAAAAGCCAGCCGCATTGTGCCACGCCCATCTGCATGGTGGAGGCAGGACGACAGAGCCTTGGCAAGGACACACATGGATGGCACATGGCACTTGCCATGCCAGTTGGCAGTTGGCTGAAAAGCAACCAAATTTAATACAGCATAAAATAGAATTTTCAAAATCGCTGTTTGCTTATGGAAATTTCTGGGTTTTCCTTGTTGCTTGCTGCCTTTTGTCTACTTCTCCCCGTCCCCCCCTTCCTCCCTCACACCAACAACAACAACAATAGCCAGCAACAACAGCCACAGACACTTTTCCAAAAGTTTTCATTTTGTGGCTTGGAGTTTTTGTCAGTTTTATGCACACACGCACGCCCCCTGGACATGCCCCCGTGCCCTGTGCCCCATGGCCCATGCCTCATGCCTCATGCCACATAGTCCCCTGTGCACTCGGAGTTCGTTTCACTTAACCTTTTTTCTCTTTTCTCTCGCACTGCTCGTATTTTTTGCTTCAATCGGAACACCCTGTATGTGGCCTCAACGAATACGTTCTCGTCGATGGACGGCCAAAAAGTTTGCACTGTTTGAACTTTGGTTACTTTCGTGTTCAAGTTTTCAGTTGCAAACTTCACAAGTATTGTCTATGTATCTTTGGCAGTGCTTGCGTGTGTGTGTTTGGGGATTTTGGGGATTTCTGGTCAAGCAAACTAATTTGTGAGCAGTTGATCAGCTTACCAAGTGCCAAGTTGACGGAAAAGTTTAAGTATTTGCCTTGCACTCATTTGTCACTTGTCGCCCTCACTTTGAATCAATTATGATTCATAATACGGCCAACCACTCGATGAGAGTCGTTATACTATCAAGTCCAGTGAGCGAATTAGACAATTGGTTTAACAATGGAGAAGCAAATATCCAAACAGTGTGAAAAATAATGTTTCAATTAAAGTAGAGCGAAGAAAATTCCTTATGATAATACTTTCATTAGATATTCGATTTTATTAACGGAGTTTAGCAATAGTTTTTCAACTGAAAAATTTGTAGCAAATGCAACTTAATGTTGTCCCATTTTAACTTATTAAATATCGTAATGCTGGATTCCCATCAACCACATTTTATAGATATCTTCAACTTAAGTTAAGCAGATTAGTTGAAACTTCTCAGAGGTATTTATTATAAGGGGGCTCATTCCTTGAACAACTTTAACTACAAAAAACTCGGAATGTATTCATAGCTTCGTGAATATATTCACAGCATTACACGAAGTACGTCGTTTGCAAATTCTCGAATAATTTGCTCGTTATAACTCAAGTACTCGATAGAAGAATGTGGACGCTTGGCATTATCATAATAGAGTAGGGTATTAAAAGTTAATTGAAAAATCATTGCTTGATATTTACAAGGCGCACAGCGGAAGCAAGCAAGCAACACAACTGGGAATACGCTCCGCTTCTCACAAAGGATAAGCACGAGGTCCTGTCGAGAGTGGCTGCACTGGCAGCAAGGAAGCAACGAAGCAAGGCAGCAAGTACACAGTTGCAGGGCGTCATTTTACGCAACTGTACAAACAGTTGCACAAATAATAAAGAACGCTCTCCACAATTGGGAACGGGAGGTCCTTGGGGGTCTAGCAGGAGCACAAAAGGAGGCTGAGGGGGGAGGGGCTTTGCTTGAGGAGGGCACTTTTAAGAGCGAAAAACACATTTTTGCACTTTTATAGCGCAACATCTTTTGTACGCGCGACGTCGGTCCACTCGTCCTTCCTCGTTTCGCAGGCCAAACAAAAGTCCCCCACAGCTACAGGACGAACATCACACAGACACGGACACACACACACACACATACTAGGACGGACACAAAGGCAGACAGTCGTCCTGCGGCTGCTGCTCCTGACGGTGCCAATGGCGGCTGCCTTTAATAAACCCACTTTATTGTTTAGAGCCCAAATAAAATAATCCCCTTAAATGATGCCTTCGCATAATAGACGCCTGCTGCTTATTTTACTGCCGCTGCCGCTGCCACAGTCTCTGCAAGCAGAGACTCTGTCTCTGCCACAGTCCCCGTCTCTGTCATTGCCACAGTCGCTGTTGCTGCCGTCTTCATCTCCGTGTTCGTGCCTGGGCGCCGCTGTTGTCGTCGTCCTTGCCAATTCGTGCCGAGTTTCTGCTTTGTTGCGTCCTCAAAACAGTGGGAAGAAACCAGATTTTATTGTGCAGAAGCTGTGATAGATGAAATGAAGTTAATTTGACATAATAAAACCTCTGCATGTTAAAATTGATTCTGTTCATAGAGAGCTGTTGAGTTTACTGTATTGTGATTGGTAGATTGGTTGACTAAAAGACTTGTATAGTGTTTAAGTTATTTATTTTTAGACTAAACATTTTAAAATAGTGAGGGAATTAAACATACAAAAAATAGTATGCAAGATTTTATATTTCTAGCGTATAGATCTTATGATTTACCTGAGATAATTAGTTGAATACAATTTTGTATCCTGTTTGTGGAGTGATCAACCCCACTGTTGCTTAGATGTGCAGACAAGGGTCTGTGTCAGAGTGTGTGTGTGTGTGTGTGTGTGCGTGTGTGTGAATGTGTCTGTGTCCTGGCTGAGCCCAGGCGTTTGCGTTAGCGTCACTAATGATGATGATTTTGTGGTAAAACGTTGTGTTTGTGCTAATCGGGACAATATTATGCGGCAGTAAAAAGTAAATGACTCAAGACAAGACAAGCCACGGCACGGCACGGCATGGCACGGCACAGTGGGAAAGCAAAGCAAAGGGGATGGAGGGAAGTGGGCGGGGTAAACGGGAACAAAGAAGCAGACACTGAAAGAGCGAGAGACAGAGCAGCAATGAAACCGAGCAGAACGGGCAAAAGATGCAGGAAAACACACGGCACACGGCAGCTGGCTGTGAATGGCGATGGCGATGACGATGGCGACGGTAAAGGCGAAGGCGAAACTGAAACGCCTTTCACTGGCAAAAGATAAAGAGCAGCAGGACAACAAAGGCGACTGCGCTAAGCCAAAAGAAAAGGCAGCTCGAGTTTAAGCCGTAGATGGAGAGGATGCGGGGATAGAGACGGACGGACGCAGGCAGAGACTACGACTACGACTGAGAATGAGAATGGGACTGAGCTGTAGTCATAACGTGACGATAGCAAGGAAAGGATAAACAGCAAGAGTGAGAGAGAGAGAGAGGGACAATGAGAGAAGAGGATGCTGGTTGCCGGCAAAGGACGACAACCCACAAGGGTCGCCTCATCCTGTTCTCCTTCCCTTGTGACTTGAGTCAACTCGTCTCGTCTCGTCTCGTCTCGTTTCGCTGACTGCTTGGCTGACTAATGCGAAAAATACGTAATTGCGCATAAATACGGGATTAACAAAGTGCTCGTCCTTCGTCCTTCATCATTGTTGGCTGCTTGTCGCAAACCCGTAGCCTGGCTTGGCTTGGCTTTTGGACGCGCAACAAAATTAGGCATTACAATGTGGCAGCGTCGGGCTACTGTGCAGCAAGCCCACTGTGTGTGTGGTCGGTCATAAAAGGAAAAACCAATTCGATGCCAGAAATCCTGTGAAACATTTGCAGGGATTTGCGGAATTAGTTGGGCACAAATATGTACAGCAGCCTAAGAGACCCGGATGCGGGGCTTCGCCTGAATTGGCCAATAATGCCGATCCGACCATCTCCAAGATCAGCCAGATTGTGTTTAGTTTTCTCGAGTGTTCTAAGGGTTCCATTTGATTAGCATATAAATTGCTGACAAAACTTCCCCTAAATATTCTTTGCAACAACAATATACAATATATAAGAAATTTACTGACTTGTTTACTAATTATGTTTGCAAACCTTCTTATCATTTCAGGTGAGTTGAATTTGAATTGAAATGTGATTGAATGGTACGCTAACGATTAGCAGCTACTGTAAGTATTATCTAATTGACGACAAACGATGATGCAGGATTTTGAGTGCCTGAACCAGGCAATAAGGTGACAATAGCTGAATTTCATTGCTCCTCTGTGTTGCTAGGACTTGAACCGTAAGCTGATTGGGTTGACATAACCAAAAGGAAGAGAACAAAACCATGTGAGGCAATTCAAGAAATGTTAGCACAAAGAAAACCTGAATAAATTTCACCTCTCACACTGGGCCACAGAAAGATACAAATGCGATAGGCGGCTGCAGATATACTAGATACAGATACTTGCGACATTGCAGCCAGACAAGTGAGTTGCGTCAAGGACTCAAGTGGGTTGCAACGTGAACGAGAGTCGACTCCCCACTGAGTTCTTGAGCTGTGCAAAAGGACACATGCACAAGTCACAGCTTGTGGCAGACTCGCTTTCTCGCACACACACAGACGTTGTCAACGTTGAAGCTGCAGCTGCAGCTGCATCTGAAGTTGAAGTTGAAGTTGAAAACCGACTCATGAGGCACATATCTGCAGTTAGCCAAGTATCTTTTTCGTTTCCTCGCAGCTCCCCTCTGGGCATGTCCTCGGCATATGCTGGCAGTTGATGCTGCTTTTTTGTTCTTCTGTCTCTACTTTGTCTCTTTAACACTCGTCACTTTTATCGCTGCAAAACTTTTGCATTTGATTGCTGTTTTTGTGTCCTGCTCCGCCCAGCCACTGGGACTGCATTGCTAATCAGCTAGAACACATATAGTTGCACCAATTTAAGGGATAAAAAGGTATAATGGAGTATAACAATAACGTAATGCTGAGCACTTCAATCTTAGAGGCTTTTGGGGACTATACTCACTAAATAAATATTCTAGAAATAATTCAAAAGCAATTATAAAAGAGTAAGAGAGAATTATGTTCACTCTGCTTCAGTATTCATCACAAAAAACTATCCTTTTTCCATTGATAAACTTTAAAAATGAGTTATGTCCCAAAGAGTTCGAGAAATCTTACTCTGCTGGCCATTAATCACAAAAAAGAGAAAGCATAACACTGGTTGTTAAATGTCAAATGGTGGCGAGTAATTCTCACTATCTTTATCCTGCTGCTTGGCTTCACAGCACTATAAAGCATACTTAGGACTTTGTGAGGTTGTCGCCTTTAGGAAAACCTGTCGAATGGATTGCCAAAACATCCGACAGTGGATGTTCACACCTAGCAGGCTAAGATGGGTTCGCAAGCGACGACGGCAAGCCAACTATCCAGCCAGTCGAAGGACCCATTTGTTTGGTCCTGGCTGGAATTTCATTTATGCTTGCCATGAATGCGTTTTGCACTTGGAATCCCATGGAAGTTGTGCATTTCTTAGCGCGCGTGCGGAGAATTTCAGTGTGGAATTCCTGCATTCTGGACATGCCGCAGACATTGTCGAGCAATGGCATAGGCAAACGCAGAACACACGACAAGGACATGTACCTCACAGAGAGAGAGAGAGAGAGAGAGTGGGAGAGAGCGAGAGAGAGAAGCAACTGGAATTTTGTGCTTGTGCAAGATTATTTCTCGCAGTGTCAGGATGGCAGACAGACGGTATCCGACCCCCTTGTAGCCAGAATGCTCGCCAGAATGCGACTGAAAGTATTTAAATTGTGTTGCAAACATTTTCTTACCCTCCACTGTTGCTCCACAATTCCTCTTACTTTTTGTTTATGATATTTGCAAGCGTCGAAAAGCTGAAAATCTCCCGAATATTCTCGGTTTTCCAATTAATTAAAAGCATTCCACAACTCGACGGTGAACTACATTTGCATTTCGTATTGCCAACTAATTCTATGGCATTAGTTTAATAGCTGGACAAAATATTTTCTTTGGCCATTTTGACAGCTTAGAACTTAGCACGCGAATTTTAATTGCCACCTGCTGAGATACGGTTTGTTTTAGGTCTTTGCTGGGCGGAATGCTTATACGTTTTTCATCGAAATCGTATTAATTACCAACTGCAGCCAGTATTTGTTGTGCCACTCGCCTGGGAAATTCGCATTCTGTTACTTTAATTATACATTTGGAGAACTATTTGAATGTACCATATAGGACATGTGCAATTAAAAATCTGTTCTGAATCTATCAATTAATAATGGGCGACATAAGATCGATTATAGCATATAGTAAACATCGCATTTGATATACTACAAATGTCAAGAAAACAAATTAATATTTGATTCTCAAAAAGATGTCAATAAATTAGTATAAACTGTGGTCATTAAAATTTGTTTAGTATTATCTAAAAAACACACAATCAATGCCACTCAATTGATTTCATTATATGTAGCCCATTATTATTGTTGATCATGATGATAATGAGAACAGTTGGAAAAAGGGAAACAGCATAAAAATGAAATAAGCGTTTGAACAGATATTTGGGATAAATTTAATTAGTGCAATTTTAGTTTCGATTATTTTGCGAATTCAAGCCGAAAGTTTAGGGAACTGTGATGTGGCATAGAATGTCCAATGGTTGCCACATCTTGTGTTGCACCGCGAACTGTCTGTAGGTTGGTGCGAATGGACGATTTAATTTATGAAATTATTATGCATATTTATTGTTATTGCTTTGTTTGTTTAACAGTTCCGTTTGCCAGTATTCAGAATGCATGTGCATCCTGTACATATGTGTTTATGACTGCGAGTCCGTGTGTGTGAGTGTGTGTGTGTGTGTGTGTGTGTCTGGCAATCATATTACTATCCCCCCAATGAAATTTTGGCAATTTCAGTTAGTTAAATGAAGGCGTGACTGCGTCCCGTTCCCAGCCAGAAACCACTGGGGAGGCCAGCCAAAATTGATGGCAACATTTGTGCGTCCCGTTGCGAGGCTTTGGACGGGGATTCGGCTTGTATGTGTGTATGTGTGTATGTGTGTGTGCGATACCTTTCTCGTCTGCCTCCTTCCGCTGTCGCACATCGACTCCTTCTCGCTGGGGGATGGCGTCTATTGGCCCTGGTCAGCGGTTAAGCGACTTGCCTTTGCCTGCTGCCCGAACCGTTCGATTGTAGTGCCATGTGGTCATGTGACCATGCTGACCGCAAGAGCCCAGCAATAATTAATGCATGAGCTGCAAACTAACCAGACTCTGGGCCTGGCCAAGTTGTTGGCCCACACACAGCTGCAGCTGCAGCTGGAGACAGAGATGGACACGGAGATGGAGACGTGGCCGGGAGGCGTTTGGTTAGCCTGCTGCTGTTTCTGCTGCTGCTGCTGCTGCTGCTGCTTCGCATTGAGAGGCCTGGGGACAATTGCGGTGACCTGGGTCACAACCGGAACTCTATACAAAGCGCCAGCTGCCGTCGACGTGGTCGCCACAGAGATGCCGCTCTGCGACGCCGACATCGACAACGACGACGACGACAACGACGTAACGGCAAATAATTGCATATGAAACCGCAGTCGCAGCCTGTTTGAAGCAGTTGACGGTTCGCTCGCTAGCTGCAATGCAGCAAGTGCCGCAGGACTACACTCCACTGACTACACACACACACACACACACACACACAGCAGCAAATCAAACTTAATTTATAATTAATTTAGTTCCTCGCCCTCTTCGTGTCCCCCTCTCACTTGGCTGTTGGTTAAACATGCAATTTCACAGATTACTAGTACATAAATAGCTGAATGTTTAATGAGGCTCAGTTTACCAAAGTGGCCGATATGGAGACTAGTCGTCTGCTCATTAGAGAATCGCAGGTGATCGATCTAGATTGTTCGTTTATTGAACTTGCAACTGAATAAGTAAAGAATTACTTGCTTATCAACAACATTAATAGTCGCATTATTATTGACAGTTAAAAATACGATAGACTGGCATTCGAAAGATCACAATGCAGCTAGCTGGCAACTGTTTAGATCTCAGTGCTCTAATCAGGCTACCATTGAGCATAATTTGACTCCACTGCATCTTTTTGACGGCCTGCTGCTTAAGCTTACTGCTGCCCAAAACAGTATGCTTTACTTTTTGAACTTCAATTCTATTTTTTCTTGTTACATTTTGAAACATTTTTACTGAGACCTATTGGCAGCTTAGCAAGTTATACATCATAAAAATTATAAACCATAATTATAAGTTTATAGGTCAAGATTTTCAATTATTCGCCATTATAAACTAGCCAATTGAACAAACCAAAAAAAAATGCTGTAGAGAGTATTTATCAGTCGAGAGTCTAATTATCATTTATTCATGTTTCGCTGTTTGGCCCCTAATCATCATTTGAATTTTAGATCATGGTGACCTGGCACTCGATAATGTCCTGCTGCCCACTTGGCACTTGCAACATGCCGAATGTCGAATGCCTAATGCCGCATGCCGCATGCTGAATGCCGCATACCACATGCCCTGATGGCACTTGGACAATGGCAGGGCATGCCTGGCCTCACAATTTCGCAATTGATTTAATTGTGAATGTATTTATTAAATAAATTATTCATGCTTCGCTCGATTGCACTCCTTGTGAATGTGCTGTGGCTGACCTAAACATGCTCTGGCCACACGGACACACGGACACACAGACACACAGACACACTGCACACCAGACAAGGCAGGCAGCATCACCGTTTGCCACTGTAATTAGTTGTGGTGGAATAATCGCATGCAACCGGCGACTGCCACATCCTCATCTCACAGAGGAATCCGATGCTGGAAACTACCATTTAAATGTGTGCGCCAGAGGGGACGAGGCAGGACTGCAGAGGATAAGGCTCCTCTGTGTGTGTTGGTTGGATATATAGTTGGTCTGTCGGTCAGTCGATGGGTTGGTTATTTGGTTGGATGCCCGCCTGCATTTTGGCCATTTCGAGTGGTGACATTTTAATTTACCCGAGCGAGAAAACCAATTTCGCAGCATTGAACCAAATGCGAAATGTGACAAATGCCACACAGCAACAGCAACAGCAACAACATTGAGAACAATGTGAACTCTACCTAATTTATTCAGCATTTATTTATTTGCAGTTATGATTTGTGTTGTTATGTGGTGTATCGCAGTGTGTGGCTGGCGATGCTTGTTGCTGTGCGGTTGGGGAGTCCATTTAAATGACTTTGCACAAAATTGCATTTGCATCGGCAAATTAACCAAATGCAATAACCAAAAGTCAATGCACATTGCAGCTGATGGCGTCGCAGGAGCATCTAAAGATTAAGCATGGCCAAAACGGATTACAAACTCATAATCGAGTCAACTCAAAGGACAAAACAATAAGATACAAATGAGTTAATTCGAGTGCACATAATCATATAGATGACTTTACTGGCAATAATTCGATAATTCAACCAGAACGAATTCCTATAGAATTGTGTACAGGGTGTAGAATATTCGAGTACTCTCAATTGCCGTGCTCTTTCAATTCAGAGCCGTTCTTAGTTGCCAAAAATACACAAGCTACAAAGAATATCGTAAATAATAGATTCATAGTATTCCACTTCCTAAGCTCATATCCTGACTGATTGAATTCAAATTTCAAATGTATCCCAGAGCCCATTCGCAGTCTAAACATTTATGGAAAAAATGCAACATCTAAAAGCAACTGACAGACAGGCGAGTTGTTAAAAAATGAATGGAACTGAATTGCATTGAATGCTGCCTTTAAGAGGCGAGTCAGGTTGAGTTGCGTTGTGTGCATTGCTCTGCGTTGCGTTGAGTCGAATCGTGTTGCATCGAGTTGAATCCATTCAAAATAATGCGAGACGAGGTGAGTCGGGGGCTCTCTCTCGTGCTGGTGTTCTGATTAAATTCGGCAAATAACGCTGATGCCTGCAAATCGCCGCTCAATGCAAAAACACAGCTTGGTCGCCAAGGCAGCAGCAGAGGCGAGAGGGTGGAGGGGATGGCTGCCATGTTGAAGTACACAAAACCCATGCAAACAAACAGGCATTTCATGGCAAACAAGAGCGACGAGTGTAGAGCCGAGCAGCAGAAAACCAACAGGGGTCGGTCGCTTCCCACCTCCATCACTAGCTGCAGCTGCAGCTCACAATTCTCTGCGTGGTGGCAATGCTAGTTGCACACACCCAGTGTGGCAGTCATGGTGCCAATCCGCAGCATCAGATGGCTGCTGCATCGCCACCAGCTCCCAGGTCGACCCACACGCAGTTAGGCAAACTGGCAAATACGTTGGAATCGGAGGCGCCTTTGTTTGGTTTGTGAGGCCCGGGCACGGACACCAGCACGGACACGGATCGGGACTCAGCTCGCTTTTGCACTCGTTGGCATTTTATTGTTGTTGCTGCCGCTGCTGCTGCTGCAGTTTCGGGCATTATTTCGGTTTAGTTTGGTAAATACACATACCGAACATGCCCCATGCAGCATGTGTATGCCGCCTGCCCCAACAGCAGAATTTGCCTATGCCAGCCATGTTCCCTCTCGACAACACCAACAACAATCCAACTAGGAGCTTAGGCAACGGTTGTTGCTGCTGTTCGCAAAGCTCGTGAGGCGGAGGAGGAGGAGGACAGCTGCCACTGCAATGGCAATGGCAACTGCAACAGCAGCGCACTTGCATGTGGGGCACGCACATAAAAATTCTTTGAATGCATTCCGTGCATTTAATGAAAACTTCAACCATTTGGCGATTTGACTTTTGTCACTTTGCATAAGCTCGCATATCTTTTGAGAACAAATCGCTTGTCTGTCTAAATATCGCTTTGAGCTGCGGCCATCTCAGTTTACAATTAGATCAGAGGAATATCGATGCTGCGATGATGGCATTCAACTGCCATGTCGCACAAAGAACACAGCAAATGGTTTTAGTCCTTGTCATCGTCGTCGTCGTTGTCGTCATCAACGGAAATTCCATTCTGGCATTGAATGCGAGTCGAGGCTTCTGTGAGCACCTGCGTTGCTGCTGCTGCTGACCTGAAAGGGGCGGAGCATGGGGGCGTGGCTGTCATATCTGAAAGCAATTTGGCTGGAGTGAAACGAGAAACAAGAATCGATAAAATCGTTGGGCGTGCAATTTTGTGCCGTGAGCAAAAGACCTCAAAAGAACAAACCATGTGGGGCAGCACAACAGCACAGGGCCAGCACACAGTCTGCACTAACCTCCCTCTATTCCCTCTCCTCTCCCTCCCCTGAGTGACCCCTTCCCCCCCCTTGGCTGGGTGTTCATGTCCGAAATTCAAGTTTCAGGCCGCTCGCCGCATTTGCATTTTTGCGACTTTCCCCCCGTCTTCCCCACTCGAATGTCCAAAATCATTGCGTTCATCTCGTTCCCGGCTCCATGAACTGGACCAGTCGCAAATGCATTGAGGCGTATGCGCAATTTTTGCCTCTTGCATCCGCGTCGCCCGACGTCCCTCAGTCAAGTCCGTCAGCGAAGCGACATCAATCAGTTATTAGCACAGGAAATCCGCCCGACGCCCGCAATTCCTGTTCCTGCTGGTGAAGCGCTCTTGTTAAGCCACAGCTAAAAGGTTTAAAACGAGGTCGCAACACTTGAATTTGCGATTAACGTTGAGCACTTGCTGCTTTCCACCAAATATTATTCTATGAACGTCCACAAATTACGGAAACCCACAAGAAACAATTTGCCACAAAAGTATGCTACACTTTGGGTAGTTTAAATCAGTGACCGATAATAATAATTTACATTGCAAAAAAAGAAAAAGCTAAGCATTGAGAAACGAAAACAATTCTGGAGCATCCGTCATAATTTTAAAATTAATATATTAGGTTTTATGCATTCAATTTGAAAGTGAGTTTTGTGTTGAGGGAAAAGACTCACAAATCGTTTTTTTCGAGTTACATTTATTGTAATGATATAAATATTATTGATTTATATAAAATCATTTAAAATTGTTATTAAAAAAAAATATATAAATAAAAGAATACCATAATCAAATCGATAATATTTTAGTTTTTGAATACAGCTGATAATAATTACGTTTTCAGTTTCAAATGTTTTGTAATATTTGCTAAAGGGCAACAAATTGCAAAGCAGATGTTTTTTTTACGATTTTTGAAATTGAAAATGTAATTTAGTTACATGCAAGTAAAATGTAATAAAACAATTTAGTAAAATTTAGGAAACAAAATATTATTGTGAAATAATTAAAAATGTGAAACTAAAATGTATGATCATTTGTTGAGAACAGCTTAAGATTACCTGAAGGTGTTTTAAAAAGCAAAGTAAACTTTTCAGTCAATAATTAAATATGTACACAAAACATGTTAAACAACTCTTAAATCCAACTACTACTAATTTGAGAGTTAAATTAATGGTTTAATAACTTATAAGTTCATTATCCTATGGTAAAGAAAGCTAACCGCTTATCAGTTCGTTTTATCTGTGTTATCAGTAATTTAGATAAACAGTGAAATATATTTTTTTCGGTTACTAATTTTAAAGCCAACAATTTAACATATTCCATGTCTTGCGTTGCTTTCTGCTTACAGTGCCGCCCAAGGCTGGACAGAAGCGACCAGCGACGAGCCCAGCTCCGCACATACCTGTGCCGCACCACCTGCAGACGCCGCCAAACTCCGGCAGTGTGCCCGGTGCCTCGGTCGCAAATAGCCCAGCAGCGCCGCCGACGTCGAGCAGCGGGCTGCTGAATCACGCCCTGCCCACCAACCACATTGGCGCCCAGTCGCCGCAGCAGCAACAGCAGCAGCAGCAGCATCAGGCGCATCAGCAGGCTGTGGCCGCCGCTGTGCAGCAGCAGCTGGCGGGCGTGGGCGTCGGAGTGGGCGTGCCGCCGGGCGCCATCAATGCCGCGACGGCGGCCAGTGCACGCGGCTCGTTTGCGGCCGCACTGCGCACGCTGGCCAAGCAGGCGGACATCAAGGAGGAGGACGATGGGGTCAACGTGTCCCGAGATCGAAATGTGCCCACATCGGCAGCTGGACCGCAAGGCAATGCCGGATCCGGACCTGTACCTGTGCCGCTCAACTCGGTGGCCGGACGGGGCGTTGTGTCGTCCGGCGGTGTTGCAGGCGACGATCGTTCCGCTGCCGCCAACAAGAAGCGTTCGCCGCCATCCCCACAGCCGCCGGAGAAGATTGCGCGCCTCAGCCACACGCCACAGACGGCGGCACTGCAGCCAGAGCTGCTGGCGCGCAGTGGCTTCCAGCCGTACAGATCCGATGAGCGACTGATGCATCCCGCGGGCGCATTTCCCTTGGAGGCATATTCACACTTTGCCGGCCTGTCCGGCATTCCACCAGGTGAGCAGAAACCTCGGCCAGCGACATGAGAACGATTAATTAACGCTTATCCCTTGCAGCATTTCTGAACCCAGCGGCTGGACTGCCCTACTCGGATCCCTTGTACTTGGAGCACCGCTATCAGCTGTTCCGCGCCGCCGGCGGACATCATTCGCATCCGCATGCGGCGGCGCTGTATCCCCAGATGGCGCCGCCCTACTCGCATCTGTACTCAATGCTGCCGGGCGCAGCGCTGGGCATCTCGCCGGCCATGCACGATCGCATCAAGCTGGAGGAGGAGCACCGAGCGCGTCTGGCACGCGAGGAGGAGCGCGAGCGCGAGATGCAGCGTGAGAAGGAGCGCGAGCTGCGCGAACAGCGCGAGAAGGAGCAGCGCGAACGGGAACGCGAACAGCGCGAACGGGAGCGAGAGCAGCGCGAGAAGGAACAGCGCGAGAAGGAGCAGAAGGAGAAGGAGGCACGCGAGCGCAAGATGCGCGAGGAGGAGCGCGAGGCGCGCGAACGTGAGCGCCAGCAGCTGCTGAATGCGACGCATCACTACTCCAACCAGCTGTACTCGCCGCTGAATCGCAACCTGCTCGGCTCCATGATGCCGCACATCAATCTGGGCCTGCGCGGTCCGCCCACAGGTCTCCACGGCCTGCCCGGCATGACGCACTACCACGCGGCGGCGGCGAATGCGCAGCGCCAGAGCCCCATGGGCCTGAACCTGGGCATGCCCGGCATGCCGCCGCTGCCTGGCCACGGCCCCAGCAATCTGCATCATCTGCAGCAGGCCATGGGCCTGGCTGCGCATCCCGGCGCCGCTGGACTACCGCATCCGAGCTTCTCGGCACTGGGGCTGGGGCCGCATCCGCACAGCCTCAATCTGAGCCATGCGCATCTGTCGCCGCATCATGCGGTGCACCAGCTGCCGCCACACACGGTGGCCAGCTCGTCGGCTGGTCCCAGTCCGGGCGTGGCCTGCAGCACGGTCGCCACCTCGGCGTCGCCGCACAGTAGCCTCAATCTGACGGTGGCCACCAGCAGCATGGCCCAGACAACGTCCACGCCCACGCCCAGCTCGCACATTCCGACCATGAGCCACTATTACCACCACAATCTGGCTGCGATGCATGCGGCCGCCGCCGTCGCCAGCGGCCTGAATCCCGTCGCTGCCCACCAGCAGCCGATCAGTGCGGCCTCGCATCCCACTTCGCCTAAGATCACGCCGCCGCTTGGCTCTGCGCCCAATGGCGGATCACGCGCCGCCAGCAGCCCGCACGCCATGCGTCATCACATTGCCGCCGCCGTTGCCGCTGCCGCGCAGCAGCAGCAACAACAACAGCAGCAGCAGCAGCAGTCGGTGCTGATGGATAAGAGCGGCAGTGTGGCAACGACGCCAGTGACGCATGAGCCGACCACACTCGATCTGACCGGCTCCAACTCGAACTCCAGCAATCAGGCGCAGTCGATTGTGAGCAACAGCACGTCGGCTGCCCACGAGCTGAATGGCATCGAGTCGAATGGTCCCACGGATGGCAAGGAGGCGGCTGCACCGCCAGCGCCCGTCAAGGAGGATGCACCACAGCGTGGCGCAACGCCAGTGGCGCTGGAGAAGAAGCCGGCAACGCCAAATGCCGGCGGCAGCCAGGAGAAGACTCTGCTGCCGGACAGCTCGCCAGAGAATTCGTCCAGGCGCAGCGCAAGTCCACCCAACTCGGACAACAACAACACCAGCAGCAACGCCAACATCAGCAACAACAACAATAATAACAACTCGAGCAGCTCAACCAACGTGGGATCTGCAGCCAGTGCAGCCGCACAAGGTAATAGCCCTGGTGGCGCAGAGCTCTGTCCAAAGATTCTAGCAGCACGCACGCCGCCTGCCAGCAAGGGAGGCGAGATCGCCGAGAAGAAGTCACCTGAGCAGCCGGAGCAGTTGCAGCGAGTCAAGCTGTCGCCGGATACCGTCGGTTGTGTCTCTGGTGGCAGCGCCGTCACATCCACCACAAGTGGCAGCCACTCCCCGCCCGTGGTCAGCAGCAGCACCAACAACAACAACAACAGCAACTCGACTCTTGCGGCAGCTGCTCCGCCTGCCGATGCGGAGGTGACCACGAGTGCCACGCCCATTGCCGAGACATCGAGATGATCGCACACCTAATACAGACAGTTTAGTCGGGCACTCGGTTCTGGGAGAGGGGGGTGAGGGAATCCCCTGCCAGCTCTCGAAGTAATGCGCGTAATCGGAACTAGTTAACATCTACCTTCAACTTAGCCGTTAATCCAAATGCCTATTTATAAATCATTAATTATTAATGAATACTTATTAATTATAGAGTTCATTAACGAGTATACAATAATTTGTAACGTATTGCATCATCCTCATCGTCTAGCTAGACACAAATGCATAATATTATTATTAATTTTACTATTACAATTTATTATTATCATTATTATTATGATTTTGCCCTTTATTTAATTGTGAAGAGTTAACTCTAGCGTTGCCTAAATAAATCATTTTGTTTACAATTGGTTCTTTTTTTTCTCTGTCTTTCATTGTATCGATTCTACTTTTAGATTGTTTTACATTTGCAGCTACAAGAACCATTCATTAAAAAATTCGTATTGATTTTGTATTGTGTAATTAATTTATTTATCTTGCGATATCTTTTGATAAACAATGAAAGTAAGTCGGTTGTATATCGTATATGCGAGGTCAACACAATTCAGACTTTTGTATCTTTTCATCTATAATCAGAAAATAAAAATGAATAATTAAATAAATTATTCAACTCAATTCAGAACTCCTTGAAAAATTATAAGAAAATTTGACTTTATATTATGAAATATATTATTGCTATTTTCAGAAGACAACAAGACTACGGTTGGGGCACTTGGTCGCAGCAATAGCGTTGAGGAGGCAACCGCCTTATGACACCAACTATTCAACAACTCGAACAACTAACTAATGAAAAACTTTGGCGACATAGGAATGTATCTGCTGTCGGAGCGAGCATTGCATCAGCAGCGCAAGCGAATGCTCGATGAGTTTCTAAAGCTTTAGAGCGCCGATTCCCCCCTCAACCCTTAACCGACGACTGCAAGAATGTTAAAACAAGTGGCGCCTAAAAAGCTGATATACGTAGAATTGGCAATAGGCAATTGCAAGCGCCGCTAATGTAATAGTCTAAACATACTTAAATAAACATAATTAAATACTGTGTAAATCCCATTAGCAGATATAAAGATACAGATACTTGTTTGTTCTCGGTGTTACAATTACAACAAATTACCAAATAACACGAATATTCGTACAATTTTAAACTCGTGTAAAAGTCAACTAAAATTGCATAAAATGTAAAGTGAGGAATGTATAAAAATTAAAAAAAAAAAAAAAAAACTTATAAATATTGTGAGATATTCAAAAACATCCAAAAGTACTCGTACTTTGATCCAACTATTCAATGCAAAGGCACCCAATGAGCGTCTCGATGATATAATAAATATTGTATTGATATTTAGTTGTAAACATTTAGATTAAAAACTTCGTAAGTAAATTTATATATAAATATATAAAATACAAAAGAAGACGTAAATTAATACTGTATAGTTATATTTTATTCTTAAATTGCTAATAATTGTGATTTGGAGAGTACGAAAAAAAAAAACAAACGAAAATGGAAATTGATGAAAAGAAATTGTATGTATTATGTAAATGTAACTGGGTAAAGATAAAATGGAACTGAATTTTAGGTAAAAAGATAACAAAAACAAAAACCAATAAACATATTGCAAAATTGAAAATCAAAAATGGGATAATCTGGAATGGATTAGCTAAACCGAAATGGGAAATGGCAAAAGGCTTAAATTATTTTTCGAAATTGTCGAATTTTTTACTTACACAAGTGAGCAACTTTTTGGCCCTTACAAAAACGAGTTTCTATTAGTATTTTCAGTTTTTATACAACATTTAAATAAGTACTTACAACTACAAATGCAGCAAATGCATACAAAAAAATGGAGTACGAGTATTATGCAATAATCGTTTAGGAAACCCTAACATTATATTGTAACTAAGCTCATTAACATTGATGTTTACAATTGATACAATCGATACATACGATATGTACATACAATATGGATAAGTAGCTAATACCATATAGCTCAACCGAACTCTGATAACAAAAAGATATATTATTGTATATGTATCTTAGTTGAACACTTTCAGTTCTTCTGCTCTTTCACTTCGAATTGCACCCAAACGTATTTATTTATGTTTGAGATTGCCTAAAATAACGAATTTTCTTTTTTATTGTTTTTAATTCATAAAAATCTCGAGCAATCTGTGATATTATAAAAAGACAAACAAAATGAAAGATGATTGAATTGAAATGCAAACGGAAAATAATCAAGAAGAATGCAAAATGAGCATGCAAAGTGCTAGGAAGTATCTACAAATAAAATGGAACTCATTGTCGTATCATACTTGATTGGATTTAACGAGTACATTCATGAAATACTTGCTTCGAATACATTCACACATTCATTCCTTTTTCTTTGAATGATGTGCAAGTGAATATATTTTTACTAATAATCGTAATAGTTTCTTGGATAATCCATTAATACGGATACTACGGATATTAATTGGTGCGCGTATAAATTTAATCCACAAATATGCGATGGCATACATAAATAAAATAAATGCATAATAGTTTCAAATACAAGCAAAACCTTAACAAAATACATAAATTAAACGTATTTCTCCCTCAATCTTCGTTGTGTGTGTAAAACCGAATACAAAGTGTAAAACATAATTTTTAAGCTAACAACAAACAACAAACAAACAAGCAACAAATCCAAATAGATATCTCATTTGAGCAACAGTAAAACAGTAAGCGCAACAGTAAATGTTGAACCATTGAGACTATGATTATAACAGCAACAGCAAATTAACAATAAATCAAGCAAGAAACGAACACATCCCAAAATAAATAATAATTACATTTGTCAAATACACGAGCACGTTACGTATTTGTGGCAAGCAACATGAACGTGTCGCAAAAACATTGAATCAATCTTGTGCAACTTTACTTAAGGCATTTATGATTTTATTAAATAAACTGTACGTAAGAGATTTAAATCTATTTTGCATTTTTATTGAACTGACAAAAAATATCACTTCCTGATAGAACCCCCACAAATATAATAAATATACGTATTTAGAGGTTTTAGTTATAAATCATATATTCGATTTTAATCTTTACAAACATATTTACAAATCTAGAAACAAATATTCCTAATAGAAACAATATTGCCTATGCCTGTACAACTTCCGATTTCTTGACGTGCTTTAAGATACGTAGAATCGTCGATGGCGTAACGCCCTGAATGCGACTGGCAGCTGCGATCGTTTGGGGCTGTATTAACGTCAGCTTCTGGCGTTCCTCATTGGACAGACTCAACGACTTGGAAAAGTAGTCAATGTCAGCAGGAATGGAAAGTCGTTCCTCCCTTCGCACATCCTCCACATCCCGCAGCTGTTCGTCAACAAAGAAAGCATAAAGAGCTTCTATTTTCAGTCTGGCCGCAATGTCGCCATCCGCACGTAGCCAACTCAGTTCCTCGGGACAGAGCTCGATGAGCTGATCCACAGAAATGTTTTCAGCCGGCACCCCAAGCATTTCGAAAGCGGATTTCTGTACAGAGGCCTTGGCTTGGGGCAGATTCAGTGCTTGCCTCCAGAAATTGCTGTGCTTCTGCAGTCCTTTGAGCGCTTCAATGCCCGCCTTAAGCTTGTGCTCCGTTTGCTGGAAGTGCTGGTAGCGCTGCTCACTGACCAGCCCAAATTCGAAGCCCTTCTGCGTGAGACGCATATCGGCGTTGTCCGGCCTCAGCGACAGACGAAACTCTGCTCGACTGGTGAACATGCGGTACGGTTCGTTGGTGCCCAACGAAGTCAGGTCATCGATCAGCACCCCAATGTATCCCTCGGTGCGGCTAATGCTTAGTTGCCGGCCATCGGCATGCCCAGACTTGCCAGCCGCATTGGCACCCGCAATAATGCCTTGTGAGGCGGCCTCCTCGTAGCCAGTGGTGCCGTTGAGCTGTCCCGCAAAGAACAAGCCGGAGACACGCTTCGTTTCTAGCGTGGGAAACAGCTCACGGGGATCTATGTAATCGTACTCCACACCATAGCCAGGCTGCACCACTTCAGCCTGCTCCAGACCCGCAATGGCACGTACCAGCTCCACCTGCTGAGCGTGCGGTAAAGTGCAGGAGATGCCCTGTGGGTAGCACAGCGGACTATCGAATCCCTCAGGCTCCAGCCAGACCTGATGCACCCTGGCACCGAATCGCAATACCTTGGATTCAATCGACGGGCAGTAGCGTGGCCCCGTGATCTCCTCGGTGACATGCCGATTCACGTGCAGATTATCGCGCACAATGTCGTTGACACGTGGTGTCGTGTAGGTCAGATAACAGGGCATCTGCTCCGAGGCGGGCAGCCATACTTGGCGATTTAGAAAGGAGAACGGCGTGGGCGGATTGTCGCCATCATGCCGCTGCAGCCGCGAGAAGTCTACGCTGCTCCTGGCAATGCGGGGCGGTGTTCCAGTCTTAAGGCGACCCATGCGAAATCCCAGCGTATTCAGTGCCTCGCCCAGTGCTTTGGCGGGTGCATCGCCAATGCGTCCAGCTGGTCGCACCTCCAGTCCAATGTTGATGTGGGCGCGCAGAAAGGTGCCCGTGGTCAGCACCACAGAACGACTGCGCACCAGTTCTCCGCTTTCAAGGATCACTCCGTTGCAGCGAGCACCACTCGGAGTTGCTTCATCCGTCTCGATTAGGAGATTGTCTACGCCTGCCGCTCGTATTTCGAGATTGGCAGTGCTAAACAGCTCCTTTTGCACTGCGCGTTTGTAGAGTTGTCGATCAATCTGAGCTCTGGGTCCCCACACCGCGGGACCACGTCGTTTATTGAGCACTTTATAGTGTACCCCGGAGACATCACAGCAACGGGCGCACACACCATCAAGGGCGTCCACCTCACGCATCAGATGTCCCTTGCCAATGCCTCCAAACGATGGATTGCATGACATCTCACCAATGGTCTCCAACTTGTGGGTGAGCAGCAAAGTTCGCGCTCCCATGCGCGCTGCTGCTGCACACGCCTCTGTGCCCGCATGCCCGCCGCCAATGACCACCACATCGTAGAGATCCGCTTGTGGTTGCGCTGAATAGAATCGACTTCTGTCCAGGCCACGGAGTGCAAAGTGCCGCAATTGCTGCATTGCCTCGCTGTTCGTAACAACAAGTGTTGGAAACAGTGTGGCCGTTGGGTTTCATCAAGCACTAATTCCATTATTAAATAATCCACAAAAAGATAAGGTATTTACTTGGAAAGTCTTTCATGTTAATAAAATAACAAATCAAAGGCTAGTTTAACTCAAAATTTTCGATATGAAATGTGTATTTCACATACAAAATTCCATTTGGCGGTTTTATTGAAGCACTTTCCAATACTGGTGTCAATCGGTATCGATGTCGATATCGATATCGAGAACAGGGCTGAGTACTCAGTCAAGAATATACTCGTAATCGATACAAGAGTGCCGGCCAAATCAACAGCTGTCAGCTGCTGTTTTTATTTTGCTTTCACTTTCGTGGCAATGTGGATTGTTTACGCTTTGGTTGTGCACGTGTTGCTATTGGGTTCCATTTTTGTGATTTACTTTCGGTCACCCGTCATCGAGGGCCTCCAGCCGCAGGCAGCACTGCCGGCCGAGCCGCCCGCGGACCGCCTGGTTCTGATCGTAACCGATGGATTGCGTGCTGACTCATTCTTCGCAGAGAACTGCAACTATGTGCCGCACCTGCGCGAAATCTTTTTGCGGGAAGGCATGGTGGGCATCTCGCGCACCCATGTGCCCACAGAATCGAGGCCAGGACACATTGCACTTATCGCTGGCCTCTACGAGGATCCGTCGGCGGTGACGCGCGGATGGAAAGAGAACCCCATTGAATTCGATACGGTGTTCAATCGCAGTGGCCACACCTACGCCTGGGGTGCCCACGATGTACTGCACATATTTGAGAAGCTGACCGATGGCGGACGACCTATGTATTTTGATGCCTACCATGACCTCGACTTCTCGGGCCAACAAAAGACCTACAAGCAGGATGAGTGGGTGTTCCAAAGGGTGTGGCAGCTGCTGAAACGCAAGCAGGACGAGCTTCGCAGTGCCAAGCGGGTGGTGTTCTTTCTGCATCTGTTGGGTCTGGATACAGCAGGCCATGTGCATAAGCCGGGCACTCCGCTTTTCCTCGAAAATCTGAACTTTACAGAGCATGGAATAGCCCAGATTTATGAACGATTCGAAGAAACTTTTCCCGACAAACGAACTGCTTATTTGTTGACCTCGGATCACGGCATGACAGACTCAGGTAAGTCATTTACCATCGCCAACAGACAGAGACTTACCACGATTTATTGTTTTGCAGGCTCTCATGGAGCTGGTGCGGCACATGAGACGGAAACACCCTTCATGCTGTGGGGCGCAGGCGTGTCACGAACTGCTTCTTCAACCAGCAGTTTTGTGGCCAACGATGAAGGTCAAAAATTACCGCTACACGAGCTGGAACAAGCGCAACTGGCACCCTTGATGTCGGCTCTGATCGGCTTGCCACCACCAATGAATAACTTTGGCATGTTGCCCTCTGGGTATATGAATGCTGGCGATGAGTACGAGGCGATTGCAGCGCATAGCAATGCGTTGCAGTTGCTGGCGCAATATACGCGTCTGCACGAGCAACACCAACTTGGCCTCTTTACGCCATACATGAAGAGCTTCAAGAAGCTGACAACGCTGGGAATCTTTGACTTTAGTACGAAGAAAGCCTCGTTCGCCGATAGCAGCGCCATGATGCAGTTGGCTCTGGAGGGCATCGACTATTACCATGGCTACTATCGCAATGTCATGCTGTTGTGCACCACAGCCACGTTTCTGGGCTGGATACTCTACTTATATCGCCTGCTAATCCAAAACCCATCGGCCAACAAACTGCCAATTACTGAAAATGAAGATGCTTCTGCCCTCACGCTCAGCATAGCCATTGCTGCAGTGCTCTTGGTGGGCTTTATTGTGGCACAATTTGTGCCGCTTGCTGTGGGATTTTACATGCTGCTGCCACTTCCGGTTTGGTTGCTGGCGCTACGACAAACGGGAAGCAACAACAGCGTCGATGTCTGCGATTATCGCTATCCTTTAGTGGCTCGACGTGGACAGGTGTCCAAGCTGCAGTTCATTTTGCTCATTGCCTGTGCCGAGCTGCTGGTCTACACGTTCTTCGAGCGTCGCCTCATCTCGCTGTGTTTCGTGGTCTTTGCCTGTGCTAACAACTGGAGCAACTTCAAGCGAAGCACGACGGAGTTCTACATTTGGCTGCTTTTGGTGCTGGTGCTTGGCTGCTTTCCGCTGATGCCTCCCTCAGTCGGCTACCAGAATCGCTATCTACTACTTGGCGGGATTGTGCTCGTCTTGCTGCGAGCAGTGCTCAGCAATGGCAGTCGCAGCTACAGCTGGCACACGAAATGGTGCAATCCGCTTATACTGATCAACACCGCCGTGTGCGTTCATCTGCATGGCCAGCAGGTGGCCATTCCACTGCCCCTTAAAATGGCCAGTTGGCTGTATCTAGTCTATGCCATAGTATCCATTCATCTCAACAAGGAGAAGGCGTTGGAACTGCGCCTAGCACAGATACTCTACAATCTGAGCGCACTCTACACGCTGCTGTGCACTTCATACGAGTCGCTGTTCGTGCAGCTGCTGGCCATGGAATTGAGCATGGCATTAGCCGCTCAGCGTAAGGAAATGGATCCTCTACAGCACCAGCAGAAGTCTCTGCAGTCATCGCTACGTTTGGCCTTCACAGTGCTACTCTACACATTTTTTTCGCTCTTTGGCAGCGGGAACATTGCGTCGATCAGCTCCTTTGATCCCAACATTGCGCGCTGCTTTCTCAGCCAATTTTCTCCGTTCGTTATTATGTCGCTGGTGCTGATCAAGCTGATCTTGCCTGTCGTGCTCAACCTGTCCATTGTGTACACGTACTGTGACTATGCTCGCCAGCAGGAGCGACAAATCTTTATCTGTCTGCTGATCATTTGTGACATCATGGGACTGAACTTTTTATTCCTAGTACGCAATACCGGCTCCTGGCTAGAAATTGGCTCCTCCATCTCGCATTTCGTCATCATGGAGGTGACCACACTAATTCTGCTGCTGCTAAGCTATGCGGCCAAGCATCTGCTGCAGCTTAACAAATGTGATCGCGCTGTAGCAAAGCATCATTAATTCCATTCCAAAGGTTAGTTTAAATTTATGTAGTAGTTCAAAAATTGTCGTTGTATTTTATTTTTTGAGTAGCAGAGAATAGATCTCGGTACTTATAAACTTGATTAACGATTAAACAAAGCGTGTAAATACATATAAACACACATTTGAAATCTATATTGCACTTGCACATTTTTGTGCCCCCCCGCTGCTCTACCTAATAACTACTTAATAGGTAGATAGGTATCAGCTATATAGCATATATATTTTAAAGGAATGACTTACGAATTATTATCCTATTTTATTTTCAAGTTATCCTGGATTCCGTATTGTACAGATCCTCCTAAACATTTTATATAAGACTTACCTAGAAATGGGCGTCACTATATAATGTGTGTACCTTTTATTTTATTTTAGCGATCATTTATCAAATACATTATTTAATTACCTTCCGGATTATTACGTAATATATATGAACGTTAAATAAAGACAGAATGAGAGAAAGGTAAATTATCATAATAGATTACATTATTCGTTGATAAACGATATTCATTAATTCCTCTTAGAATTTATGTCTTGTTGAAGCAAAATGCTGACATATACTCTAGTTTTCCACTGGTTGTCGGTGCCTGCCATTATTTGGAGTTGGTATTCGCCAGATGGTAATGGTAAAAACTTGAAAAACTCCTCTCTAAATACCAAATCACGTACAACAATTTCATCCTGAAATATAAATGTATTTTTAACAGCAGTCCTACTAATGCAACTATTGGCTTACCTTGTAAGGACAGGTGTGATTCATATTTGATTTTGGGCTTACAAAATCGTAAACTATTGTTCGGAATGATAATTCTGATTTGCGCTTGATAATTTGTGAATTTGCCAAAAACTGGCAGAAATCAAAAGTCGTATTAAACATAAACGGCCGAAATCCGCTGAATTTACGCCATAAACTTATATTTGCCTAAAATTGTATAGGTACTAAATACTTGTACTTTACTGTACTAAACAATAACGACATTATACAAACTTTAGCATTATTAAAAGGGCCCTTTAACATCTTTGCATGGACATTTAAACCAACGATGCCTCGGCCAAGTAGCTTAAGTTCACATCTTTCATAGGCACAATATGATGGATCCAACACTTCACACTTAATATTTGAAAATCGGGGCGATTTATCTGACATAATGCTCCCGAATAATAGTAAAAGTATGAGGCAAACCGACATTGTTTGTTCATCAAATAAAACATAGAACTGATCCGTAATGTTTTTGAAATTTTGGAATAAGCAAAGTAGATTATATGCAAATTGCTATTCCTTACCATTTTACGGATTATTAAATGCGTTAACAAGTGACAGATTGTCATTTAATTTGGTATTTAAATTGTGCTTAATTTAATGTTTAACTGCTAATGGTCGGATCTTTTTGTATTTTTTAAATAAGCTGAGATTTTCCTGGAAATTAATGTCACTATATACAGCTGTGTTGATTGCAATAGGAGTGCTGATGACTGTTGTCGTTATTATACATTCAAATAAGTTTCCCAGAGTAAAAATTGTAAACCACATTATTTAATGCTTCTAAGCTCTTATGTCTTGATGAAGCAAAATGTTGACATATACTCTAGTTTTCCACTGGTTGTCGGTCGCTGCCATTATTTGAAGTTGGTATTCGCCAGATGGCAATGGCATGTACTTGAAAAACTCCTCCTTAAATACCAAATCACGCACAATAATTTCATCCTGAAATAGAAATGTATCTCTTAGAGCAGTTCAATAATTCAACTATTGGCTTACCTTATAAGGACAGGTGTGATTAACATTAGATTTTGGGCCTATAAAACCGTAAACTATTGTTCGGAATGATAATTCAGATTTTTTAATCATAACATCTGGATTTGCCATAAACTTGCAAAAATCAGAAGTTGTATTAAACATAAACGGCCGAAATCCGTTGAATTTACGCCATAAACTGAGATTTACCTAACGTTTTATAAGAAGAAAATATGTGTACTTTATTATACTAAATACAACAACGACAAACCTTTGCATTATTAAAAGGACCCTTTAACAATTTTGCATGCACATTTATGGCAACAATGCCTCGACCAAGCAACTTAAGTTCACATTTTTCATAGGCACAATATGATGGATCCAATACTTCACACTTAAGATTTGAAAATCGAGGTAATTTGTGTGACAAAATGCTCCCGAACATAAGTAAAAGTATGAGACAAACCGACATTGTTTATTCATCAGAAATAACAAAGAACTGATCCATAATGTTTTTGAAATTTATCTATAGACAGTAGAATATTCAAATTGCCACTTTAACCATTTTCCAGATTATTAAACGGGTTAACAAGGGACATTTAGTATAGTATTTAAATTCTGCTGAAGTAAATGTTCTTTTTTTTGTTTTGTATTTGTTTAAAATTTTAAGATAACAAACATCTCTTTAATTTAATGGCTGAGGTACCAGGCGAACAGAAGTCGTAAAAAAAGTCGCTAATTAGCAAACTAGTGTCTGGACGTGCCAAGCAATTAAATTAGCGGGCGCTGAAACTTCAAATTTTTTCCATAATCTACCAGGCGAACAGAAACGAGCAGTAGGTGGAATTGTAGAAAGTCACTTGTTCAAAGTGCACACATCTATCTGTGTTATCGTAAATACGTGCTCTTATCCTGTTTAGAATTCTCGATAAGCAGACAGCAAAATTAATATTGTCCATCAAAAAAGCGTTGAAGAATTATAGTTTAATTATTCTTCTTTAAACTTTCAATCTTCTTTAAAGCAAATTGCCTAATCTACCTAAATTCGTTGGGAGTGAATAAATAAAAACTACTACAAGATAGATTGGCGTGATTTTATTCATAAAGTCTTTGATTACTTGCTAACAATTCGTCCTTATTTTTTGGCCGTTGGATATACAGTGATTTATTATATCTGATGACTTACAAACAAGGACAACACCGGATAAAACCAGCTACTAATGTACAAATCTATAACTATGCTAATAATAATTAGAAACCCTCCATTTCAGCTTTGCGTTTGCGCTTCTTGAGCTTCTGTTTCATGTCGGGCGCCTTGCCACGGACGACAGCTGTCTTCAGGCGCTTGGCGGCCTTCTTGCGCTCCTGCATGCCAGCCTTGCGTTTGGCCGCACGCACTGGATCATGGATCTTCTCCTGGGCCACCGCCTTCCGACGTTCGGCGCGGCGGACCATCAGCTTGGTTTGCACCACGTTCCGCAGCTTGTCGTAGGTCTCGGCGCCGATGCGCTTGCGGAGACGACTGCCCACACGCAATGCCAGCTGACGCAGTTCGGCATCCACATTCTGATCCTCCTCTGACATTTCACGGACCAATGCCTGCAGCAACGGAGGGGCCAACTGGGTGACAGCATCCACGCTGAGCAACGTGCTCAGTCCTTCGATGAGGGTGAACAAGGCAGTTCGCTGCAAGGGAAGCCATTGATGAGCACGAACCGAGGGGATTAGCTGGCATTAGTACTTACAATGCTGGTGTCATGAGGTGCCTTGGCCAGTTCCTTGTTGATCAGGAAGCGTATGTTTCGCACCAACCAATTGAGATTGATTTTGCCAGCTGGCGGCAGATCAGATTGATCTGCGTCTGCATCCGGCTCCTGCTTGATGCTGAAGGGCACATCCCGCAGCATGTGCGCCACATAGAGCAGTATCTTGACCAGTTCATCAATCATCTCCTGCGCCGTCTCGCCGGGCGTCACCTGGGCACACAGGTCAAGCACCAAGCTCTTCAGATCTTGCGCCGGCTGTGCGTAGATGAACTCCAATGTCTTGGCATCTGCAGGACTTTCCCGCTTTACGCCAACCAGCTGCTGGCCCACATAGTCGTAGTCATAGTGCGCCAGGATCTGTGTGAGCAGCTTGGCTGCATTGCAACGCACCCAGTTGTGCTCATGGGCCAGCAATCGTTGACATGCATAGGCCAGTTCATCCAGTGTTGGCGCCAACTCTTCGCTCGAGAGCATGTCCTCGCCGCAGTGCTCGAATATCTTGAGCAGACAGTACTGCAGCTGTATGAGTTGATGGTCAATGCTGCGCTGCTGATGCTCCAGCCGCGACTCCGGGTCCATGTCCACCAGCAACTGCTCCTCAGCGGCCAGCTACAAGGGAAATTGTTAATAACTTTGAAGCCATTCAAATGCGAGCGTCACTTACCTTGCGACGACGCTTGCGCGGCACGCTCGACTCCATCACGGACAACGCATCGCGTCCTGGCGCACGCACAAACTTGCCGCCAGCATTCACATCGCCCAGCGTGAGCACAGTGACCAGCGTGGGCAGCAACAGAGGCAGTCGCTCCATGAATCCGCCACGTTCTGCCTGCACGAAGCGGGAGAGCAGGGCGGCAGCCATCTCACGCACACCTGGCTTCTGGCTGGACTGTGGTGAGGTGAAGAAGAGCAGCGTCAAGTCGAGCAGTGGCTGACGTTGCAGCTTGTTGAGCCGACCGATCAGAGCTTCAAGGGCGGCGGCCACAGCGCGTCGGCAAGCGGTGTCCTCGTCGTTGACAAGTCGCGTGCCCAGCGACAGGTAAAGGAACTCCGAGTGCTTGGCCAGCAGCTGCAGCGGGAACTTGTTGATGATGCCCAGCATAAACTGTATGGCCGATTGTCTGCCCGAGGATTGCGTGTACGCCAGCTGCACGGACATGAACTTCATGAGCTGCTCAACACGCTGCTGCAGCGGATACTCCATGATGTAGGTGATGAGTATGCTCCTCGACTCGTCGCGCACATGATCCGACTGGGAGATGATCGAGAGATCGGCCAATCGCTTCATCAGGTCGTGCAGCGAACGTGTGTCCACTTTGCGTCCAACGAGCGCTTTAAGCAGCGTGAAGCACATGGTCTGGCTGCTGCACTCTCCCTCCTGCAGCTCCTGTTCGATCTGCAGCAGCAGCTGCTCAATCTGCTCGCCAGTCAACGCATAATCCTCGCACTTCCGCAGCAGAGCCACCACCGCCTTGAAGCTGGCACGCACCAGCTGGGCGTTCTCCTCCTGCCGCGTGGCGCCAAACGTGGAGAAGTTCTGCAGGATGTCAAACATGCGCTTCACCACTGGGACCAGCTGCTCGGCATTCAGCTCCGCCAGCTCGTACTCGCCCTGCCAGATGGCCGTGTAGCACTTCAGGGCATAGCTGGTGGTCCTAGCATGGTTGCTGCTCAGTGCATCGCGCAGCAGAGGCAGCAGCGGATGCAGAAAGGGTTGATAGTCCAGATCCGTGAGCTTCTTGCGCTTGAGCACAAAGTGCAGCAGCTCCAGTCCAAACTCAATGAGGATATGGGCATTTGCCTGTGCACTGGACTTGACCTGGTTGTTGCCTGTGGTGACGCTGCGTCTGCCTGGCGTCGGCTGCAGCAGTAGGCAGTTGGGGCGAACGCGTTTCATCAGCGCCTGCTCCTTGGCGCTTAGCTGACGCTTCTGTGTGCCCGGCAGCAGATCCGTGATGCTCTCCGACATGGTGCCGTAGATGAAGATGAGCAGACTCTCGCGTGCAATGTGCGTGTTCTCCACCAGCCCGGCCACGATCTTGGCAAAGCACTCCTGAATCTTCTGCGTCACCTTGCGCGAGTGTGTGCGCGCCAGCTGCTCCTTGAAGGGCAGCAGCAGATCCAGCAGACAGTTGTCCCGGATGTGACGTGCAGCAATGTTGAGTGTTAAATAGCTCTTGGCGCTGGGCTTTGCCTCTGGCGTGTGGGCCACAATCTTGTCCACCTCCTTCTCGGCATTGACATCCCCAAAGATATCGTTCAGCGCCACCTCCAGCAGATTCTGCAGGCACGACTCAATGTGGACTGGCTGCAATTGGCCACGCAGAGCGTCCAACACGCCGTGCAGCGTCACCGACAGCACGTGCACCTGGAAGCCACGCGTGAGCAGGGACTGCAGCTGCTCCAGCAGCAGGCCAAGGCAGTTGCCGCCCAGCGTGAGCATAATCTTCTTGAGGATGTCGCGGGTGAGCATGCGCACAGACTTGAGCGGGGAGCGCAGGAAGGTGCAGACCTTCATGAAGATGCCTGCGAAAGAAGTGAGATTAGTTGGGATTGAATGGGTTTACTAATGCTGGGCTACTCACCAGGCAAACTGTTGTCCAGCAGCTCCTGTGGCAGCTTCTGCAGCAGCTTGACCATGGCCAGCGCAATGGGCACACGCTGAATCTCCTCCTCCTCGCGCTCGTAGCTCAGTCGCCGCCGGTTCACCTTGTGCTTGTTGTCGTAGTTCGTCTTCTCGGTGATGGCGCGATTCAAGGTGGGCAGCAGCACGCTGGTAATGGTGGCCATCACACGCTTGGCGGCATTGGGCGCCAACGCCTTGTCCTGCCTTTGCTTGGGCTGCTCCGTCTCCTTCTCCTCCTCCTCCGCTTTGTCTGCCTCGAAGTCAATCTCTGCATCTTCTTCTTTCACAGGTTTCTCCTCTGGCTCGTCTTCCGTTGCCTCCTCCTCCTTCTTGGGTTGTTCCTCGGCGGCTGCCTCGCTCAACTTCTGCTTCAGCTGCGCCAGCGCTGCAACGTCGGCATGCGCATTGCTCAGATCAAAGTGAAAGGCGTCCAGGACGCGCACCACCAAGCGGACGCACTGCTTCTGCTGGGAGTGCGAGTGGCGCAGACGCTGCAAGTAGTGGCGGAGCACGGCCTGGTAGTGCTGCCAGGGCAGCAGCTCACACATCACGCCTACAGCCTCGATGGCGGCATCCACCAGCGTGTGCTTTCCCGAATGCTTCTCGCTGAGCAGATAGCGTGTGGCCAGCGGCAGCAGGAACTGCGTGAGACTGCGAGCACAAGGAGGCGTGGCCCGCCAACTGGCGCCGCCCGCGATGTTCACGAGTCGCTGCAGTCCGCGTCCATGTCGCTGCGTCTGCAGATGCAGCATACTCTCAAAGAAATCCACCTCCAGATCGTGGCGATCCGTCAGCGGCGCCAGATCCCGCAGCACATCGTGCACCTGGCCACATTGACGCGCCAGTTCACCCAGCAATCCGATGGCTTCGCTGCGCGCATGCTCATGACGCTCGTCGCGCAGACAGCGCTGCAACAGCGGCAGCAGGCATTCCTCCAGCCAGTAGTGCAACTGCTCCTGCTGCAGCTGGCTCGTGAGATGTGGCAGAAGGAGCTTCAGCAGCTCGCCAATGTTGACACGCATGCCCAGGTCGGAGACGTGGCGCAGCATGTAGAAGCAGTTGTAGGTGACCAGCAGTCCCAACTCCAAATCAATCGCAACCTGCTCCTTGGGTTGCTCCAGCTGCTGCTTGAGCTCGTTGAGCGCCTGCAGTCGCTTGTCATAGTCGGGCTGCTCCAGCCAGCGCTTGTCCCACGCATTCAGCAGCAGAACGATCCTTGCCCACTCTCGCAGCTGCTCCGACGCGGGCTGCAGCTGAGGCTCCAGCTTGGCCTGCTTGTGCAGTCGCTTGGCCATCTCGGCCAGCAGCTCGCAGAGCAACTTGCGCGCTGGCAGCGCATGCACCTGCTCAAAGAGCGGCGCCAGTTGACGCAAGTACTCGTGTGGAGCGGGCACACGCTGGCTGAGATTCGCGAGCGTCTGTATCAGCTGCAGCACGGTCTCTGGACTGGCATTGGCATTGGCTGCCTGCTTGGTGAAGATGGGCAGCAGCAGCTGCAGCAGCGTCTCGCAGGTCTCCGGCTGTTGCACGTGCAGCGTCAGCAGGCTGAGGATGTTCAGCTCCCGCCTGTCCAGCGACTGCTTGCCGGACTTCTTCTGCTTCCAGCTGGCCTGCATCAGCTGCAGCACGTCGGGTATGTAAGGTTGTAGTATTGAGAGCGCTAGAACGCCCTGCCCCTGCTCTTGTTCCTCCTTGGCGTTGGCGCATTCAAGCAGCTGTTCCACCAGCTGCAGCAACGGACGACGCACCAGCTGCTTGGCCTTGTCGTTGAGCAGCAGCGCCATCAGCTGCTGCATGATGGTAGGTGCATCCGGATCCGTCGTGGAACGCTGCTGAAGCCAGCTGTGGAAGCGTGGCTCACTGCCCCAGAGCAGCAGCAGCTTCAGCAGCGGCGTCGGCGCATGTATCGAGTCCTGTGGCAGGCGTGCCAGATTGGGCCACACAAAGACCTCGCAGATGGCGCTTAGTTGCTCCGGCTGCCACAGTTCCGCGTTGTCCAGCAGCTGGTCAAAATAGCTGACCAGCGTTTGGAGTGCTGCATGGCGCACATTTCTGTAAGCATTCAGGAGTTTTCCCGCCGCCACATGGCCACCCAATGCCTGCTGGGACACTGCGCCTGCTAGGAGCAGCAGCTTCAGCACATAGACTTGGAACTCAGCACTGAGGCGACCCGCAAATTCTTTGCGTATCAGCTCCAGCAGATTGACGATCCTCTGCAGCTGGCGAGCCGCAATCACGGACGTCGCCACAAACTCCTTGCGCACATATTCCACCAGCTGTTCGACTGGTTGATTCGTGTAGTTCTCGAAGCGGCTGAAGGCCATGCGCAGGAAGCTAAGTATCTCCTGCTCCTCCAGCTGGCCCAGGAAGCGCAAGATAAGCGTCTTGCGTTGCTGTCCACTCAGTTGACGCTGTCCCGCCTTGTTGAGGTGACCGTAGAGCAGACGCAGCAGGAAGGGCATCAGTTCAGAGCGCTGTTGGGCAGCCAGGCTGCTCAGCTCGAAGCCAGTGAGCGACGCCTTGAACTTGGCCTCATCGACGAGGCCCGTCAGCTGCTCCTTGTGCTGCACCAATGCCGCAGGCTGTTTGTAGGCCACGAGGCAATCCAGCGCCAGCTGCTGCAGCTGCGCATTGGGTCCTGCTAACAGTTCCAGATAGAACTCGCGCATCTCTGGCTCCCGATGCAGCGCCTTGGGATTGGGCTGGGAGACGAAGCAGCTGAGCTTCATTTGAAGCGTCTGCAGTATGAATTTGGCATGCAGATTGCGCGCTCTGCGCTTTTGGCGTCCCTTCGCAGGCGTTGTCTCCTCCGGCTCATCGTCCACGTCGATGTCATCGACTGCAAAGAGTACACAAATTAGTGATAGTCTAGAGAGGATTGCAGTTCACTTACCCGCTGTCTCCTGTAGGTTCCAAGTGTGCTCGGCGCGTTCCAGCTGCCCGCGATACTCGTGCTCCACGAACTGCAGAAAGATTCGCACCAGATCCGCATTCTTCACCTCCGCTATGCTGCCCAGCTTGGGAATGCACTGCCAGAGCAGCTGGCGATAGTTCAATGCCTGCTGCAGCGAAATCTGCTGCTGCGACTCCTCCAGCGGCAGCAGCGAACCGAGTGCCGAAGAGTTGAAGTCTCGTTGCTTGGGCTGCGTCAATGTGGTCGCCTCCTTGGTGTAGTCAATGCAATCGTTGGTCTGCAGCAGCTTCGCCTTGAACAGCGACCAGAACTCGTCGTTGCTCATCACCTTGAGGTATTCCGCCAGCAGTTGCTGCACTGGCGCCCACACGAACTTGAAATTGTTGTATAGCAGTCCAAGTAGCAGACTCACTGCGTGCTCCTTGAAGTGCGGCAGCTGCGCATACTGCTTGAACTGTGCAGCAGCCGGCTCCAGGTGTTGCAGCTGCAGCAGCAGCTCACGATAGTTGTGCACGGTCAGCTCAATGGAGCACGCGCCGGCAAAGTACTCATAGGGATTCTGCTTGGCACGCATCGCACCGAGCAGCTGCAGACAATGTGCAGCCATGCGACGACACTGCGCTGCTGGCTGACTTAGCAGCTGCGAGACTGGCTCCAGCATGCCATCCAAATCGTCTCCATCCAGATCGCCTTTGCTCGTCTTCAGCAAGATCAGCTGCAGACAGGCCAAGGCCCGCGGATCGCTGGCAATAACGGGCAGCAGTGTCTGCTGCAGTTGCTGGCGAAGCTGCTTGGGTAACTTGAACTTGAGAAGAGCGTGCGTCTGCAGCAGGAGCAGCAAAAGTTGGAAGTTTTCTGTCATGCTGTTGGTCAGCTGCTGCTCTATGGCGACCTGCAGACTGCTCTCCAGCGGTTGCTTGTTGAAGCCACGCAAATGGGGCAACAGCAGCAGCAACAGCAACTGACTCTCGTCGCTTACATCAATGGTCTGCAGCTGCTGCTCCACATGCGACATGGTCTTGGCCTGCTTTAGCTGCAATGGATACGCCTGCCAGTCAGACAGGCTCTGGGCATCCACCGCCAGTGGCCGCTTGTGCTGCACAATGCGTGCCAGCAACTCCAGCGCACTCTCGTCCAGCTGTTGTTCGTAGTGGCCCACGACATGGGGCAGCAGCAGCAGCTCGAACTGCTTGTAGTCCAGCATCTGAAGTATGAACTCGACGTAGACTCCGCGCGCCACTTGATGCACCTTCAGTTGTTGCTGCAGCAAACGATTCGCGTCCAGTTGGCTGAGCTGCGTCTGGCGTGCCTGCAACAGACTGCTGACGAGCGTGCTCAGCTGATGCAGTGGCTCGGCCGCCTGTGCCATGTGTCGATCGAGCAGCTGCAGCACGGTGGGCACGACCAGCGACAGCTCCGCTATGTACCGTCCATCCTTGTGGGTGATGAGCGGCAGCATCAGCTCCAGCAGCTGCACTGTTGCCGTCACGCCTAACTGCGGCTTGGCGACAGCGCCGCAGAGCTGTTGCCAGAGCACAACGCTTTGATCCACCTGGATGAAGTTGAGCAGCAAGCCCAGACTGTGCTGCAGAATGTCAGAGAGCAGAGCAGTCTGTGCATTGGTGTGAGCCGCTCCCTCATTCACCAGCACCTGCAGCACATGGGCGAGCAGTTCGGCAGCACAGATGTGGAGATGGCCATTGACACCGCGCAGAATCTCGTAGAGCAGCCGACCGCAGCCGTGCACGCTCTCCACTTGCTCGCGAAGCACCGTCTTCAGCACGTAGGCAAGGAAGCGCGGAAAGTCGCGTACATCGCGTGCTATGTAAGCGAAGCATTCGACGGCAAAGTTGGTCACATGATCCGGGTAATGCTGCTCGTCGAGTAGCGGCAGAATGGCATTGAAGACGACCCCAATGTTGCGCTTCAAATACGACTTGAGCGTCTTGAACAGATGCGCCAGGCAGATAAGTGTCCATTCCAGTTGCTCCGCATCCTGTGTGTTCAGCAGACAGATCAATCTGTCGAGCACTCGCTGGAAGTACGCATAGAACTCTTCGCGGAGATCTCGGGCCAGCACATAGAGCAGTTCCAGCAGCGGCTGCTGCGATAGTGTTGTGGCGGTGGCCAAGCGTTCCAGCAGCAGATCGATGACAAACTCCTTTTGATGCAACAGTTGGGGGAGCGTGACAATGTTGCGGCAACGCTTGCTGAAGTAATTGTACTCCTCAGTCAAGTTGAGCACGTTCCATTTTTGCAATGTCTGCTGGAAATACGTTTCGTTCTCCACTTCCTCGAGCTGCTCATACTTGTGGCCTATGTGATAGAGCGCCAAGTGTCGTAGGTCAATCTCATTGACACGTTCCGTAAACGATTTGAACTGCGACGAACAAAAAACGAGGCACGCTGGTAGCTTGTTTGTAGAGGAGTACATTTGAAGGTACTTACCCGAAATGTGTTTGTTTCTTTAGATTTCTCTGTTATAGCAGCCATTTTGTTGCAAGTACAATTCAATTTTCGTTTAAATTACTCCAGTTTTAATACAATTCAATAACTCCGGTTTTCTATACGACTGCAACACGTGCACATTGTTTACAAAAATGCGGCTGGCAGAAATGTTTATCGAGGTTAACATTCCCAGCTGTACTGTTAATAACACCGATAAGCAAATGATGTTATCGATAGGTCGACCACACTGTTATGGATTATAATAGCATTTGTACTCACATATTGGAAAATGTACCTATTTCAATATATGTGAACCAAGTAAAATAACAAAATGAAATTATCTTTCTGTGCAGTGGGAAGCGAACTTACAAATGGTGAGAAGAAATGTTATAGACAACATCATGATTTTATGTTAAACGCGAAAATCACAAGTTGATTTAAATGACGCGTTTTTGTATACGCCATTCGAACGTACCATTAATGAATTCTAACTAACTAACTAACTATATTGCAATATTAAAATATTTTACAATTTAAAAAAAAAGTTTACAAAAATGTTCAAATCATTTTTAGATCGACGTTAGTTTTGGGAAGAAATTTCGTCTTTAATATTAACGTATTTTATTCAAATTCAAATTTTAAAATCCCGCCCAGCTCCTGAAAATTTAAATTTTTGGCTAATCTACTTGCTCCTCGATTATGTTCGCCTGGTACTTCAGCAGCTCCAAGTGGGTTTTGGGAAGGAATTTCGTCGTTATTATTAACGTATTTTATTCAAATTCAAATTTGAAAAACCCGCCCAGCTTCTGAAAATTTTAATTTTTGGCTAATCTGCTTGCTACTCGATTATGTTCGCCTGGTACTTCATCAGCTCCAAGTGGGTTTTGGGAAGGAATTTCGTCGTTATTCCTAACGTATTTTATTCAAATTCAAATTTGAAAAACCCGCCCAGCTTCTGAAAATTTAAATTTTTGGCTAATCTACTTGCTACTCGATTATGTTCGCCTGGTACTTCAGCAGCTCCAAGTGGGTTTTGGGAAGGAATTTCGTCGTTATTTTTAACGTATTTTATTCAAATTCAAGTTTGAAAATCCCGCCCAGCTCCTGAAAATTTAAATTTTTGGCTAATCTACTTGCTACTCGATTATGTTCGCCTGGTACTTCAGCAGAACGACAATGGTTTTGGGAAGGAATTTCGTCGTTAATAATAACGTATTTTATTCAAATTCAAATTTGAAAAGCCCGCCCAGTTTCTGAAAATTTAAATTTTTGGCTAATCTACTTGCTACTCGATTATGTTCGCCTGGTACATCAGCAGCTCCAAGTGGGTTTTGGGAAGGAATTTCGTCGTTATTATTAACGTATTTTATTCAAATTCAAATTTGAAAAACCCGCCCATCTTCTGAAATTTTAAATTTTTAGCTAATCTACTTGCTTCTCGATTATGTTCGCCTGGTACTTCAGCAGCTCCAAGTGGGTTTTGGGAAGGAATTTCGTCGTTATTATTAACGTATTTTATTCAAATTCAAATTTGAAAATCCCGCCCAGTTTCTGAAAATTTAAATTTTTGGCTAATCTACTTGCTTCTCGATTATGTTCGCCTGGTACTTCAGCAGATCGACGTTACTTTGGGGAAGGAATTTGGTCGTTAATATTAACGTATTTTATTCAAATTCAAATTTGAAAATCCCGCCCAGTTTCTGAAAATTTAAATTTTTGGCTAATCTACTTGCTACTCGATTATGTTCGCCTGGTACTTCAGCAGCTCCAAGTGGGTTTTGGGAAGGAATTTCGTCGTTATTATTAACGTATTTTATTCAAATTCAAATTTGAAAATCCCGCCCAGTTTCTGAAAATTTAAATTTTTGGCTAATCTACTTGCTTCTCGATTATGTTCGCCTGGTACTTCAGCAGATCGACGTTGGTTTTAGGAAGGAATTTGGTCGTTAATATTAACGTATTTTATTCAAATTCAAATTTGAAAATCCCGCCCTGCTTCCGAAAATTTAAATTTTTGGCTAATCTACTTGCTACTCGATTATGTTCGCCTGCTACTTCAGCAGATCGACGTTACTTTTGGGAAGGAATTTGGTCGTTAATATTAACGTATTTTATTCAAATTCAAATTTGAAAATCCCGCCCTGCTTCTGAAAATTTTAATTTTTGGCTAATCTACTTGCTACTCGATTATGTTCGCCTGGTACTTCAGCAGCTCCAAGTGGGTTTTGGAAAGGAATTTCGTCGTTAATATTAACGTATTTTATACAAATTCAAATTTGAAAAACCCGCCCAGCTTCTGAAAATTTAAATTTTTAGCTAATCTACTTGCTACTCGATTATGTTCGCCTGGTACTTCAGCAGATCGACGTTGGTTTTGGAAAGGAATTTGGTCGTTAATATTAACGTATTTTATTCAAATTCAAGTTTGAAAATCCCGCCCAGCTTCTGAAAATTTAAATTTTTGTCTAATCTACTTGCTATTCGATTATGTTCGCCTGTTACTTCAGCAGCTCCATGTGGGTTTTGGGAAGGAATTTCGTTGTTATTATTAACGTATTTTATTCAAATTCAAATTTGAAAAACCCGCCCAGCTTCTGAAATTTTAAATTTTTGGCTAATCTACTTGCTACTCGATTATGTTCGCCTGGTACTTCAGCAGCTCCAAGTGGGTTTTGGGAAGGAATTTCGTCGTTAATATTAACGTATTTTATTCAAATTCAAATTTGAAAATCCTGCCCAGCTTCTGAAAATTTAAATTTTTGGCTAATCTACTTGCTACTCGATTATGTTCGCCTGTTACTTCAGCAGCTCCAAGTGGGTTTTGGGAAGGAATTTCGTCGTTATTATTAACGTATTTTATTCAAATTCAAATTTGAAAAACCCGCTCAGCTTCTGAAAATTTGAATTTTTGGCTAATCTACTTGCTACTCGATTATGTTCGCCTGGTACTTCAGCAAATCGACGTTGGTTTTAGGAAGGAATTTCGTCGTTAATATTAACGTATTTTATTCAAATTCAAATTTGAAAATCCCGCCCTGCTTCCGAAAATTTAAATTTTTGGCTAATCTACTTGCTACTCGATTATGTTCGCCTGCTACTTCAGCAGATCGACGTTACTTTTGGGAAGGAATTTGGTCGATAATATTAACGTATTTTATTCAAAACCAAATTTGAAAAGCCCGCCCTGCTTCTGAAAATTTAAATTTTTGGGTAATCAACTTGCTACTCGATTATGTTCGCCTGGTACTTCAGCAGCTCCAAGTGGGTTTTGGGAAGGAATTTCGTCGTTATTATTAACGTATTTTATTCAAATTCAAATTTGAAAAACCCGCTCAGCTTCTGAAAATTTGAATTTTTGGCTAATCTACTTGCTACTCGATTATGTTCGCCTGGTACTTCAGCAAATCGACGTTGGTTTTAGGAAGGAATTTCGTCGTTAATATTAACGTATTTTATTCAAATTCAAATTTGAAAATCCCGCCCTGCTTCCGAAAATTTAAATTTTTGGCTAATCTACTTGCTACTCGATTATGTTCGCCTGCTACTTCAGCAGATCGACGTTACTTTTGGGAAGGAATTTGGTCGATAATATTAACGTATTTTATTCAAATTCAAATTTGAAAATCCCGCCCAGTTTCTGAAAATTTAAATTTTTGGCTAATCTACTTGCTACTCGATTATGTTCGCCTGGTACTTCAGCAGCTCCAAGTGGGTTTTGGGAAGGAATTTCGTCGTTATTATTAACGTATTTTATTCAAATTCAAATTTGAAAATCCCGCCCAGTTTCTGAAAATTTAAATTTTTGGCTAATCTACTTGCTTCTCGATTATGTTCGCCTGGTACTTCAGCAGATCGACGTTGGTTTTAGGAAGGAATTTGGTCGTTAATATTAACGTATTTTATTCAAATTCAAATTTGAAAATCCCGCCCTGCTTCCGAAAATTTAAATTTTTGGCTAATCTACTTGCTACTCGATTATGTTCGCCTGATACTTCAGCAGATCGACGTTACTTTTGGGAAGGAATTTGGTCGATAATATTAACGTATTAAATTCAAATTTGAAAATCCCGCCCAGTTTCTGAAAATTTAAATTTTTGGCTAATCTACTTGCTACTCGATTATGTTCGCCTGGTACTTCAGCAGCTCCAAGTGGGTTTTGGGAAGGAATTTCGTCGTTATTATTAACGTATTTTATTCAAATTCAAATTTGAAAATCCCGCCCAGTTTCTGAAAATTTAAATTTTTGGCTAATCTACTTGCTTCTCGATTATGTTCGCCTGGTACTTCAGCAGATCGACGTTGGTTTTAGGAAGGAATTTGGTCGTTAATATTAACGTATTTTATTCAAATTCAAATTTGAAAATCCCGCCCTGCTTCCGAAAATTTAAATTTTTGGCTAATCTACTTGCTACTCGATTATGTTCGCCTGGTACTTCAGCAGATCGACGTTACTTTTGGGAAGGAATTTGGTCGATAATATTAACGTATTTTATTCAAATTCAAATTTGAAAATCCCGCCCAGTTTCTGAAAATTTAAATTTTTGGCTAATCTACTTGCTACTCGATTATGTTCGCCTGGTACTTCAGCAGCTCCAAGTGGGTTTTGGGAAGGAATTTCGTCGTTATTATTAACGTATTTTATTCAAATTCAAATTTGAAAATCCCGCCCAGTTTCTGAAAATTTAAATTTTTGGCTAATCTACTTGCTTCTCGATTATGTTCGCCTGGTACTTCAGCAGATCGACGTTGGTTTTAGGAAGGAATTTGGTCGTTAATATTAACGTATTTTATTCAAATTCAAATTTGAAAATCCCGCCCTGCTTCTGAAAATTTAAATTTTTGGCTAATCTACTTGCTACTCGATTATGTTCGCCTGGTACTTCAGCAGCTCCAAGTGGGTTTTGGAAAGGAATTTCGTCGTTAATATTAACGTATTTTATACAAATTCAAATTTGAAAAACCCGCCCAGCTTCTGAAAATTTTAATTTTTAGCTAATCTACTTGCTACTCGATTATGTTCGCCTGGTACTTCAGCAGATCGACGTTGGTTTTGGAAAGGAATTTGGTCGTTATTATTAACGTATTTTATTCAAATTCAAGTTTGAAAATCCCGCCCAGCTTCTGAAAATTTAAATTTTTGTCTAATCTACTTGCTACTCGATAATGTTCGCCTGGTACTTCAGCAGCTCCAAGTGGGTTTTGGGAAGGAATTTCGTCGTTAATATTAACGTATTTTATTCAAATTCAAATTTGAAAATCCTGCCCAGCTTCTGAAAATTTAAATTTTTGGCTAATCTACTTGCTACTCGATTATGTTCGCCTGTTACTTCAGCAGCTCCAAGTGGGTTTTGTGAAGGAATTTCGTCGTTAATATTAACGTATTTTATTCAAATTCAAATTTGAAAAGCCCGCCCTGCTTCTGAAAATTTAAATTTTTGGGTAATCAACTTGCTACTCGATTATGTTCGCCTGGTACTTCAGCAGATCGACGTTACTTTGGGGAAGGAATTTGGTCGTTAATATTAACGTATTTTATTCACATTCAAATTTGAAAATCCCGCCCAGTTTCTGAAAATTTAAATGTTTGGCTAATCTACTTGCTTCTCGATTATGTTCGCCTGGTACTTCAGCAGATCGACGTTGGTTTTAGGAAGGAATTTGGTCGTTAATATTAACGTATTTTATTCAAATTCAAATTTGAAAATCCCGCCCTGCTTCCGAAAATTTAAATTTTTGGCTAATCTACTTGCTACTCGATTATGTTCGCCTGGTACTTCAGCAGATCGACGTTACTTTTGGGAAGGAATTTGGTCGTTAATATTAACGTATTTTATTCAAATTCAAATTTGAAAAGCCCGCCCTGCTTCTGAAAATTTAAATTTTTGGCTAATCTACTTGCTACTCGATTATGTTCGCTTGGTACTTCAGCAGATCGACGTTACTTTTGGGAAGGAATTTGGTCGTTAATATTAACGTATTTTATTCAAATTCAAATTTGAAAATCCCGCCCTGCTTCCGAAAATTTAAATTTTTGGCTAATCTACTTGCTACTCGATTATGTTCGCCTGATACTTCAGCAGATCGACGTTACTTTTGGGAAGGAATTTGGTCGATAATATTAACGTATTAAATTCAAATTTGAAAATCCCGCCCAGTTTCTGAAAATTTAAATTTTTGGCTAATCTACTTGCTACTCGATTATGTTCGCCTGGTACTTCAGCAGCTCCAAGTGGGTTTTGGGAAGGAATTTCGTCGTTATTATTAACGTATTTTATTCAAATTCAAATTTGAAAATCCCGCCCAGTTTCTGAAAATTTAAATTTTTGGCTAATCTACTTGCTTCTCGATTATGTTCGCCTGGTACTTCAGCAGATCGACGTTGGTTTTAGGAAGGAATTTGGTCGTTAATATTAACGTATTTTATTCAAATTCAAATTTGAAAATCCCGCCCTGCTTCCGAAAATTTAAATTTTTGGCTAATCTACTTGCTACTCGATTATGTTCGCCTGGTACTTCAGCAGATCGACGTTACTTTTGGGAAGGAATTTGGTCGTTAATATTAACGTATTTTATTCAAATTCAAATTTGAAAAGCCCGCCCTGCTTCTGAAAATTTAAATTTTTGGGTAATCTACTTGCTACTCGATTATGTTCGCTTGGTACTTCAGCAGATCGACGTTACTTTTGGGAAGGAATTTCGTCGTTAATATTAACGTATTTTATACAAATTCAAATTTGAAAAACCCGCCCAGCTTCTGAAAATTTAAATTTTTAGCTAATCTACTTGCTACTCGATTATGTTCGCCTGGTACTTCAGCAGATCGACGTTGGTTTTGGAAAGGAATTTGGTCGTTAATATTAACGTATTTTATTCAAATACAAGTTTGAAAATCCCGCCCAGCTTCTGAAAATTTAAATTTTTGTCTAATCTACTTGCTATTCGATTATGTTCGCCTGGTACTTCAGCAGCTCCATGTGGGTTTTGGGAAGGAATTTCGTTGTTATTATTAACGTATTTTATTCAAATTCAAATTTGAAAAACCCGCCCAGCTTCTGAAATTTTAAATTTTTGGCTAATCTACTTGCTACTCGATTATGTTCGCCTGGTACTTCAGCAGCTCCAAGTGGGTTTTGGGAAGGAATTTCGTCGTTAATATTAACGTATTTTATTCAAATTCAAATTTGAAAATCCTGCCCAGCTTCTGAAAATTTAAATTTTTGGCTAATCTACTTGCTACTCGATTATGTTCGCCTGTTACTTCAGCAGCTCCAAGTGGGTTTTGTGAAGGAATTTCGTCGTTAATATTAACGTATTTTATTCAAATTCAAATTTGAAAAGCCCGCCCTGCTTCTGAAAATTTAAATTTTTGGGTAATCAACTTGCTACTCGATTATGTTCGCCTGGTACTTCAGCAGCTCCAAGTGGGTTTTGGGAAGGAATTTCGTCGTTATTATTAACGTATTTTATTCAAATTCAAATGTGAAAAACCCGCCCAACTTCTGAAAATTTGAATTTTTGGCTAATCTACTTGCTACTCGATTATGTTCGCCTGGTACTTCAGCAAATCGACGTTGGTTTTAGGAAGGAATTTGGTCGTTAATATTAACGTATTTTATTCAAATTCAAATTTGAAAATCCCGCCCTGCTTCCGAAAATTTAAATTTTTGGCTAATCTACTTGCTACTCGCTTATGTTCGCCTGTTACTTCAGCAGATCGACGTTGGTTTTAGGAAGGAATTTCGTCGTTAATATTAACGTATTTTATTCAAATTCAAATTTGAAAATCCCGCCCATCTTCTGAAAATTTAAATTTTTGGCTAATCTACTTGCTACTCGCTTATGTTCGCCTGTTACTTCAGCAGATCGACGTTGGTTTTAGGAAGGAATTTGGTCGTTAATATTAACGTATTTTATTCAAATTCAAATTTGAAAATCCCGCCCTGCTTCTGAAAATTTAAATTTTTGGCTAATCTACTTGCTACTCGATTATGTTCGCCTGGTACTTCAGCAGCTCCAAGTGGGTTTTGGAAAGGAATTTCGTCGTTAATATTAACGTATTTTATACAAATTCAAATTTGAAAAACCCGCCCAGCTTCTGAAAATTTTAATTTTTAGCTAATCTACTTGCTACTCGATTATGTTCGCCTGGTACTTCAGCAGATCGACGTTGGTTTTGGAAAGGAATTTGGTCGTTATTATTAACGTATTTTATTCAAATTCAAGTTTGAAAATCCCGCCCAGCTTCTGAAAATTTAAATTTTTGTCTAATCTACTTGCTACTCGATAATGTTCGCCTGGTACTTCAGCAGCTCCAAGTGGGTTTTGGGAAGGAATTTCGTCGTTAATATTAACGTATTTTATTCAAATTCAAATTTGAAAATCCTGCCCAGCTTCTGAAAATTTAAATTTTTGGCTAATCTACTTGCTACTCGATTATGTTCGCCTGTTACTTCAGCAGCTCCAAGTGGGTTTTGTGAAGGAATTTCGTCGTTAATATTAACGTATTTTATTCAAATTCAAATTTGAAAAGCCCGCCCTGCTTCTGAAAATTTAAATTTTTGGGTAATCAACTTGCTACTCGATTATGTTCGCCTGGTACTTCAGCAGATCGACGTTACTTTGGGGAAGGAATTTGGTCGTTAATATTAACGTATTTTATTCACATTCAAATTTGAAAATCCCGCCCAGTTTCTGAAAATTTAAATGTTTGGCTAATCTACTTGCTTCTCGATTATGTTCGCCTGGTACTTCAGCAGATCGACGTTGGTTTTAGGAAGGAATTTGGTCGTTAATATTAACGTATTTTATTCAAATTCAAATTTGAAAATCCCGCCCTGCTTCCGAAAATTTAAATTTTTGGCTAATCTACTTGCTACTCGATTATGTTCGCCTGGTACTTCAGCAGATCGACGTTACTTTTGGGAAGGAATTTGGTCGTTAATATTAACGTATTTTATTCAAATTCAAATTTGAAAAGCCCGCCCTGCTTCTGAAAATTTAAATTTTTGGCTAATCTACTTGCTACTCGATTATGTTCGCTTGGTACTTCAGCAGATCGACGTTACTTTTGGGAAGGAATTTGGTCGTTAATATTAACGTATTTTATTCAAATTCAAATTTGAAAATCCCGCCCTGCTTCCGAAAATTTAAATTTTTGGCTAATCTACTTGCTACTCGATTATGTTCGCCTGATACTTCAGCAGATCGACGTTACTTTTGGGAAGGAATTTGGTCGATAATATTAACGTATTAAATTCAAATTTGAAAATCCCGCCCAGTTTCTGAAAATTTAAATTTTTGGCTAATCTACTTGCTACTCGATTATGTTCGCCTGGTACTTCAGCAGCTCCAAGTGGGTTTTGAGAAGGAATTTCGTCGTTATTATTAACGTATTTTATTCAAATTCAAATTTGAAAATCCCGCCCAGTTTCTGAAAATTTAAATTTTTGGCTAATCTACTTGCTTCTCGATTATGTTCGCCTGGTACTTCAGCAGATCGACGTTGGTTTTAGGAAGGAATTTGGTCGTTAATATTAACGTATTTTATTCAAATTCAAATTTGAAAATCCCGCCCTGCTTCCGAAAATTTAAATTTTTGGCTAATCTACTTGCTACTCGATTATGTTCGCCTGGTACTTCAGCAGATCGACGTTACTTTTGGGAAGGAATTTGGTCGTTAATATTAACGTATTTTATTCAAATTCAAATTTGAAAAGCCCGCCCTGCTTCTGAAAATTTAAATTTTTGGGTAATCTACTTGCTACTCGATTATGTTCGCTTGGTACTTCAGCAGATCGACGTTACTTTTGGGAAGGAATTTCGTCGTTAATATTAACGTATTTTATACAAATTCAAATTTGAAAAACCCGCCCAGCTTCTGAAAATTTAAATTTTTAGCTAATCTACTTGCTACTCGATTATGTTCGCCTGGTACTTCAGCAGATCGACGTTGGTTTTGGAAAGGAATTTGGTCGTTAATATTAACGTATTTTATTCAAATACAAGTTTGAAAATCCCGCCCAGCTTCTGAAAATTTAAATTTTTGTCTAATCTACTTGCTATTCGATTATGTTCGCCTGGTACTTCAGCAGCTCCATGTGGGTTTTGGGAAGGAATTTCGTTGTTATTATTAACGTATTTTATTCAAATTCAAATTTGAAAAACCCGCCCAGCTTCTGAAATTTTAAATTTTTGGCTAATCTACTTGCTACTCGATTATGTTCGCCTGGTACTTCAGCAGCTCCAAGTGGGTTTTGGGAAGGAATTTCGTCGTTAATATTAACGTATTTTATTCAAATTCAAATTTGAAAATCCTGCCCAGCTTCTGAAAATTTAAATTTTTGGCTAATCTACTTGCTACTCGATTATGTTCGCCTGTTACTTCAGCAGCTCCAAGTGGGTTTTGTGAAGGAATTTCGTCGTTAATATTAACGTATTTTATTCAAATTCAAATTTGAAAAGCCCGCCCTGCTTCTGAAAATTTAAATTTTTGGGTAATCAACTTGCTACTCGATTATGTTCGCCTGGTACTTCAGCAGCTCCAAGTGGGTTTTGGGAAGGAATTTCGTCGTTATTATTAACGTATTTTATTCAAATTCAAATGTGAAAAACCCGCCCAACTTCTGAAAATTTGAATTTTTGGCTAATCTACTTGCTACTCGATTATGTTCGCCTGGTACTTCAGCAAATCGACGTTGGTTTTAGGAAGGAATTTCGTCGTTAATATTAACGTATTTTATTCAAATTCAAATTTGAAAATCCCGCCCAGCTTCTGAAAATTTAAATTTTTGGCTAATCTACTTGCTACTCGCTTATGTTCGCCTGTTACTTCAGCAGATCGACGTTGGTTTTAGGAAGGAATTTCGTCGTTAATATTAACGTATTTTATTCAAATTCAAATTTGAAAATCCCGCCCATCTTCTGAAAATTTAAATTTTTGGCTAATCTACTTGCTACTCGATTATGTTCGCCTGTTACTTCAGCAGCTCCAAGTGGGTTTTGGGAAGGAAATTCGTCGTTAATATTAACGTATTTTATTCAAATTCAAATTTGAAAATCCCGCCCAGCTTCTGAAAATTTAAATTTTTGGCTAATCTACTTGCTACTCGATTATGTTCGCCTGGTACTTCAGCAGCTCCAAGTGGGTTTTGGGAAGGAATTTCGTCGTTAATTATAACGTATTTTATTCAAATTCAAATTTGAAAAGCCCGCCCTGCTTCTGAAAATTTAAATTTTTGGCAAATCTACTTGCTATTCGATTATGTTCGCCTGGTACTTCAGCAGCTCCAAGTGGGTTTTGGGAAGGAATTTCGTCTTTAATATCATCGTATTTTAATACAAATTTCAGTATATTTCTTTTGTATATTTTTTGTTCAAATTTCATTTCAGTTTTTTGTTTTCTCTCGAAATATGTTGCGGGTATCTTACGGTCGAACACTCTCGACTGTAGCTTTCTTAGTTGTTGAAATTAAATCAGATGAAAAAACATCTTAGTTGTTATTGGAATAGTTTTGTCTCTTAAATATATGTAACAAAAAAAATTTATTTTTAAAACAAATAATTTAAAATTTTATTGTCTCTTTTTATGTTACGAATTCTATAATTAATCGAATATTTATTGTGACGTATTAATAACATTTAAAAACACTAAAATATTATAAATTGTTTTCAGACAGAGTCCTGAGCTTGGCTGTAGTTGTAAAGTGTGCCCCGCTCTACGAATCTCTTGACATGGCCTATGGGAGGTGAAAGATCAGCATTCGAGGAGTCATCGGTATGTCCGTATCCACCACCACCAGGAGTCTTCATTGCAAACGTATCCTATAGAATAATATATTATATATTAATGACAATCTCTTAAAAATTCACATCATGTTGTACTTACGCCTGCTTCTACATCGATGCTGATCTTTCCTGCCAGAGCAATTACTCGTCCATCATGCTTAACGATTAGATTGCGTCCAGATTTAGCTGGTTCACCACCAGCCAGTCCATAAGGCTGCAGCGTACGACGTTCAGTGAGCACGGACAGTGTGACCGGCTTGCGGAAGAGCAAGTCTCGCTCAACTCCCTCGCCGCCATTGAAGCGTCCACGACCGCCAGAGCTGTCGGTGCGTAGGCAGAAGCGCTTGAGGATCATGGGATAGCGCAACTCAAGGATCTCGGGGTCGGTAATGCGGGTGTTGGTCATGTGCGTGTGCACGCCGCCAGCACCATGCCAGTCGGGTCCAGCCCCTGCGCCTCCGGCGACAGTTTCATAGTAGCCCCACTCTTCGTCTCCAATGGTGATGTTGTTCATGCAGCCCTGGGAGGCGGCACAAATGCGGAATGCCTTGAGAACAGTGTCCACAATGCGCTGCGATGTCTGCACATTGCCACCGACAACAGCCGCTCCATCCGAGGGATCCAATATGGAATTTTTGGGTATGATCACCTCAATGGGTGCCAGACAGCCCTGATTAAGTGGCACATCATGACCCACCATGCAACGCAGGCAGTAGATGAGGGCCGACAAGGTGATGGCCCGAGGAGCATTGCAATTGCCCCAAACCTCTTGACCCGATCCCGTGAAATCGCACACTGCCGACCCACTCTCGGGATCAATAGTGACGCGCAGATGAATGGGTGAACCGTCGTCCATGTGCTCCTCAGCCGTTAGCACCGTGGAGCCGGTTCGCTCCAGGGCGTCCTTGCCAATCTGGCGCAGCATATCGCGCACTGCAAGCTCCGCATTCTTCTGAATGTGCGCCATGTAGGCTTGAACAACGCTCAGGCCATAGCTGTCAATCAGCTCGGACACCAGATTTATGCCTTTGTGGTTGGCAGCGATCTGAGCTTTCAGATCCGAGATATTGTCGCCGAGATTACGTGTGCCCACAGCACCCTTGGCGCCAGTTGGCGTTGTCAGGCGTTCCACGATCTGCTTCTCCTGGAACTGTCCGTTCTCCACGATGAGGAATGACTTAAAGGCGGCGCCCTCCTGAGCCAGGGTTGTGGAGTGTGGCGGCATTGAACCCGGCGTAATGCCACCAATGTCCGCATGGTGGCCTCGTGAGCCGACAAAGAACACTGGCTTTGGCTGGCCTCTGCAAATGAATCAGATGGATGAGATGATTGAAGTTTCCCATTTCACACTAATTCAACTTACTCATGAAACACTGGCGTGATGACAGTCAAGTCAGGAAGATGGGAGCCTCCAGCTTGAGGATGATTGGCCAGCAGCACATCGCCATTCTTGAGTGTGTCTCCTCGCACTTGTATTTGGTACTGCACCGTGGCCTGCATGGAACCCAGATGCACGGGAATGTGTGGAGCATTGCTGACCAATCCGCCATCCGGGCCAAAGAGGGCGCAGGAGAAGTCCAGGCGCTCCTTGATGTTCGTCGAGATGGAAGTGCGCTGAAGCACTCTGCAAGTAAATCGAGTTTTCTCTTTGATTGACTGACCAAATTGTAGAAGCCATCGATTGCTCACCTGCCCATCTGCTCGGCAATGCTCATGAAGCGGTGGCTGAAGATGCTCAGATGCACTGGGTCCAACTCCTCGTTGATGCCATGCTTGCCACCAGTTTGCACATCGATGATGAGGTCGCCGTATCTGGTTACCTCCACGTTGCACTTGGGCTCCACAATGATCGTGGACAACTGATCGATGAGCACAGCGGGGCCGATAATCTTGTGCGATGCCCTCAGTTTCTGGGTAAGATAGATGGGTACATTGAAAGCGCCCTCATCAAAGTACACCAAGGTCTGGCCCTCCGCTGTGGGCGTAGCCTCGGAAGCAACATCAACCAGTGGCTCTGGCGGCGTCTCATTCTTGCCAAGGCCTCGAACGCGTATGTCGTCAACAATGATGCGACGATTCTGCAGCACAAAGCCAAACTCGGTGCGGTAACGTTCCAAGAATGTGGCCTCAAAGTCGCCATAGGCTGACAGCAGAACCGATGAGGATTTCTTGGCATCTCTAGCAGCTGCTGGAGCGCACATTAGCGCGCCGTCGGTGGCCTCGTAGCGCAAATGAAGGAATGGCTGTAGTTCAATTTTACGGAAGCCCTGGTCCGATAGCTTCTCGTGACACTGCTTGGACAGCGCATCGAGACGCTCCCTCAGCTCCCGGTCATTGGCGGCATTGAACTCCAGGCCACTGGGCTCCTGCACCTCCTGGACAACATCAGCCAGCGCCATGCCGTAGGCTGAGAGCACGCCCGCATACTTGTGCACAACCACCTGCAACAGATTTCTTAGTTTAATGACTCAATGGGTGTGTTGTTCAGCATTAATAGCTCACCTTGGCTATGCCCAGATTGTGGGCTATGGAGCAGGCATGTTGACCACCAGCACCGCCGAAGCAGGAGAGCACGTGGTTAGCCGTATCCAGGCCGCGAGATTGCGTCAGAGCACGTATCGGGCGACACATGGTCTCGTTGGCCACCCGAATGAAGCCCAAAGCAACTTCTTCGATGCTCAATACCCTGGAGTCCCCTGTGGCTGCCAGATGGCCATTGATCTGCGACTGCAGCTCGGTGAACTTGCGCTTGGTTAGCTCATAGTCTAGTGGCTCATTCTCACTGGGACCAAAGATCTTTGGGAAGTACTGGGGCAGAATGCGACCCAGCATGAGGTTGGCATCAGTCACAGTTAGAGGACCTCCCTTCTTGTAGCAGGCAGGACCCGGATGCGAACCCGCCGACTCGGGACCCACCACAAAAATGCCCGAACGGAAGAACAGCTGTGATCCACCACCGGCCGCCACCGTATTGATGTCCAGTTGGGGCGCCTGAATTGTCACTCCCGCCGTGGTGCTCTCAATCACGTGCTCGTAGTTGCCGGCATAGCGAGACACATCCGTCGATGTGCCGCCCATGTCGAAGCCAATCAAGGGCAAATCCGTTTCACGCGATCCCGTCAGCGCATAGCCCACCACGCCACCGGCAGGTCCCGAGAGTATGGCGCGAGCTCCCCGGAAATTGTCCATGTTCGTCAAGCCGCCATCCGACTGCATGAAGAGCACATCCACGCCGGCCAATTGATTGTCGAAGCCGGATTTGAAACTGCAAAAACATCAATTGTCATTTATTGTATGTTAAATAATTACAGCAATTATTAAAAACAACGAAAACGATCCATATTTCTAACGCGACTGTAATGCGATTACTTGGGGCCTAATATTTTGAGCGCGACTGTATTGCGAGTAGGCGGCTGTGTTGTTGTTGTTTCGCCAGGTACGTATCGACTGTACAGAGAGCGAGAGCGAAAGAGAGGGAGACGGAGAGCGAGCTTTGCATGCTATTTTGTGGCTTGTTTGTCGTCGCGTCGTGTCGCGTCGTCTCGGCATTATCATTATCTTTATTATTGTCGCTTTAGTTGCGTTAGAAATATGAATTGTTTAAGCCAAAAGAGCACTCTCATTGCACTAATTTACAAGCGAGATTGGGACACATTAGGAGTGTACCAAGTACACACTCACCTGGCCAAATAGCGATCCACATGGGGCGTCAGATAGGCCTCAGCACAGGCGGTGTAGCCGCGGGCAACGACGCGGCACATGGGCATGGCCTGGTGGGACAATGTGACATGACTGAATCCCAACTCCTTGGCAATGGCCCCAATGCGCAGCTCGTGCTCTGGGCAGGCATAGCTGTGACTCAGCACCACGGACACCGCGTTGATGCCTTGCTTGCGAGCCGCAGACAGCGATGTCCGGACAGCCGATTCGTCGACGGGCTGCACTTCCAGGTACTTGCTGCCAGCCACGCCCTCTAGTACTTTCCACTGTTGAACTGTGGAGCAACTCTTTAGCTAATGTGCAGACGAAGTGACTTTCAGGTGAACTTACTCAGTTGGCAGCGCTCCTTTTGTTGGGGCACAATGCGACAGTCGACCTCGACGACAGTCTGGTAAAGATTAGCTGGCTTGCGAATGTTCAAATCGAAAATCTTGGGCCGAGCCTGGTTGCCAATGTAGAGCAGATCACGGAAGCCACTGTTGACCACCAGCACAACAGGATCGCCCTTCCGCTCAAGCAGTGCATTGGTGGCCACAGTTGTGCCCATACGCACCCAGCCAATCTTCGAGGTATCCACCAAGCCAGAGGCCGCGAGATCTGCGCCAGTTTCCTATCAATCCGGGCACATGGTAACTCAATGTCAACTCTCAAAGACAAAAGTACTTTGAACTCACCTCTTTGAGTATCCGTCGGATGCCTTCACGAGGAGCATCGCTGTAACGCTCTGGATCCTCGGAGAGCAATTTAATGGTACGCACCCGTCCACCGGGACAGATGCAAATCACATCGGTAAAGGTACCGCCACGATCAATAGCAAAACAATATTTCTCACCGCCCTCAGACGAACCACCATCATATCCCAACACCATTTTTTAGCACACACGAGTTTACACTTTGAATGATCGACGAAGACTGAATGAGAGCGAACAGATCGCGAGCGTATTTATACCTTGTCAGCGCCAGAGAGTAGAGAACTGTTCTCATACACTTGCAGTGTGCTACGACAGCTTTCACTCTCTCACTCACATTTGCTCTCTCCATCATTGGACAGTCCAATAAAGCTTGCACAACACACTTAGACTTTTGTAAAGGGTAATTTTTTAACAGTGTCCCAGCTGAAAATTTAAACAAAATATATAAATTAATTAAAAATTGAATTGTTAAATCTTTCAACTAAATATCGAATAAAAACAACTGCCAAATATTTCTGTTACTTTATGTTACTGTCTGTTTTATCAACATTACATCCCAATTAATGATTGTACAAAATGAAAAACAAAACACCCGTCACAAGCCTATTCGTGTAAATTGGTACATACATATATACATTTTTGTATACATTCATACAAATATGTATACATACCAAAACGTACATAGCATGCTGTACTTATTTTCGCTATTATTCTTTTCCGACGAATAAAACCATAATTAATTTATATGTAATTGTACATGTACTCACGTACGTCTGTTAATCCAGATGAGTTTTGTTTTTCATGTAATAAAACTACATTTTGAATAAGTACAGTTTTCCGCTTGCCACTAAATAGACTATTCATCTGTATTTAATATTTCGAATTAACATTTAGCAGAAATATTTTTACCGTAAAACAGCTGATTCAAACAAAACACAAACAGAGAGCGTCAATTGGTTGAGAGCATTAGTATTCGTAACGGTGTTAGTAATTCCTACGCATCAAAAAATTGAGTGAGCGAAGAGAGCGTTGTCGCCTTTGATTGTATTGGTGTGCTCCTATGATTACCAACACATTCAAATATTTACTCTCAACCGTCACATACATTTGGCCACTTGTTGCTTCGAGTGTTTTTAAGAGCATGAAAGAGTATTGAACACAAATTGGCAAATTGGCACAATAAATACCTCCGTAAATATCAAAGCTAATATAAACAGGCGATTTTTTTTTTAGTTTAAGCAATCGGCATAGGCGCAAATAAGCTGAATTCGATTTAAATAATTCAAAGCAAGATTCATGTTGTTCGGCGAGGCCAACATTAACATTAGACACCCTGTTATATGTTGATTGCCGGTGCACGTGGCTTTCCCTCATGCCCGCTACCTACTGCGCTAATGGTAGATCTGTAGACCAGCCTGTTGTTGTTGACAAACAGTTCCAATGGAAAAATACCAGAGGTTTTAAAGTGAACTCAATTTATGCGCTACGCGAAGCAATGTAGGTAGGGCATGTGACGATCATTTATTTTTTTGTACTATTAATAGCGTTGTTATTTTTAAAAGCGTAATTTCTATCGTTTCGTCCTATTCCGATGGCAGTCTTCAAGTTTCTGATCAGCTGTGGCCACCCATTCCAATAATACAATCCAATGAAGAATTTTCTGCATTTGTAGTAAATAAATCACTACATTCACACATCCCGCTTCTCTCTTTTTAGCACACACATACAGCTGCGCGAGAGCGAAGAGAGTATTTCTTAAGTGTATTGGTGTGCTTATCGACGACACAAATACTATTACACACTCGTGTGCTCTCTTCGCTCAGCTCTCTGTTTACATTTTGATTGAATGGTTCGTCGTTCTTGCAAAGTATTGAAAATATTGAAATTTACGCCTAATTTAGCAAAATTTTGTAAAGTTAAATTAAATTTAAATTCATTGTGCACTTCTACAAATATTTAAAAAATCAGCTACACGAACAGCTGTTTTAATGGGCAATAAATAAACAGAGAGTGACGTTAATGAGAGCGGTTCAGTGATTGGCTGTGTTAGTAAGTTCCAAAGTATCACCAACACACTTAACATCTTGTTTACTCTCAGCAATCGCATATTAACAAGCCAATATTGAAGAGAGCGGCACAGTTGCATCTGTGTTTGTGATGAATAATAGAAATTATTAAAATAGTGCAATAAAACAGATCGAATTGTACGGCCAAAAACATCGAAAAATCAGTCTATAGTTTGAATAATTTTTAACAACTGCCTGCCTTTTTAAATAATATGTTATTTCTCGATACTTTCGTCAAAGACTTTTATAATGGACGCCCTGTATTAAACTTGTTTTTGAAACGAGCACTTGCCTTCTATCTTATCTGAGCTAAACTTGTTGTGCGTGTATGTATACAAAATGCTATAAACAATGTGACTCGTGTTTGTATTTAGTTTTGTACATAATATACAATACTTCTGAGGCATACAAATGTGGATGTGGGTAGCTTGACTTGTTGACAAATAAACTGTTGATATGAAAGTCAGAGGAAATTTACTGTGAACTAAATTGCGTCTTAAAATTAAGTTTTACAACAAAACAGAATATGCTATTTTTTGAAAATTAACACAGATATTCGGCAGTAATTCTGCATTTCCCGATTCGCCTGCATTTCACCAATACTAATTCAAAACATGCCGCTCTTTTGTGCTACTGCTGAGTAAACAGATCACGGCATTCGTAATCACATAAAGTTCACCAACACAGCCTAACGATGAAGCGCTCTCTTTGGTCAATATTTTGCAAAATAGTGTGATTGTATTGCGGTTTGTGTAGCGCTTACTAATACCATAACACCTTCAGAGACTCTCACAGAAAGTTGGCTCTCTGTTTATGTTTTTATACTGAGCTGAGAATGGTTAAAGCTATAGAATTAGCCGGATTTGGTTAAATACATTGTGTTGAAATTATTGAAAACACTTAGATATAAATAATAATTGAAACCGCACTACTTTTTAAATAAAATATCAATTCATTCGCGAGTATAATCGATACGAACAAAACGTAAACAGAGAGACTAAGGCAGCTGAGCGAAGAGAGCATCACAATGTTTGACTGTGTTAGTGACACCGATGAGAACACCAATGCGCTAACAGCTTACGCTCTTTCCACACCTGTGTGAGCACTTCAGTAAAGAGAGCAGAGCGATGTGTGCTTGTGTTGATGTATTCCATACAAATTACGCATACTAACGCAGATATTCGTTCGCTCGCAGTGTTGACTGCGCTTGAATGGAAAGTAAGCTGTTCAGATGTTGAATGTCAGTCAGTGGAATAGGACGAAGTAACATGGATGGATTTTCTATAACTATCAAAGTTCGATTTAAATGATTTGTAAACATGGAAAAAACAATGTTTCTACAGAGTCGCTTGCTTTGTGCGAAACGTGTCAAATCGTTAAATCTCAGACGTTGAGTTTACTTCGAAGTCTCTGGTAATTTTCCATTGGAATTTGTCGAATACAAAAGTGCTGTTGCAGATAACATGGAGACGGAATAAGGCAAGTAGGTAACGGGGAAATGGGCAGGCCACGTGTACCGGCAGCTGTACAGGGTGTTTGAAGCTGAGGTTGACATTCACAATTAAATGTGAAAGTCGCATGCACCTCAACTAATTGTTCACATGAGCCTTGTGTACAAAAAATCTCAACTGTACTTAAAATAACGGATATTTTCCAGCTTTATTGCTGAGATGCAGTTAGTATTTGTTTACCCATAGTTGAGACACTGTAATTAGTAAATGTTTAATTCACGAGAGTTGCACGTCGGTGTTAATGAGAAACCCCATCTTAGTATTGAAGATTTATTTGGAGCACATCGAGACAAACTCTAAAATCACAGCTTAATTCAAATCGTTCTAATTCCAGAGCGCACGAGCAGCTCACACCGGCAGCTGATGCAGTTCTACACAGCACGTATTCGTATATTTGTGACAATTACTAATACACACAAACTTTCTTGTGCTCTCAATATTGTGGAGCTCTCGCTCTCTTCAGTTCGTATAGGTATTGTGTGTTGTGTGTGAAACACTAATACCAGGAAAATAAACCTGCTCTCTCATTTATGGGCTCTCTGCTTGAATATTGTTTGTAAACATAGAATCAAACAAATATTTTGTTTATCCATTAAAATGCATTTAGTTGTGTTTTGTGGTCATGTAATTACATCTGGTAACTGTACACCTTGTGACGATTAGAACCTTCCAGCATTTTAAAGTGGCTTATCTAGTATTAAACAATGCGGTTTCTACTAGCGTATGTGGGCATAGTTTGTATGTTTGTTTGTCATATTCTAGTCGTTTAGTTTATATACTTGCACATGTTCGCATTGGCAAAGCTTTAAAACGAAATAAATAACCTAAAGTAAATGTTCACAAAATATGTACATATGTAGACAAGTATACAAATACACACACACAGAGACATTCGCGATTTCCGTCCCAAACTCTGCTCTTGATAAGCTGCGACCCTGCCAGCAAATTGCTGTTGCTAGATCGCTCTCTCTCCCTCTCTCTCTTTCACTTGCCGGCTTCGGCTCTGAGTATAAAAGGGGCAGCGAATTCAGTAATTGCACACAGTGAGCAAGAGTGCTTTGAGCAAGCTAAGTCGGAGTGCGAAATTGTGAATTTATATAAGTGAAAAAGTATAAACCAAAATGCGTCTAGGCCAAACTGTTCCCAACTTCAAAGCTGAGACCACAAAGGGTCCCATCAGCTTCCACGAGTGGCAGGGCAACGAGTAAGTGTTTTAGTTATATTATATATACGGACTGCATAAATAGGCAAACCAAATACATTCTATATTTATTGTATGAGTTATGCGCTTTGTGTTATTGAGGTTAAATAGGCTGCAAAGTAAATGCATAGATCACATACACATACATATGTATATGTACATGCATACATTCAAATACCTAATGAAGAAATGCAGCTGTAAACGAGACACGTATACCGTTTAGGGCCGCCTCCATTACAATTTTCAATAATTTACTAATAATAATAAATTTTAAAATTACAGATGGGTCGTGCTGTTCTCGCACCCCGCCGATTTTACGCCCGTCTGCACCACGGAACTGGGCCGCATTGCCGTCCATCAGCCGGAGTTCGCCAAGCGCAACGCCAAGTGCCTGGCTCACTCGGTGGATGCCTTGAATTCGCATGTGGATTGGGTCAACGATATTAAGTCGTACTGCTTGGACATTCCCGGCGACTTCCCTTATCCCATTATTGCCGATCCCACTCGCGATTTGGCCGTGTCCTTGGGCATGCTGGATGAGGAACAGAAGAAGGATCCTGAGGTGGGCAAGACAATTCGTGCTCTGTTCATCATCAGCCCCGATCACAAGGTGCGCCTTTCTATGTTCTACCCGATGTCAACTGGGCGCAACGTCGAGTAAGTATATTGAAAAAGTTCACTCTTCCATTTTGTTGCTAATTATGCTATTGAATGAATTTATTTGCAGTGAAATATTGCGCACCATTGATTCCCTGCAGCTGACAGATCGTCTGAAGGTGGTGGCCACTCCCGCCAACTGGACTGTGAGTTCACACGATGTTTGGCAATATTAATAAACTCTTATTAATAAACTATTTTCAAATTTAGCCTGGCACCAAGGTCATGATTCTGCCCTCGGTCACCGATGAGGAGGCCAACAAGCTCTTCCCCAAGGGCTACGACAAGGTGTCCATGCCATCAGGCGTCAACTACGTGCGTACCACAGAGAACTATTAGGCTAATAACCCCTATTATTATTAATATTTATGCTGTTTGAAACGGTTTCTTAAATTGAATAAATTATAAACTTATTACATTAAATGACAATATTTTTTAATGGGCTAAGGAGGATGGACAAGTACTACTAAGGGATAAGAAAAATACTTTTTCTAAACCATATTTTTAATTACATAAACATAAAAAAAAACATTACATCTCCAAACCACATTTGAAATTAAATATTATTGACGTCGATTAGACGTTGAATTTTTGACAATAATTAATAGCCATAGTAACCCTTAAATTGAAACAAACATAAAATTCAATAAACTTCTAATAACACACAAGGTTTAAACAATAAATTAAACATTTCTAAATTAATATTTGAGAGTTTCGAACTTGTATTCTAACCTATTAAGTACTCTTTATTTAATCGTAGTTTAACTATTATTATCGTATCAAAATTAAAAAGGGAACCGTCAAGTTAAATTTAACAAAGAATATCATGAGAGTGCTTCAGTTGACCATCTTCTTTTAGGTCGACTATAACATTAATTAGTTAAACATTAAATGCTCTTTTGTATTAGACTAGGCTTATATTTGAACGGCTGTATAGAGGTTGTTCAGCATATCGCTCGTATCTTTGGCAAAGGGAATGCTTAAGTAGCGCTTTCGGTTCTCCGAATCCAACTTCGTCAACTCATCCCAAAGTTTGTCGGTCTGTTTAAACATTTTGGAGCTGCGAAGTAGAGCTCGATGCTTGGCAGTGAAGCCGAAGAGTTTCCAGAGGCACAAAATAACCAGCCAGTGCTCCTCATATGAGTTCAAGGCGCCATCTCCGGCCCCACCATCAATTTGCACCGGTTGCATGAGGATGCTGTGCAGCAAGTTCTGGAACTCGTGCATGCCGATGAGCTGCGTCCTGTTGCTGTTTGCGAAGCACATGTTGCGCAGGATGCGGAGACACGTCATGCGTTTCATGCTGAGTGGCGGCGAACGACGCACGGTATCCAGCAGTGCTGTCATGTGGCAGACCTTGTTACCCGGGTCGTATCTAGAGTAGATCTCCCAGAAGCAAAGCCAGCTGAGCAAAGCTTCAGGTCGCACTTTATTCTGGTTGGCGTGGGAGCCCGGCAGAATCGTATCGAACATGTCCAGCACCCGCATCTTGGCGAGACTCAGGCGTCCCTCGGCGCAGGAGCTGCAATTGATCATGACTCGCAGTGAGGACTCTACAAACGAATTCGGAGTGATCACCAGTACGCTGCACGCATTTGGCTTGGCCAAAGGCGTATCCTTTTTGGTCGTCTCGTGATCAGCCACGCGCATCATAAGTTGCAGCAGCGAATGCGACTGATTGGACAGCACTTGGGATGCCTGCTTGCACATTTCAAAGGAGTGTTCGGTGAGGTGGGTGGTCAAACACAAGATCATGTGTTTGAGGACGCCCGAATGAGACAGCCAGGGCCACAGCCTCAGAATTACGCGTACAAATCTGGAGACCATGACGGCGTCTATGATGAAGGCAGAAGAATTGCTGTGCCAATGCAATAGCATATTGAAAATCAGCATCAAATTGTTTATAATCTCACGTGTCTTGTGCGCGCCAACGCGACGCACATAGGCCGAGGCGTTGCCTACGCTGGGATCGTCGAGGAATGATTCTACCATCTGGATGATACGCTCCAGCAGCTGGGCACTGCGAGCAGCCTCTACAATGATCGGCGACATCTTCAGCAGATTGCCCATCACCTCGCAGAGCTGCAGGTGATGCCGGGTGGGCCCTTGCAGGAAGCTGTACGTCTTTACCGGATAGTACATCTCAAACATGTGGTCAAAGGTGTGAAACAGCAGCACTGCGGCATTGGTAATCTCCGAGTACACGACAGAAGCTGGCGGTTTCTTTGAGCTGTTGCCTGTTGTTGGCTTGGGCTTGATCGTTGGCTTCAGGTTCATTATCTTAAGCCGTTTGATGCACTCTTCGTCCGAATCGCTGTTCATGGTGTTCTCATCGTCATTGGCGTTGTCGTCGTCGCCCTCATCGACGTCAAAGGATTCTCCAAAATTCTCTAGAGCACGCAGCAGATTGTCGTCTTTGGGCTCGTGCTGCGTCTTGGTCAGCAGCAACGAGAACCAGGTCAAGGTATAGCGCTGCACCGGGCGATGCGCAAGGGCCAGATTGCAGCCATAGATCAGGATGTCCATGATCATTTCCGGATGCTTTTTAAAATGATCGTATAGCACGCGATAGGCATTTGCATCCTTGCAGAAGACCATCATGAGTTTCAGCACCTCTTCCAATTGCTTCTCCGGCACCACCTTCTGATCGAGCAGTGTATTCGTCAGCGCAAAGAACTCCGTCAGCAGCACCGTGTCCCGGCAAACGCTGCGCTGCAGGAATTCGAAGTTGTGGTCATAGCAGAGTGCATAGAGCTTACAGATATGACCGGCGCACAGTTCCATATAGCCATTGCAGTGGGGTCTATCCGGTGTCTTTAGCTTCATCACATCGCTGAGGGCATGGAGAAAGGCGTGCTCGCAAAGCGTAGTGCACCAGCTGGGCTGCAGGTGCACCAGTCGGATGCAAATGCTGACAAAGCAGGCAATGATCTCGCATGAGTTTTTCACACCCTGCACATTATCGCTAAGCTCGGGCGACAGCTCCAGCGTGGCCAGGGCCGCGTGTGCCTCCTGCAGGAATGCGTATTTGCAGAGCAGCTCCACGCAAACACTGGCGCCAATGTGCGGCATGAGGCGCTCAAAGACACGCCCGGCCAGCTCACGCACCAGCATCTGCTCGTGGGCATCGAGCATGGTGGCCAGACAACAGGCGGCCAATCCGCCGGGCAGAAAGTCACGGAACTCGAGCAGCACACTGGCCATGTTGCAGTCGCTGCTCTTCAGCCAAGTGGCCAGTGTTACCCAGGCTAGAGTACGCACCTCGGCATCGCCATGACCGCACAATCCCAGCAGATAGCGCAACACCTTGATGCCATGGCCCGTGGAGACGGCTACAACAGCTGGGCAATGGGCTTGAGCCTGCAGCTGACACATGATGAGCAGACAGTCGCGTTGCCACTGGGCGCCAGTCTGTGTCGACGTGCGCAGATTGCTGGACAGCTGCACAAAGTGCTGGTAGTGTGCCTGCAACGACGAAAATATGTAAATACCTCTCAGCTTGATGGTTGTCTCTCTTCTCACTCACCTGCAGCGTGATGTCCGTCATGTTCAGGGGACGACTGCTCAGCTGGCGCAGCACAGCGAGCAGACAACGCACATGCTGCAGGCGTCGTAGCTCAAAGTGACTGCGCGCCAGCTTGCTTAGCTCCATGAAGAGCCGGCCATGCCATTCGCACTCCTCGGAGCGGTCGCCTGTATGCAGCAACTGCACCAGACAACTGCTGACGAGTTGCAGCATCTGCAAGTCCACCTGCAAGTCTCGCAGCACGGCGAAGAAACAGTGATGCGGATCCGTCTCTAGGGCTGTGCTCAACCCCGTCAACACAGCAGGCAGACGATGGCGCAGGCAACTATGGCACAGTTCCAGCAACGCGAAGTAGACCCGGCGGTCCGGACCATTGCTCGGCGAGTTGCGCAGATACTTGTGCATCAGTGTCCAAACGGCCTCATCATGTGGTTGAGGCACATTGCCTCGCAGCACCACAAGGAACAGTTGCAAGCTGCCCACATAATGCAGTAGCATCTGGTGGCTGCTGCTGTTGTTGGCCTGCAGCAGTTGTTGCTCCAGCTGCTTATAGACCAGCGTGGTGTGCACAAATGCAAGATCTGTGGGCGTAAGCTTCAGCGACTCCAGCATGTCCAGCCCTTGCACTGCCGACAGCTGCATGTTCTCGGGGGATTTGCAAATCCTTTGCGCTATGTAGAGACGCCAATGCTGGGCGGCCAGCTCCTTGTCGCCCAGAAAGTGCTTGGCCAGCAGATGGTCCTGCAGTGCAATGCCTTCGGTGGCCGCTGTGGGCGGCACCACATGATCCTCCTGGTAACTAACTGGCACAATCAGGGGCGACAAATTCACGTTCATGATCAGCTGAGTTTCGGTGGGCGTCATGTGGTTCTGGTAGAGCAGCTGGAAGATGCAGCAGCTCAGCTCGGCACGCAGCCGAGCGTCGTGCGGGACAATGAAGAGACAGCGCAGCGGACACACCAACATATCATATTTATAATCCTGGCGAATGCGTTCGCTGCGAAAGAGGACACGCAACAAGATGCTGGTCGCCGGCTTTAATAGCTCTGTGTCCATGGCGCTGGGCTGCCGCTTGCGCAGCAGCGGATCGTGCAGCGCATTCAGGCAGAGCAGATGGGCTCCTTCGTTGTTGGTGAACGCCTCCACAGCCTGCCAGTTGTGCAGCAAGACATTCAGCTGGACGAGCGTCGATTTGCGTATGCCCGGCTTCAGGTCTGGCGTTTCCAGAAGTCGCTGCAGCGCCAGCAGACTGCGACTGACGGACTGCGTCATCGGCTCGCTGAAAAGCTTGGAGTAGTCGATGGGTGGCTGTATCACGCACAGGTCGTGGCCAATCAAGTCGAGAGTTAGCTGATCCATAATGTTTCTGTACTTGTTGTGCGTATCTTGTCGCATCAGCACATAGGCGACCCGGTTGATGGCCTCCTTGCGGAACATGGCATCCGGGTGGAACAAGTAGCAGGCGTTGGCACGCAGCGCCACATTGCGATCCACATAGCGCTTGTCCGGATCAACCAGATCCCAGATGACCTGCTGCAGCTGCGGATAGTTGACGGCCCGACAAATCATTAGCGGCACCACTGGCAGCAGCATTTTGAAGGCTTCCGCAAAGTCGCGGCTGCCAATCAGCTTGGAGAGACCCAGCAGCATGATAAGATAGTCGATGCACCACTGTTGCAGTTGCACCTGCGCCGCCTTCGGCTGTTGTGGCATCCAGCCCTGGACCAAGAGCTTGCGTACCAAATGACTGCTCATGGGCAGGCCGAGAATATGCATGCGAGCGAGCTCAATATTGCTGCAGCCCGCCATGTAGTTGGTGTGGTTCATGAAGGCGTGAAAGTGATCCACCACCGGTTGCTTCAGCAAGCGCAGCGCGTGGCCACGCATCTCCACATCGGGCAGATCGAAGAGCGTGCTCAGCAGACACTCGGCTTCCTGGCGCAGCTCACGCTGCTGGCCATAGCACGGGGTGCCCTTGACAATGGCTTCGACCAGCTGACGCAGCAGAGTCTTGCTGCCCATTTGATTGAGCACCAGGCAAACCTTACGCTGGTTACGTAGTAGATCCAATGGCTGCATTTGGGTTTTGGCCACCAGTTGATTCAGTGCCGTGCTGTATGCCACCTTGAGACGACACATCTGCTTCCTCAGCGCCTCAGCTTCGCTGTTAAGCGCTGCGCACAGGTTGGACAGCTCCTGCACAACGGCTGGAAAGCACGTCAAGTAGACCTCATCGGTGAGGATGGGCTGCAGCATTGAGCGCGCCATAGCTTTGTCAATGTTGGGATTGTGCTGCACATTGATGGCAATCACATTCATCAGTAACCCATTAAAGACGAGCGACTCTAGTCTGGGTATCATCATATCGCTGCTGTAGTTGCGGATGTACCCGGGCGAAGACACCTCTATGCTGCGCAAATAGATGAGCAGCTTGGGCACCATGATGCCCATTCGGTGCACAATATAGTCGGGCACTCGCACGCCCAGTTGGTTCATGGTATTGATCGCCTCCACGATCAGCTCGATGCAGTGCCAGTTGCTGCCACAGTCCTCCAATAATGGTGGCCCCAGCCTTTTGATGCTGCCATACAAGAGAATCGTTAGCGCCTTGCGGAAGCGCAGTTGATCGGGCAATTGTTTAGAATTCATTGGTGGCTCAATGCGGGTGGCGTAGCTGAGTGTCTTGCTGCGCACGCTGTGGCGTTGCTGCAGCTGCTTGAGGAATGCGAACATAACGCGATTGATGTGCGGCAGCACTTCGCCAGTGCTCATCCGCTGTATGTGAATTAGCATGAGGTAGACGTCGGGAGGCTGCAGGAAATACTCAATGGGATAGTCGCATAGTTTGATCTGTAGATTCGTCAAGTTGCGTATCAGATCCAGCTCGTTGTTTACATTCAACGAGTCGTTGATAGTCCGCATGGTCAGCATATCTGTGTCGCTGGGTCGAGTCCATGCGTGCTCGTAGTCCGATGGAGTGAGTCGGAGCCTGTCGCGTGAATTGGTGTAATCGGTGTCGCAGTCGTCGCTTAGCTGATCGTCTGCAATGCTTTACTTTGACACACATGGTACTATCTAGAGAATATAGTCATACTACCTGAGCTGTGACTGCAACAACTGCTTGCGACGGGAGTGATCGCATCCAAGTGCATCATAGTGAACACACGCTTCAAGTCTTCCAGCAGTTCCTGGCTCCGTTCGGAAGGATATTCAAGCAGCAGTTTCTGCATCTTTGCCACCTCGTCCAGCAGTCGCTGAGCCGGAATCCTGGCCGCAATCTCATCACCATAATCAGAACGCATCAATTCCAACATCAGCGAAAGCACACGTTCAGTGGCTACTGGTGGCTTGAAATTGAACCAGCCGATCAGCTGTTTTAGGAATCGTATTGGCTTAAAATTGAGATTCTCGTCATACTGCAGACCCCTCATGAAACGCGTCTCAACTTGTTCCAAGGCGCGCATGCGAATTTCGGGTGCTTCGTGCGTCAATTTGGCAAGTTGATTTTCGCCAAGGTTGAGCGTTTGCTTGGATGACGTCGACATTCTGATCTTGCATCTGCGAATTATTGAAAATTGTAAATTTTGCAACTGCTGCTGCTTTCTTCTTACTTATTTAGCTGTCAATGCCGAAATTGTTAATAATTGAAATTTGTGAGCGAGATTTCAAAGCGTCGGCAGCTTTCGCGCGTACAAAGAAGCCGGCATTTATTTTAACGTCGTGCAGTTATAGCAGACCCTTTTTGAGTTTAACAGCGCTGTTGTCTTTGCAGCAATTAACAGCACTCCGAACTGCTAGAGTTCTGCGCCTACCGAGGGTTTTGTATACTAAGTTAAGTCGTTACATTTTCGTCGATATATTTCATTAATTTCTTCCATCACTTTACATTTTCTTAGACAGCGCAACTGCCGAACCATTCACCAAAGAATACTAGATGTGTCAAACAGGGAAAAACGTGATTTAATTCTTAACAGTAACATATGCCCCCGCTTCATTACTCGCATTTTTATAGCCGCTATCTATAGGGTACTATACCTTAGTGCGAACAGAAAATGTACATGTGTAACAGGGAGAAGCAGGTATGTATATACATATATTATTATTTAACCGTCTAGACGATTTATTAATGTCTCGCCGAGTCGACTTATTTATGTCCCGATTTATTTATGAAAAAATCAATCAAGTCAAGTTTGTTTTAAATTTTTGCCACGCACCCTTCCGTTCCCTCAAATCTAAAAAAACATTAACGAACGTAATTTGAAGGCTAGAATCAGGAGTTTTATTTCACACAAGTAATTCAAGAAACAAATTTAAGGCAAGTTTCGTTTTGCTGATTGTAGGATTGTATTATGTTTTATTTTCAACGTACTAGTATATTTCTCACAAAATATACTTTTCGGTATATTTTTTAAATATTCGTACAAACAGGAAGCGGGGGTATCTCACAGTCGATCACTCTCGACTGTAGCTTTAGTACTCATTAATTTAAGTTAGAAACAAATGCTTGCTTTTCTCAAACGGTTTTAATATTGCTTTTCACATGTCTAATAAGGACAGTAGGTAACCTCTGGATAGTTGCAGCTCAGTATGGAGGGATCAAAGTATAATCCTGCACCGCATTCGAAATCGTAGCGGATTCCATTTGCGCACTGATAATACTTGTTGCAATCGCTGCTGTTCTGGAAATGACCGTCAGAGGTGCAGTCACCGTTGGAGCCTCCGCCGTTGCCACCACCGCCAGGAGCGGAGGTTGTTGGCGCCGATGTTGGTGCAGCTGTCGGGGCAGATGTAACACTGCCACCACCATTGCCGCCATTGCCACTATTGCCCAAGCCGCGGTTCATGGCCTTCAGCAGGGGATAGGATTCGCCGCAAATGCCACGGAAGTCATCGGTCTCAATGGACCAGGTCATGGCACCACCCAGATTACGTGAGCTCACCAGCTGCATCTTGAGCTCAATGCTCTGCACGTTGTCGTAGCCAACCCACTGATCGCCCTGGAAGGCATATGGGGATTTGGTTCCATCATCGAAGACAGTTTGCCAGTTATTGACGCAGATTTCCATGTAGCCCAAGAAACCATTCTGGCGTGTGTAAGGGCCTGCGGCTCCGTCTCCCTTACTAGGTGAACCTGGCGAAGTCTGGGAGTTGTCTGCCAACTGATAGGTGTGGCCATAGAATCCAAGGCCAAGGACGAGTTTCTCTGGCGGAGCACCTACACAATGTAAGAATGAAAGTTCTTAACTAAAGCTTGAAGATTTAAAGATGAATCGCTGACCTTGCTGAATCCAGTAGTCGATGGCCTGTGTTACCTCAGGCAGAGGAGCATTGAGGCCCAAGTAGCCCTCGAATGACATATGGAAATCGTACGTCATCACATTGATGAAGCTCAAGTGCTGGGAAATAGCAGGAATATCATATGAGAGGGATGCAGACGTTTCAGAGGCGCCCACGGCAATGCCCAGCTCCAAGTTGTAAGGAGCGAATCTTAACCATAAAAAGTACAAATTATAGTTGACTGCTACCACTACTAACTCTTCTAGCTACTCACGCTTCCTTGATCTCCCGCAGCAAAGTCACAAAGTTCTGTTTGTCCTGAGGTCCGCCTCCACGCTGATTGGGATATTCCCAATCCAGGTCAAGTCCATCGAAGCCATAGCGTTGAATGAATGCCAGGGTGGAGGAAATGAAAGTAGCGCGTTTTCCTGCATCCGCAGCCATGACTGAGTATTTCTCAGATCCCTCATTCCAGCCGCCAACAACAGCAAGGACCTTGAGCTTAGGATTCACCTGCTTCAGCGCAATGGTCTTGCTAATGAATGCTAGGGGATAACAGGATTCACTTGAATACGCTCCCATTACTACATATGACTCTTCTAAGGCTTACCAAGTCCATCGTCCAGATCGAGCCAAGTGTCCAAGGACTTGAACTCTCCCGACTCCGCAATGCCAAAGAAGGTGTAACTGATGTGTGTGCACAGATGGGGATCAATGTTCGATGGCTCGAATTTACCATCTCCAGGACGATAGTTGGCCCATGTTCCCCAGTAACAGTTGAGGATCTCTGCAACACAGTGGTTGTTATTCTTAGTTTGGAATAAAATGGAGAATTAGTCATTAATACTCACTATCGCTGGTGACGAAGGAGACCAGCGTCAAAAGCAAGCACGCCAATAACTTCATGTTCTTGTTCTAACTCTCGACTCTCAGCTGGTTGTCGCTTTTATAGGTCGAGTTATACGGGGGAATTACGACTGGACTCGAATGGTCTATGAAATCATGTTCGTACTCGTACTTGCTTATCGGTGGTGTCCAGATAATGCAGGTATTAGGCAAAACAATAAGTTAATATATTGCATCTGTTGGATAATCTAGATTATAGTGGAGTAGCTCGACGAGTACTCGCTTTTTGGACTTCTTAATGAAACGCATAAATTTAAATCTTAACTAATGTTTGAAGTACAACTTGGCCCTGCTCCTCGAGGTACTCATGCTGTTTCCTATTCACTCCATAGCTGTAATTCATTCAATTTCGCATACCAGTTTCGGCGTAATCTATACAAGTATTATTATTATTATGGGGGTGATTATCGACCCCCTAAGAATCGGCTTATTAAATGGTTTATAAATAGCAGTTTCTGTAATTCTGTTTGATTTATTTGATTTAAATGGTTGAAGTGTTTACCAATCAATTGCTGATTAACAATTTCCTTTAATTCCGATAAGTACATATGCATGATTCAGTTGGTTAGTATACTATCGGCATTTATTATAGAAGATATATATTGATAATGGGAAATCAACATGATATGGTCGAGTGTTCTCGACAGTGAGAGACTCGCTCTATGCTTAGTGGTTACGGTTACAAAAAGTACGATTAGTATCCATTATTAAATACAACACTTTTGTATACTTATACTATACCTATGTCTGCAATAATTCCATGATGCAGTAGTCCGATCCAAAAATGTGATAGAAGTGTATACCATTTTACCTCATATACTATACCTTGAGAACATCAACGATTTCATTCGGTCAACGAAGAATATTTTCAATCACTCAAATGATATCTACTATGATTTTATCACCACACTTAGATTTTATGATTGTTAAATGATGATTCAGTCGTTATATGCTTTATTGGGTCACATTAGTAATGCTCTATTCTGTGATATATAAAGATGGGCGGTGGGATGAGTAAGTAGCCCAGTCCTAACTATAGCCATGAGTCCACAATCAAGAAATTATTCTTGGAAACGAAATATAGCCATTACAAGATGGCATTGCTTCACTGATTAGTCTGTTTCTTTCAGAGTCGCGGTCTGTTATTGCTTTTCAATACACACAAGAGCAGGGTGATTGACTGATTACCGTCGATAACAGTCATCTTTGTTGATACTCGCCCGATCACGATACGACTATTCACTATACGAAGTATGGCTGGCTTGTGGTAGACAATTGGTTTTCGAAGTATATATAGCAACAACTGAGATTTTGTGATTCAAAAATAGTTTCCCTGTTGCCACCTGATAAAGAGATTTGCTTCCATTTCATTCATAATTCTTTATTGTTGATTTTTGCACAAAATTACCAACGCAATTTTCTGTTGATGGTCTTGAGCAGCGGGTAAGACTCGCCGCAGAGGCCGCGATAATCATCGGTTTCCAGAGACCAGACCATGGCACCAGCCAAGTTCTTGGAGAGAGCGAAATCCATCTTCCACTGCACACTGAGCACATTGTCATAGCTGACCCATTGATCACCAGAGAAGGCGTAGGGGGCGGCATTGTTGTTGTCGAAGACGGTGTGCCAGTTGTTCTGGCAGATCTCGTTGTATCCCAGGTAGCCTCCCTCGCCGGTGTAGGAGCCAGCACCGCCCACACCACGGCATGGAGCGCCTGGCCAGTTCTGGGAGGGATCAGACAGTTGGAAAGAGCGGCCATACGTGCCAACTCCGAGCACAAGCTTGTTAGCGGGAGCACCTGAATGTATGGGAGAGGAAAATAAGCCATGGAATCAACGACTCGAAAGTTTTTCTTACCCTGGCCAATCCAGTAGTTGATGGAGTTCTCGATGGCCCATTGTGGGGCATTGAAGCCAGTCTGACCATCGGAGGCCATGGCAAAGTCGTAGGTCATAACGTTGATGAAGTTCACCTGCTGGGCAATGTTGGCAATCTCATAGGAGCTGCTGGCAATCGACTCTCCAGCTCCAACAGCAATTCCAAGCTCGTAGCCATAGGGAGCAAAGCTGTAGAAAGCACAATTAGAGAATGTCGCATCCTTTGAATGGATAAATAGCAGAACTTACGCCTCCTTCAGCTCGCGCAGCAGAGTGACAAAGTTGGAGCGATCGTTCCAGTTGCCACCGCGTTGATTCGGGTATTCCCAATCCAGATCCAAGCCATCGAATCCATTGGCGCGCAGCAAGTTCAGTGCCGAGTTGATGAAGTTCTGACGCTTATTCCAGTCACCGGCCATGGATGAGTATTTGATGGAACCCTCGTTCCAGCCACCAACCACAGCGAGCACCTTCAGGTTGGGATTCTGGTGCTTCAGGCCGACGGCTTGGTTAATGAAGCCCAAGTCATAATCCAGCCAGGTGTCCAGCGATTTAATGTCTCCATTATCGTTAATGCCAAAGAACGAGTAGCTCAGATGTGTGCATAGGTTGGCATCGATGTTGGAAACATCAAATTTTCCATTGCCACTTCGGTAGTTTGCCCAAGTTCCCCAATAGCAATTGACAATGCCTGGTAACATGGGGATGATAATTGAAATGATTTCTTCTTAACTCTTTTCGCTACACTTACGTTCGGCGGTAATAATTTGGCCAAGACTGAGAATGGCCAACAGTACTAATAGCTTGCCCATTTTAACAAGTTAACAAGTTCGATTTGTTGCCGCAAACAGTGTTTACTGGCCCTTTTATACAGTTTTCCTTATCACTGCACCGAAGTGACATGTTTATACTGCCTCTTCAAGAGTTAATTTATACGAAAGCAATTAGAACTTTGCTATCTTAAGTCAGATTAGTTTAGCCTAAGTACGTAGTACTTACTACTCATTCAAGAGTAATGGCATTTTGTACCCTGCACCAGCTCCAACTGAAGGGGCAACTTTTGGCCACTCCAATTTGCAAATTGCATCAAACTATTTGTGTCGATGGCCTCATAGCAAGCAGCTTGGGGACTTTTGGTACATAGTAATCAGCTTCTGACACGGTGCAGCCTCTAAGCGATTATGGATAATTTCTATATCTTAAAGAAATGCTTATAATACATTTATAAGCTGTTTATATAATTTATAATAAGTAAAAGACAATAATACTACCAATCCAATTTATTTTGGACATAATTAACCATTTCTATACCAAACCGCATATCATTTGATTATATTTAAGGATGTCTGCAATCAGCATTTCGCTTGTCTAAAAAGGTCAAGTTGTCAGTTCAAATTTAAGCATAATATTTTTAAGAGACATGGAGAAATGTGAATCCTTCTTAGAGGGTATTTTTGGTTCAATCATTTGTAATAAGACTGTTCGAGTGCTCCAAAAATGAGAATCATATTATAATTTAATCTCAGCATGAAATTGATAACACATTGAAGAGGCCATTTCCGATAAAGTGAATTATCGATCTACATATGTTGATTTTAATGTTTACGGTCAACAGATTTTCAGAGTCGTAAAGTTAAGCGAATCAATTCGAGTGTTAGCCCGTGATCAAGAATGCCAACTTCGGACAGAAAATATGTTCATATGTACATGATTCGTATTTGCTGAAATTTTAATTTTTAAGCAAACATTTTCGTTTTTTTACAAATTATGAAATGTATAAAGTAAGTCATTGAGAGGCTCGCTGTCCCACCTCTCTCCTTGGCGATTCTTAAGTTAATTACTTTTATTCATACTTGTTAAAAATTCATATACAATATATATATATGTATTTAAATGATTTTTGTTCTCAAACAATTTTAATATTTATTTTTTTATTTCTAATAATGTTAATTAATTTCATATTTATAATAAAGGCACCTGGATTACTCGAAGTAGTAGCAACCCACAGTGGTGAAATCGAAGTATAATACATTTTACATACATTGCCAGTCGTAGCGGATTCTATTAGCGATCTGTTGGAAGCTATTGCAGTCGCTGTTGTTCTGAAAAAATACAACTTTTACCCAAGCCGCGGTTTATTGCCTTCAGCAGGGGATAGGATTCGCCGCAAATGCCACGGAAGTCATCGGTCTCAATGGACCAGATCATGGCACCACCCAGATTTCGTGAACTCACCAGCTGCATCTTGAGCTCAATGCTCTGCACGTTGTCGTAGCCAACCCACTGATCGCCCTGGAAGGCATATGGGGATTTTGCTGCATCGTCAAAAACAGTTTGCCAGTTATTTATGCAGATTTCCATGTAGCCCAAGAATCCATTCTGGCGTGTGTAAGTGCCTGCGGCTCCATCTCCCTTACTAGGTGAACCTGGCGAAGTCTGGGAGTTGTCTGCCAACTGATAGGTGTGGCCATAGAATCCAATGCCGAGGACGAGTTTCTCCGGCGGAGCACCTACACAATGTAAGAATGAAAGTTCTTAAGGAAAGCTTGAAGATATAAAGATGAATCGCTGACCTTGCTGAATCCAGTAGTCGATGGCCTGTGTTACCTCAGGCAGAGGAGCATTGAGGCCCAAGTAGCCTTCGAATGCCATGTGGAAACCGTAGGTCATCACATTGATGAAGCTCAAGTGCTGGGAAATGGCTGGAATATCATATGAAAGGGAAGCAGTAGCTTCGGAGGCGCCCACGGCAATGCTCAACTCCAAGTTATGAGGAACAAACCTTTACCCCATAGAATACAAGATTATTGCTGATTTTTTAGAATACGTTAAGCAACTTACGCTTCCTTAATCTCCCGCAGCAAAGTCACAAAGTTCTGTTTGTCCTGAGGCCCGCCTCCACGCTGATTGGGATATTCCCAATCCAGGTCAAGTCCATCGAAGCCATTGCGTTGAATGAATGCCAGGGTGGAGGAAATGAAAGTAGAACGTTTGGCCGCATCTGCAGCCATGGCTGAGTATTTCTGAGATCCCTCATTCCAGCCGCCAACAACAGCCAGGACCTTGAGCTTAGGATTCACCTGCTTCAGCGCAATGGTTTTGCTTATGAAACCTAAAGAATGGATAACAGGATTCACTTGTTTCCATTTCTAAAACTATTCTAAGGCTTACCCAGTCCATCGTCCAGATCGAGCCATGGGTCCAAGGACTTAAACTCTCCCGACTCCGAAATTCCAAAGAAAGTGTAACTGATGTGTGTGCACAGATGAGGATCTATGTTCGAAGGTTCGAATTTACCATCGCCAGGACGATAGTTGGCCCATGTGCCCCAATAACAATTGACAATACCTGGTAACATGGAGATGATAATTTAAATTATTTCCGCATAACTAATTTCGCTAAACTTTCGTTCGGCGGTAATAATCTTGCCAAGGCTGAGTAATAAGTTAGTACTTTTGATCTTTTAGACAGTTTTTCCAATCTCTAAACTGACATACTGCCTCTTAAAGAGTTAAATTACTCGAAAACAATTAGAAGTGTGGATTCTTAAGTTAGATAAGTTCATACAAAGTACTTAGGAACTTAAGTACTACTCATTCAAAAGTAAGACATTAAGAGGAAACACTTGTCCACTCCAATTTAGTGTAATTGTGGCCATCCAACTATTAAAGTCGATAGGCTCTCATAGCAACCAGCTTGTCGTGGGGTAAACAGCTTCTGACACTATTTACATTGTACACATTGGTTTCAAGCAGCTTTAAGCGGTCATTTGAAGCGTAACATTTGAACATCATATATATACAAAGTATATACAAAAATATGCCAAAAATTAAAATGTATAATTTTGATTTATTATTATGTATCCAACCAAGAAAATTCGAAATACCGATTTTCTATTTTAACATCCCTTAATAGCATTTCCTCATTGAATGAATAATTGAGGGGTGTCTACAGCTTCAAAGCCTTCAATTTGCATCACAGAATTAATAAGATCCTAACTTTCTTTCTCGACTTTATAATTTTTTTAAAATTTTTATTTTTAATGATCAATAAAAGTTTGTAAAGCCGGACCGAGGGTTCTGCCAAATTACCACATCCAAATTTTTCATTAATATCAATCAATGAAATATCAAATCAAATTTTGTTATCTGCTCGATCTCTATCTCCAGAGGTGCGAACTTGTATCTCAACAATGGACATTATGGAATTTGCTTACAATAAGTCAATTCTTGATTTATCGAGATTTGCGAATTACTTACAATATTACAGTAACATTAGCAAGCCTATAAACATTTTTAACTAAACAGATCTGAAGTGAGGATTACAATATTAACAATACCTGCTTTGTTTTCCATGGTTTTTTATAAAACTTGAGCAGGTCATAAAAAATCAGGTGTTAAAACAGCTGATTTATAACTTTCCAATAGGGCTGCGCTGCATGCTTTAAACGCTCCCGTTCCAGGGCTGGCGATATCTGCATTTTTTATATCACTGCACTTACTCAATTTTCTCAACAAATTTCTTACGACATTAAGTATAAATAAATATAAATGACGAATTCTACGAAATTGAGTTTGTGTTGCGAATTATGAGAGAACCAAATATTAGACTTTAAACTTTCATCGATATAAAAAAAAACAAGTAAGAAAGCTACACTCGAGATTGTTTCATCGTAAGATTTATATATCCTGTACTTTTTGGTAATATAATGTATAATAATTTAAATAATGTTTATAAAACAGTAACAGAAAAAAAGTATTATTACTTTGTAATAACACTTATTTCGAAACTGCTCGACTTCGGGTTACTCTTCGAATTCGATTGTAATCGAACTATCGAGCAAAGATATTTTTCTTATTTCGAAATTTGTTAATTATACAAGCCGCGGTTCATGGCCCGCAGCAGGGGATAAGATTCGCCGCAAATGCCACGGAAGTCATCTGTGTCAATGGACCAGGTCATTGCGCCTCCCAGATTACGTGAGTTCACCAGCTTCATCTTGAATTCAATGCTCTCGACATTGTCGTAACTAACCCACTGATCGTCCTGGAAGGCATATGGGGATTTTGCTGCATCGTCAAATACAGTTTGCCAGTTATTTATGCAGATTTCCATGTATCCCAAGAAACCACTCTGGTGTGTATAAATGCCTTCGGCTCCAGCTCCTTTGCTGGCAGAGCCTATCGAGGTCTGGGAGTTGTCTGCTAACTGATAGGTTTGCCCGTAGAATGCAATGCCAAGAACCAGTTTCTCCGGCGGAGCACCTACATAATGTAAGAATGAAAGTTCTTAAAGTAAGCTTCAAGATTTGAGGATGAATCGGTGACCTTCCTGAATCCAGTAGTCGATGGCCTTTGTTAGCTCATTCAAAGGAGCTTTGCAGCCTAAATTACCGTCGGATGACGCATAGAAATCAAAATTAATGAAGCTCAAGTACTGGGAAATGGCTGGAATATCATATGAAAGGGACGCAGACGTTTCAGAGGCGCCCACGGCAATACTCAACTCCAAGTTAAAGGGTGCAAATCTTTACCATACAAAAATACAAGATTAAAGCTGATAGCAACTACTTCTGACTCTTCTAGCAACTCACGCTTCTTTGATCTCCCGCAGCAGTGTCACTAAGTTCTGTTTGTCATATGGTCCGCCTCCACGCTGATTGGGATATTCCCAATCCAGGTCAAGTCCATCGAAGCCATTGCGATGAATGAATGCCAAGGTGGAGGAAATGAAAGTGGCGCGTTTCCCCGCATCCGCAGCCATGACTGAGTATATCTCGGATCCCTCTTTCCAGCCCCCAACAACAGCTATAACCTTGAGCTTAGGATTCACCTGCTTCAACGCAATGGTTTTGCTGATGAAAGCTGGTAAAATGATGAAGAAATTCACTTGAATACGCTCTCATTAGTATAATTATTCTAAGACTTACCCATCCCATCGCCCAGATCGAGCCAATTGTCCAAGGACATAAACTTTCCCGACTCCGAAATGCCAAAAAAGGCGTAACTGATGTGTGTGCACAGATGGGGATCAATGGCCGATGGTTCAAATTGTCCATCGTCAAGACGATAGTCGGCCCTTGTGTCCCAATAACAATTGACAATGCCTGGCAACATGGTGATGATAATTAAATACTTTTCGCTGAATCTTAATCGTTCGAACACTTACGTTCTGCAGTAATATTTTGGCCAAGACTGAGAATGGCCAAAAGTACTAAGAGCTTGTCCATTTTTATAGGTTAACAATTTCGATCTGTTGCATTAAATAGTGTTTACTGGCCCTTTTATACTGTTTTCCCCAAATAGTAAATTCAACGAAAACAATTCGAATTTTTCATTCTTAAGTTAAATTAGTTTACACTAAGTACTTAGGAACTTAGAACGACTCATTTAAAAGTAAAGGGAATATATGTGCAATCCGATTTGCAATTGGTTTTTGTTTGTACCAAACTATACAAAACTGGTAATAGCAGTTTTATAACCAATTCACATGGGTACTTATCAACAGAAAACAAGTTCATTTACTCAAATTAACAATATTATTAAATATAATATTTGAAATCGGAAAAAGACAAATTATTACTTAGTAATTTTTCCTAAATATACAAAAATTTGTTGATTTTTATTTTTTTCTGTTTCAAAAATTTTTTTAGTATGATCATATATAAGGATTAAGCATGCATATAGCAATCAGAATTTCTATTATAGCACAAGTTCAAGTCAGTTCAAAAATAACATAATATTTTAAAGAGACATGACAAATATAAATTCGTCATAGAGACTGATTTTTGATGGCAATCATTTGTTATTTGACTGTTTGAACTTTTGATAACTAAGAAAGCTACAGTCCAGTTTTGACTGTAATGAACCCTTCACATTTTATTGGTCTACTTAACTGTGTGGTTTTTAGTAAGGGTCGGATATGTCTCCTTCTGTCTGTTACACACATTTTAATTGTAACAATCTTAAAAGTCCCTTTTCAAATTTTTTTAAAGGTAAGGGTCTATAATGCATCAATAAATAATAAAATGATTGGTACTAGAAGCACTTTGGAGAATTTCTCTTCTTAAAAACTTTTACACCGAAAGAGCAAAAAACAAAATAAGACGTACAAAAGTCACGTTTACCTTTCTGGAAATGCTAATATGTTGATTAATGGTAAATGTTTACTGTATCGCAAAAGAGAGAAAATGTTTAATAATTTTTGGCTTAAATTTAAATTTTATTAACAAACACTTTAGTTTTAATTTTGCAAATTACAAAATGTATAAAAAAAGAGTTAGAGCTGCTATTATCCATTGAGATTCATTGACAATAGAAAGACATTAGTTGCATAAAAAAACAAAAATAAATACACAATGTATTTGAAATGGAAATAGCGGGTGTTTCATAATTCGAATTCCAGTGCGTGAGTCTCTTGATCATGCATCTAAGATGCAGAGTTTAACTAAGTTAAATACTCGTAGATTTAGGGGCTGCGCCAGTTAGTTAGCGAGTTTAGTTCGACACATAGATCTCGTACTCCTTGAAGGCCAGCTCCTCGCCTCCGTAGGGGATGTAGCAGCATCCGTGCGAAGGTTGCACCTTGCCAACAGTCACAGTGCCGTCGTGGGTGGCACGGCCAATGAAGAGGGGCTCGCCCTCGCTCGTCTCGCCAGCAGGCACGGCTTGAGGTGGAATGTTGGCTCCCTCGACGGGCACCCAGTGACCGCCAGCGGCGCAGAGCACCTCGTACTCATTGTGGCCGTGTTCGCCGCCTCCCCAGGCAACGTAGGTGACGCTATGGGAGGGATGCAGCTTGCCGGGAATCAGATCGCCCTCGTGACGGGCGCGTGCAATGTACAGCTGCTCGCTGCTGTCGAATCCAGCCTGCAGGGCATTTGGTGGCACCTCGCCATTGGCGGCGGCCACCCAGCAACCGGGTCCGCTTCCCGAGGGTGGGGCAAAGCCCATGACTGGCGCAGATGGAGCAGCCTCTGTAAGATCACATCAAATTGTTATATTACTGGACTCTGGGAAAATGAATGTGAATCGTACCGTCAATGAGCCAGGTGCCGGAAGCACCCCAGCCAGTGCAGATGCCCACAAAATTCACGGGGAACAATGCACCAGCATCGTAGCTGAGGAAGGCAGCAGCGTCGCCCTCATGTCCAACGGTGATGACGTTGTCGTACCAACGCACCCAGAAGCCACGGAATTCGCCGGCATTCAGAATGCCAGGGGTGGGCACCTCGACAACATCGGGTTGACGGCCATCCCTGCGAATGACAGACTTGCTGTTGTCCCATCCGCCGATGAAGATCTCGTACAGTGGAGCGCCCGCACTGGGCTGGGAGGTGAGTGCCAGATGGGCATCCTTCGCCGCTCGCACCTTGAAGGTGAAGACTCCTCCGCTGGCCGGCTGGAACTGGTATTCCAACTTGTCGGGTGTATTGATTTCTGCAATAAAGCACAAGAATTAGAAATGAATTAACAAGGGATCGAAGAATGAGAATAAGAGTACAAAAACTAGAGAATACAAAAAATATATAATTTAGAGGTTTGCCTAAAGGAAACGAACTGAACGAATGATATTGGTTTGAAAACATACTAAACGAAGGAGATAATCGGCAAAGTCTATGTTAAATCAAACTGAACGAATGTGAAATAAACTCAAATTGTCTTATCGAAGAATATTTGAAATTAAACTAATTTATTATTGTCCGTTATATTTAAATATGAAACGAAGTGGTGGATACATTCGATTATTCATCAAAATATCTACTTTGCATATATTCATCGAGAAATACCTCAAGCTGCCGCCCAACTTATATATTTACTAAGAAAATATAGCTGTCTCTGAATTTGTTATTTATTTGTCTGATGAATGGGAGGGAAAACATGGAAAAGCAGATGTTTGATTGAGCGAGCGTATTGTTGTTTTCGTACAATGACGCATTTGATGTCAATTCGCATGATGTCATTTTGGGCTCATTCCGCAGCTCATTCCCATGGCATTCTCTAACGTTGTGTTCTACGTTAAGTATAGAACTCAGAACCGAGTTCTCAATTAAGCTTAGCTCGAAAATATCACATTGTTGCGCAATGGAGCAGACCTGTTTATGTGCGAGTTTTTGACTTGCAAATAGTTGATAATATTTAGCGAGGTTTCTGTTTGTTTGTTTGTATGGGACACGAGAATTATATCTGATAGATACTTATAAAATGAAAGCTGTTTATTTATATATACATATGTGTTAGAAGTGGTGATGTGTAGATTTGTATCTGTTTGTGGAATGAAAATCGTTTGCTCAAATTTCACAGCAGCTTTTGTGGCGACGAATGACATCATTCAGTTTTTGATGCACTCCGAGGTCAACCTACAGTCAAGTACAATTGCCTCATATTGATTATTGTCAAAGTTCAAAGGGGAGATAAGAAAGTGCCTGGCCATTTCTTATGATGACTCAGCGCATCTCACCTACATACATACACATCAAAGTGGCTATGTATGAATGTATTTGGCTATAAATAATAACGGTCTTGGCTGACACGATAATTGAATTTGGATGACCAAACGGGGAAAGTGGCAACTGTATTTTATAGCTGGCCTCGATTCTAAAGGCGTTGCCGCCGGTGCTAGGCACAGAATTCTGTTTGCGTAAAATGTAATTCTACTCTGTGATCTGTTTACAATACACGTAACCTGACACAACTGTACCAACTCCACCTGACTTCGCAAACACCTAATGAGAAGTATAGAGAATAAAGAGAAATTTGTGTAAAAGTGTTTGCAAATGTTGTTGGCCAAACAGTTTTCTTGGCCCAAGGCCAACAAAATATACAGAATGCGGCGAATTGCAGCCGGCGTCGTTGGACACTTAGCACAATAACAATAACAATAACAAAATCGAAATCACACCATATGTTTCTTGTACTCCATATAGAAATATATATCTTTCTACAGATGTGATGGCAAGTCAACCGATATATTATTCTTGCATTCCGCTGTCCATTGAAGACACTCGCACACACGCAAAGAGTGACACACACTATAACACTATTCAACACACAGACAAGACTCACCAATTGGCATTGTTGCTAATTTTTTGTTTGGACTCAAACGTTGTTTGCTGACTGAGATTCTGATTCAAACTGAAACAGTGACCGAGTTGAACTGCCGAAGTAAGCACCTGCCTAGCAGCGGAGACGACAACACAAAGAGAGATAGCGAGAGAGAACAAGAAAGAGAGGAAAGCTGTGAAAGCTTTAAGCGACAAGCTCGCAGAGTTTGTTGCTAAAAATACGACTGTGTCTTGGATCGGGCAAGAGGGGGTGGATCGTTGTCTATTGGGAGCGTGTTAGACTGTACCTATCTATGCATACTATAGAAGACTAGTTAACGGTTAAAGCTGACATTAAGCAGCAAACTAAAGATGCATTTTATTGCTTTCTTTGTCGTATTTGAATAACTAAAACGAAATTAATTTAAATTAAACTTCTTAATTAACTAATTAGGTTTCGATCAGTACATTATTATTATAATGTGCACATTGAATATTCCAAGTAACAGTAAAATACAAATAATTTTGACTCCAAAGTTCATGCTAAATTAATTTCATATGCATAGTAAAAAACAAATTCATAAACAATATAATAAAAATAATATTTCCACTAAACTCTTTCCTTTCAGACGTTGTCATTCATGTCGTGGTCGACTTATTTGCGAGTGTCTAACAAGCTTCCTCTGGCGCCATAAACAAATGCCACCGAAAGCTCTTTTTTGCTACGCTTTCTATACCATAATCGCGACTTTACTATTTGTTTCTCGAATCTTATTCCGTCATACGCCGGTTTTATTATAATTAGTCATAAGCTCCTAAAGCATACCCAGTGACACTATAGCGTAACCTTGAATACGTTGATGATAACGTCATCAAATGGGCGCGCAATGTCAGACACCATTTGAATAATAAACAGTTAGTCTGAGGTTAAAATATGCACCTTTTTGGTTCTAATGATGCAGTGACCAAGGCATTAAACCATTTAAGATGAATGACAAATCATTTATGAAAAACTATATTTTAAGAAAAGAGGCAGATTAGTATTCTAATAAATGATATACATTGGTTTAATTGACTATATTGGTTGGTTCTTCGAAAGCAACGCTCGTACCACGAATAAACTAATTATTTCTACTTATTGGGAAAAACAATTATAGATTTCCAAACTGTTTTACCATTACACTGCAATAATTTTAAAACATTTTTTTAAATTATTTATGATTTGTAAAATCAATAAAATGGAATACCCTTAATTCTGTTTTTAAGCAAAGCTTTTACTGTTTTGTTTTTTGAAGCATACTTTTAGGCTTTGCATGTTATGTATACGTACTGTTAACTTGACTGAAACAAAAGACTTCACATGTGTTGTGATATTTTTATGCGCATTTTTAATTAACCTTAATTTGGAATCACTCATACATATGTATATTATGCTTATAGAAATATATACTTAAAATATATTAGATATTTTTTTAACAAATTGTAAATATAATTACGAAGATTATCATAAAAATTTATTGTTAGCCTGTTTGTGTTCAGATAAAGTCTGGCTAGACTTGTGTTTTATCTTCATAGCGCACTACAAATTAAATGGAATCGCGTCACATTTGCAAGCTTATGAATATCTGGGTATTCATGTGACAAGCCCCTTAGCGTCAACTGCATTCACATTTACAATTCAGTGTAGAATCAGATCTACATACTAGTGCTCTTATGAGCCAATTAAGCGGAGTCCCATCAGTAAACAAGATGATTAATTTTAATTGCACTTTCCATTGTTTTTATTGGAGTGTTTACTGTGGTTAACGGCTGTTGCATCTGCGTGTTATTCAATTTGAATTCACTTTCTAGCCCATTGATTTAATACGTGCTTCTCTACGCACTGCCTTGAACTAGTTTCATGATTTGCCAGTTGAATATAGTTATGTGTTCGTGTACCTAGCGTGAACATAGTACGAGGCGGAATGGCTATTGTTCTAACTAAAATATTTAGATCTAATTTACACGATTCAATTAAGATTTCCGCCACGAATTTGCGCATTCGAGTAAATCTGGATGAGCGCACTCAATTTACGTTAATTCAGTTCTTTGCTTCTGCTCTGACCGAAGGTCATTAGTCCCATTCGCGGCATGGATCTGGATCGTCTGGATAGTTGCTGCCATTATGTTTAAACTTGGAGTCAATTGAGTTGAAGAATAACTTTTTATGGGGTTAAATAAAACGTACGTTAAGCAGCTTATTGAAAGATAACGATCACCATTACTTTAAGCAGACAATTGGAGAACGTTCAATCTTTTGTCTTTAGCAGGAATTATTCCATTGGACGAGCCCCCAGAAAATACTCGTGACACACCTCTTTATATATCAGCTGTAGAATTGCTGCCAAATCACGATTACAGTCCATAGTCGAGCACTTCGAATTTCACTCAAAGTCATATCTGACGTTATTTTTGGCATTTCGTGCGTCTCAATTGTTGGGCTGGGCAAAACTTGTTGTTAGTATTTCAGAGATATAACAATATATTATGATTTAGTTGCTGAACAAAGGTCAAATTCGAAGGTCATTGGCTTTTCACTTTCGTATTTAAGCGGAATGGATTGCAGCGTTTTGTTGTTGTATCGGATAATTACGTGTGGAGTCCGCAATTTTCACTCATTGTTGAGAAGCACGAGTTTCGGAACCGGTTCGCTCTCAACAAGCGCGTTTTTAGACCCACCGCCAGCAGCAACAGTTGGCAAGGGCACCTTGAAATCGAGCCAGCCCAAATGTGTGTGCGATACTAACAAACATACACACATGCATACATACATATTTCAAAGTAGGTGTGTGCGTGTGTGTATGCGTAAACAAATTGTCATACGGCTAAACATATTGTTTGGCAAAAAGCAGTCGGCTCTTTGGCGTCAACATGTCAAATTTCAAGTGATGCCGTAAATTGCATCAGCATCATCGCCACCATCCGCCACCGAAGGCATCACTAATGGTGGATGCGGGGAGGTGCATGAGAGAGCGCATCAAGATGTCTGCTGACTGCCGGCTACGTGTTAAGTTGGTCGCGTGTGACGCATCAAGTCCCTTTTGCTCTCTGCGCTCTCAGCTTACACGTGCACCTGTTCAGCAAGCGGGGTATGTCTGATGAGATATATTTATTTTGCAATTTGCAAGATATGTTATCGTTTTTTGTTTGGCGGGTGAAAATTGCACCATTTTTTGTTATATTAAGTATTGCTAAATAAAATGTCCTTATTTTATTTGTTAAAATATTGTACTATTAACTATTTAAAAATAAAAGAGATTTCTTATCATTGAATATGTCAACACTTTTTACTGAAACAACAAAATTAATATTAATAGGCTACTAAAATTAAATAATTTGAAATTCTGTGTGCGACTTCACTTAGTTGTTTGGAGATTTCTGTTCTATTTGATATGGTCATTGAATTATGTAAAAACATGTACATAAATGCCATACTCCGCACATTTACCAGAGTTTTGTGCAATCGTTTGGTGTCGAATGCTCAATAACGATCTACAGGTTAATAGTGAAATTTAAGGCAACAGTATATTATAGTCGAACCATTGTGCACTTGCAAATTCTTGCGTGCTTTTTATCACACAACAATCGTCAACAGTCGTTTCTCTTTTCGGCTCTCTCACACGTTGGTCGCTGCTTGCTCTCGTCGCCTCGATAACAGCTGGCCTTGCGCCAACCCATGCACGCTTAGATATAACACGAGAGTGTGCGCATTTGATATGCACTGGTGTGTGTGTGTGTACAGAAGAGCGGCCAAGACACGAGAGAGCCAAAACTATTTATTTACATGGGGAAACGTTGCGATCGCCGTTACAGTCTGTTTTGCAGTGCTTGGTCCGCAGGTCGCACGCGCTCTACGTTTGCAAAAGGCGACTGAAATTTGCACAGAACGGATTGTGTTTTGGTGATAAAAACAAATAACGCGTGTAGTGTGATAAAAATAACGTTTGTTCGCAACACATCGACGCAGAAATATAAAGCGGCAACAAAACATCTCGAATAATATTCCAGTTGCCGCCAACAAAGCAAAATAATCAATACGATTTCAGCTCATTTTCGTCATAAAATAAACAAATAAAGACGCCGCGTGGCGTTCAGTGGAGTTCTACGAAGTGCAGATAAACAACTTTTGTGAATAACGGACTTTCATCAGGACCCCAATCGATTGCAACACAAAATGAACGGCAACGGGTAAGTCAATTATTTGCTTCAATTTTCATTCAGTTTGCGTACAGTTTGCAAATTGCATAATTTTCAATTCAGAAAAAGCAAAAAAGCAGCCAGACAGTCTGTTAGTCCGTTAGTCTGCTAGGAGGTGCTTTCACTTTTCAACCCCTAAAAGCTTTACATAGCTACATTCAGACTGGCAGACGCGTACATACATACATACACATGTACTTACATACTCATTTGTAAGTCGTCTGCACATACATATGTATGTACGTAAATGTGTTTTCGCAGTTGTGTTATAAATACCTTTTGTTTTTTGCTCTTTATTTTAACTTTTCCACTTTGCGTCGTCGTGGTTCATTTATCTCGTTCTTCTCTCACGCATTCGCGTCACAACAGACCATTAATTGCATACCCTGTATTTTACGGCAATTTAATTTCAAGCTCTCTCCATCGATCAATATCAACAGGTGTCTCGATCGATTGGTAAACAAAAAAGTTTATCGAGAAATGCATCCAACACTGTAAGCAAGCGATACTGGCGCCACCTAGTGTGCGTTGGCAGCAATATTTTTGCTTGTTTGCGTCTATGATTATTTATGTGCAAAACGTGCTCGGGAAATTAGAGTTATTTAAAGGGTATACCGAAGACGAGCTGGAGTTTATTTATTATGGTTTATCACAAGTTCTCTTTAAGTCTGCAAATGATAGATCTCACAGAATTTAGTTGCCTGTGGGTTATCAGACCACAAACAATCGGTTTTATTGCAAAATCTCAGAGTAATTTGTCACAAATCGAGGAAAATATTCGTAGCTGATGTATTTCGCCGGTCGTGCTTTAATACGAAATACAATCAATTGTTTTATTCAAGCAGCCACTAAGTTGGCATTGCAAGTGCATCGCTACTCGCTACAATAAAGAAATATTAAGTAGTTTAACACGTGTTGCAGTCCCCATACTTCTATACTTATACTTAGTCTCTTAATTGCGACATTGTACCGACAGTGCTATTCAGTTTATTTCGCTTGTGAATTGCATTGGACAGTCTAACCTTTGGAACATTAATATGCAATTGCGCAAGGTAGCTTCGAAACAACAGGTGATTCCAAAATTATTTGCGCTTAATCTCTACAGAAATAAATATTTATTTCAAATTACAAGTGCATTTTAATGCATCTATATTTCAAATTTTCTTAAAGAGACATCTATAAAAATAGAATTTGTCGACATTTTTAGCACAATAATATTAGATGTCTGACAAAGTTAAAAGAGGCTGAGCCATATTTTCTTACCCACCTCCAATATTTGTATTCGTACTATCGCTGATCAAAGGTGCATTCCACATATATTGCATGTTAAGTTTTATCTTATCGTCGAAATCAATAGGACAAGCACTTTTTCACCTTGAAAATGAACAGAAGTGTTATAAAAAGAGTGCATTTGTTATCAGAATGGAACGGCTTCCCCCGTTGTGGTAAATGTAATCTTTATTACTGTGCCGATTTAATTAAAATTGTGTGGCCAAATATGCAGTCGCGACGTTCGAGCCAATGAACTTGTTAGCCATAAGTAATTGCCAACAATCAAGTGAGCCAAAACAAATGCACTTTTTTTAGCGCATCTAAAATCATCGTTAAGTAATGCTTTTTGCCAGATGTGCACTTGTTGTTGGTGTCGCAGACTTGGCCAACAGCTGTGTTGTTTTCGTTTTTGTCTTTATTTAGTTGGTTATTTTGGTCAATGCGAATCGGCATCGTTGAGAATTTGCTGAGCGCACAAGGTGACATTTTCTCAAAATTCTTGTGTAAATAAGAATGTATCTCATTTGCAAATCTTACAAAACGATGTGTTTAAATAAAGAATTCCCAATTAATTAGCAGACAATCAGCTGATTGCATCAACAATAAACATCGTGAAAACCGCTACCGGTTACTTTCCATTTAACTTAATTGAATTTCAACAATGCAACGTCGTTTTCGTCTCTTTTGGTCGATTGATTGTTTACGAGAATCCTATATCTCGTTTCTTTTTAAAGACTCGGTTATTAAGAGACCCTTGAAACATTACACTTAGACTTTTGTACATATTTAACAACAATACTTAGACTTTTTTTCTTTGTAATTAAAGTTGTAAATACTCTAATACTTATTATTTGAAACCCTATATATAAATTCATCACATTGTGATTTCTGTCCTTTTGGTTTGCTCCCATTTATAACATGTGGCTGCTTACACAATAGGTTGTTACTTAAAAAAAAAAAACAAAATAAATAAATCAGTCGATGGTGGAGGGTAAATACATACTATAAAATTCTACTCTTTAATGTTGAATCGGAAAACAACAATCATTACATTTAAAATGTTTGCTTTAAATAAAAGCGATGAAATTTATTACCCTACTCCTTAATCCTAATATATTTCCGCATTTTCCGACATTTGCAATTTATCACAAAAAAGCTTTCGTCGTTTGTATTGCATATGCTCAAAATCACGAAAATTGTTGCATACTTTTAGATGGGGTTTAAAATATATCAGACGCCGCAAGCCAGAAGCTGGTTGCTATGAAACTCGATAGACTATATTGGGTGCAATTATTGAGTTGTGCAAGCTCAAAAGAACATAAACTTGATTTATAGTTTGTTATTGGGTTAGATCATGCAATGGAACTAAACCTTTTTTCGACATTAATATATCCATTCAATCGTAAATCACTCATACAATCATCTTTAAAAGTGCAGCGATATTTGCACTGTCCGGACAGCTATTAGAGTGAAATAGAAATTAATGAATTCGTGAAAACAGATAAATTCCACTCGAATATAGTTGTTGTCGACACTCAGCAGGTGCCATTTGTCATGAGCTGCATTGCTCTACTCTCCACTTGGAAGCACTTCTGGGAGTCTGTAACGATCTCTACTGTGATTGGCTAACGCTTTGGCGGTGTGTCATACGTAATGTGAATGCAACAGGTTGTATGCATTTGATTAACTTATCAGTCGATCAAACGATCGGCTGCCTCCAGTTTTATTTGTTGCTAGCTACAGGTTGATTCGATTTTCTCAAATATTTATCGACTTTTTGTGCGTTGTCGTTTAGTGCTAATGATAACTTCAGCAATTGGAGTCTCGTTTCGACTGGGAGAAAAATCTATCTCATTGATAACTCTTGCGATTAAAAGGTCAAACTTTGTCTTATATTGTAATCTGCTTCGCATACGATGCCTCGTCTGCGTTATCAGTCGGTCTAGTTCTTATCAAATTCATCCGGCATGGATCGCATAGTTGGTAGTCAGCTGTCCACTTCCAATCTCATTCCGCAAAATTCCGCAGCTTTGTAAATGCGATTAACAAAAGCTTTGCTCCAGTTGAAGCAATTTCAGCGCGAATTCTGTCCTTCGCTACGGCAAAATGTGAAGTGTGCTGTGAAAGTATCCGTCGAACGAAGACTCAAGAGTCATATATCCAGGTTAGTGCCAGATAGGGGTCTATTCGACTATCTAATCGCTGTCAATATAGATAGAGAACTACCACGCTGATTCTGCCTGATAATTCCGGCAATAACATGTCAACTGACCTTGAGCTATAGAAATACTCTGTGACGTCCAATAATTACAAATATGTTCGGAATGCCTTAAGTTATTAAACTATGTCGAATCCAAGGCAATATCGCGGGACATGAGACTTATATAGGGATTGTTAATGGCAAATCTTAAGAGTAAAAGCATTTAAAGTATTTCCTGTTGAAGACAGTTTGACTAAAACATTTCTAAATCCTAAGTAGTATATTGCACCCATTTGAGATTTGTTTTCAAATTATAACCCAATTTATTATCTGCGATAATATTTATGTTCAGTTAACGTCAATGAACAATTCCGTATATATATACTATATGCATATTTATGTATATAAGTACATACAAGTTTATTAGCCCGTAAATATTATGGCTTTACGAGTGGAGCAGTAATTCAATTGTATTCAGCTAAACAAAAGCGTATTTGAAACTCAATTTCATACTCTAACCAGTCAAATGGCTAATCATTCATCTAGCAAAATGAAGGGCAGCTGTACGAGCAGTAATATAACTAAATATCTGGTAACAACATTTCTCCGTTACATCGTCTGTTTGAGTTTGTTTGAATGGGGAGAACAAAGCATCATTATCAGCTCAAGGGTTGGCAGCAGATATTTTGCAAATCTTATTCAAATGGAGCTTCCCGATGCACGAGCCAAGACAGTCTCTCGATTGGTGTCTAACGCGCAACAACTCGGCGCGTTTCTGCAAGGTTTAATGAGGAGATAAAGCCAAGGGGCAGGTGGCAGGTGACAAGTGGCAAGGGTCAAGAGTCAGGCACGCGAGTTCATTCCAACTGAAAGCAAATGTGAATGCGACTTTGCAAACGAATATAAATACGAATACAACCTAATTTATGTGTAAATTATATGTTAACAATATAACAACAAAAGCTGCACAACCGCAAAAACACCAAATAAAACAATATTCTATATATAGTATATATACTCTCGGGAAACAAATACAAAAAAAAAAAACAAATTAAAAATAATAATATTTAATAATTGCAATTAGCATAAACCACAGACAAACAAAAGCCATCGCACAATTAAAGTGTAGTGATTTTTTCCTACGAAGCTAACTGTTATTTATACACAACAATTTCAATGTCTTTACAACGCCTTAGCGCCCAGCATACAGGGTGCTCGGTTGCATGCCCCTTGCCCCTGTACCACATGCAACAGACACTGACACATTCAAGATTCGGTTGCAGTTGCGCGAAGTCTCGTGTCGAGAATTGACGAACAAGACCCGACACAAAACAAGTACGATGTCTCTACTTAGTTGTGCTCGACTAGAAAATACTTTCTGTGCACAAAAATTAATACAAAGAAAATAAGTCCTTCAGTTTATTGAATAAAACTAATAATTTTTATAAGCGCATTTCCTTCTAGTAATATTTCTGGCATAATAAAGATTGGTAAAGAATTTACAACAATATTTCTTATCTTCATTTCGCAAAGATTTCAGTATTATTATCAGATTTGTGTAGTAGAAAGAGGAGAAGTTAATTCATGCTGAGCTATAGCCTATCAAATGATAATACCCATTTTCAACAGCTGACTGATTACGGAGTATACAAATGCCTCAACATGTGGAAATGTACTTTCGAGCACGTCGCGAACACGTTTTAAACTGATCGCTCTGATTTGGACTCGAGTTTATTGATCTTAACGTTCATAAAATGCATTGGTATAACAATTAATAAGTACGTTCAAGTCAGGGACAGTCAACAAATATCTCAACTCATAAGTGTATTTAATAGTATGAATTCATACTTACTACCCCCTAAACATTATGATGAAAATCGAGATAAGATGATAATGATTTAACCTTATCAGTTTTTATTTTGCCCTGAACTTGTGAATACATCGTCAAAGGGAGAAATACAGGGGTGACACAGAAATCGCTAGCGGAATTGATTCCGCTGAGAGCAATTCCGCTGGAAAATTTCCGCGGTGACACAGAGCTTCGAAAAATTTAAGGTTTTTAGCAGTTTCCTAAACCCTTTCTAACTTGGCTGTTCAGGGTTGACACCTTGCCAGAATTAATTTCCCAAGTATTTAATTTGCTAATTTTCTATTCATTTCGTTGCAGAACGATAAGTTTTCAATTTGGTTTTCTTTAATGTTATCAATTTCATTGAAATATTAAAATATTTGGTTTCTTAGTCGTAATATAGAAAAAAAAACATTTAAATTGTTGGCGCAAAAAAACAGTAAACGTTACTCGGCAACTCTAGTAGTTGTCTGGTAGCTCTTTCCAGATTAATCTCTTATTGTCAGGTAACTCTTTGTTTCTGGCAACACAATTAAATTGAATCAACAAAAAGTTTTTAAATTTGTATAAAAATGCCTTTAGCGAGAGTGAAGAGCTCCGGCGACGGAAAATAAAAAAGAAACCATACATCGTAGGATTCTTAGATGCGCATCTGATCCATTTTCCCAATCAGACGTTTATTTTAATTCTTCCTCTTATCTCAACTTACAATGCCACATGGCAAAAGGACAAGTGCCCACAAATGTTTTCACAAATTGCGCCATAAATAAATGATTTTTGCAGTACAACTTGATGTACCAGAAAAAAATTATTTTTTTCATGCTTATTTAAATTAAACAAAAGTTGTTTCACATATATACAAATAAAATCCTTGTTCGGTACTTTTACTTAAAAAATATTAGCATTGCTAACCCAGAGATCGAAAATCAGATTCAAACTAGGTTGCAGCAGCAAGTTTTAGCGGAATGCCAGCTGATTCAGAGCGGAATCATTCCGCCCAAAATTTGACAGCTGAATTGTCTATGTCACCGCGGAATGGAATTCAAGGGTTTTTAGAGCGGAAGCGATTTCTGTGTCATCCCTGATAGTGAATGATATATATTTTTGAAGTAGTTTGAAGTTTTTTTTTGCAATTTTCTTGGAATTTGATAACATGAAATTTACAAGCTTTGTGGGCAGTGTGAGAGTTAGTCAACACTTAAGTAACGGCTGAGGTCGAAGGATTAATTGAAGTGGCTTCAATTTATTGATAAATATCTATGCTCTTGACCAAGTGATTTTCACGATCTCATGTAATGTCCGAAAGTATCTTCAATGTCAAGTGCAGGATAAGCTCTTATCGCAGAACTCTCATATTGTTATCAGCGATTAAAGTATTGACCTTTTGGTTTCAAGAGAGATCAAGTTTGTTAGAGACTTAGTCAAGTTCTTTCGATATTCGAATGGATAGTAAAGTCGTATTTAAAATAATCTCACATTCCGTAATTTTGGCAAAATTGAAAACCCGTTTGAATAACCTCGTACCAATTTCCTAAATAATATGTTCATATGTATGAAATGTGTTTCCTTCAATCTTAAAATTTGTATTTTAGGCTTCCCAATATTTTGTTCCCATCTATGTATTTATGAAATAGCTTACTTTCAATATGCCACCATTATTCATACGTTTGTTTATCTTTATGCGAATAAATAAATTAGAAAATGCTTTTAATTGCAAATGATATGAGGAAAAGTCATTGAAACTGTTACCCGCATTCATTTTGTACATAATCAGTATGAAAATCGGCATGCAGGTATTGCATTTATTTCTATGCTAATTAAGCCATTCGACCATTAAAATACTATTCGCATTATTATTAATGTCGTCCTTGAATCTTAATCTTGAGCACGACTCGCATTATTTGCATAGGCTAAAATTAATTAAAACACGCTTGTTGGACCATTTTGGAACGGGTTTTCTTGTCGCCTTTCTGTCAGATTTGGACAAACATTTTGAGTTGATTGAGAGTTTGGAATTAAGTGAATACTCTAAAATCGATTAAGCGTATAAAGACGTCTCTTGACCACGTCAATAAGTCAAGCAGTGACGCTAGATGCTCGCAGTAATATTCAATAAATTAATTATAGCCTACATGGCAATTGATCAATCAAATAAGATCGAAAGTTAAACAAATTTTGTCTTTAAAGATGAATTTAATTTTACTTAACTGAAACTAAAACCTAACCGAACCTAACTGGATAAAGAGTATTTAGTAGTAGATCAACTATCTGATGACAGCCATTCAGCCATAAATCATTGCAGTCATTAGTCCATGTGTGATTGATTATACTATTACTTTGCTGATGGTAAATTTTTGTAGTTAAAAAATATTCGCAATCCAAAATATGCTCTTCACGTACCGTTAGCTAGGGGAAGAACGCACTATAACCTAATAATTGCTATAATGTTATATCAAATCTGTTATGTATATATAGACGACTTGACATTGCCTCAGTGAAATTAGTCTAATGACTTGACTGCTTTTATTGTGAATTGTCCAGAACGTGAACCGGAATTAATTGTTTTCTGTGTGTGTTTTTCTTTGCTTTATTTAAGCGGAATCGGAAACATTATTGAAGTACAGTATGTTTCAGAAACCTAAGTATTTGCTCTAACTATTTAAAATTCATATCACGTTCCAGCTGGCATCTATTTGTCATCATATCACCACATTAATTATTGAAAAGTCCATTACACTCGTTTAAATATTTGTTCAGCAAGTGCTACAGTCATGACAGTCATATGGCCTTAGTTTTTTGGGTGTTTTATTTACATTCAACAATAAGTCATTCAAATTGTAAGAGTTACGATAGTAGACGAACCCTTCCGTACTGTTTTTGTTAACGTTGATCCCCGTTTTGGATAAACATATGAAAAGTAAATCGTATTATCTTAATCTTGTTGATAGTTACAATAAGATTAACAATAATTATTTGATGTTAATGATAATGGTAATGACACCCAGTAAATGTCACTGACATCCAACGAATTATGTATGCAGCTCAATCACCAGGTACTCTGACTAATACCGATTCGTAGTTCTGTGTAATACTTAGTAGACAATAAGCGATACATATTAAAAGTCAAAGCAGGCGTTAATTCCACATGAAGTATCAGATCATAATGTCGCATTGTAGCGTTTAATGATATCACGATTTTCTACGACAACTTGAGCTGAGATTGTGACGTATTTTCAAATCCGAAATGAATGCTTTAAACTTCAAACAAACATTTGTTAGCTCGCAGTATTGTCGTCATAAGCGGAATAGAAAGAGAGACAATGATCCAATCTCTCCCACAGGTGCAATTAAATTGCACAACTGTTCCGTTTTTCTTTGGGGCCAATTTGCTAGTCAACAAAGTAGCTTTTGTTTTGCGAATCTAGATGCCACAATAGAGATAGTAATACTGCTAAGTGCTACTAGACGAGACACCGATACTTGTGCTCGGTTCTGTTCGGTTATATCATCGTACTTAAATTTAAGCGGGTCTATACTAGGCACACTCAAGTGAATATTAACTAAACTAAGTGCGATAAATCACTAGAAGTGCCACATGCGACAAGCTACAACCAATTCGTGGCATGCAGCTCGAGACATGCCACGCGCGACTCGCGACATGCGACATGCGACAATTCATTATGAATTTCCCGGTCAATGATCAGGTCCCAGGTTCTCAGATCTACGTACTATACATACATACAATACGTCGCAATTTGGTGCTCTTATCATTGACATACGCCCATCTTCGGTAATACTCCTTAGTCCAATTTCTGCATATATTAATCCCTATTCAGCTCAAATCAGTTCAATTTCGACTTGTTATAGTCGTACCTAGAGAGTATATACTGACATCAGTAAATACTGCGACGCAATTTCGACTTATTGTTCCTGCTATATATAGGGTATATCTTTGCAAATTGTGCGGAATTTTGCAAGCAATTCTATTAATAAATAAATGCATATGAACATTTATATTGGAGTGCGGTCTTTTCCCATTCTCAGCGGTTGCGTTAAGCGCATTCAAGATGACAACAAATAACCTGATAAAAAGTACAAGTATCTTTAGTTGAACACACAAGTCTTGGCGTTTCATGGAAACTCTTTGCATTGCTAAGGGATTTTCCACAATTACTAAATCAGCCCGATACTAATTGTAAATGGAACAGTTGCTGTTTATGCTCGTAATTTGCATTTAGAGTTGTATGATTAAATCCCCAAATTAACTTAAAATTGTTGTGGTATCAAACCAACATGTTCTAGATACCTTTATACAAATGGAACTCTTGACTCTGGTTTGAATAAAGTTCAGTTGTGAAAGCAGAAATGGGCCTCAGTACCCTGATATGGCTCAATTTATTTTCGAAAAGAATATACGGGGTTTATATAGTATAACTTAAATACTTATGTTATCAGTTAATAAATGATAACATATTTCAAGAGAAAAATGTTTATGTATTTAAATTAAAAATAAAATGTTAAAACATTTCAAAGAAGTTGCGAATGGGTTTTAAAACTGCTGGGTTATATGGTTGTTGAGTGATATTAATAATTGGGCACAGCGATGGAAAACTTCTCTGCATGCATTTTCGGTATTTATTATATGCAGTTTATCAGTTGAGAAACGCCCATAATATGCACTCGTCTGTTGTATGCAAATGTAATTGCTTGCAATCAATTTGTTCTGTTTGCCCTTACCTATTTAAGTATGCAATTGGATTAAGGCGTTTGCACGAAATATCCCAATTAATGCAATCTTAATGCTGAATCTATTAATTTAAGGAGCAGTTGTAAATTATTTGTTCAAAAATCCCTGTAATGAAGCCGATAAAAGCTAGAGCAATATCAGCTAACGGGTAAATACAAATACCGTATTTATTATACTTGTCGGCTCAGCCGCAATTGCTGCTCAGTTGATTTATAAATAGCACACACAATCCGCCATCCACGCCCACTTTGCTTATTTTCAAGTTCGTGTTCGTGTTCGTGCTCGTGCTCGGGCTCGTGTTTCGTTGTCGATTGTCGATCGGTTGCTTTTTGCTCGGCTAAAAAAATACCGACGCTGCCGAAGTCGCAGCTCGCAGTCGTCGTCGCCGTTCGTCGTGCAGTCGTGTTTTGTTGATGTAGTTGCTGTCGGCTCGGCCATTTATTTTATAAAATGAAATCCGCTGAAACAGTTAGAAGTATTCTTGCACTGACAGGGCGCAGGTTGTGTCTGTGTCGTTGGCGCAAGTGCAAAGTGCAGCTGAGAGGGACACGCAAACACCGATTATCCTGCTTACACACATTACACTGCATTGCACACGGTTAATTCAAAAGGCAGTGCGGTCGCCGTCGCGAAGCCACAATTTCCTATTTCGTGCCGAAAACTAAAAGCAAAAATATATTTAAATAATTATAAACACTTTTTTTAAGGCAGCCCACTCAGTGTGATAATTTCGGTACTTAATTACATACATACATAAATACACATACACATCTGTGTGTAGACTCTCGCGTACGCGTAAAGTGATCAAGTGAGCGGCAAAACGAGCGTTTAATTAATTAAGCTACAAATACAGTTCCTTAGTCCCAAGCAACAATGAGAATTCCAAATACATTCGCACTCGCGATCCTCTGCTGCTGCCTGGCAGCTCTGCCCCAATTGCGGGCCAGGAGATTGCTCGAGTTCAGCTCGGGAAGCGCGAATGCGATCGACACTGACGTCGAGGCGTACAACTTCACCTCGTGGTAAGTTTTCCATACTCACCATGCTACTGATCGAGTTCAGTGTGTGTGCGGAACAATGGATGTGCGAGAAATTGTTTTAAGCCTCTAGCACTTAACTAATTAGTTTCATATGGATATAGATATAAATAATAAAAAAACTTATATATATTTATGTACATATACTTATGCATTTATCAACTGGTTTCCTTGGCTCAATCAACCGACAACCGGTCCTCAATTCGAAATTCGCACAATATTAATTTCTACACTCTAAAATTTTAATATCTGAATTATCAGATTGCAAAATCTTATATATACATAGTATATTTGCAATACAAACGTGATTTGCGAAGTTGTTGTCCCAAACGTGAACCATTGCAAATAAACGTGACGAGTTGGCACCGTTTTTACCTTTAGGGTTCACTTCGTGAGCTGTCTATAATATTTACAGTATTTATTATGGCAGAATCGATCGGACAGGTGTTTTAACTCGCGTTGGACAAAAGCAGTTGAAACTCCGAGTTTCATTTGCACTAATTAATGACGTCAGCTTAAAGTGCTATAAAGATCTCTATACATTTCACAACCTCTCACTCTCTTCCTCTCTAATGCCTGTAATAAATGTTGCTTTAAGCTTTTACTACTAATTATAATTGCAAAGCAATTAGGGTCGAAAACAAGTTTACGTCTTTTACATTGCATTCATAGAAAGTGAAAAATCGTTGCCTAATTATTAAATTTATTTCGTCCACGCCATTGGCAAACAAATGTTGTTAAAAACATAAAAATTATATGGTTTTTAAATGCTATTCCGATATTGGTTAATTATTGCTTAATAAAGCATCGAAAAATATCGCATGTAGAGCACGCAACAGCCAAAGTTTTTAAGAATAACAAAATTTAAACTCATACGGATCAACCAAACAATCAGAAATACTTGTAACATAAAAAAAACACAAATAGGTAAAAAAATAGCTGGAGTGCTTCTGACATCGATCATTTTTTTTTTTTATATTTTAATGAAGATTTTAACATATACGTTAAAATACAATTTGGTTATTTTAGTTTCGTCATGGTGGACTATTTCTGGGATACTTTACTTTACTTTGCACATCGGATTGGAATTTCGACATATTAACAGACCATTCATATTTCAGGATTATTTGTATTGTAGAAAGTTGACTTCATTGAAAGCAGATTCTATATCTAAAAGTCGGTCATAAACTTGATTTGCACCTGTTTAAAACAAAAAATATACAATGTGAATTCATTAATCTCTGATTATAAATTCAATATACTCGAAAGTGGAAATGATAATATTAAACACGTCACTTAAATATAATTTGATCAACACATTTGCACTCAATTCGTAATGCATACCAGCTAAGCTAATAATAGAGATGTTAGCATTAAAAATACTATAATATAAACTAAACTAATACAGCCTCAAGGATCTGAACTCTAAATACATATTTGTTTTTTGGTAGCACAAGTGTTTACAGTTTATTTAAATTTGCAAAAGACACACTTATTATATTTGTATTTGTCAACAAATAATTTACTCAAGGTCAGAAAGAGATAATAATATAGACCTATTTGAAAGATCATGAAGATTATTTGAGATGGGCAACGTTCGTATCCAGACGATTTCATTCTAATTTTTAAAGAATTTAATCCTTTCTTTTCATGTATAGTATATGTATATGTATTTACTATATTTATTTAGCTCTGAACTGAATGGTTATATCGCATTCTTTCTTGCAGTCAAATCTATTGCTATGGACCGCTTTTGGACACCATACAAATGGCGAAACTATTTGCGGATTCAAAGACTTTTGTGGACATGAAGCTAACAGTTTCGCCTCAGAAAACCATGGAGGACTTTGACGCTTTTATGGCAGCGAAGAATAATACCCCCACCAAAGATGAAATTCGCGCGTTTGTCGATGTGTGTGCGAAATGAAATTGCCAGGATTACAGAGTATTATATGGTAATTAAATATTATTTTACAGGCCCACTTTGGAGCGAAGGGCACGGAGCTGGATGTATGGACACCCACAGATTGGGTTGAGCATCCCGGATTTATTGATCTCGTCCACGACCCGGATCTTAAGCAATGGGGTGTCGATCTGAACAATATCTGGAAGGAGCTGGGTCGCAAAATGAAGGAAGACGTGCACAAGAATCCCGATTACTATTCCATCATCCCGGTACCAAATCCTGTTATTGTGCCAGGTGGTCGCTTCATTGAGTTCTATTACTGGGACTCCTACTGGATTGTTCGTGGTCTGCTGCACAGTGAGATGGTGGACACCGCTCGTGGCATGATTGAGAACTTCCTGTCCATCGTGCAGCGCATCGGATTCATTCCGAATGGCGGTCGTGTCTACTACTGGGGTCGCTCCCAGCCTCCACTACTGACGGCAATGGTGAAGAGCTATGTGGACTTCACAAAGGACGATCTGTTCGCCATCAATGCGCTGGAGATTCTGGAGCATGAGTTTGAGTATTTCATCAACAATCACACGGTGCAGGCCAAGGGTCACAATCTGGTCATATACCGTGACACATCAACTGGTCCACGTCCCGAATCCTACAGCGAGGATGTAGAAACATCGCAAAGCTTTACCACAAAGGAGGCCAAGGAGGATCACTACAGCGAACTCAAATCAGCTGCCGAGTCGGGCATGGACTTCAGTTCCCGCTGGTTCATCAACGACAAGGGCACCAACGAGGGCAATCTGACCGATGCCAAGACACGCTCCATTGTGCCCGTCGAGCTGAACGCGATTCTCTATTGGAATGCCAAGATGATTGCCGAATTCCACTCCAAGGCAGGCAACATCGACAAAATGGTGGAGTACGAGACCAAGGCACAAAAGATTCAAGAGGTAAGTGTACGGGGGAATATTTTCAATTCCAATAAGTTGTGTTGTGATTCCCCTTTCTCCATCCACTCGCAGGCTATTCAAGCAGTCTTGTGGAACGAGGAGGCCGGCTGCTGGCTGGACTACGATTTGATTAACGAGAAGCCACGCAACTACTTTGTGCCAACCAACCTGTCCCCACTGTGGGTCAAGGCCTACAACATTTCCGACACCGAAAAGATTTCCGCCTCCGTTATGAAGTACATTGAGGACAACAAGCTCGATTCGTATCCAGGCGGCGTGCCAAACACACTCTACAATACCGGTGAGCAGTGGGATCTGCCCAATGTGTGGGCGCCCATGCAGTACATTCTGGTCGAGGGACTGGACAATCTGGGTACGCCAGCGGCGAAGGCGATGTCCCAGCGCTGGGGACATCGTTGGGTCAAATCCAACTTTGCGGCCTATCGCGAGACTCTTGCGATGTTTGAGAAGGTAAGATGCAGATCACAAGTTAGTTGGCACGTAAACTACAGTGTCGATCTTTGCAGTATGATGCAGAGACCTTTGGAGGACATGGCGGCGGTGGTGAATACGGTGTGCAAACGGGCTTTGGCTGGACCAACGGCGTGATTATCGAATGGCTGGCGAAGTACGGTCGCCAGATCTCGCTGAGCAACACGGGCGCTGCAGGTGATGAGGAGAAATAGAATGTGGCCTAACTTTGCCAAGCACCATCGACGCTATCTATCATCATTGAATTTACATCATGAAGCCGTGGATCAGCCCAGACTTTTACCTGGCCTGATCCGTGTCCACATACTTAGAATTTAAATCGTTTCTCGCCGAGATGCTCAAATGCCTAGTTGATAAACACAAAAACAACGTATTACATATATAAGACCTATTAGCTGAACCATCGAAAGCGCGTCTTCACATTGTCCATCACATAGTCTAAGCACACCCGCTGTCTCTCACTGTCCCACTATCGCGCTCTTGCTCTCTAAATATCTTTCTTACTGTCTGTAACCTATGTCTCTGTCTCTCGCTGCAACGATGTCTTCGACAAAGAATAAGAACTAAGAGCTAAAACTGTCAACTACTTAAGTTCAACATCCAGCATTCACACTCAGCAAGCACCAAGGATTCACATAACCACAATTGGAGCACAGGATAATGTGATCTAATCCCTGCCACGATCGCCCACACACTCACACACACGCATATATCTCTCTTAATTACAATTTCGTTTTCATTTGTCTTCGACTTTGACTTTGCCTTCGCCTTCGTCTCGCCAAGTCTCCTCGCCTCGCATCTGTGTCTGTTCTATCAAGTTTCAAAGAGTGTCGCCAAATTGTTAACGTAAGTGTCTCAATCAGATCATCTTATCTTTCAACAATATTTGCATTCCTATTTATTTTTACATCATTAACGTTCCGTTTGAATGTTGTTTCACTTGAATATTTGTTTTAATTTTTGGATTAACACCTCTCTCATTGCACCCCCTTAAATAATCCTTCATAAATTCGCTGATTCTAATACCAACTCCGGTTCTCATTTCTGCAGCTCGGAGCAGTCGACTGATCACCGTGCTGGGAGTGACAGCTGTGGCGATAGTTGGCGCATTCGCTGGACGCTTCATATGGTGAGGTGAGCTGCGACAATTGATTGTAAATTTGCGATAAATTACGTGCGACAAACACAGCAATCAATTCTAACGATCGTTTCTCTCTCACTTTGCTCATTTCGTTTCAGAAAATAATTGCGTGTCAACTGTTATGGAAAATGTGATTCCCCCACTGTATGTGTGTGTGTGTGCTTGTACGTGTGCGTGTGTATGTGTTTTACTAGTTTCAATTACACAAAAAACCTTTTTCGTTTTTTTTGCTCTGTTGAATGCGCGGAGATTGCAGTATTAGTTATTAATTTACAGTTGACTTATTGTTAGTTGAAGTGAACAGAATTTAAATTGTTATTGTATTTAATAATTAAACAAATATTTAGTTACAATGTGTGCATGCATACAAAACTAATGATAATAATAGTAATATCCTCGCAACCCCATGAAGACAGACACAACACAATAAGTTTAACAACAATTTGATGTATTTTTGATGTTGTTAATTGTTAACAAAAATTTGCCAAATTGTTTGCTCTGATTTTGAAATAAAAACTACAAAATATTTTTGCATGAACAAATGTTTGTTTCTCGTTTCGTTTGTCAGGTATATTTACAATTTATTTCTCCAATTTGCAGGCGAAACTGGTTCAAGTAAAGAACCCCACACGGATGCATAGAGTGTACATAACGTTTTTATTCATTGTTTTTTTCTTCATATAAGTATTTTTGCTTTGCTTGCGCTAAATTCAATAATGGAAACTTACCTACAAAAAAAGAGCTAACACGACACATACAAAAAAGGTATAGTTAAACTAGAGGACTGAGTTACATCGTTACATCTTTAGAATGATTGCAATCTTGACGCTTATTTGCGACTCTTTCGGGATATGACTCGGTTGAGTGTGACAAGGGGAACAAATAAAAGATCAAATTAAACGATTAATTATAGTACACAGTACACAGTACATATACGAAAGAACAACATAAATAGTGACGCGCCGCACTGCAACCAACTTGCTGAGCTGGGAGCCGACTAGTTTGACTGCTGCGGCTCGTGACTAAAGTAGGGAGCAGTGTTTGGCGTGAGCAACGTGTGACAGATATCACAAACACGAGCGACACGTTTCCGTGGTCCCGATGGCACCGTTTTCGTTAGACATTTATCGCAGTAGATGTGTCCGCAATGCCGGCAATGGATCTTCCGCACCATGACCGTAAAATATGCATTACATGTGGGACAATTGTTCACATCATCGTCGTCCTGCCAGCGCACTTCGGTATCCGCGTGGCGCAACTCCTCCAGGGACATCTATACAAAACGAAATGATTATGTACATAGTTTGATAAGATAATTATTTTGCAACTGTGCAATTGCACCATAAGAAAAGAATAAAGCTTATATTTTTTGTAATCAACTTGACTCATTTACCTGTAGCGTTTGGGACAATTTTACGAAATCCTTTTGCACCGTTTCCATTGTGGACAACTCCTCTTGCAGAGTCTTAATCTTAGACTTATAGTCTGAATTGGTTTTTACTAGTTTTTCCTAAAAAAGTAAATAGCTTGTGAATTAATAATCAATGCAGTTTGCGTTCGTTGACCTACGTTGGCATCCTGTAGTTCTATAATCTCAACTCGGCACTCCGATAACTGCTTGTTTAGTTCAGCCTCTTTGCGCTCCAGCTGAGTTTTTGATGATTCATGCGATTGCACGGCTACCAAATGTTCCGTAACACGATCTCTGCAAGGAATAGAAACGGATTTAGAAAAGTTTGGATGGTAAATGGAGCAAAGACTTACTGCAGCGACTTAATATCTAATTGCACTTTGCGCTTATATGTACGCCTCTCATTGTTGGCCTCGTCGAGTTGGCCGCGCAGTATTTGGATTTCATCCAGCGAGGTTACGCACTTCTGTTTCTCGTATTCGCTGCTAACGCGAGCCTGAATCAACTCGCTCTGCTGGCGCAGCATTAGCTCCTGAAGCTCGACAACAGTATTTGGGAGATTTATGTATTGATTCTCAATTTCTTCCGATGTCGCCAGATAGCGGCCGGATAGGAAATCATTGTCAGCCTGCAATGTTTCCAGCTGCTGATTAACCCTCTCTCGCTCGTCGGTGACTCTCTGCAGTTGCCGCATCACCTCCTCCTTCGTCTCCAGGAACTTTTGTTGCATGTTCAAAAGTTGTTGCTCATTATTTTTGGATTGCTCCCGCAGGTTTTGTACTTCGCTCTTGTGAGCCTCTCGCTTCGTTTGCCACTGATTCTCCAGATCATTGCGCAGTGCCGCCTCCTTGCTCAGCTGTTCACGTGATTCAACAAGTTGTTTCTGTATGGCCTCCAGCTGTTTTTGCTGCTGTTTCACTTGTGCACTCAACTCATCAGAACGCTGTTCCATTGCGCTGCAGGAATTGCAATTGGACGCTAGCAAGTCGGTTGACGTGGACTTGTGTATGGCATCTGCTGCAGCAGCATCATCATCAACTATTCTTGGAGTGGCTTCCTCCTTGTCCTCTGCGGGCAAGGATTTGGCCTGCAACTGTTCGTCCGTTTCGCGTAACTTTTCCTTAAGTGCCTTCATTTCTTCTTGAAGTTGTTCCACTATTGAGTGCATCATTTCTGCATCCTCCGACGCCTGTTGATTACAAGTACACATTTCAATTTACCAATATAACGACATAACGTCTAATGTACTCACATATTGTTTGACGTTATTTTTGGGTACGCTCCGCGCACTTCCTTCGCCCGGCTCCTGCTGTTGAAAGCTGTTGTTTAACGAATCGCTGCCCAATTTGCGCACTGATCCCAACGTTTTCTTCACCTGATTCAGGACATGCGGCGCTAGGCCACCAGAGGCCTCTACTGGCTGCTGTATTTGCTGCAGGTGCAGCTGTTGTTGTCGCAACTGCTCCAGTTTGACACGCTCCAACTCAGCTTTGTACGTTGCCGATTCCTCGATTGTATCCTGAACCAGCTGCTGGAGTGATGAGATCTCTTCCTGTGCCCTTATATCCTTTAACTGCATTTCGTTCTCGGATTTGAGATCGGCCACCATAACGTGCGTTTTGAGCTCATCCAATTCGTCCTGTAACTGCTTCCGTTCCGCCTCTTTCTGCATGTAGAGTTCCTTCATTTTTGCTCGCTGCGTATTAAACTCGTTCTGCATTTTGCGCATATCGTTCTGAAGCAGGTCAAATTTATGCTGGTATGTGGCGTCATCGTCACCTGCAAAGTGAAATATAATGGTTTATCTTCTTCTGAATAGCTTAAATATTGTTGATCTTATACTCACCATTCGCGACGTCATTCTTTGCATCCGACGTGGTCTCATTTTCTTCCATTTTACAATAATTTGGGCAAGGCAAACAATTATTATGTTTAGTTTACTAGAGGTGGTGGCACTATCGATGCATCGATGTTTTTGGAATTTTCTTAAACATCAATAATGGTATTTTCCGTATTTTTATACCAAAAATCAATTACTACGCCGATAGCGGTCTCACAGGGCTGAGCTAAAAATTTAAATTAATTTCATAACCCATCGGTGTAGCAAAGATGTCTGCTGTAAATAAACCATTTAAAACATAGATGTCTGCAAAAATTTTGTAATTTGACTACCAACATGTATACCACAAAACGGAAAAACTGTCAGGGTACCAAGTTTATCTAATTGGAGATGCAGATTTATTCGAACACCATGCGATAGTTGTTATTGTTATAAAAAATGGTAATTTGTACTTATGCCTATTTATTAAGAAGTAATCTATTGGTAGCAGACGAGAAATTCAATAATAGCACTAACCAATGAACACATTCTTTGGTTAGTGATAATAGCATAATTTAAATATATCGATAACAACAACTCAATTCACAAATCGCTTTACATTGGCATATCGAGGGATTTTAGCTTTATTGCACACCTCTAATGCACATGTGTTTTGGTAGACAATAATTGGACAACTCCGCGAAACAACTTTTAAATAACAAAAACCAACCGCAGCATTACAAAAATGGTAATATTGATATTCTCTAAAAATACTTATGTCACTATTATATGTATTCAAATTGTAGGTGAAAGGAAAAAAGCCATATATTGACCGCAAAAAAGCCGTCACGTTTCACTTGGTGCATCGCAGTCAGCACGATCCGCTTGTTACCGATGAAACTGCGCCGCAGCGTGTGCTCTTGGAGGCAGGTGCTCGGCAATCCAAGCCGGAGAAGGACACACCCGCTGATCCGGCGAAACGTCAAGAGGAACTAAAGAAGTTTGGCATTCACTTTGACGATGACTACGACTACATGCAGCATCTCAAGAAGCGAGAGAATGATGTGGTATGGGAATATATGGAGAATCCGAATCAAGCCAAGAAACCAAACGAAGAGGAAGTCAAGAATCGCAACCTGCTGTCTCTGCCTAGTTCTGTGTTCGCCAGTGAATTCGAAGAGAAGGAGGGCATGTTAAACAAAGCAGCTCCCCATCCTGGTCCACGTCCAGATTGGGATCCAGATGTGGTGGCGGCTCTCGATAGTGACTTTGAGGACAACGAAGACTTGGAAGATGATTTCGTCATGCAGGCCATGGGCGGTGAAGATGATGATGAAGAGGGCGACGAGGATTGGGAAGAGGATGACGAAGATAATGATATGGATTTCGATTCGGATAACTTGAATGATGATGATGAAGAAAACCCTGATGAACTTATGGATCGACTTGCACCGCTATTGCGGAAACGTCGTTTCGATGATGAAGAAACCAAATCCCGATTTACAGAATATTCAATGTCATCAAGTGTTATCCGTCGCAATGAACAGCTGACCTTGTTAGATGATCGCTTTGAACGTTTCTACGCCAGCTATGATGATCCTGAATTGGGTGATTTGGCCTTGGAAGAGATTGAAGGCAACTGGCATCAAAAGCATCCCGTTGTCATGCAGTGTTTTAAAGAATTCAAGAAGAAAACTGATGATTTGGAATACAAGAAAGAATGGGATCGTGAGCGAGTTAAGAAGTACGAAAATGTTGTCGATGGTGAACATGACCCAACAGACGATCTGGTTGACTACGAAGTGGAAAATGCCAAGGAAAAGAAATGGGATTGCGAATCGATATTGTCCACCTACTCAAATATTTACAATCATCCTAAGTTGATCGACGAGCCTCGCGCCAATCGTCGTGCAGCGCCAATTCAAATTGATCCAAAAACAGGTCTTCCTACAAATGTTCTACGCGGAGGCGCTGATGGCCAGCTGACAGCAAAGGCATTGGCCAACCTGGCTGACGATTCACCTAGTGCAACAGGTCCTAAATCATTGTGTGCTAAATCTGTCCTGTCCACGCTCAGCGTTCTCTCCATACGGCCTAAAGAAGAAACTCCCGAGGAGAAACGGGAGCGAAAACGTTTGCTCAAGGATTACCGCAGTGAACGTCGCATCGAAAAGAAGGCCAACACAGAGGCCTTCAAGGAAGAGAAGAAACGTCAGACACATGTGAAGATTAACCAACGCACCAACCAACAAGGATCCACAATTGTTTAAGCTTTTACTTTAGTGTCAAGATGTATTTATTCTTGAGAATGTTAGTTTTAAATGATTTTTTTCAATGCATGTACTAAAATGTGCACGCAATTGTTAACATAAATATGTATGTTTAACTCAAATGCAACTATTTCGTATGCAGTTTTGGATATTTTGAAGATGCAACTCATTGCGGATGCATTTAATAATAGAGTCATACTCAGGAATAACATTGGAACTTTAACCATTTGGATATGCGTTTGGCTCCAAGCAGGACTTGCGTGTCTATAGTGTGTAAATGCGGGGATATACCGAAATCCACACAAATACTTTTTGCAAATTCTATATATTTAGCCATTATTTATGGTACTTTCAGGAGAGTTTCCCAATTACTATTTTTTGTAAATAATGAAACTGAATTGAATCAAATAAAAGCAACAAAATGTGTAAATAATGAAAAATGAACGATGAAACAACAAGTAAACCATTTTAGACCGGTTGCTATTCTTTATTTGCCCTTCTCCCTCAGAGAAGTAGTTATATATCTCTATATATATACTAGCAATAAATAGACAACAACGAGCCACGCGACAATTAACCACAACTCGACAACATTGCCTCGGACTCTGGTTTGGGTCTGTTGGGGAAGTAAATGACGTTGTCAGCCGATTTACTGAAAAAAGCAAACATTCTACATACATTCATACATTTGTTGTCTACGTAGTTGGGATTAATTTTGTTGATAAAGACCTGAAAAAATACCCTGTACAATAACCCACATAGCAAAGGACAAATTTTAAAGTTAATATACTTGTTAAACGTTTGAATACGAATAAAAATTTACAATTTATTCAAATAAATTACACAGCTCTATTAGAAATCGCGCATTCCACGATATACTATCGTTCGCGCCATCTAGCGGGCGATAGAATATCCAACGGGTATCTACTGGCCGAACACCCGCGCTCTAATTTGCATTGTTGTGACTAACAGCAACAAATTGTCATAACAAATGCCTTTCACCTCCCGTGACAGATGCGACTTTAAATTTCACTTATATAATAATATACCCCGTTATATGCATATGTATGAGTTGGGGAGTGTGTGAGTGTGCATGTGTATTATACTAAGTAAATTTGAGTCCTAAAAACACCATATAGGCCTTCCCATGAGACATGAGAAAAGGCAGGCGCGATTTCCAGCTAGATAACTTAGTATGGCGGAGTACTTAAATATGCACGGTGGGTGTTACAACTGGAAAGTTCACCCACATCACATTTGCACCTATATAACTGTACATTTGTAGAGCCAAATACACAGCCAATATGAATAGTATATACAAATACCACAATTATGAAGGATTAGCTTAGCATTCTGCTGTTGGGGAAATTTCAATTTGGAAATTCCCAGTCAACAAACTTGACTTGGGATTAAGAAGCATTTTCACATTAGGATATAATCATAATAACAATTGTGTGTTTGCAGAAATCATCATCATAATAATCATTGAAATGATTCACATAATTTAACCTAATTAATGGCTTTGATTTGTGCTAGCATTGTGAATGATTAAAAATCCACAATCCACATGGCCACATTTCCATGGCGCCTAACGGAACCTAACACCAATTTGGAACCAAGCTCGAGCTCGCACGCTTTCCCAGCACGATACCCAACAACTCCTTGTAAATGGAAACCGTCACAGTTGTCGTGCCCATGCCGCTACTTCCTCCTGCTCTTGCTCCTCCACCTCCTCTTCATCCTCCATCACCATCTGCAGCGAACGCGGCGGCGGCGGCGTCGCCGTTGGCTGTTGACTGTTGGCATCGCGTTCTGTTAAAGTGGCAAGAAAGCAGCAAAGAAATTCGCGCATTTTCAGTTGTGTTCAGTTCCTGAGCGAAGCCGAAAGGATTCAAACGCGTGTCGGCCAACAAAACGTGGTAATTTCCACTTGCTTCCACTATTGTTATTATCGTTGTCGCTGTTGTTCTTCAGTTAATTGTTGGTTAATAGTGTCAGTGCCAAACAGTTGAAAGGTCAAATACTTGTGTCGACTGCATTTCCATATCCAATATTTAATAATCAAATGTGCAAAGTAAACAAATTAATATTGCCACTCTGTGTCTTTTTCGGCCAAAAGCCTAAAACAGTTACTCATCGAATCCCCATTCCCCCATACGAGTGTCAAGCCCATGGCAAGCGCAGTGAAGAAAACTCGTGAAAAGTCGTGAAAGCTCGTGAGCAGCCGTTACAAAAGAGCGTTGACTTTTGACGGCAAATAAATAACAATAGAAGTAACATTAATTACAACGTTTTAAAGCGAAAGAATAAAAGTGTTCTTAATCGCAGTTTAAAATAAATTTATAATAATTAAACGCAATAAATTCGGTTATGTGCGAATACATTTTAAGTTTACCGCGAGAAACATAATTAATATAAATGGATTTCCAGATTCAATTTGTGACAAACAAATACGTTGCAGGCATTCAGACAGACGACTATAAAATTTAATTGTCTTCCATCATGTGTACTTTTTGCAGATTGTTCATAAATATTTAAACAATTAAAAACTGTAATCAAAATTGCAATAAAAACACTGAATTTGATTCAAATGTGCATGATCATACATGAATGTTTATAGAAGTAGTATATGTATAGCTGTTGTTTTTGTTTGATATCAACAGATCTAAAGATCCACAGATCTACATACTAAAGTGTGTGCCTCCTCCTCGACTGGGGCTTAGCCGGATATGCTTCATCTTGCGGTCCACTCATTGAAGTGGAATTTTTAATTTGAATGGCGAGAACCGTCATTCCCATTTCCATTTCCATTCCCATTCCCATTCCCATTCCTATTCGCATCCATTGCCAGTGCCAGTGCCAATGTCAATGTCGGTGTCGCTGGCTGCCAGTGTCGGTTGTCAGTTGCCAGTTGCCAGTTCCTATAGACGATATATGTGCATGCTATACAAATTATAACTACTTATAACCGATATTTTTAGGCGACTTTCGACTTTTTCCAACCTAATTGATGGCAATTGGTTTTTGCTAGCAAACGCAATTCTTCTTATATGACAGTAGATGAAACAATGTGGATGTGAAGCTAATGCCGCAGCCTAATACATCAGGATTAGTTTGTCAGTTCACAATGGACTTGTCCATTATAAAACCTTATAAATGATTCGCTTTGTGTAGTGTCCAAAATTGTGGCGATAACGATAACGATTGTATTTAAAGCGCGCGCGCGCTTAAGTGAAATCGGCACGCGATTCAATTGTCTTGCTCGTCCATTGACTGTTGACGCGAAGTGTGCCACAATTACAGTGACAGCTACGGTTACCCTTACATATGCGTACTCAGCTGCCTGACTGCCTGGCTAGCGAGCTTCAAACATCTTCGCGTCCGTCCCTGCCGCCGTCTCAGTGGCAGCTATATCATTTTACGAGCTTGCCTCCCACACAGATGGACCGATAATCGCACAATCTATGAACATATGTGCATATCCGACAGCAAAAATCATGAGATAAATGTTCAACCACAACGTACATTTATGTACATATGTATGTACATACGTACATACATACATATGTATTCTTTATGCCTGTGTTTATCTAGCGAGCACACAAGTCCGATTTGCGGTAGTAGTTGACGTGTGGACAACGGATTCTTTATTCGATATTAGAACGCGAGCTGAGCTGGTATCAAGTCGAGCTGTATTCAACACCCGAATATCCGAACAACCAAAAAACCCAACAACCTGTTCAAACATAATTAAATATCAACTTGATACTTGGTACATATCGGGAAATACCTATACATATGCTATGTCCTAATCTACATACTTTGTGCAGTGCTCGAAAAATTGAAATCAAATTAATCTTAAATATAAAACACAAATAAAACAAAGATAAATTATACGATTCAATATCGCTATCACTGTCGCTATATCGTGTTGCAGATTTTCTAAAGCGAATTATGAAATTCCCACGTCGATGTAAAGTGAGATGATTTGAGGTTTGGTTTCATTTTCTGTTCCGTCGTCAACATCATGCTGGGCAAATACAACACAAAAGCATTCATATCGCTTGGATTGACATTCATATTGATGTGGTGAGTTCAAATGACACTTGACCCTTCAAAATTCAAAACACTGCTTTAAGGAATGTATCTACTGACTGTAAATTCTGGATAATCCTGCTTTCATAAATTATATCGCAACATCAACTACGAGTAGCTACATTTTAAATTAGTTATGTTTTTTTTTTAATTGTTTGTTTTAAAGATAATTAGTCAATGACCAAATTTCGTTTTCAATTCGCAAAAAATTGAATTCAATTTAAATTCCAAATTGTACATACTTTTTATTTTAGTTAAAGACACGGCCAGAATTTAATTTGGTATTCGATTTGTATGTGCTTATCAAACCATAGAAACTTTGCGGTAATCTAGCATTGTAAATATATTTCAAAGTTTAAGCAACTTTTAATTTTTTATAAAAGCAATTGAACATGAGATTAAATATGAAGGTTACAATTACAATTTGCCGACGTCTAAATGTATAACACTGTAGTTATATAGGATCAAGGGCCTAATTTTTGAAAATAAAATATAACAATAACTATGAATCCATTTTACAATTTTATAACAGATACATTTATAATAGAATATCTTGAATATAAGCCTTTAGAACTCGATACTCAAGAAAAGCTTTCTTTAGGATAGCTCTCCAGAAAACAACAAAGTTTATCATGCTAATCTTTCTACAAAATCTATATGATATAGTTGCATGATACGATCAGCAAAAATGCGCAATTCCATTGGATTTTTTCATGAATATTCTACAACTGACAGACATATTATGATTCAAACAAGCGGACAAACAGACATGGCTACTACCAGGGTCTGCCACGCCTCCTTCAATAATTATAATAGTCTTGCCCTTCCGACAGACTGACGAGAAATTCGCAAAGCAAGCATACATATTATATTGGTTTTTGGGGGCTCTGACGTATTTCGAATTCCGATTTTGTTTGAAATTTAACGGAAACGGAAATCCGCTTTAGCAAATAACAACTGGCTTGATTGATTTTATAGCCAGGCACACTAACTAGATGGGCAGGTGTAGTCGAATCAGTTGAAGTTGTAGTTGTAGCTGGCTGGGTTGTTGTGTCATACCATGTTTGTTGGTAGCATTCTCTCCCTCTCCTATTCTATTAGGACTCATTAAACGTCAGTGTTTCGAAATTGCATATGCGCCATTTTGTTTGGAATTTGTGGAATACTCGAATAACCTTTACATGAGACAAATATTAGCGTATAGTATTCGTATTGGCAAGCCATTTGACAAAAGCCCGACAAGGTCGAATCGAATCACAGTAAAATGGGGTTCCAGCACGAATACTCTGTAAACGTATTGGCCAACTTTAAGGCTGCCCCCCCGGGGGACTGTCAGAATACTGAATTTTGCATGTATAAATATTGTACTTATAGCCAGCCAGACAGACCCAGACACGAAGTGAGTTAATTTGCAGTTGAGACTTAAATTGACAAAGTTTCACAACAAACAATAGTTGCATGTGCCCCTGATGACTAAACTGGGCCTCAACCAGCGACCATCAACCATCAGCCAACTACCAACTATTGCTTTCTATACCTTTATGGGATGTACATATATAGTATCATATCCGATTGTGTTTTCTCTATTTTTTTGGCCATTTTCAGGATTAGTGAGGCCACGGACGCCCACATGAACTACAACTACACAACGAAGCCCCGAGTGGTTCTTCCGCCTAATTATGTCAAGGGTAAGTGTGCAATATTTGTGTACTTGGCCGAGTCTCTAGAACTGCATTTCGACTGCGTTCTTACTATTTAATATTCGCTTTGTTTTTTCTTGACTTTTCGCTTACCTTTTTTTTATTTTTCTTTGGTATCTCAATCACGTTTCATTACGTTTTTTCCCTTCGGTTTCTTTTTGTCCACGGTTGTGAGTTAATTGCATGGACTTTTTAGGATTTGGTTTATTGCCATTGCTGGCGTCGGAATGAATGTTGCGTGTGGCGTTTATCGTGACGCAGCCAATTTCAGGGTCTTTCACCATGAAGGCCCGTTTTGGATTTAGCTGGAATATATTCGCTTAATTTCTGTAATTACTACTTATGTACATATGTGTCCCCTCACATATAGTATTCATGCCTACGGACATACAAATGTATACACACAATGTCCTCGACAACGTCAGAAGTGAGAACTACTGCAATCGATTAAACGTAGCAATGAGATGAGAATTCACTTACTCATTTCTCCCAATTCTTCTTCCCTCTATTTTCATTGCTATTATTCATAGTTATTTCAGATTTTAAATAGTATATCTTTGGAGCAAGAGTTCTTATGTATGTACTATAATTGTTGGGGTTTCCCCAAACGGCATGGAGCAATTATTCAAATTTAATTTATTATTCAAAACCTTTTTTAATTGTGAGTCCAAACAATTTTTTGTTATCGCTCACCCATCGCTTTCGTAAAATTAATATATGAATTAGGAAATTTAATCATATCCTATTTTAAAATTACTCTTTCAAACCAAATTTAATTTGTGAATATTTTTAAAGTTAATAAATTTAAAAAATTTCCGATTTTTCTAACACCCAATGTGCGAATAATTTCAGAATATAAAGTTAGTGTGTCCGAATGCAATTTTATTCATTTGTACAGTCCTGCAACCTGAATGAATATAAGATGGGTTGTCATCGCCTCGAGGTGTGTGACAATACTTCTTATATGTTCGAGTATGCTATTAGCCTATAATAACAAATAATTTCTCAAGGTACTGCAATGCATAGTATAGCTTGCAGAATTATTGCAGAATAGTCCTTCAATGTCTGCGGTTAACCAGTTTAAGTTATAGTATATCATCGGTGTTATTCCAGATAATTAGGGAAAAGCAACGCCTCTGGTTTCATCGATTTTCACAGTTATGTATACACCTTAAGCCTACTGGCATCATTCCACAGTCTGTCCATGAACTTGAAAAATGACTGATGCGCCAAGCTTTTCAACCATCCATATCCTACCTACTCCATCCCTTCCAAACCATGTGGAGTCGTAGGTGTTTCATGTGGTGGAAGGGGAATAAAAAGGTACAAATGAATCGGCGCACGAAAAATTCTTCCACTTTATTATTCAAATTTACTTAAATAAACTTGGAATAGCCTGTCGACGCCTGTTTTGATACGATACGCGGATTTTAATGTCTCAATAATGGTAGAATGATATTTTATTTATCATCTTTTTATTTACAGAAATGCGACCGCCCTCCAAGAAGGGCTCACCAGTGATAGTAGACTTTAGCATATTTGTTGTAGATATTAACTCAATTAATGTAGAGGATATGGACTTTAGGTAAGCGATAGACAGCACACAATTCAATGTCTTGAGAGAACAATGATAATGTGCGTCCGTCATTCAGTCATTATATATTCATTTACAGAGTTGACATGTTTATACATCAACGTTGGATGGAATCCCGACTGGAAATATCTGATGACATATTCGAGGAGGGCGACGACTATGTCACATTACTTCCTGAATTTTTCGACAACCTCTGGCAACCAGATCCGTATTTTCTAAATTCGAAAATTGCCGGTAAGTTCAACAATTCCAATTGAATTAGAGAAAACTCGTATGTTGTACGTGTGCTGTCCCTATATAGTATAGTATTTAACTTGTGCAGTGGGCTGGGATTTTAGTTGCATAGCTGAATCTTTGAAATAAATAGATATCACTAATTAGTGTCTATCATGCACTTTACTTATCTACGCATTTGATTTGTAAGTAATAATATGGTATTTGTTTTTTTTTTTACTTTTGATTTCCATTGTTTTTGATATTTCCAAATACAAACAACAACCCAAAAAAAAAATAATAATAAACAAATACACAATGCAAACTTCTACTAGGATTTGGAAGTCCATATATCCCCTCAACTTCTATGCTACGCAATAAAGATGAAAGAGAATCTAAAAACTTTCATCTAGACAAAACTTTAAGTATACCTACTAACAAATCTAGAATGTGTTTTTGTGTTGACATTCAAGGCAAATCCAAAAGAGATCACAAATTATCTCATATGCAATATGATCGATACGATATGTATATATCCGAAGATAATCACTTCGGCACGCCGAATATTATGTACCCTTGCAGACTAAAATGTTCCCAAGGCATAATTTTCAATTTAAATATGGTTATCGGAATCCAATATGTATTCCAAAAATTGTATTCAAGAAATATATACCTGCAAGGTTATATTATTTCATACGCTTTTGTATTTCCAAGAGAACCGAGACATCGGCTCGTATTCCATTTTGAATATCATATAAGCAAATACACAACAAACATTACGCAAACACTCGTATTTGTTACTGTTAAGTTGTCCATCATAAGATCATTAATAAATGCCATTCATAAGTCGAATATATAATTTCAGTATTACTTAAATTAAAGCAAGTATTATTTTTAAGTAATGTTGAATGTTGCAACTTATTCAATACTTTTCGACACCCAAAAAGGATATCTTATCATACATCTTTGCACTGCTCGAAGTATATACGCTCAATAAACGAATTGAGCGACAACTTTCGATAGAAATAATCTTATGAATATGAAGAGTTTGGATAACTTCAAATCACAATTATAAGCCACACACTGGACATTCTTCAAAAATCGATTCTGTATATGAAATAAGAGTTGATGCCTCGTCGTCTGCCTCCACCAACGCCTACAACACCGCATGATTGCTGACGCGAGTTGGCTATTAATCGCACGCTGACCAAATCGCTTTCAATGCCACGGCCGAACGGTGCTATTTCGAGGTGTTTTCGTTCCTGCATTAGTATGGCAGGTGTTATACGACCGCGAACCATTGCCAAACCGTAGACCGAACTCCACAGTATTGTTGAAAATTTACAGTAGCACGGAGAGCGATAAGATCTCGAGTTGTATTCAGGGTTTATGGTTGCGCCAATGTCAGCGCCCACGAAAATCGATTTATACTATACGTCTGCTCCAAAAACGTCAAATTTAATATTCAACTCTTAATATTTTCAAATTGAAATGCTTATTTGAAGGTTATATTTTCTTAAAAGAGTATTAAGGGAAAAGGTTGAATTGAATAAGACTAGAATTATGAGGTTAGGGAATTATAGGATTTGAAAAATCTGATATCCATCATAGCACCTAGCACTACTCATTTGCTAATTAACTTATTTCAGCACTAAACTAAACACAATCATTTATTCAATAGTTCTGCTGGCTTCGTTAGGATACTTTGGTAGGACATTAAAGGGCATTTAGGTATCTTTTGTTAGGTGCAACGCACCACATTTCCAACTCAATTCAAGTCATTTGCTTTTAGCACAATACTCGCATCATTTTTCGAATCAGGAGAAGCCAAAAGCACTTGCACCCACATCGCAGTAGTCACTAGTTGAAACATCAGATATCAGATCAAATCAGTTCAGATCAGATCAGACAATGCGTGCCTTCCAATGCCATAGTTCTAATCGAAACAACTTTGTTCCGCATCTCTGCAACGTCTTTTCGATGTCTTCTCGTTGTAGAAATAGCTACCCTGACGCACAAGTTCACATCGGTGACGCTCTACAAGAATAAGACCGTGAGATATGCGGCTCGCATGCATGCCATAATTGCCTGCCAGATGGAATTCCAGCTTTACCCCATGGACATCCAAGTGTGTCCCATTTACATCGAGAGTTGTAAGTAACTCTTCCCACCATTCAATGCAGTTCATGTGCTCATCCATAATCCCTCTCTGATTCCAGTTTCGTCGAACAATCAGAAGGTTAAGCTGCGTTGGTCCGACTCGGGAGTTACGCTCAATCCAGAGCTAAAACTGCTGCAGTACAATCTCGGCCAGCCCTTGGAGCTGGAGGAGAGCGACGGCTACATGCCCGAGAAGGTGGGCAACTTCTCTCGTCTCACCGTCTATTTTCGCTTCGAGCGGCAAATCGGCCATCATCTGATCCAGACGTTTGCGCCATCCTCGCTGGTCGTCATGCTGTCGTGGTTTAGCTTCTGGCTCGGCCTGGACGCCATTCCTGGACGGGTAACGCTGCTGGTCACCTGCATGCTGACGCTGGTCACAATGTTCACCGGTCTACGGGCGGATATACCTCCCGTTGCGTATGTAAAGGCAAATACCTCGATCCCATGAAAAGCTCCAATCACCGTGAGAACTGAACTAATCGTTGTTTATATCTTCCATCTGCTTACTTGCATGCGACAGGCGCTTGACCTTTGGATGGCCGGATGCATGGTGTCGGTGTTCGCTGCCCTGGCTGAATTTGTCGTTGTCAAAGTGTTGGATGTCCAGTACCAGTACCAGGTAAACCGAATACCAAAGGTACTGCCCATGGTAAGCGCAAGTCGGTGTTCCGCTTTAATAAATAAAGACATTTCTTTATCATTCCATGCCCATACCCATACCCATTTCCTACCTCAAACCAATACCCAAACCTTCCTCAATCCTTTGTGTGTGTGCAGCGCATAAGCAATATGGAGAAAGGTCAATGTGCAACTGTGGCGAGCTGGGAGGGAGGCGCCGTACGGTCACGAAAGGCCACACAAACTCCAACAACGCCGGGCCAGGTGAGTGCCACTTGCCGTTGCCTTGGCACACATGCCAGCCCAAGTAGTTGCAACCGTAATCGTGGCCACAAATATCGATGTGGTTGCTCCACGTTGTTGCCAATCAATCAATTCGTATTAAGATAAAACAACAAATGCCCTAATCTATTCATTCCATATGGCCGTAGACATCGCTGCAGGGCAATGGAGGACCGCCCAAGCCCGCCCGTCGACAGAGCCTGCTGTCGGTGGCTTGGACGGACACGGATACGGGCGTGGAGAAGATCATGTGGCGTGAGATCGATAAAGTATCGCGTGCCGTCTTTCCCATATTGTTCTTTGTCTTTGTGCTCCTCTATTGGCCCATATTGCTGATGAAGTCGTCCTAGGATTTGGGGAGCTCCAGAATACACATTTCTGGACTCCGTTAAAAAATCGAAAAGGAACTCGATCCCAAATGATACAAAGACACAAAGACAACGATACAAGGACACAGACACTGCAATACTGTTTAACTTTACAACTCTCCAACCAAATCAATTGCTATGAGTATATATATATATATATATCATATCTAAGTATTATCAGGTATACAAGTACATACATGTGTAGTGCATTGTTTCCTGCGCTAACGCTTTTACCATGCTAATCCCGCAACAACTTCTAGATCTACAAAATTGGCCTTGCTCATTGATAGAATATTTGAATTGGAGCTGTTTTAGGCGGTCTACTCATAGCAACTCGAACCATGTCCCACATCGTGTACCTGAGTTAACGAATCAGATCAGAATAGGGCAGATAATTCTTACAAATGATGATGCATATAATAATTAGTACAGCACAGATATCCGACAGAATATGCTACACATGTTTACGATGCCGAATCATTGGATAGCGCCACCTATCGGTCATAGCTTGATGGCGTTTAGGTGCGAATGCGCATACGTTTTATCCGTTATCCGAGTACCAGATACCGGATACAAAGTATTTGCCAGGCATCTGATAAATTTGAACTGAGCCTCAGCTAGGCTCAACTGTGCAAGCAGAGCTCGTAATTACAAAAAAGGCAGTTAATTAAACCTCAATCAAAACTAAATAAAATAAACAAGCGACGAAAGCTTTGCTAATCGAAATAAACTTTTTTATTTGATGTGAACAGTCGAACTTCACTTACATGAACTGATTCGATGAGGTGATATCTGATTCCCATATGGCGAAGTTTGACAGTACATTTTTTCCTTTGTATATTCAAATGCCACCACGCTTCTAGTGGAAGATTCAAATAATTATTTTGATAATTGATTTAATTTTTTTTTGTTAGCATATATTTAAGCTTAAGCAAAATCAGCCATAAAAATTAATTGGTGCTTTAAAGAGATAATAAACAGTTTACAACCCTCTAAGGATCAATAACTAAGTATATATTATTATTAAATGATTACAATGTAAATAAAGTAGTAGAGATGCTATTTAGGAACTTTTACACACAATTGAGACAAATAACACTTTAGAGCTGTGGCTTTATACTATACTATACTATATTTGATATATTTACCTGTAGTTCAAATGGCACACACTCAAGAGAAGCTAGATGTACGAACGTATATTAAATATATTTAATAAGTGATGCGAATATTATATTTTGTATAAAATGAAACTGTGTAAATACAATACAGATAACAGAAACGGATAATTCAAATTTAAGATTATAATAATACACCTAGACATTTATTTACAATACTCGCAGCTACGATAAGCTCGTATGTGTACATAAATTTCCATCGGTTAAGTTATACTTCTTTATTTCCCAAAGCTTTCTTTAGTATTATATATAACTATCTACTTTTATGCTCTATTTAATTGATTTTGAAAGCTTTTAAGACTCAATAAAACCCCTCACAACTATGCATGTAAAAATACAAATAAAATAGTTTGATTCCAACTAAAACAAAAAATTAAGTTTCTGTTTGGGGGGTGCCTAATGTAAACTTTAAAAAATTGCTATTAATTTGTTAGCAAACCTGCTTAGACCAGCTAGTAATAACTAATTTTATTTACATTTAAATGTTGAAATAACAAGACAACTTTTCAATTCACAACGATGCATCGCTTTCCTTAGCATTATCTTCGCTGTCGTCCTCGCTCTCTTCATCGTCATCGAACTCGCGCTCCAAAAGCTTATCATCCTCTTGTCTAATTAACAGCATTTCATCATCACTGTCCCCATCGGCTGCATCATCATTGTCGCCATTTGATTGCTTCAGTTCCTTGAGCTTATCTGATCTGTCCAACAACACGCGTATCGTGTATTTGTTAAAGTCACAGCTAGCGAATTTAGAAGAACAATTAGTAAACTATAATTATTAAAGGAGGCAGTACTTACATCTTGTTAAGCATCTCATACTTGTGCGATATACTTTCGTGTAAGCCCAGCAGAGCCGTCTGTTGAAAGACGCCATCATGATAGCCATGCTTAGTCAACAGGGAACAGCACCATTGCAAATAAAACTCGATGTGGGGCGACGACTGAAGCAGGCGGGAAAGATGTTGCAGCAATCGCTGAGCAAAGTCAGGCGAGAGATCCCCACAAAGCAGCTCAACTGAAAAAATAATGCAAAACATTAGCTTTAATTCATTTGGAGCGGCGGCACGTGCTGCCAACCAGTAGAGGACAAGTTTCTGTTCGTGGCAGGTGACAGTGACAGAAGGGGTTATTAACCATTTAGCCCATACTTCGTTTTGGCCGACTGCTAACCGGCCACGTGAATGCAGAAAGAACCTTGAAACTGTTTATTAACACAGTGAAGAAATTTGCACATTCGATCCAAATGTTGTTGGGTAATAAGAAGGCTGCCTTGAATGTTTTACCCTAACATCAACTTAGCTCCCTTCTATTTTTAGACATGCGAAAAGCAGAGAAACAACGAAATCGCTATTGATTGCAGGGAAAAAATACAAAAACAAAAGGACGAAGAAGGTTGCAAAACTGACTCCATTTGCAAGGTTGTGTACTCTACTGGGGTGTCCTGCCCCTTTCTGCATTCCAATATTTATGTAAGCACTTACTGTCCCTATACGGCACGCGCTCCAGCACTAAGGTCACCAAATTGGGCTCGTTTAGTTTCAGGGCCATCACAAGGGCCTTTGTGTACTCCAGCTTCTTTAACGCCTCATGCGCCGCCTTGGGTGTCACTTCCAACGACAAATCGAACGGATCAAAAACGACGCCTGCAATTATAATTTGCATAAATTAAACATACCTCAATGTAGTTGTCCATCTTCAATTTACCTTTGTCGAGTGCATAGATGCATAGACCTTCTGTACCGGCGGCAGCAAATGCTTGTCCGGTGGGTGAGAAGCGTACAGAGAACACTCTCACCTCGGGCTGAAAGCGTCGAGCGGACATGTCACCCTTATGTACACCAGGCAAGCGTATGGCCACATTGCCTCCCTCCAGCTCCTCGCGTTGTTCCACCAGCGCCATGTTGCCAAACTCGTTCAGATGCTTGCGGCTGATAAAGTCCTACAAATGCATTAAGTATGAGGTGATAACAAATCTCTAATTTCCGTTGAATTTAACTCACATTCAGACCGTCCAAACTAAAGTTTTGTGTTATGTGGAACTTCTTCAGTAGGATCGCCTCACGCACATGGTAGATGCAAATGTTGGCGGATTTACCCGCGGCCAGCACACATTCACCATCAGCTGAATACTCTATCGTCGAAAAATAGCTAGGAGAAATCAAACATTAACTAAAGCATACATTTGGGATGATGCACAGATCACTTACTTTGATTGTGTATTAGTTTTGGCAGTTACAACGTCAGTTTCTAAACGACCGCCTCCCAAATCTTCACGACCCTCAATTGTGGTTACTTGTGTTGCGGACTTAACATCAAAGACTGTTATGGTCCCTGCCAACGTAGACACTGCGACCTGCAAGCATATTTGTTATCATTTAAAAGTTTCGCGAGCTTCTCAAATTAATTTTGCATTTACCTCTTCTCCACTTGGACTAAATGTCACACAGGTGACATCTGAAAGCGCCTCGATCGTCTCGTGCTCACTGTTGCTCTCCAGACAATTCCAGATCTTCACAGTTTTATCCCATGAGCCCGAAACGAGTGAAGACGAGGTGGAGACGGGGGAAAAGGCCACAGAGGTAACAGGACCCTCATGACCACTGATCACTTCCAGCAATTTACCCGTTTTAATGGACCACAGATATATATCAAACACATCCTGTCCGCCTGCAACAACCAGCTCGCCGGAATAGTCCACAGCGACGCAAGCGAATTGAGCCGGAGTCGGAGAGGTGAATGTCCTGAAGTTACGGTACCTAATGATATCGAAGGCACGCACTGTGCCATCCAAAGAACTGCTGACCAGGAACTTCTTATTTCGGCTGAATTGGACAGCCGTGACTCCACTCGTGTGCTCACTAAATGTCACAAAGCAAAAGCTACTTTGAGTGTTCCACAGCTTCACTTTGGAATCCTCCCCGCCAGTGGCAATGTACTGACCATCCGGCGAGTAGGCAATGCAAGTCATTTCGCTGCTGTGCCCTTGCTGCTTCATAATGTACTGCTCGCTCTGCCATTCCCACACCAGCAGCTGTCCGATTTCCTTCGAGGCCAATGCCACCCAATCGCCGGTGCAGTTGAAGAGCGCCGTGGAGATGGGATAGTCGGAGATGCTAAGTGAGTGTATCATATTGACGTCGGGCAGCTCGTACAGATAGAAGGCACCAGTGCTGAAGCCCACAACCAACACCTTGGTTTGGCGATTATAATTGGCAGCGGTGAGCAGCGCATCTCGCTTCTCCTTGCGCGGCTCGTTGGCCAAGTAATGGCGACCAAGTTTACTGTAAAAGAATGGATGGCTCTTGCGGATGGTCTCGTCCTTGATGTCATTATCATCTTGCGTTCCATTTGTCTCCACTTGCGGTCGCTCCACATTATTCTCCACATCATCTTCAGATTCGTTTTCTTCGTCTGAACCATTTTTCTTCGCGTTGGCCTTTCGTTTGCGTTGGGGCGGCGCAACATCGGTTTCATCCGCTTCTACCAAGTCAGAGGGTTCCATGCTGCACTCCCACAAGCACAGCTGACCATTCCGGCTGACCGTGTTGATGTGCAAGCTATTTGATTCGAAGAAGCACGAGACAATGGCATCTGTGTGTCCGCTTAGATTGTATGTTCTAAAGTTTCGCGTGTGTTTGATAGCACAGATCTTCGTGGAGCTGTCGCGGCAGCCAATGGCAAGTAGCTTCGAATCGGTGGACCAATCTAGCCACGTGACATCGTCATAGCCGCCTAGGAAACTGCGTTTTAGCACGAATGGATTGTACTCGCCAGTAATTTCTCCAGGAGCACTAAATATCAGCACGAGATTCTCTCGCGCCACGGCAAAGTAGCTGCCATCTGGACTGAAGCTGACACACTGTACACCTGTTTGGAATTTATGGCGATGAATGACGGTGCAGGACACCATGCTGATCAGCTGTGCATCGCCCTTCTCGTTGATGGCCAGCATCAAACTGCCATCCGGAGAGAGAGCAATGTTTGTGTAGTTGTAGCGCGACTCCAGCGACAACGTGCGTGACTTGTTGCTATCAATTGTACAAAGACAAAAGGGTTTTAGGATATGCAAACAGTGTGGAGGTAGTGTAAGTAACATACTTTTTCAGATCGTACACGGTTATCCGATTTCCCACCGGACTGATGACTGAATTTCCATCTGGTGTGAAGACCAAGTTTCCATTGCGGTAAATAGTGCCCAACAAATTCGAAAACTGGAATTATTTCAAAGTGTTTGTGTTATTTATTGTGTTGCCTGTTGTTTTCCGTATATACTCACTTTGTATCCAAACTTCATATTGCCTCTTTCTTTGATATATTTAAAAAACTAAAGGAAGCGTTAACGCGGCAATCATAAACAAAATATCAATGCACGTGTTGTGAGAGCAATACAATAATTGACTAAAATTGCCGAAAAATTGTTAAAAATACTCTTTTAAATTCAATACCAATCATTAAAGAGAAAATCCATTATTTACCACTTCATTTAATAAACAACAAAAAAAGGACGTCAGGCAGCTAAAAATATACATAATAAGTCGAAACTAATTTAAAAAATAAATTTCAAAAATAGCCATAAAAAAATACCACACTGGCAGCGCTGCCAACGTGTTGCACATTGTGAATTGCGTTTTAAGAAGAAGCAGCACACTACCCAAACAAAGCGAAAATAATATAAACATTAAACACAAATTGACGAAATATCTACAATGGAACAGACAAAATCTGCTGCGGACAAGCTGGCCGAGCGCAAAGCACGCCTGCTAGAGCTACATAAGCAACGCCAGGAGGCGCGCACCCAAAACCACCAAGAAGTCGTTGCAGAAGATGCCCGCAAGAAATTGCCCAGCAACTGGGAAGCCCGTAAACGGCAAGCAGAATGGCTGCTGGCGGACGACAAGGCGCGAGCAGAAGCCGAAGCCGATGGCAAGGACTATGAGCGCATGAAGCTGCTTGAGGTGTCTGCCGTGGACGCTGAACGCATCGAAAAAAAGAAGCAACGCAAGGACAATCCCGATCTGGGCTTCTCCACATACGAAGCACAGACAGCCAGACAATACAATCGACTCGTTAAAACGATGCCACCACGCGACATGGCCAAGTATGAGAAGCAAAAGGCTGAGCTAGGCGAAGCATTCTACGGCGGTCCAAACACAACACTTCATCTGCGCACAAAGGACACGCCGAGTGCCATCAACAATATGGTCAAGGATCTGGATCAGCAAATTGAGCGTAGAAAGAAGTACTCCAGAAGACGCATCTACAACGACGATGCCGATGTGGACTTCATCAACGAGCGCAACTCGAAATTCAACAAGAAATTGGATCGTTTCTATGGCGAACATACGGCGGAGATCAAGCAAAATCTTGAGCGCGGCACAGCTATCTAAATATGTATCCATAGCCAATTAATGATAACTGAGTTTTAACTATAAGCAAGAATACTTTGTAAATGCATTGTTTACCATGTACAAAACAAGTTTTGTTTTAATTCACCTTTGGCAAGGGGGATTAACATCTGAATATGGTAAGTGGAAGACCAAATACGCTTAACGATTGCAGTTTGGAAACTTGGCGAAAACCCCCACAAAATACATTTAAGCAGAAACGGCCACACTTAGCGTTAGTATTTAAATACCAAACAGCTGGCAAAGCCTATGCGAATTGTCAGTTGATTGAGTCCTGTAAACAAATCCGATCTCTTCGCAATTACTATGCAAAACTTTAGCTCACGGGAAAAGTTTCTGATTACAAATACATTAAATTGTTTGCCCGTCCTCCTCCAAGGACGAGCCGTGCTCATCGATCTGCACAACGAGACCTCCGTGGCGGGTATCATCAATATTGCAGACGGCCACATGACCTGCGAGCTGACGCAGGCGGTCTTCATAGATCGCAATGGTGCGCAGCACGCATTCGACACTTTTATGGTGCGCAATCGCATGATTCGTTTGCTCCACTTGCCGGGTGACTTGGACATTGGAGCGGAGTTGTTACAGGAGCAGCAGAAGAGAGCCGGCAGATTCAAGAAAACAAATACGAAGCGCACGTTTAAGCAGAAGCGAGCCGAAGATCGGCACAAGGAAACCTTGGAACATATCACGAAGCAAATACAAAGCAAAATATTGTAAACTAGTAATACTTAATACTTCCATTGCAAACTGCTGAATATAAATATAAACGCAACCTTTTAGTATTATAAGATTTCCAATCCAAACATATTTATTTTATTGTGTAGCGTACAAAAATAGCAAACTTTACTTGGCCTCCTTTTCTTCCTTGTATTTGTAGTGCAGTTCCATGCAATCTGTCTCGGATATTTTGATCCAGCCATTGGGCGTCATGTGGTAGACACGAACTATGCCGCCGGAGTAAGCGTCCCTGTAGGTGGCATGGTAGATAGCACGACGACCCAGCTCCTGGGCTTCGTTGTCCTTCAGATCCCAATGGTAGCCAGAGTCGAGCACACCAAAGGCATAGATAGAACCGCTGCCAACAGAGAATACGTTGCCGGGAGTGCGTGATCCCTCGGAATCCACATAGTAGAGTCCTGGACCACGTTTGTCGTATCCCGCCAACATCATGCCCATGCTGAGGCCCATGCCCTTGTACTCGTGCGCAATGTTGGCCATGATCTTGCTGGCCGCAGCCACAGAAATGCGCTCCTTGTTGCGCAACTCGTGCAGGCGGCATTCTTTGGCCAGCACGCGGTCCCAGTAGACACAGTCGGCGGCACCGCCGGCCAGTGTGCCCAGCAGGAACTGATTGATTTCTACAATCTTCTTCATTGTCTGCGATCCAATGTATTGGCCTCCAGTGGCACGCGAGTCGACGGCCAAGATGACGCCGCCTTGGTACTTGAAGCCCAATGTGGTAGTGCCGTGATCAAAGTTGATTTTAATGCCGGTCTTCTCGCCATTGGCTTGGATCTTGTTCAGATTCTCAAGTGGCTGCAAGTAGATGCGAAAACATTGCAAACTTAAATTGCAAATTGGGTTTCGATTCAACTTTAATTCAACTTACGTTTTCGAATGGAGGTGCAGCCAAGGTATAAGGATTCGCAATGTTACTTGTGAATGCATTTAAATCGTCTTCTACTTCGGACGAAGTCCAGGCAGCCGGCTTCATGTACGAAGCCTTGGAAATTTTGCAAATCTCAGCTAATGCCATATTAAATATCTTTTAGAATGTCGCTGCTCAAGAAACACAATGTTGAAGCAATTTTTGTGATGAGATGACAAACAAAAATTGTCTAGTGTGACCGTAAATAAGCTCTTAAAATATACCAACGTTAATAGAGGTGCCAAAACATCGAAAGCACTATCGATTTTCTTTTCATTTGTTTGAAAGCGGACGTCGATTCAGCCAACTAATAATATTTAAAATAATTTTTCTTACCACTCGATCTCTCCTCTTACTGATCAGAATTCTGTTTAGACGGTAACTTTCTGAAATCGATACAATAGTAGCGGCACGCTATTGTGAATAATACTCTGGATATCGATTGGATATCGATAATCAAAACAACGACATCGATATCTCTCCACCTCTACGATACAAAACCTGTTGCCAATTTCAATTCGCCGCGATTTTCTCTTCTATTTTCCTTAAGGCCTGGCTTGAAGCCAAATTAACTCTGGGCGTGCGCAAAATGTAAGCAAGCAAATATAAAACAAACAACTGTTTCTCTGCAAATCAAATTCAAGTTAATACGCACAAGTTGTGAATAGTTTTATCAACTAAAAAGTGTAACGGACTGGAATAATTGGGCGCCCAAAGCTGTAAGTTGTGAAAACGTCTAAATCCGCCGTCTTCTGGCAACTGATCGCTTATTGTCGAATTTGATGTGGCCAAATAGCAATTATAAGTAGCAAAATCGAAAAATTTGCTAAAAGTGAAAAAGAAGAATTTGAAAAAATAATAGATAAATGCGGGAATATATGAGTTAAAAGTTAATCCCGAATATACATAATTAATTTTCACTACATTGCCAACTATTCATGGAACATAGGTATGTGTGTATGTGAGTGTATACGCGAGTGTGTGTATGTGTATGTTTGCGTGTCGTTAAAAGTTGAATCTAATATGAACTATGATCGTTTCTTTGAAGTGTAAACAAACTTTTTTTACTTGCAGAAAATGCAGAATGGATCGCAATTTGAAGCAGGAAGCCTTGCCGAATGCCATTTCCGGGGTAAGTGCAACGACTACAATTTTTAGGGGCGTCGAATCGAATCGAATAAATAACAATCTCCCCCTTTATTTTGGCAGCATGATGCCCGAAACTGGACTGCTTTGCATGATGCAGTTGTTGCTGGCGATGATCGAAGAGTGCAAGTGCTGCTAACGAGCAACGCCGATCGCTTGGCCAAGGAATCCGGCCAGGGCAACACCCCGTTGCATGAAGCCGCCAGCCGCGGCTTCAGTCGCTGCGTTAAACTAATCTGCACACCGCCGTCGTCGGCGTCAGCATCGAAGATACAGCAGAAGGAAAAGAGCAGGCTCAAGGCGAGAGTGGCGAATACAATTGAGGCGCTGCACAATGCCACACTGAGTATTATCAACAACGAAGGTCTTTCGGCGCTGCATCTGGCGGCACAGAATGGTCACAATCAGAGCTCCAGGGAATTGCTGATGGCTGGCGCTGATCCCGATGTACAAAACAAGGTGCGTCTCAAGCTTTAGCTTTAGCAATTTAATATACATTTCATTTGCTGCAGTATGGCGATACGGCGCTGCATACAGCCTGTCGTTATGGGCATGCGGGAGTGACGCGGATACTGCTGTCGGCGTTGTGTGATCCCAATAAGACGAACCTCAATGGGGACACCGCCTTGCACATTACCTGCGCCATGGGGCGACGCAAGCTGACGCGCATTCTGCTCGAGGCGGATGCGCGTTTGAGTGTGAAGAACGCCCAGGGCGATACGCCGCAGAGTATTGCGATGCGGAAGAATTATCGCGAAATTCTGGAGATACTGAACACGCCGAAACGCATACGGAATCGCAAAGAAAAGCCAAAGGAAACTGATAAAGCGGCGCCGGCGCAGGAAAAAGATAGGGATTGTGTAGATAAGGCAATCAATTGGTCGCCCTATGGCTGTCATTATTTTCCCGATCCTCGTTCATTTCCCTCGCCCAAGCTGGAGACGCTACCCAAAGAGCCGCTAAAGCAGGGCGAACAGTACTTTCTCGATCTGGCGGGTCACATACACAAAGGGCCAGTGAGTGTGGGCAACACCTGCTACTGTGGCCCCTTCTTCAGGCACATTGAAAACAAACTGAATTGCAATCGCAAGAGCCTAAAGAAGTACGTGCACAAGACAAAGGAGCGATTGGGCCACAAGGTGCAGGCACTGGCCATCAAGACAAACGATCAGATCGAGCAGCTGACGCGCACAATGATCGAGGATCGCATGCGCTGCGAGAGCAAACGGCAGTATCTGAATGAGTATCTGCGTCGTGGCGAGCCAATGCGCTCCACATTCGACAATCAGACCAAGCATCAGAGGGTTGAGCGCACATTGTCTCGCTGTCGCAGCTTGGATCTGCTCGATAGCAATTTCGATGCCAATAAGCTGTCCAACTCGAAGAGCGTGGAGCTACTTGAAAACGATAATCAAGCTGTAGTTACTACGGCTGTTTACCATTCGCATGGCAGGGAATTGGCCGAGGAAAGTGAGACCAATGAGGACACGCAATCCAATTCGAGCACTGAAGTGCCATGCAATGACAGTGATCCAATTCCTCAAACACTCCCGATGGCGCAAGAGGAACTGAAGAAATCGAAACTGAACGAGCTTAAGTTGGACTTTCTAAAAGTCTCGGAGCGATTGGGCGATTTGTTAGAGAAGACTTCGTTGATCATGGAACGAGAAAACGAACAAGAGAATAAACTGCAACTGTGCTCTCTCTCTCCCGGCCAGAGCGATCCATCCACGTACAGTCCAGGGAATCAGTGCAATTTAGGAGAAAACAAGGAGAGCGGAAACAGTCCGAACTACGATGAATACACGCATGTGCAGCGACGTTATCCAAACTCAAGTGAAACTTCGAACCCCTCACAAAACTCAAACAGCTGGGAGTTTGAAATGTCGCCACCGGAGACGCAAAAGTATTACCATTGCATGGCCAGGGGTGACAACATGCTGAATACCGTGATCAAAGCTCTGCGCAAGGATGCCTCCTATGCGGACATGCATAAAGATGAAGTGGCGCTCAATGAGAATGCGAACGGAACGTGTGGCGATAAGTTGTTGTATAAGGCACAACAAACACACGAGACGCCATCACCATCTCCTTCCTGCAGCGCTGATGCGGCTGTCTTTCATGCCACGCAATCCATGTCGAATCTATTAAAGCGGCAGGCTCTTTGCTTGGATGAAAGCTTCACAGCGAACTCCACTCTATACTACACTAATCCAATTGGGATATCGCCCGGCCAGGATGCGGCAAGACATTCGGAAGAAATGCAACTGCGAAGGCGAAGCCCAAACGATGCTCCGTCAAAGGTCGAAATCAGAAATAGCGAAATCAAATACCTAAGGAAACCCATTTCCGGACAGGTTAAAGATATGGTGGCCCAGTTACAGGGTAAAATAGATTCCAACTCGCAGTCCGCGCAAGAAATGCCCGCAAGTCCCTCTGGTCTGCATTCGCCAAATATGTTAAGCGCCCGCTTGAATAACAGCTTGCAGCCGCATCCACATCCGCATAGTATACTGCCTAATGAGAATGCTGCTCCTCCGCTGCTCAATCCTTCGGCTCTGTACGCTGCGCATGTGAGAAGTGCGCACTCGCAGTATGATGTGGCTGAACGACGGGTGCCGAAGGATGCCTATTTTCACGATCTGCCAAATCGCGCACGAAATCCGCAAAGAGCTCAACCCATCTACTCGGGAGATTTGACAAATGCACGGCTACTCAGAGGCTATCCGGGACAGCAGTTGCATCACGGTTCTGGACCGCCTTTCCACGTCCATGTTCCAGGAGAATATGCTAACCAAGCTGTCAATTTAGCAAATGGAAATCAGCAACAACATTTGCAGGTGCAGAGTGGACACTCGATGAGGACGCATCCAATGATCTTTCGCAGTCAGCTGCCACCCGATGTTCTAAGCAATGATGCCGTAGAAACCGTAGATGCCGATGAGATCGCTGCTGTGGGCCTATATAATAATGTGTCTAGCTTGGTTTGAGGTGGTATTGGAATAAAACAAAACGATGAAGTGTTTAAGAAACAATCGTGGAGTTTTGGAAGCCACAAAAATGTTGTAAATAGTTCTCACAATGTATTTATCATAATTATAAATAGAATGTTGTTCATATTTGCGGTACACTAGATATTTGCCAAATTCAATTCTGGACGTTTGTTTAGCCTTAGCCTTGCAATGCAGCAACATTAGCGATATTGTTTTCGTTTTTGTAACTTTGTTTTTTTGAAATAGAATTTGAAAAAACATATCGAGTATAGACCAATTCACCAATTGGCGACATCAGTTTGGCACCATTTTGACCATTTTCGTTTGTCTGAAAATAGGTCTTTAGTATTTAGGTAGTTTTGTATATCTTCTCGCTTAGTCGTAAAACTATAAATAATTACGTATATCGAATTATTATTGAATTAAAATATATTTTCTTTAAAAAATTTTTAAATATAATAGTATTTTAATGTATATGTAAATATCAGAATGTCAAGTACATATTTATTTGATAACAGATCGATTTGTTTTTGTTTTTCTTTTGGTGTTTTGATAGACATGCGGCTTTTGACATTATAGAATTCAAAATGAACATAAACAGAACAAGTTTTGATTACAAACGAAATGACAATGAACAATGACAAGTATGATGACAAATTTGATATTCTTAACATTAATCTGCGTGTTGTTTGCTTGCTGGTTTGTTTTTTCTTTTAATACATTTTAGCAATTTCCTAAAAATAACTTTTTCGATGTTTACTATTATGTTAATTGTAATTCAAATTTATAAATGATCCTGAAAGTGTTCAGCTCCCCCTCGCAGCTGTATTCACACTTATCGGCACTTAATTAGTATCTTAGTTCTGAATTAGTCGAATTACAATAGCCAATAATTTAGTCACTTTAAATATAGCCTATTATAAACCTATTAACATTACATATTTTTGCATTCTATTGAGGGAGTGTTTTTTTCTTTTTTTTTCATTTTCATTTTATCTGGTTGGCTTTAATGAAATGAGTGTCGATTACCCCGGCTTCTTTTTAACTCTATTTAACTTAACAATATTGTTGTTGGTCTTCAGACAGCAGGGATGAGTTGCGCTCGCTTGGGACTTTGCAAATATTTGATATCAGGTAATGTCTCAGAGGGGACTGTTGTCCGAGTCTTCGCGCTCTTGGATTGTGGTTATGCTTTGCTGCAAGGCATTCGGTGTGAGCCACTCTCTAAAATAAAATCAGTTACATTATTAATGTGGAAGTGAATGCCAACTATTCGGACTCAAACGCACTTTGGTAAGCATCTCTGTAAAAATGGCACACAGGAGCTAAAATGTGCGAGACGATTCACCCAGCTGGGTATCTCTTGGCCGCAAAGTATCTGTAAATTAACAAAGAGCTGACATTAGAAACATTTGTTACGCTTGATATTTATCATGATCGTCGCTACCTGTGTCAAAGAACCCGAAAAGTGATTGCAGTTGTTGTTCATAAGATGGTAACGATCTCCACGGAACTGATTCCCCAACTCCTCAACAAGGCGACGCACCTCCTCGTATGTGAAGTCGGTGCAACCGATCTGTATGCTCTGTCTGAACTGAAACTGTTCGCCGAGCTCGTCGTGGTCACGTGGAGTTATTTCGAAGACACCAGTGAAGGGAAACGGATGGCCACCGTACGCAAATTCGGTGCCAAATGCCTCAACTCCGGAATGGAACACGCCGAGACCGATTGAAGTTGTGTACTCATTGATCCAATACTGATAAAAGCAAAACAAAACAATTAGCATTAATCACAGCTTGTTGAATGTTCAGAACAGCTGCTACTTACCATGTCATAGACGTTGAGTATAACTGGTTCCCTTGTCCCCATATTGGAAGGCAAGAGTTCCTCGTTACCATCTTTGGGGACGCTCAGGCAGCTCGGAAACGACAGATTGCAGGGCAGCCCGTTGGAGAACATTGGTTAAATGCGTTGTTGGTTTTTAATTTGCCGTGCTAAATAAATCACAAAAAATACACAGTATATAAGTACTATTAATTTATACTGCTTTAGCTCGGACTTGAACTTCAACTGTTCTCAATCTGCACACATGCATATATGTCCGTATGTATATATGTGCATACATATGTATGTGCATTCATTTGCCTGCATATGTGTACACGTTTCTTGCAAGTGTATGAAGTACATACATATGTATGTATTTACGAATATCTTCATATTCCTACATATACATACATACAGATGTATTACAAATGTGTCATAGTAAATCAGCTTACACGAATATTCGATCACTAATATCCCATACTCCAGTAGTGCTTAACAATTGCAGTTCATTCAATATTAAGATATCCGCATTTATAGTTTTATTTACTACGATGACAGCTTTTAAGTTTTATATACACAAAATTTTTTTGTTTATGGATTGGTTGTAGAGTTGTGTAGAGGTGGAGACACATCGATGGCACGTTCTATCGATGGTTTTTAAATCTCTTTGCACATCGATTTCGTATAAATATAATCGATTTTTGTTTTTCAAGTCAAATAACATATTTATTTAGAAATTTTTTTTTTGTACAAAACAAGAATTTACTAAAAACTAAGATTCCAAAATAATTTTTTTCAACATCGAGGAGACGGGTACACTGCAATAATAAAAGCTGAAAATCAATCAGCTTTTGTATGTCAGGCAGTGTTTTCCGCAAATTCACATTTTGAACTTGGTCACTCTGTTGCATAGCTTCGTTCATTTCCTTTTCCATTCCGGCAGAGTCGGGTTGTTCGCTCCAATTAATTGAGATGTTCGAGTCGGTTTCAATCCGTTTGCATAGTCTGCATCACAAGTTTTTGTGCAACTTTTACATAATTAAATGATGAAACATCGTTCAATCTTTCGAATTGAATACTCATTTTTCGAAATTCAATGAATTAGAAAACTGGTAAGTAATAGAAGAAATTGTTGCCCGTTGACAAATGATGATTGTTCTTCTTCTGAAGAGTCGAATAACAGTAACTTCGCAAGAGGTTTTCTGTCATTCTAATCGTGTTGAAAGAATAAGAACGGCCAACTGATTATTGACGTTTTTAGCGATTCATTTATCGAAGAATTGCCAAAAATTAATGTTTTATTTCTCTTCATTGCAGCCATGAAACCACGTGGTCAAAAGCCGGCATCAAAATGGCGAGCACAAAAGGTAACAATTTGTTTGGCTTTTATTTATCTAATTTGTTTATGATGATAAGTTCAATCTGAACAAAGTGCTGTTGATCACCAACTTAAAATTAAACCAAAAGGATTCTGATAAAAAAAAAAATAAAAACCTTTTCTGTCTAAATTAAATGTGGCATGTAACTAACTTTATTTTCATTCTATTTTAGATATACTGAGGGGCGTGAAAACCAGACATTTTACTCCTGAATGAATTATGGTGAGTTGTATTTTTAGTTATTAAACAACTATTAATTGTTATAGGATGAAAGTAATTACCGTACGATTTCCGTGATTTAAAACCCCATGGCTGCAATTTTTGCAACTGACACATTTTCGATTAATTTAAATTCTGTTTTAATAAACAATGTGCTCTAACCTAAAATTTCTTAATTTCAGATTTTTTAACGATCTTTTGGGGTTAGGCCGAAAATCAGAAGCCGCTTCCATGTGGTAAGTAAAAGAAAATTTCAAAAATTGAATTTGAAAATGATGATAGTAATTACCGTACGATTTCTGTGATTTAAAACCCCATGGCTGCATTTATTGCAACTGAAATAAAATCAACAGTTAACGTAAATTCTGCAAAAGACTTTCGTATCTAATGTGATTTTTTACTTGCAGATGTTTTAAACTCAGCTAAATTAAATATTCACGTGAATCCCAAAGGTAAGAATTTTTGTAGATATAGTTTCTACATTAAATACAGTTTTGTTTAGATGATGAATACCTTTATCTATCATAACTTTCGTTCTACTGAGTAGAAAATGCGGAGAAAAGTAACTGAAGCTTGCAAAACTGTACAAAAATGTAGACATTTTTGTATCCCCCAGCTAACTTGGAAAATTATATTTACAGTTTCTGACTATAAACTTACAAGGAATTAAGATCAGTCTTCATTGTGCTGATATGCTTTATAAAACTGGGAGTACGTTAAAGTAAGTTCACTATTGTGATCTCAATATTACCCCATTTCACAATGATGATAATCTTAATCTGAAAGCTATGCTGACCAACCAAACAATTAACCAAAAGGATACTGATAAATTCACTAACACAAACTGCTTTAATTATTTCCATGGGTTATACTAATTTGTCAATTTTATTTCAGCTTATGGATTACTGTCTGAATGGGTCCTTGACCTGGGTGCAGAACAATAAGGTACTATACTCAAATCCTATACAGAAAGTTAAGCACTAAAAATGTAAATGATGTTACTTCAGTATAGTTCATTAGAAGCAAACATGTTACCACTTTTTGAAGCTGATCTATTTGCTTAATTAATGAATATTAATTTTTAATATCGTATGTACTAACCGAATGTTTTGTCTTTTAGGTTGTTGGTGCTAAATTCATACAAAATATTGGATTGGGAAACTGCTTTGATGAAGGTAAGTTAATTGCGACTGACTTTCGTTGTTAGTTTTATCTCTACTCTGATGAACTATCCTTTAATCAGGATCCCTCTTCTGAGCAGAACCCATAAAAAACCATGCGGTCAACTTTCCATGTCTGAAGAACAAATTATTACTCTCCTAAACTTGTAAAATTTTGCACAGAAAAATTAATAAATGTTTTTTATTTTCAGGTTATTGGATGTCTGGATATCGTCTTTAAGGAATTAAAAGGTGGGTGTTCAATATATTTGTATAACTTGAATTGTTGTCTGATGAACTATCCTTTAATCAGGATCCCTCTACTGAGTAGAACCCATTAAAAACCATGCGGTCAACTTTCCCTGACTGATCAAATTATTAATCACTTGATACTATTTAAATATATTTTTTAAATTAATTGTGATTTTAAATGTTTTATTTTGCAGAACAATACCGATTGTCAATTTCTTTTTGGCTACGAGCAAACGGAGAGCGGAGAACGCAAGGTAAATTTGACGTTTTATTTTTTTCGATTAATTGGGATTTAAAATGATGAAATCACCCATTTTGGGATTCATTCCACTGAGACTCAAGCCATGCTGTCTTGTCTTCTTCTTTCCCCAACTGACTCTTAAACTTTTAAAGTACATTTCTGTATCTGTAACATCTCGTTCTAATTTAGATTTCATTTTATGTTTCAGAATCTGGTCGATGCATTAACCGCAACTCGTCAAATAAATAATTGAAAAATACAACAAAATCAGTCCTTTTACTTTGGGTTCCATGAATTTATTTCAGTTCACCGCAAGCATAAATGATAATTTTCTGTGACGGAGTTCCAGATTTGTTGCCGCAACGTTCCATCTTGCGTACAACATCCGCACCGCTTATGACATGTCCAAAGACCACGTGCTTGTTGTCCAGCCAGTCGGTTCTGTTGTATGATGATTGTAATAAATGGTCATATATGGCTGATATTTCAGATATTGCTTACTTTGTGGTGCATATGAAGAACTGGGATCCATTTGTATTTGGACCAGAGTTTGCCATGGACAGAGTGCCAAAGCTGTTGTGTTTTAAGCTAAAGTTCTCGTCGTCAAACTTCTTGCCGTAGATGGATTTGCCGCCGGTGCCATTGTTATTCGTGAAATCTCCGCCTTGGCACATCTGAAAGGGAGCGATTTGAACGTTTCAGTTACTCGCCAAGCAACTTATCAAGGCAAACTCACGAATTCTGGAATGATGCGGTGGAAGGTGCAGCCCTTATAGCCATAGCCCTGTTCATGTGTGCACAGCTGGCGGAAGTTCTCTGCTGTCTTGGGCACAACGTCAGCGCGCAATAACATCACAATGCGTCCGGCGTCATTGCCGCCAATTCGTATATCAAAGAACACCTGTGGATTCCGCTTTTCAGACTTCTCAATTACGGCGGGACCAGTCGAAGGTGTCTCCACCTTATCCTTCTCGGCTTCAGGCTCGCCATCGGCTGGTAATGTGGCGCCGGCATGCTTCTGTAGCCAGTCATCATCCGCCCATACCGGCTTGAAGCTGTCTTCCTTGACTCGCACCGGCTTCGCTAGATTCACGCGGATTGTGCGCCCACATAGCTCAGAGTCGTTCTAAAGATCATGATGATGATCAATATACATATTTTATTTTTAATGTGTTTATTGCACTTACCATGTTATCAATGGCAGAGGCGGCATCTTCATAATTTTCATACTCGATGAAGGCGAAACCGCGATGTTTTTGTGACTCGTAATCGACCGGCATTTGTATGTCCGCAATGTCACCAAACGGTATAAAAGCATTGTTTAACAGCCTTTCGGTCACCTCGTCGGTTAAACCACCAACATATACAGTCCGCTTGTCATTCGACATTTTTCATTAAACGTTTACACAAACTGTTTTATAAACAAAATCAGCCAGCTGCGAGCGCAGTTGATTTCCCACTATTACCCGAGTTGGCAGCAATTTCGAATGAGGTAATGCCAACTTAACAATTGAACAAATTTCTTACTGGGTGGCAGTACCTTTACTTGGTTGAGCGGGTAATTCGAAATTCAAAACGAATGTGGCAACGCTAACTAATCTAATGGCATGCAAAACACGATTAAGTAAATATTCATTTTTGGTAAATAATTTATTCTACATAATAATTATGAATGTGATTTACAATTTAATTTAGTTTATCAAACTAACGAATGATTTATATTTGAGTTCAGTCAAGGCCAACATAATCGGTAATAGAGCAGATTGAAGTTTAAATTATTTATAATGCTTTATTAATATTTATGACTAGCTACTAATGTTACGTAAGATAAGATTGACTGCTGCTGCACATTCCTTCTTCCGACTCCAGGCAGACATAGTGATTAGTCCGATTCGTATTGCTTGAAATAGGCATCAAGAAGCTCATCAGCAACAGACAATAGCTGGGCACATACGCGTATGTTGCATACAATATCAGCGAAATACAACTACCGAGGAGCACGTCTGAAAGTAGTGAAATCAATTACATGTGTGTAAGTGTAAGTATTAGGTATTTGGCCAGCACTTAGTCACGGCCTCTCCTGACATATAGGGAGAATGACCGAAATAGATAAGATACCGATGAGTGCAGAAATACTGGCAAATAGAATACGAGTGTAGATAGAGGGACTCTATTAAGTTGGCGATTGGTAATCGCCAGTTAATGGTTGGCCACTTAAAATATATTGCCGCACTTGGCTACTTACGGCAAAACACCTTCTCCCATGGCTCGCAAATGGCAATCTGTGTGTTGAGTTCATATAGAACATAGAGCCATTTCACGTATCGCTTGAATTTCGCATATTTTTCGGACAATTTCTCATACATCGCGCACCGAGTTAAGGTACAAGTTGGGTGCACAGTCTACACGGTTTGAGGGTGCGCAGCGAACTGAATGCATCGGCAACGGCTCGACAACCTGACCAATCAGCCAAAAGAAACCAACCACAAAACCACACCACAACAGCCCAACCACGCCACGCGTTATCACCGGCCAAAATTTGTAAATCGAGTTTAATACTTACCTTTTCATTTTTTTGGTAGTGCGATAAAGCGGTTATTTTTTTGCTCTCAGGGTATAACAGGGTTGTGACCTTCAAAACCTATTCTATACATTAAATATTTGTATGCACATAACAAAAAATAAATAAACCAATCATTGCTATAATTCGATTTTCCGATATTCAGTTAGAAAACAATAAAAAGCGAAATAGAGCACAATTGGCAAATTAATTCAAACGCGAATAATATTGTTTTACCATTTCCTAATTAATTGTTCTTCGAAATATATAAAATTTTGAAAAAATTGTGAAATTATATTTAAAAAAAAAATATTTATGTTTTTAACTATTTCAAAATAATGTTGAACCAATTGTTAAATTATATTTGAAAACAAATATTTTTTTTTTGACAATTCGAAAATGTTTTGTGACTTGACTTATGATAAAAATAATTGACATAGTTGTCCACTGCAAAAGCTTAAGTTCAATTACTCATTGGTACCGGATAATTCACAGTCGAGCGTACAGTCGATTGTAGGGATCATAGTTATTTTTTTTATTGATTAGCATTATCTATGAAGACACCCGGGTGCTTTATCAGTAAAAGCAAACGTCAGTCAGGTAGTATCTTTCGACATTGTTTTTGGGCGCATGTTCATACTACATTGATTCATAGTGTTAGATTGTTGTATTTGTAGTTACGATCAGGCAACCAATGGCACTATGGACAGCAGGAAGACCCAGACCGAGAGCACATCGTTGGCATAGGCCTTGATGTGCACCGCGACGCAGAACTCGACCAGGGCATTGTTGTTATAGTGAATGCAAGTAGTTCGAATGCGCTCCGAAACGGCGGCGAGATTGGTGTAGGAAAAGTTGACGGTGAAGCCGTAGAGCTGTGATAACAAATTGTCAACAATTGGATGTGAGTGGGAAATGTTTACACACCCTAAAGTTGGGATACTCTCGTTCCAGTTCCTCGCTGTACGCGGGCTCGTCGTAGCGGCTGCCCGAGCTGGTGGCCAGGTTCTCCATGTCTTTCAGAATCTTCTGCAAACGCGTCTGGAAGGCACTGTTGGGCGAAATGAGTAATGAGTTTCGTTAATTCGGTTATCGGTATCAGCTCATTGTGGCTTTGTTGGGGGGGAGGCACAGAGATTAAGTGGTCACCCACCGGTTCCAAATGGTCTTGCGTGTGCTGCGCCACGCAGCGATCTTCTTCATGATCTTTCGCTCGATCTGCTTCTGCAGCTGGCGCAGATCGTAGCTCCGCTTGTACGCGTAGTCCAGCCGATGGACGCCGCCTTGGGGAGCGGGCTGGCGCTTGTTGAACAACGGCAACCAGCAGGCGCCATCGAACATATTGAAATTCGTCATGCTGACGCGTGACTCAGACTGTATGTTGAAATAGATCTGCATGGAAACACGGAACGAATTCAAAAGCTATGTAAACAGGTCGTTGGTGACGTCACCTACATTGTCTCGCCCCACCATGCAATGGACGCGCATCAGCGGACAGAAGACATCCTGCAGCTGGTAACGTTTGCCTGTGGTCGGTGCGATCAGCAGCAGCTCGGCGGTCTCCGGCTGCCGGTAGATGACGAAGGTGCACTCGCCGTAGGGACAGGCCAAGCCGAGCAGCAGCCAACATTCTAGGCCCAGCATGAGCAGATAGTTGCACAGCAGCACGCCCAGGTCTTTGATGGAGCACCAGGTGCTGTCCAGCAGCGTCTGATTGTCCAGCCAAACGCCCTGGAAGCTATGGCACGCATCCAGCTGGCTGCGCAGCGGACACAGCAGCGAAACGAAACGACAGAGAGTCTCCACCAGCTGGTCGCTGGAGGGCGACGTCGACGGCACGGCCACTGGCAGGGACACCGGCTCCAGCAGACGAGTCAGACAGACGCGCTTGCCATGCGACGTGCAGACCAGGGGATCCACATAGCGCTGCTCTGGCTGTGGCAACAGCTGCTGCAGCTCCAGGCGACGTTCGTCCAGAAATTGCTGCAGCTCCGGCAGCTCGGCACAGGCAAGACCGCCAGCTTGAATGGGTGTCAGCTCGCAGCCGGGCTCGATGCTCAAATAGAACCACAGGTGGACGCTCTCCTTGAACTCGGGATACTGCTCGACGGATATGTTTGTCACGGAATCGATGAGCGGTCGCTTGTAGCCCACCAGCACCTTGGGCATGCACAGCTCAATGCAGCCCTCGAACTGCAATAAAGAAGCGGATTTACTAAACATATTATATTTTATATCAAATTCATAAGAAAATGATTACGCAGTTCATTTTATTTTGAAAAGTTTTCCTTTTTTAGAAAATAAAAATTAATCTTTTGCAAGAAACACTCAAAAATAATGATTATTTATGATTTTCATCACTGAAAAAATAAGTGAATTTTCAATATACAAAAGATATGATAAGAAAAAACTTCAGCGGAAACACAGAAGCTTTTATGTAATTTCATTATTTCCACTAGATTTTTAGTTTGAGCGACAAATATAGAAAACTTTAATAAAGATAATATATTTTAATCATTATCAAATTTATTTAATGACTACAAATTAGTCATAATCATCGAAATCATTGATTATATAGATTCTGCTGTTAAATTTTTTAATTAACAATTATTTTAGATCACTGCAATATATGGTATTTATGGAGCCATGTCTCACCTTGCGATTGGCCAAGAGTCGACTGATCGGTATGCGATACTCGCCCAGCCAGTTGCACTGCACCCGCTGATAGACATCGGACGCCTCGTCCGTGTACTGCTGCTCGATGAGCTCGTCGAAGAGACTGATCTTGATGTCTTCGGTCAGTCCATGCGGTTCGCCCGTCAGCTGCAGCTGCAGCTGCTCGTTCCACGTGGGATTCGAACCCTCGGCGGTGCTGCTGCGGCACAATCGCTGGCCATAGCTCAGCGTGACAAAGGGACGCACATTCGAGTACATCAAAGCTAAAAGTGGGCGAAAAGGCACTGCCAAAAGATACTTGAGGACAAATATGGACTCTACACGTACTCTGGGTGACAAAGAGACTGGCGCTGAGTTCGCTGGCGGTGCCGGCGCTGCTGCGTCGTCTGCCCTGCCGCTCCACGTTGAGGATGTGGCGACTGCGCGCCGGGACACCCGTTGCCCGCACCACATGGAGCGAGACCGTGAACTGCTGAGCTCCACTCAGAGTCTCCGGTTGCGAGGGCGGCAACTGCGTTTGCCAGGCGGGTTCGCGCCGAGGCGTCGTCGTTGTTTGGCGCGAGAAGAAGGCGCAGAGGGCACGCCAGAGCGCCGTCCAGCCAGTGGACTGCTTCAGGCCAAAGTTGTTGCCGAAGAGCTGCAGCAAGGGACGAGCTCTCTGCAGCGACATGGCTCGCTGGGCGCACTGACTGGTGATGGTCTCGTACAGCAATTGGAGGTACTTGCGGCCCCGATGCTTGTGCAGATCGATGGGATTCCAGTTGTTGCCTGGATCCAGCAATTGGCCCGAACTGTCCAGCGGCTGATCCTCCAGCACGGGAATTTCATGCTCCAGGGCGGGCACAAAGCGCAGCTGCTTGGTGTGCAGATTGCGCTGCTGGTGCCGGGAGTGCAGCAGCTGGAAGCGTCGATTCGCCAGCAATGCCTCCACGCTGCACAGCTGCAACTGGTGCTCGGCAAAGACCAGAGCCGCCTGCTGACCAGCTGGCTTCTTCCGCTGGCCGGGCGGTCGAGGCGTTGCCGGAATGTTCGTTGGCTTCGCAACATTCTCTGGCAGTTTGCTTGGCAGCAATGTTTGACGCAGTGCTTCGGGCAATATTTGGATGTCATCCAGTTTGCTGCCACCGGCGCCATCTGTGCTTCGGTAGTCGAGCTGCAGGTAGAGATCTCCCGCCAACTTGGGACGCAGTGCTCCCGAGGACGACGGCACTTGGAAGGCAAGCTTCTGTTGCCGCTGCTCTCCCGCCAATGGCGTGCTTATCAATGCCAATCGGCGACTGTGTGAAGTTACTGGCGACTTCTCGTATAGCTGAAATATTATCACAAACAATAACTCCATTTATTGATAACGCTTGTAATTTAAAATAATAATAATAATAATAATAATAATAATAATGATAATAATTATAGTAATTGGTTAATAATAATAATCATCCATTATTGGGGGTATCAGAGTTATAGCTGATATGAGGGGCCGTAATTAAATTCTAAGAAAACGTTATGCGCTTTGCCGCTGAACAAGTCGTGGTGTCGTCATCAGGTGCTCTGTCGGTTATAACAACATTATAAAATATGTAATAACGAGTCAGAGTGAATCTCTTATATCAGATTCATATGTTATTTTTTGGATTGACACAAATTTTGTGGTACCTTTTGCTCTAAATCTAAAAATTAAACTTGACATTGGTGACTTTTTTCTATTTATCAAATTTCCTGCGAACTGAGCTGTTATGCAATCGAATCAATAATTTTCGCAATACCAAAATTATCACAAAAAAAAAAAAAAAAAAAACAAACAGATACGATCATAATTTATTATAAATATAAAATGCATTCGTCACTAGGTCAGTATAAAAATTATTTTCCCTTATCTAAAAGAGTTAGATTACGAATTGTGACTATTCGCCAAGAACACATTAAAATGTACCCAAAGATTACGAATTGTGACTATTCGCCAAGAACACATTAAAATGTACCCAAAGATCAGTCAACAATCGCGACATGGCGAAGAAAGTCGCATGCGTGCTCCTCGTTCTACTCTTGGGTGCCACAGCTCCTGGCACCCAGGCCAGGGTATTCGATCGCTGTTCGTTGGCCCTAGAAATGGATAGACTCGGTGTGCCTCGCGAGGACTTAGGAGCCTGGGTATTAATTGCAGACGATGTCAGCAGCTTTCGCACTGATGCTGTTAGTCAACAAAATGCCGATGGAACCAAAAACTATGGCCTATTTCAATTCAGCAATAGATATTGGTGCAAGTCGGATGACCACAAAGTTTTAAGCAAAAACCACTGCAACGTTCTCTGCGAAAGCTTGCTGTCGGACAACATAAAAGCTAGTGTGGATTGTGCAATGCTAATAAAACGGGGCGAAGGCTGGAAACCATGGGACCATGTATATACGAGCTACAACCTAAACGAGTGGCCCAGCGTTGAGGACTGCTTCGATGTGAGACCGACCAATAGCACTTCGACTGGCCCCGGAACTTCAACAATACCTTCGCCTCAACTCAGAGGTTCTGAAATTCATATTGATTCCAAGCCTAAATATGAGGAACATGAGTTTTAATTAGTTGCTGATTGTATAGAAATTATGCAACATTGAAAATCTTAAATCTTGACTTTTGATAATGAAATGTATGTAGATAATATAAATCAATTCAGTACAGTGTCATCGACATTAACGTAGTACATGCTAACCAATTTAAAAGAATACCAAAAACCATATTATTAAAAAAAAAAAGTATCCGCAGCATCTGTAAATTTTTGTCTATGAATAAATCCAATTGCATGAATAAATGTCAGTTTTATGGTATCAGATTTCCAAAATGTTAAGTATTTATGTTTTCTTTAAACAATAAGAATCTGTAGTAACCTTATTTTCTTCTAGCTCAATAGGTCAAGGTCCTTATCGTTTCGGAGATGGGTACTCATCAAGAATATATGTATATACATACATATGTTACGCTCAAAAATATGTAATAACGAGTCAGAAAGAAAATCTTTTATATCAGATTCATATGTTATTTTTTGGATTGACACAAATTTTGTGGTACCTTTTGCTCTAAATCTAAAAATTAAACTTGACATTGGCGACTTTTTTCTATTTATCAAATTTCCTGCGAACTGAGCTGTTATACCAAAATTATCACAAAAAAAAAAAAAAAAAAAAAACAGATACGATCGATCTTATCGATGGACTAGCCAGTTTGATAAGATTTATTTTGCTTTGATGTTGTAAGAAAAAGTACTTGGCTGTCAGGGATCGAACCCCTTCCTAATATTAAATGTCAATTTTGGAAAATTAAAACTTCAACGGACCCTTGAAGGATTTGAGCTCGGACACTTCCGGCTCAGATTTAGCCGCTGGCCTCAAATATGATTTAAGATTGTTAGAATAGCTTTAGTATCCACGATGTGTAAGCATTGCATCATCGTAGCATTAACTGTGAGAGTGCAATCAGTGAGTGAATGAAAACCAACTACTTTACTTATACAAATGGTGGCTTCAAAATAAATTCACCACTTGTCACACAGTAAGTGGTATCATTGAATGCAATTGCATTATCAACTTTTACTCTTTACAAACTGGTGAGATTGAAGCAGTGACTAACAAGTAAGAATTTTAGTCCATTTTTGCGAAATGAAGGAGAAAGTCGTACTCGGTTTTTTTTTCATTTTAATTCTGGGTGACACAGTACAAAGTGCCAGGACCCTTGATCGGTGTAGCTTGGCTATCGAAATGGATAGACTTGGAGTGCCGAGAGAGGATTTATCAACCTGGGTATATATTGCAAATCATGAGAGTGGATCTCAAACGAACACAATTACTTCAAAACCGGATGGCAGCAAAAATTATGGTATTTTCCAATTGAGCAGTAGCCATTGGTGTGATGAGGAAACTGATGAGGAAACACATAGTGAGAATTTTTGTAATGAGAGCTGCCAAAATTTGGTATCAGACCACATAAAAGCAAGTGTTCGTTGTGCTCTCGTCGCCAAGGGGCGGGCAGGTTGGACCCCATGGCCGATTTACAGGCACTTCGGATCGAGTAGATGGACCAGCGTTGAGGACTGCTTCGATGTGAGTCCGACCAATAGCACTACGAGTGACCTCGGAACTTCAACAATACCTTCTACTCAACACAGAGGTTATGAAATTCATATTGATTCCAAGCCTGAATATGAGTTTTGATAACTAAAATTACGGCTAATTGTCTAAAAAATTATTCAAGATCTATATGTGCCGAAAATCTTTTATATTTTCAATAATGAATTCTATATAGATAATTTGTTTCAATACAGTAGAAGTAGAGTGTGCTTGATATACACACTACACCAAATTAAAAAAACTATTAAATAACATTTTGTTTTATAAAATCAACTAATTCGCAGCATCTGTAAATATTAGTCTTTGCATAAATTCCAATTTTGATGAATAAATTTCAATTGATAAATCTGATTAACCCAAATTGTAATTTATTTATGTTTTCTTAAAAGTATAAGAATGGTTAAATGGAAGCAGTGACTAACATTTCAGACTAGTTTACCAAAAAGAAAAGAGTCATACTCTTTTTTTTTTGTTTTAATTCTAGGTAATGCCGGATGCGGAAATTAGTCATAAACGAAAATGTATAATACCATTGTCAAGCTGATATATTTATTATTGGCACTAAACTTAAGATAGACGCAAGTACATAATAAAACTGACGACATATCTAATTATAAAAGTAACTCACCCAAATGTTGAGCAGCTGAGGCAGCGAGCGGTCAAGTAGAACGCCAATGGTCTCATTCATATGGACTTGCAGATCCGGCTCTAGGCGATAGCTCCTCGTCTGTGCCACAAACTGGGTATCCAGATAGATTTTCAGATAGTAGTTGCGACCCTTCTGCGACTGCTCGTTGCTGAACAGCGAATTGATGGATGACTCATCGAGGGGCACTTGTTGCACATGCACTTCCGGCTCCTCGGGATCCTGAAATGCTCGCTCGTATTGCACCTTGAGGCTCTCCATAATCTCAGCAAATTGTGGCTTACGCGGCGGTTTCATTTGCGGTGCCCTCGACTGGTGTCCTCGACTGCTCCACAAGCGTCGACGACTATAGTACGCCTCCAGGTGCTCGCGATACACTTCGGCCAGATCCGTCTCGAAGCGCTGCTTCCAGGCCGAACACGAGGCGTCCAGATCCGGGGGCGGCACCAATCGCAGGCTGAGCTGAAAACGCGTGCACTGAGACTGCTGCTGGCGACGCAGCTCCTTCAACTGGGCCCACTGCGTCAGCAGACGCTGCAGCAGCGTTCGCTGGGCCGTCGACTCCGCATAGTAGCGTGTCCGCAGCTGCTGCACCACGCGCAGCTGGCGCTGAATGTGTGCGGCCAAGTGCGACGACGCCTGGTCGTCGACTGGCTGTTCGTTTGCGTTGAGCAGGCGTGCAACGAGGTGGCGTGCCATCTGCAACTCCTGGCGCAGCTTGTGGCAGATCTGGTTGTTGACATGCTGCACGTACAAGTCGTAGAGGTCCTGCAAGTGCTGCGAAAGACGATGCTCCTCCAGCACCTGGGGATGTGCACTGAACCGCATCTGCTTCACACATAGCCACAGGCAACGACGGTTGGGCAGGCCATGGAACTGCAACACGGGCGTGGGGGCAAGGAAGATGCTCTTGAAGCGTCTGCCACAGTTGCTGCGATAGAGCGTCGCATCGATGATGAAGCGACCCGCTGCAGTTGAACTCTCCGTGAGTTGCGCTATCAATCCGGCACTTAGCTTCAGTTTTCCGCTGCCCAGCTTTAGTTTTGCCTCCTCTTGGAAGCGATTCAACATGCGAATCTGGGCACGACTCAATTGAGGATCACAGTCCCGGAACTGCAGTGGCACATGCAGCAACTTGCCGTCGGGCACATAGAGTTGACTGTTGTCGTAGTAATGCTGCTGGCGATACAACCAGGCCGTGACCACCGGCTGATCGGATAGATCTATTTCTATGAAGGTCGCAGCCAAACTTACGGCTGCTGTTGTTCCGGTGGCTATCGACTCCTCATCCTCGCTTTTGTTGTTCTCCGTCTGCACTGAATTCAATTCACTGATTCCGCAGCCATGGAAAAATTCCAAGGTTCGCGTCTCCAAATCAACAGCAACTTCCTGTCCAGCGTGACTTCTGCTGCTGCGGTGCGAAAGCAACAATTGCACTTCCCTTTCCGTTTTGCGGTAAGCTCGCGTCGTTTGAGTTTTCCGCTTCCGTTTGCTGCGCTTTCGTTTCAACGGAGATGCGTCGCGCTCCATTTCTAAATTAATACACAATTCCTTTTGCTCTCTGTGTGACAAGCTTTCATTTACTCACCTTTGGCAACTAAAATGTTCATTTGTTTTGTTTATTCCGGTTGCCATGGCAACATGGTTCTCACCGGAACATACATAATTTGTGGCACCCCCTTTTAACACGGGGAAATCCTCGTTTCTAAACTATAACCAAGCATTGTCTTTTGCCTTTTCGATTAATACAATGATGACGATGAAGGGGTTTTACATACATATGTATGTATTACTTAAAGACAGACTGACATGGCAACATCGTCTCAGCTGTTGACTGTGATCAGGAATAAACATATACACACAAATGTGTATAATTCTGTCTGTAAAATATAAGTACATATGTATATTCTATTAGATATCCTTCATCCCTATGGATAGCGAGAATAAAAAGTAATTACAAAATTAAACATTGTTCTCATGTAAAATAATTTGTAAGGGTTTATTTGAATGGATTTTATTTGATCATTTTGTTAATCTTTATACATATGTAAAGTAGTTCGAAATTGTCTAGTTATTGTTCTATCAACGCACAGCCCAAAGGTAAAAGCCACGTCGCTGGAATTTTCACACATCGTAGATATGAACGTCTAGGTGAAAACTAATAAATGTGACTAGTTTTGTTTTTGAGATGTTATGTTTTGTGAAAATATCGGTATCGATGTTGATCGACAACACTTTCAAAAAAATATATATAGTAGAAGCTGGATTAAAGCTTCGATGGACTGATGATCTAATGTAACGAAAGGTTTCAAACCCTCTTTTATTTTTTAATTCATTTTCAACGGACTTTCAAATTCAAGAAAATGTCTGTCGTTAAAAAATAAAATCAAATCGTACTATAGCCTATTGTAACATAAACATCTAAAACTAACAAAACGTCTTCTTCAATGGCCTTCTATAGTAAAATCATTATCATAATATAAAATTGAAATCCAACACATCCACATAATGCACTTTGACGCTCTACCAGATTTCAAAATAATTTTCATAATCATTTAATCGTTCAAAAGTTCGAACGTCGAAATTCGAATCCAGCTATGCCGTATTGTGAACTTATATGTATATCGAATAAAACGTCTTCCTTAATAACCTTATACAGTATCATAATGCAATCGGAAAACTTTGAATGCAGTGAGTGTGCATAGCTAAGCTCACTTATTGTTGGCTAGAACCATTTGGGAATTGCATGCTCCAACTATTTGAATTGATTAAGTGAAATGTATATATGTATGTATAATTTTTGTATTGTTTTCTAAATTTTTTTTTTATTTTTGAATTGATTACTGGATGTATGTATGTATATGTACATATGTATGTATTTTCCAGGAGCGTTATCCATGCAAACATGTGCCATTTTTAAAATGCTGTTGTTGGTATACATATGTACATATGTACATAATTTTCATTTCCTTTGTTCTTGTCTAGTATGTGTATTGTGTTCTAAATACATACATATGTATGTATGTATGTATAATCGATGTTTATCAATGTAGATTAAAATGATTTTAAAAGGATTTTAAACTTCAATTAATCTACATTGATAAACATCGATTATACATATGTACATACATATGTATGTATTTAGAACACAATACACATACACATACTAGACAAGAACAAAGGAAGTTTAAAATCATACATATGTACATATGTATGGATTTAAAACAAAACACACATACTAGACAAGAACAAAGGAAATGAAAATGATGTATGTATGTAAATCAATAAAAGCAATACCAATAATATACACACATATGTATGTACATTATGCATTCCAACTGAATCATGAAGCTGAGATATATGTAGTGGGGTATGTACCTTAAGCATAGGACAGAGATGTTCGCTCTTTGAATACACTACACAAAGGTACTCTATAGTATATAGGGTTTTTTTAATATGTATTAATTAATTTGTTAATGAGTATATTGCAACTAGTTCTATTATTCTACAGTACAATTGATAATTTTTATCTTATGACCATGTGTGCCAAAGTAATTATTAAGCTGATATGCTCGTCAAATGCGCTTTTGGGTGTGTATGATGAAATTTTGTGGCACTAATAATCACTATATATAAGGGAACTGATCTAGAACTTTCATTCAGTGCAAAACAAGACGATGGCGTTCACTGTTCTCTCCACTTTGTTGATGGTGCTGCTGGTCATTGCAGTGGAAGCCCATCGCACCTTCGATCGTTGCGGCCTGGCACGCGAATTGGATAATCTGGATGTGCCAAGGAGAGATATAGCGACTTGGGTGTGCATAGCGCAGCACGAGAGCAGCTTTCGCACTTGGGTGATAGGACCACCGAACAACGATGGATCCCAAGATCATGGTCTTTTCCAAATCAACGATTTATATTGGTGCCAGCCCGACAATGGAAAATTTTCTCACAACGAATGCAACGAAATGTGTGACGCACTGCGTACAGATCATATAGAGCGGGCCTTGAGATGTGCTCAAAAAATCAAAAGAAGTCAGGGCTGGACAGCCTGGTCGGTGTACAATCCCCATTGTGCTGGACGATTGCCCAGCATTGACGATTGTTTCGGCAGCAGATCGAATTCCTTATATGGTGCGAACACGTACGGCAAATATTAGATGCATGCAGTAATAAATGGATTTGTAATTCCCCCAAATTAGAGCAAACCAATAAATAGGTTCATTTGTTTTCCTTTTCTTTTTGCTGTTCACATACAAATACAATGCAAATTTACTTTTAATAGTTGACAACATGGCTTCGGACATAAATTTTATAGATATTGTAATTATATCAAGGATTCAAATTGTTCGTGAGCTTGACTTTAGTGTGTGCAAATATAAGTGTATAAGTGAAGTTATTTCTTGTGCGTAAGGATCAAATTTATTTATGGGTATGTCTATTAATGTGTTGCATATGTATGTAACGCAAGCTTTGAAATTTGATTACGCTTAATTGTTTATTATTGATGACGCGCTACGTGTGTTGTTTGGAAAAGAAAGCCGACGAATAATGAACGCCGGGTCGTAGTCGCGTTTTGACGCAAATCTCAGACACCAGTTTCACAGGTTGTGGATGAATGCAGAGAAGGGACGTTTGGCGCGTGGTGTGGGGAGTCGTCTACTCCAATAGGGTTATTTCTTCCTTGACTAAAAATTCAACAACTTCCTCATCGACTTCATCGGTTTCCAAGTCATCCGTATCGATATCTGTAAAATATTAAACATTAATAATCCACTACGAGTTTAGCCAAAGACCAATTGGGATTCAACTTACGTCCTCGGAGCATGATACGACGGCTCTTTTGATCCTTCCATTCGGCAATGCGCTTGTTGCGGTACTCCATGAAAGTCTCGCGTAGCTGGGAGCGCTTCTCCAGCAACTCCTTGGAAGCGCGTGTCAAGCGCAGACGATCCTTCTGCTCGAATGCTGGATAGTACTTCTTCAGGTTCTTCTTGATCTCCTTTTGCTTGTCCTCGCCAAGCAGCGTTGGAGGACGCGGGCGCCAGAGGAACTGTACAAAGTTCTTTAAAATGGTGCGCTTGATGATGCGGCCCTGGAAGGTGTACATATTGAAGCCGGTATCCTCCTTGACCTTCCACGACGAGACGCCAGTGACAACATAGCGACCGGTTGGATCCCATTCCACTTCAGAGGCGCGGAAATGATCAGGCGAAGCGCTGATGATGTAATCATTGGTGGTGTCCACAAACTCAAAGGTGCCCATGGTCAAGTTGGCCATTACAATAAATTGACCGCGCGGTGACCAGAAGAGATGTGTGCACGACTTCTTCTCCAATCGCTTAACAAGGCTCGGCTTGACGCCCTTGTTGACCTCGTAGAAGCTGACATTGGCAGAGTTTGGCTCGCCATGAATAATCGAAAACTTGTTGCCAATGGGCTCCCAGGCAAATGCCAGGATTAGTTCACGTATCTCCACCGAATCGACGGGAACCTCTTTCTCGCGCATGTGGAAGATTTCAAAGTTGTAGAACATTCCCAGGAACTTTACGTCCAGGTCCTTCTTGTCCTTCCTCAGCTTTGTGTAACGATCAACCTTTACGCACAAATAATCGCCCGACTTTTGCCAATGCAACTTACAATCGGCCACATTGAAGAGGTTCTTGTTGCGGGTTTCACGCTTCTTGGGAATCTCCATGAGCGTAACGCGAGCGGGTATCTGATTCTGTTCCTCCACCCAGTAGGCGATCACGTTATCCGTGGGCGACCACGAGAAGCCGCGTATACCTTGAATCTTGATCGATTTCAGATCCAGCAAATAGAACGATGGTGTCTCATATATGTGTATCGAGTTTTCGCCCATGCGTGCTACAAATTTATCGTCGTGCGACCAACGGAACATCGACAAAACAGACATGCCATCGGCAACAAATGAACGCTTCTCGACACCGGTACGAATATCCCAGATGATGATCTTCTGGCCGGTTGGCGTTGGTCCATACGTGACCAAGTAACTTTCACAGGGTGAAAATTCAACAAACTGTGTGCCGGGATGGGGGAACTTTTGAATCTTCTGGAAGCTGCTGCCTCCCCAGATGGCCACACCTGGCTTATGGAAGGTGACCACATAGGTGCCCAAGGGCGACCACTTTACAAATGTGTCGGTGAAGCGTTCACGCGTTTCCAGCTCATTGGGCTCCGGCAGCATATTCTGCCAGAAGCCAACCTGAACGCAGTTGGGTGCAGTTTCCGCCGCCACACAGTACTGATCGTAAGCATCGGGATCATTGATGAAGTTGTACAGATCGCTCTGCACCTTGAAGGGCTGCACGGTTGGCGGTTCCCATTTCTCAGGTATGTTTTCATACCTGCAATGTATTGGCTTTATAGTTGCATTTATCTACGTTGTGGGCAACAACTTACTTCTGGAAATCTGTAAACAAGTTTACAGCGAATGTGTAATTCTTGTCCAGACGATAGTTGTTGAGCTTCTGCACCGCATCCTCGGCCTGACTGGCGTGCTTATACTCCATGAAGGCATAGCCCTTGGTCTTTCCCTCATCATCGACGGGATAAACAACGTTGACGATTTCGCCGCAATTCGAGAAAAGCTTGTTGATAACCGATTTCAGTTTCTCAATGCGATTTGGCTCCACAATGGGCATGTTGTCAACGACAACGACACTCTCAACGCCATCGGCTTCTGAGGGACGTTGCGCCAGCATATCACCCAGCAAATCTGCAATTAAGTATAAACATTATATTTGGTTGCTTACAAGTGAAACGCACCCATTTGAGGTTATGTTTGTTTTTGCAATAGTCGGCGCGTGTGATGCGCTGGCAAGAGCTCAACTTACCTTCATCGCTGATGTTGTCTACGAAGTTTGGCGGATCTTCGAAATTCGGCTCCTCGTTGTAATCACTATCGTTGGCATCGGCTCCCGAATGCTCTTCACTTTTCTTTTTAGCCATTTTCAGCGATTTATTTGCAAAATATACACGGCAGCCAATTTCCCGCAGTCATCAAACACACACGCACATAAGAAAGGAAATCAGAGTGGCCGTAACTTGAGCATCAGAGTATAAAATAAATGGGCATTCCTTGACACTTTAGTATTTCGATGACAACCAGTATATATGTACATGGTAACACTAAAAAAAACACGAAATTTCTAACACTGCAACATCTAATGATTTGTTACATCAACAATATTACTTACAAATTTTAAACACAATGAAATGAATAAAAATAAATAGATCTTGAACCGTCAAGAGTAAATGTTCATTGCAAAATAGTAGTAGAACTAGTCACACTGTATTTTAAATGAAATAAGAAAATATAACATATCGATTATTTTTAAATATTTCATACATTTTTTTAAGCTAAGCTCATTTGACTATTATTATTAAGTTATTTAGACGCATAATATTATTATTGTGCTTGTCAATAACGGTTCAGAAGATTTTCAATGACATTGCCGCTGTTATGTTAAATAACATCTCGATTGGAAATTTTAATTTCATTCGCAAACAATAATACGGCGTAATATACATATTTTCTGGCATACAAATTCTGTACAAAAATGGTGTTACTTGATTTTCAGCTTATAATTTTTCCGAATATGTTTAACAAAAATCGGATGAATGGGACGAGGACAAACAAATGTTGCAAACGACAAATAAATTTGATGAAAAACAAAAAAAAAAGCTCCTTAACCGACGCGCCTCCTCACACGCGTTCGAAAATATACTGAAATGTTATATATAGAGTAACCAGGTGACGCTTATTTTGGTATATCTCGTTCAGCGTTAAAACGTATGTGGTCACACCCCGAAACATAAAACAGCTTTAAGAAAGCTCTTTTTTAAGAAAAAAAAAGTCTGAATTCATCTCAAACCTGCAAAAGAATAATGAAAATGAAAAGATATAGAAAATTCAATTATATATTGAGTGAAAAATTAAATAAATCGAAATAAAAAGCGTAACCGTCTTGAAAACTTAAAACGCAAGTCAAAATTCTGCCAGGCAAACCCAAAAAAAAATCTTCCACTTGGCATCATAGTTGCAAATGTCTCCAAAGAGACAAGTTGTAAAAAAATAACACAAAAAAGTGCAAACAATTGTATTAAATGCGACAAATAACTTAAATATTGTGTGTGGACTGAAAAAACGCACGAAACGGCACAAAATGCGAAAAGCTGTTATCCAATAGAGAAAAATTCCGATACACCACACCATCTCCTCCTCAACCGCCTGCGTCTCCGTCTCCTTCTCTCCGTCAGAGTTCCGTACGCACCAGCAACCCGCACCTGACACCTCCCCCTGCCCCTCCTACGCTGCCTTCGTTCGTTCTGTCTGCGCCATAGTCGAAAAATTCAACATATACTAACCCGCAAATGAACAGTGTAAAAAAAAACAAGAAAGTTGTAAACAATTAGCGGACACAGAGATCTCAGTAATGCAAAGTGTTATTGTGTGTGTGTGTTAATAAAATAAATGTAAAAAACGGCACAAACAAAATGCTATGAATGTATGTACTTGAAAGTACATACATATATAAGGATATATGTATGCGTGCGTATGTGTGCATGGAGAAATCGCCCAAAAACGTTCTACCTCACTTTCAGTGCATGTGTGTGCGTGTGTGTTGTGTATATGTGCTACCTTTTTTTTGTATATGCGCAAGCGAAGTGCGTTGGTTGCGACACGCTCTCTCGCTCTCGCAATCGCGCAAGTGAGAGAGGAGCCAAACACAATGAGTGCTCCATACAAAACGGAAAGTGACACAGTAAAGGCGAAAGAGTGAGCGAGAGAGTACCTGTGTGTGTGTGTAGCCTTGATGGAATGTATGAATGAATTTTTCGTTCATAGTGCAAAGTGGTTTTGCAAAATTTGATGCTTCTAATGCATAGCATTACAAAAACACACATGCAGATAAATGCGAGTTGTCAGTTAGTTTTTTATTTGCTGGAAATAAGCAAACACATTATGTTTCTGAGTTGTATTGTTGTTGTTTTTACAGGGACTTTTGCTTGCTCTCTGTTCGTTCATCAGGCTCTGCCTTGTGCGCGCTCTCTCACTCGCTCTCGCTCTTGTTGAGATGATGCCTGTTACATCTTTGTTGCTTGGAAAAATTCGGACATGAAGTTTTCCCACACTGTTTGTCTACACGCCCACATAGTGTACGTGTGTGTGTGTGCGTGTGTATTGAAAAAGTAAAAGTCGCCCTTTCGTCGCCGTCGGCTGCTGGTTTATTACTGTTGTTTAAAACAAAAAAAATAGAAAATCGTGAATTAATAACTTCTCTATGTCCATAAAATAGAATATCAGTGTGAAAACTGTGGCGTCGTCTTTCATATTGTGCCAAAAGAAACGAAAACGAAACGAAAGTAACAACAACAAAGCTACAGCACCATCTACTACTACAACAACAATAACCACAAGAACAACAACAGCAGCAGCAACAACAACATTACCAATACCAACAACAACAGCAAATCATCTGGAACAGCAACAATAACAACAATAGGAATACTCCAGTTGTCTACTGCAGCCAACTTCACGCTCTAATCGTCGTCGTCGCCATTGTTGTTGTTGTTGTTGTTGCTGTTGTCATTCGTTTGTTTGGGAAGTTTGTGCAGCAGCAGGCTCTGAATGTCTTTATGCTTTAATCATGGTGTATTTTGCCACCATCAAAAACAACACCGACACTATACGCTGCTATATTAGAATCTTTCTGATTACAAATCATGACAGAAGGACATGAAAGGTAAGTTTCAATCTTCTAAATGTTTCAGGGTAAAGCGTTGCCAGATCACATGCATTTCATTTGTTGTTCCTAATTGGTCACACAATTATTGTCAATTTAAATGGGTGAATTGAAATGAAAAATACTAAGACAAATATTTACTGAATGGAATTAAGACGGGCATTAATCAAGCAAGTTGGGCATGAATGAAATGTGACTCATTTGTCTGCTTCAATCGAAGGTACATTGGTGTGTGTGCACACAAACACACACACACACAGATATATCAGTTCACATAGCCTGTTTGTCGCCACATTTAATGAATGAAATGGAATGCCAGCCAAACAGCCAGCCAGCGAGCAACTAGCTTGTTTTCCTAATTGTTTCTCTTGCTGTTTTAAGCGTAGCGCCCCCATTGAAAATGATGTCACTCGCCCAGCCTCTTACAACAGCAACAACAATACTCTACTCAACTATCTATGTATAGCTATAGCTACAACATCAAGGTTAATTTCGTTTCATTCATGTCTTGACTATGTCAGTTCACAATATAAATATTGCTTCCAATGAAACTGAATACAGCATTTGAGTTGCTCGAATTTTCATTGATTAACCACGTGCAAAATCAATTTGCCTAGGCAATAATTAAATAGAAAGCGGAAGCTTTCATCATAAATGGTTGTCAATTAAACAAATTGCATTCTTTGTTCACTTAACAGATAAATATATACACAGACATGCATACATACTTATGTATGTACATATATAGATAAAATGCATGCACTTCATTTGGCAATGTTTCATTCATATTTTGAGCTTGTCCTTCACATATATACACACATGCACACGTCGACATGTGTATGAGAAAAGTGTGGGTGTCATGCAAACGGATGGCAACACTTACAATAAAAAAAAACAAAGAAAATACTGCAAAATACTGAAATGTTGCCAAGCGGTGATTTCAAATTGCAATGTACTAAAGGACTTCTTAATCACATACATGCGAATTCGCATGCATATTTAGATGTGTGTGTATACAGATCATAGACAAACGATTTGAACACTTTACTGCAGCAACAAAGTCACAGCTCCCACACTCTCTCACGCTCTCTTCAGTTGAATGTTTCCCACGCATGCGCTCTATGGAGAGTTTGCCAATTTAGGGCTTTGTTTCTGATTTGGGGACTTTTAATTTCTGCTTGAGGCAGGCTCTCCTCTGTATGTGTGAGTGTGTGTTGGGTGACTTCGTGGAGTTGTTGCTAACAACACCTGTAGTCACACACACTCGTAATATGTACATAAGTGTGTCTAGCATAGTGGCAACTCCATTTCAATAAAGTTGCCACTTGGTCTAGCGCAGTTAAAGCTTTGAAATTATTATCTAGGGCTGTCATATCTAGGGTGGTAACTGCAAACAAAACTTGATATTCATTCATGGCACGACAGGCAAAGGCGGCCGCTTAGTTATCCTTGGGGCCAGGCATGCTGACGTGTGCGCCCTACCTTGAGTATGAACTATCATTAAATCTATATGTATATTTGCATCTGTATTTCTACATCCATATGTATGTATGAAATGCAGGCAGTCCTTGACACAGCAGTGACGTCGCTGTTGTCTACTTTGGGCGACGGACGCTCTGTGCATGGTTCATTCTGTAAAATCGACTAAATCTAGGACAAATGTGTGTATACAGCATGACGTCGAGAGTTTGTGGGGGGGAGGGCAGGGTTTCGAAAGAACAGGCAACGAAAGGCAAAGCCAAAACCCAAGCCTAATAGACTCACACTTCACGAATGCTTTGAGCAACTCCCATGAAAGCTTTTTTCATTGAGTAACTTCACGCTTAAAACTCCAATTCAAACTTCTGCGCAGGTCGTGACATGCTTTGCTCGCTTATTTTGTTGTCCTGATTCACGGATGGCCCTGGATGGCTATACAACATTGAATTACTCCCTTTCATTCTGCACTTGCCGTGAATTTCAAGAATGAATTCTGAAAACGAACCGAAGCTCCTCAGTTTCCCAATTCGAATATTTTTGCTACCCTTAATATGTACACACACACACACACATGCATATAATGTCATGTTCGGGTATTTTTAACACGAAGGACTTCATACATACGGTTAGTTATTTTTAAGTTATGCGGACTTTTGTGTCACGATGAGTAAGTAAGCGACAGGTGCTGCAGCATATGGGAATCGGGCACTCTCCTCTGTCCTTTGCTAATATGGCTTCGATGGCCAAAAATTGAATTAGCCAAATTAGCGACACTTTTAAGTTATCTCGGCCAGGGATATAGACGGCACTTAATGTCCGAAGCGTTCTCAGTTACTGCCAAGCAGCAATGGCCTCCGTTTCTTATCATAAATGCAGTGTAAAACCCAAATTGAGCAGGTGCAATCGCAACTCCAATAACTCCAACAACAACTGAACTCATATCCCAACGCTTTCTTCCATTGCAGCGACTTCTTAGTTACAGTACGCGCACAGGTAATGACCAGAGACGAAAGCACCGAAGGCTGGCTACCGCTGGCCGGGGGTGGTCTGGCAAATGTTTCGATACGGAAGCGTGCTAGACTATCCCCATTGGCATCGGGTCATGACTACATCATCTATGGGCAAAGAATCTCCGATCAAAGTGTAAGTGACAATGTAGTGTATGATATTTATTTGGCAAATGTGCAAACACTAATTGCATTTTTCTAATTATCTTACAGGTCATCTTAAGCTGTGTCATCAATCGTGATCTGAAGTATTACAAAGTAATGCCAACATTTCATCACTGGCGTGCAGGCAAACAACGCAACGGTCTCACATTTCAAACGGCAGCCGATGCACGCGCCTTTGACAAAGGCGTTCTGCGCGCCTATAATGAACTAATTGATGGTATGGCTTGAAGAACGCATTAGCTGCACTCATATCCCATTTAAGATGCATGCCGCTTATCAACAGAAATACTCAATACACTCGATCTGTCTTCAATCCACGCTTTCTACCTCTCTTCCGCATAAACTTCTCAAGTAGTTTGAAAGTCCTCTTATACCTTGGTTTCGATTTGTTTTTTTACATTCACGTGCTCCTTTAGACTTTGCGTTTAGAATTTTTGCCTTCATTAACTAATGCAAAACTAATGTTTTATGCTCTACTTTTTTTAAAAACAAAAAAACTTGCTACAAAACAAAATTAACAAATCATACAAAATTTAATTGGAATTTGTTTGAACATTCAAAAATATTAATACTTAAAAAAATCGACACAAAAACCATTCAAAACATATAATTTCTAACAAAATTGGTAAGTGTTTTATTGAGGTTTCTTTTTACCTAGTTTGTCTTCTGAGTTGCGTATGCTGCAAAAGCGATTTGATTGAATTAATCATTAATTAAATGACAAGAATTTGCAGCATGCAAAGCTTATGGAGAAATATAGAATAATATTTGTTATCACTGAAGAATTAAAGACGCCTTTAGCCAAAAATTGATTTTACACACTTTCAACTCTAATCTTTTCGCTGTTCGCTTTAAACTGAATTTCAATGCTCTTTACAAGCTGTTCATAGTTAATTTGCAGTGTGCCTTGTTCTTGACATTTTTTATGAAACCAAACAATTGCCGTGTAGAATTAAAACCATTTATTTTCGCATATACACGCAGGACTGGCCAAATCAAATCCCACAATAATATGCCCACCATTGACCAAATATGATTCGGTTGGTGAAGATGATGTATTCATGGTAAGTTTCTTATTTAAATCATACTTATAATAATAATTATAATATTTCCATGCCCTTGCAGACCCTGGACTTACCTGTGGAAAGCGAAAGTTTACAAAAGATACATTCAAGCCCCGAAGGCAGCGAAAAAAGTCACAGTAAATTGAAAAAGAAATAGCATTAATGCATTTCATTTAAACCTAATGATGGTTATGTCTTCTTGTGTGATTACAGAAAGCGCCAGCGAGCGTCACAAGGATAGCTACAGCAACAATTCCGATTCAGAGAAACTACCAGCGGCGACCATACACTACATATCGACGGACAAAACATCAACGGCTCCGCCGGGCAATGGAGGCAGCTCATCGGATGCACCACCGCCGCCAGCATCAGCAACAGCTGGTCAAATAGCGCCCAGCGAGAACTATTCATACGTAACGCTGACCGCTGTGCATCATGACTACAACTATCCGGTGGTGGATCAGCCAGTTGGCGCACAGGTGTTGAATGCCCGGCGCGAGTCCATCACCGCTCTGAAGAAGCGCAACGCACTTGAGGCGGCACAGGCGATGGCCGCCGCACAGACATCGGCATCTTCGTTGGCCGCCAACAAACCACTGCACAAGCCAAATGTTTCGGATATACTCAAGAAGGAGACACGCCTGCGTTGCCGCTATTGTCATGAGCTGTACAGCGAGGACTTCAATAGGCGCGGCGCATGCGAGTATGCGCCGGATCCGTTTCGCAGCGGATACGAGTGCATCTCGGGTATGGGCTGTGCGCGCTGTATGATTTATCATTGCATGAGCGATGCGGAGGGTGAGACGGCGCAGCATCCGTGCGATTGTAGCATTAGCGAGGCGGGCTGCACCAAACGCTGGTTGGGCCTGGCGCTGCTGTCCCTGTTCGTGCCATGCCTATGGTGTTATCCGCCGCTGCGTGCATGCCATTGGATGGGCATACACTGCGGCATCTGCGGGGCCCGCCATAAACCGCATGTCTGACATTTGGAGGCTAGATTGCAAGGACAGTACGATGACGACCCCAGCACCAGGCCCAGAAACGAGCACCATCCGCAACCCGACGAGCAAAACTACAAACGCCAACTGCTGCGACTTAAACAACGACAGTCGCAGTCACAGCCGCCACCCCAAAGGCATTTCTACAACTGGGAGCTGTCGCACAGCCTTGGCGCCCCACAACAGCAACCACCAGAGCCGCTGTACCTGATGCAGCCGCGCAGCAGCAAGGCAGCCCAGAATGACTACGGTCGGCTGATGTTCTAAACATACATATATGAGAACCACGACAACTGCAATGATGGCACCAAACAAACAACAACACCAAAAGCCGTTGTTGTAATTGTGTTGTCCCTGTTGTCAGTTCAGTTTTAGTTGCCAGTTTAAGCTTGCGTTTCGTTTCCGTCGTCTTTTTATTTTTGTGACTCCACTTGATTTGCCATAATTTATTGTATATACATCAGTAGATCAGATAACGCACTTCCAAAAGCATATAGTATATCATATATCATTTATAATTGACATTTATTTTTAGTGCTGTCACTTAACTATAATTTTGTAAAAACCGGGCTATTCGTTTGATTGTTTTCATATTCTTTTTATTTTTACTTTTGTAATTGTATAAATATATTAAAAATATTAATGTACATGTATATGTTTAATGAATATATTCTTTTTTAGTTGATTAAGTTTTTGCTACTTACATTTTGTTTACAATTTGAAATTGGAGAACAGTATTAAAGCCAAGGCAAGGCACGAAAGTTATACTACTTACTTATATGCAAATATTTCTATATTTCTGTGCTTAATTCCAATTCGTTTATAGTTTTAACAGAGCAGAGCGTTTCCCCTCTCTAAGAATGCAACGCGCGCAAATTTTTGCATAAAAACTCACAAAGACAACTCAAAGCGCAAATAAAACAAGAAGAGAATAAACAACAACCACAATATTGTTAAATAAATACAATAAAAACCAAACAAAGAAGATGAAAAGAAATGAAAATATATTACCCCTCAATTAAATTACAAATTGTTTTTACAAATATATATCTATCCATATATACAAATGTTAAAAGCGAGCATCGTCAATTTCAAATAACTGCGTTACCAAATGCCAAACCAAATTCATGTTTCTTTCCAGAATGATTTTAGGAAATATTAAAATATTCATTTCGATTAAAAAAGAATGTTTTTGACTCTTCTTAGGGCTCATGAAGATTCAAAATATTTCTTTTGCCACTGAAAAACAAATTTTTCGTTTTAATATTTGTTATAAAACAATAAATTACAAAAAACAAAAACAAAACAGAGCGTTGCATTGAATAACCAAATGGTTGAAATTGTGCGTTTGACTCGCTTGAAAATCCCTAAATAATAATAATAATATTAAACAAACAATAGAGAAAAACAATTTGTAATTTGTGTACAAATGAACAATTTCGTTGGGAAATCTCAAGATCCTACTGTAAACTTGCTCATTGGGTACATTGAGGATTCAATAAAAAATACTTAAGTGTTTTCAAATAAAACAAACATAAATTTGTATGCAGCTATATACATATACTGATATAAATATTGTATGTGTATAAAACGTATTGAAGAATACAAAAAAATTGAATACTTATGTGCAAGAACCTAAGTAATATTTGTGTATTCAACATGAAATTAATAATAATAATAAAAAGCATTAATTTATTTCTTACTATAAATGCATATTTATTCAAAAATAAGCAAAGGTTGTGCAAAAACACATTAAAAAAGCAACAAAAAATTATATTAAAACAAAACAAAACCTTCGGACAATTGTTTGTAAAAAATGTAGATGCGGTATCTATAAATAATTGAACAAAAGTTGTTTAGATCAAAAAAACCTATCACAAAAAATACAAACAAAAAATCTTTGAACAAAGAACAAACACTCAACAAAAAGTACAAACTGTTAAATATACATATATAATTTAAAATTACTTTTTATTGTTTAGTTAAAACTACAATAATTTTAACATTTAAAACAATCCACAAGCATGCCAACATAAGAACATTAAAAACTCAACAAAACCAACATACTACATAAATATTAATTGTGTGAAATTTCAAATTTTAACTGTGCATACACGAAACAAAAATATTAATCATTCAGAAGGAAGAAAGCAACTAGGAATCAATAACAATAGTAATCTTATTCGATACATTATAGAGATTAATAGTTAATAACAGCAATTTGTTGAACACCAAGTAAAATAACATGACATTTTCAAACATTTTCAATAAATTTTTTTGTTATGAACATAATACATAAAATGAAATTCACCTAAATTGTATATGCATAAGTAGCCGCATATAAAAGATGGCATTAAAAAGTAAATAAAATAAATAATATATTTATTCATATAAATGTATTTGAAAATGTGAACAAGAGAAATACAAACAAATAAAACACAATTTAATAAACAAAAACAATTCGTTTCAAACTCTCACTCTCTTTGCAGTCTGGCAACTCTTTGGAGCACAATACTTGTGAAAATGCTGTGGACAGCAAACTTTAATACCATAAAGCGAAATAGCCGCAATTTAAGCACAAGCATCGGTGGTTCAGTGGTAGAATGCTCGCCTGCCACGCGGGCGGCCCGGGTTCGATTCCCGGCCGATGCAAACCATATTTTTTTGTATTTTTACTTTTTCTACTATTTAAGCATTGCATAGCTTTATTACTCAAAACAGAGAAGGTTGATTAATTAAATATATTTTGTATTGAAGATAACACAAGTTAACGACTGCATGGATGAGATAATGAAGAACCGAGACCTCATAGGTAACTTGGAGCAGAGCACTGCCCAGCGCGATCTCACTTGTAGTGTTCAGTTTATAAAGTAAGTAAAGGCTGAAGCAATGCTAGCTAATTGAAATACATTTTTATCGTTCCAGTCCAACTACTTCAGCCGAAGACGAACAGCAAATTGTGAAACGTCTAGTGTCGAAGTCGGAGGATTTAGATATAGACCGCGTTTTCAGACGCGAATCGAAAGTATTAGCAACAAATCGCTCGTTATTTGAGTTTGGACACAATTTTGAAGATGTTCAAAATTGGCTGAGCATCGTACAGCCATCCAAAACTCCCTTAAAGAGCATTTTGCGTTATATGGTAGAGAATCATTTAGGCACAACCGTCCAGATTGAAATTAATAAAATGTACTTCAATTGCCACTTTATTGTGCTGCAATCGTACTCGAAGTTCTTTATGGAGCTAGATGTGGTTCCGCTAGTGGTGACATTGTCCGAGGAGAAGGTATCGCAAAAGGCATTTATGCTAATCTACCAGTGGATGATCAGCGATGAACCCAACCTGGAGAGGAAGAGCGTTCTTGAAGTCTTTGTAGGGGCTACTTACTTGGGGATTGAACCTCTCTTGGTGCACTGCTGGAAATACTTTAAGGATATCGAATGCTTTACCGAAGTCACCGCTTGTATATTGTACATTGAGACTAAAAGAAATCCTGCATTGGATATTGTGCGTAATTTAATGTTGACGCGTATTCGGAAGTTTCTGCTGACCTTTGTGGCAACTCGAGACTTCCTTGATGTGCCCATAAACCATCTTCTCTATCTGCTCAATTCCAATGACATTTGTGTCAACACGGAAGTTGAGGTAATCCATGGAATTATTGTTAATTCTTGATCTGATCAAATTTCTACACAGATTCTCTTCATTATGGTGCGCTGGCTGGGTCACGATTGGAAGACACGTAAAAAGCATGTGAGCAGCTTGATTGCTTGTATACGATTTGATTTAATGCCGCTTTGGTATTTACTTTATGTGCGACAAGTGGAAACACACAAACTGGTCAAAGAGCTGATTTATATGCGTGAAGTGAATGAGAAATTCAATGAAGCGATTTCCAAGATAACTACTAAAATGTACGAACAGAAAAAGGATGCTAAAACTACAAATCATGCCGTTGCAGACCAACGACAATGGATTCAAGATGAAATGTGTCCTTACTTTCATCATATCGGCTGTCCATATACGCGTAATATCAATTTTAGTGAATTTGAGGCGTACTTGATTGCATTGCAACGGCAACCGCATAATAGATGGGCAACAGTTGAGCTGATCGATTTAAAGAAACCAAAACAATGTTGTATTGCCGTTAAGAGTTGATCATCATTTAAAAATACGTTATAAATTTGAGGCGTTGCCATTCACATGTTTATGTTACATACTTGTGTGCAAAGTCTGGCAGCACCGTCAGCTGTTTTTGGATGGCAATTTTGTTGTTTGGCGTTTAACAAAGTCTTGTTTAGTGCACAAAAATAAAATGGAAAAACTGGAAGCGCTTAAAATATCATCAATGCGTCCGCGCAGCAATATTCTTGATCGACCGCTCTCCAAAGGCAAATCCGAGGTATCACAGTCTATCGTGGCGCTGCTCTTCAGCGAAATTGTCCAATACTCCCAGAGTCGTGTCTTCACTGTACCCGAGTTGCAAACAAGGTAGATTTGTTGCAATATCGCGAGAGAGTAATTTCAATAATTAACTCGGTTTTTTTAGATTACACGACTTGGGCCAAGATGTCGGCACTCGTATCATTGATCTGTACTTTGTGCGTGAGCGCAGCGCCAAGCGCGAAACGAAGCTAACGCAGATGCTGCTCTTTGTGAAGACGACCGTGTGGAAGAATCTGTTTGGCAAGGAGGCCGAGAAGCTGGAGCATGCCAACGACGATGAGCGCACGTACTACATCATTGAGAAGGAGCCGCTGGTCAACACGTTCATCAGTGTGCCCAAGGACAAGAGCTCCCTGAACTGTGCCAACTTTACCGCTGGCATCGTAGAAGCGGTCTTGACGCATTGTGGATTCGTGAGTTGTTGCGACTGTCAAGAATACGACGAGTGTAACCAAACGATCTTCTATTATTTTCCAGCCTTGCAAGGTGACAGCTCATTGGCACAAGGGAACCACGTATATGGTGAAGTTCGAGGATTTTGTCATAGCGCGCGATAAGCAGATGGAGGAGAAATAGAAATAACCATAGACATAATCCTTATACATACTAAATATATAAACTACTATCCACTGGATGGGAATCGATGGTGTTTAAAACTTTAGATAGTTGTAGCTGGAATTCTTAGAAAACTCGATCAGATGTCGTAAACTGAAAGGGGTTAAATTCGGAGCTTCTGGTGCTCAGTCAGGTCGACAAATTTGATATTAGTATAAAGAATATAAGAGTTGTTGTTTGTGTCTCTGGAAAAAACGCAGCCTCGTAGCTCAGTTAGGACAACAAATGTTATATATAGAGAATATAATATTTACGTTAACATATTGCGTTTAATTTCACACACGATGCAAGAGAATTGATCGAAACTTAAATGAACTTGAACCGACGATCCTTGTAGGCCACCTCGCCTGAGCGATACTTCTCCTCGCGGGCATCTCGCTCGCTCTTCAGCGCCCAGGCGTAGAGGGCGATGGGCAGCACAACGGCGAAGAGACCCATGCGGAAGGAGTGTCCGGTGGGGCGGAAGTGCTCGTAGTTGGACACACGCATAGCCTGGAAGCGCGCTAGACCGGCATCGAACTGCGATGGACAACATCAATTGAACGTTATTAAATGCACGGCGATGATGACATAACCAATGTATTATTTATACTTACCACAGTGCCGCCTTCACCGGTAGCATGGCGAAAGGGATTCGAGCTCTGTTTAAGGTATTCGTTGCGCAGCTTCAGAGTATGCTCGTGCTTGCGCTTGATGAACGCCTCCTCCTCTTTGGATAAAACCATTTTATGTGATTTTGCTGCAAAGTTTCCACGACCAGTTCGAGCAACAAAAGCAAACGCTCGAACAGCTGACAGCAAACAGTAGGAAGCAGCAGAATAAGCCAGTCACAGTGAAGCGCGGCAGCGGCAGGGCAACTCTGGCAAAAAGCGCTTACGAGACTTGCAGTTGGCAATGCCGTCAATTCAGCGTTTCAAATATCTAGCAGTCTACGAGAGCAGCAAGCATCAAAGTTTAATTAGTCGTTTGAAAACGATACTAATAAATTGCAATTGGGGTAAGTAAATATAAGTTATGTGCACCCCATTAGCTTAAGTTATTGTTATAACAAGGATATGCCAATTTGACAGTAAAGTCTGCTGCTTCGTTACGTCTCCCGCACAAACACCGTTATGCGCACGCTCAGAACCCGACCCGAACTTATTCGCAATATCTCCACAACAAATGCTCTCGTGTGCGGTCTCTCTCTCGCTCTCGCTCAGTCCCCCGGGGAAAACTGTTGTGCTCACTGCGCATGTCCGGTAAAGCGTTATGCGCAGATCTCGTGTCAATGTCCTGTCTGCAAACATCTTCAAATTGCCCCAATTCTAAGGGTTTTATTTGTATTTTTCAGTAAATAGAGGAAAACGCTGGCAATGGACCTTAAGCCCGTATATGGGTTAGGTAGGTGGATACTTTAATTAATATGTGGTAACAAATCAATACTTTAAGTCAGACACTTTAGAGCAGACACTGCGCAAGACAAACTTCGTCCTCGTCATCTCACAAGTGTGCGAGAGCGAGATGGAAACGAAGATGGAGGCAGCGCAAACAAACAGAGAGCGACAGAGAGAGAGAGACAGCTTAATGCGCACGTTCTGCGTAGTTGGGCGGTTTTCGTTGTTGTTGTTGTTGGTGCTGCTGCACTTGGCTTAGCTCGTGTTCGTCTTAGGGGTTGTGGATGGGGGGGGTGATTGGGTGGTGGGCACGCGGCACGCTTACGCTTACCTGCTTCATTTTAGGGGTTGTTGTTGCCGCCGCGGAGTTGCGCGTCGTTTCACTTGCCAGTTCTCAGTTGTTATCGTTGTTGTTGTTGTTCTTGCAGGATTTGTGGTGCCTCAAATGGTTTAATTGCAAACGCAACGTGCTCGTTTATTGATTTTCGACGCGCGACTCCGACAACATTCACTCGGTAAGTTTCCAATTTAAAACACGTACATATATTTATCCTTAATTTGTTAGTAACTTATTTCTTTTGAATACAATAGTTTGCCAACATGAGCGTCAAGTCGAGTGCCAGGATTAAGAAGCGTCGCTCCGCCGAGGCAGCTGCGGCAACGGCAACCGCCTCCTCCTCCTCGGGCTCCTTTGCCGCCATCAGCAGTCAGCAGCGCCTTGGCCTTGCCACTGGGGGCAACAGCAGCAGCAATAATGCCACATCGAATGGCAATCAACAGCAACAACAACAACAGCAGCAGCAGCAGCAGCAGCAACAGCTCAGCAAGAAGCACAACTTTGTGGGTCGCAATCCCAACTTTGACACCGACGAGACCAAGTTGCTCATACAGCTGTGGGGCGATCCCAAGTTGCAGCGCACGCTGATTACCACACACAAGAAGCATGCGGTCATCTGTCAGCTGGCGGCCAAGATGCAGGAGTATGGCTACCATCGGTCGCCGGAGGAGATCACCACACGCATCAAGAATCTCAAGTGTTTCTACAATCGGCTCAAGAAGGACAAGGAATGCGGCTTGACGGGCGAAACGGAGCCGAGCTGGAAGCATTTCGCTGAAATGGACGCCATCATGACGCGTCCCATCTTTAGTGTGCGGCCCAACGAGGTGCCGGCGCCATCGCTCAAGTATCAGCTGGAGCAGGCGCTGGAGGAGCATGCGGAGCGTCGAAAGCGGCGTCAGGAGAACGGCGAAGAACTGTCCGACAGCGAAAACGAGGAGGACGACATGTTGCTCTCATCGCTGGTGCCCAACGGCAAGGCCAAGCGGGATGCAGCGATCAACGATGGCAACGCTGATGTCCAGCTGGACATGGATGCCAGCGAGGAGACGTTTGTGTCGCATGCCGGCGACAAACGTGCGGCGGCCAAGCGACGCAAGCTCTCGGAGCCGGAACTGAATGTGGACGAGACGGCGGCAAAGGAGACGCCACACATTAAGACTGAGCAACAGGAGCCGGCCGGAGAGTCAGCTGCAACAGTAGCAGCCACAGCAACTGTTGCTGCAGCAGCAGCTGCCGAGCTGGAGGAGGATGATGACTGCATGCTGCTACCGCTGCCCAAAGAGGAGCCTATCGATGTGGATGCCGTGGACGAGGCTAACGAAGTCTTGCCCACCGATTCCGCGAATGGAGCGGCTGCAGTAGCGTCTGCCACACGCACTGTGCTGCCCACGCTGGCGGACATGCTGCAGCTGCCCAAGGCGACCAACTTGCTGCCGTTCAGTGGCGCCAATGTCATCATTCCAGCGAACAGCATGAGCAACAGCATCGCTCAGCTCAATAGCACGGTGTCCACCAGCAACAGCAAGCTAACCCCTGGCAAGATCTCGTTGGTGCCCACCAATTTCCTCATGCAACCGAAGCAATCGAGCAGCGTTGCTGCTGCAGGCAAAGCGGCTGGCACACAGCTTCAGCTGCTGCAGAGCGCCATCAACCAAGGTGCACGCTTGATGATCAGCGGCGCTGCTGCGACGCCAGTGCAGTCGACTGCCAACACGGGTCTGGTGACCGGTCCGGGTGGCGTCAAGTTTGTGCTGGTGAATGCAGAGCAGGCGGCGGCCGCCAAAGTGGCTGCGGCGGTCAAAACGAACGCCAGCGCGGTGGCAGCAGCAGCAACCTTGCCACAGCAGCCGAAGCTGCTGCAGTCCTCTGACTACAATCAACCAATTGGAGCACAACAGCAGCAGCAGCAACAGCAGCCGGCGCAGCAGGCGCCCCCACAACCGCAGCAGCAGCAGGAGAAGAAGGAGGAGAAGCGTCGCGCTCAGGAAAAGGCACGCGAGGAGCAACTGTCCAAGCGTCATATGACAAGTGAGTCACTTATCAACTTATCTAAAGCAAATCAGTCGCTAATCCTTTGCCCGCCTCCCCACACAGCAATGCGTATCATGCTGCGTCAGCTGCTCAATGCCCAGAACGAGGCCAATGAGATTCAGCACAATCGCCTGTCGCTGGAGCGCGAACGTCTCGACTGGGAAAAGTCAATGGGCGACCGTCTCATCACGTTGCTGCCCAGCCTGCTGCAACCAGCGGCAGCGGTGGCAACAGCGGCCAGTGCCGTCCAAGCGTCGACCACGCATCAATCGCCGCAGTTCATTGTGTCGGGCACGCCTGCTGCTGGCACGGCAGGACAACGCCTGCAGCCGCCCAAGCTGCTGTTCACTACAGCGCTGCCCATGACCAATGGCACCGTGTCCATGCCACACATACTCACGCCCAGCAGCGCGTTGGCCACCTCGCTGCCCAAGGTCATTGCAGCACCCGCCACATCCGCATCTTCAACAGCTGGCGGCAATGTCAGCACTGCTGGCAACGTGGCGAAGCCTGTGGAGATTTGCACCCAGATCAATGATATTCAACTGATGACGCCCAAGCTGGAGAAAGAGGGCTAAATGCTGTCGAGTTATAGATCTAAACTTAGTATTCAGTGATCTCTTTCCCTTCTCAGATAATACTCGAATAATCGAATAAACTAGTCAACAAAATGTGTTTATTCCTACACGAATTAAGATCTATAGTTACAATTATTTAAGATCTAGTTAGCTATCGTACTGTGCTTTTAGTGGACATTAATGCTTTTCATGTCACGGATTACCATAATGTCCGTTTAATCTCTGCTAAAGCTGTCGTGTCCTAGATCTAAACTTTGTATTTGGTGATATCTTTCCCTTCTCAGATAATACTCGAATAAACTAGTCAACAAATTTTGTTTAGTCCTACACGAATTAAGATCTATAGTTACAATTATTTAAAATTTAGTTGGCATTCTTCTAGTGCACATTTATGCGTTCCATGTCACGGATTTCCATAATGTCCGTTTTCAGTCGCTGCTTGACAATCTCACGCCAAATCGCCTCTCGATCCTGATTGTTTACGATGCCCATTCTCTGCAACGACGAGTCCGTAATGCGGAGCAGCGCACGACCCGTAATCACATGCTGGAGTAATTAAAGAAATAATACATATTTGTCAGTAGGCCAAGTCTTGAAAATCAATACATAAAACTAAAAAAAAAAGAGTTGTAGTTTGTTAAAATTATAGTTGTTCTTTGTACGCCTCGTAGCTCGGAACAACAAGGCAAAGGATTCAAGTCGAATATCTATCTATATATATATATATATATAAAATGACAGAGGCATATTTGAAATATAGCCAGGAGGAGGAGCCTCACAGGTGAGTCCAACTTACGGTGGCAAAGAGATTCTCGTATTTGGAGTATTCGCCACAATGGCGTCGATACCACTTGAGCACATCACTCACGGTCCATTGGTAGACAGCTTTGGGACGCGTTGTTTTGGCTCGCGCCTTGTTCTGCGTCGAGTTGTTTGTTTCCTCACCCATCTGATTGGCAATTGATTTGTTCTTAAAGTTTATTGCACATATCCTGTGTTTACTTTATTCGCTTGACACTTTCCACCACCTTTCGGCAGTGCTGCATTGGCTAGTGATTAACAATGTACGGATTTCTGCTTTTCTATCAATCAACAAATCAAAGACAAAAACGCTATTTTCGCCGAGTCGCGCCGATAAACAAGTTGTTGTTTTTTTTTACAAGAGTAAATTGGGTTTTGCATTACATTAGAGATGCACATATGTTGTTATCGTTAACATTTCGATATTCATCGCTTCATGGTTTTCACTAGTTATTTATCATTAATCGAGGCTAGTGAAATTTTTGATTGTTTTAAAAAAAAGTTTATTATAATATAAATCATTTAATTCTTATGTTTAGCGTTTACTATTTTGTGAAAGAAAAATAGACATCAAAAACAGTTAAAATTTTAAACAAGTGTAACCACACCAATATTTATGAAATTGGTAGATTCGGTATATTTTCGCAGTATTATTTAGCACATTTTACAGTTGCAATTTCGGTCACCCAGATCGTGACTGGCGCTAATAACAACGACGACTGAGAAATAATCATCATAATATAAAAGTTGCGAAAAAACACGCAAATACCCAATACACATATAATAGTGCAATTGTAAAAGAACAATTCAACTTGCAACTCTGTTGTGCACTAGCCAATACACACCGAATCATACGCTTTGCCAGCTCGCCATCAATTTTCCATTTGCATTCGACGCCGCAGCAGCAGCAAAATGGCCGGAGCAACACTCTTCGAACGTGCCCAGGCTTTGTCCAGCGTGAATCGCGAGGAGGGCATTTCACTACTCAACAAGATTGTGCGCGAACAGGAGGTGGCCGAAAACGATGAGGAGCTGATACGCATCAAGGAGCAGGGCATTATGCAGCTGGGCGAGCTCTACAAACAGGAGGGCAAGGCCAAAGAATTGGCCGACTTGATCAAGGTGACGCGACCGTTCTTGAGCCTGATCAGCAAGGCAAAGGCCGCCAAACTGGTGCGATCGCTCGTCGACATGTTTCTCGACATGGATGCAGGCACGGGCATTGAGGTAATCCACTAGCCTTTTATTTGTATTTGTTTTTATTAATTATATTTAAATCGCTGCAGGTGCAACTTTGTAAAGACTGTATAGAATGGGCCAAGCAGGAAAAGCGCACATTTTTGCGTCAATCGCTGGAGGCTCGTCTAATTGCCCTCTATTTCGATACGGCCCTCTACACAGAGGCGCTCGCCTTGGGCTCCCAACTACTGCGTGAACTGAAGAAACTGGACGATAAGAATCTGCTTGTCGAAGTCCAGCTGCTGGAGAGCAAAACATACCATGCCCTGAGCAACTTGCCCAAGGCACGCGCTGCCTTGACATCGGCACGCACAACAGCCAACGCCATCTACTGTCCACCCAAGGTGCAGGGCGCACTCGATCTGCAGTCGGGCATTCTGCATGCGGCCGACGAACGTGATTTTAAGACGGCCTTTTCCTATTTCTATGAGGCATTCGAGGGTTTCGATAGCGTTGACAGCGTCAAGGCGCTCACAGCTCTGAAATACATGTTGCTGTGCAAGATTATGCTTGGCCAGTCCGACGATGTAAATCAAATAGTTAGTGGCAAGTTGGTAAGTAATGAAGTGCCCTTGTAAAAGATTTAGTTACTGAATCGATGTACTACTTATAGGCCATAACATATTCCGGCCGAGATGTGGACGCCATGAAAGCTGTGGCGGAGGCTTCCCACAAACGTTCTCTAGCTGATTTCCAGCAGGGCCTAAAGGATTACAAGAAGGAGCTCGCTGAGGATGTCATTGTGCAGGCACATCTTGGCACACTGTACGACACCATGCTGGAGCAGAATCTTTGCCGTATTATCGAGCCATACTCACGCGTTCAGGTTTGTATATTGGTCGACAATTATTTGCAGCGTTGTTATGGCATATTTTGCATTGTAGGTCTCACATGTGGCGGAGAGCATTCACTTGCCCATGCCACAGGTGGAGAAGAAGCTATCGCAAATGATTTTGGATAAGAAATTTAGCGGCATTTTGGATCAGGGCGAAGGTGTTCTTATAGTCTTTGAGGAGACGGCCGTGGACAAGACATACGAGCGTGTGCTTGAGACCATACAGAGCATGGGCAAGGTGGTGGATACACTTTATCAGAAGGCGAAGAAGCTATCATAAGTGCACAGATCGAATACCCACATTTCTTTACTCCTCTCCCATCAAAAACAAAAAAAGAAACCCCAACGCGTCCACTTCAAATAACATCGGCGAAATTAGAAGATAATAATACATTTTGGTTTTCCTCTGGTATTTCCACAAGCAACAAACAAACAGAAATCATAAACATTGTTATAGCTCCACATCTTTGTAATTTTCTGCAAGAACTGGCCGTATGATTAACAGCTGATAAAATAAACAATTATTGTTGGTCAATAGCAACTGCAATAATGTGTGTAAACCATAATAGATTATTTCTAAGCATAATTATTCAAAATATAACTGCGAGTGCGATATGATAAGCAAAATTAACCAATTAATTGATAATAAAAACGAAAATCAGGAAAAACGGAAACGAACACAAGACTACTGGGAAAATAGAACAAAATAATTCTGCTGATGAAATTCGATCCATTTTATTAAATAAAAAATAAATAGTTATAAGATTCGATTTAAGAATGATTCAATAGTAGTTAATGCATTCAACCAAAGTAGTGCGTCAGTCCCAAGCCGCCGCCAAAGTTCGTTTGGCCACTGAGCGGGCCGCTGGTCCACTTGGATGCATTGCCGGTCAAATCGAGGCGAGTGTTGCGATCCTGCGAGGACCACAAATTGGCACGACCATCCAGACCCAGCTGCTGGCCAAGGCCGGGAATATTCGAGTGGGTCAGACTGGCGCCATGGCCATTGATGTGCGAGTAATCCAGTCCAGCACCATTGCGCTGGAACTCCAAGCCATTGGCGAGCTTATTCTGCGAGGCAAACACCTTGGCATCCAGATTGTGCACTCCATTGTTATACAGATTTTCATGGGCAGACTGTGAGAAACTGTCCTGCACGCCAGGCGTGTGCGTCTTCGTCAGATCGAATCCATGGCCATGGCTAAATGATTAGAAGGAAAGTCGGATTAGTTATTCAGTTGGATCATTTGAGTCTTCTAGAGACTTACTTATTGTAGGCCACGGAACCGCCAGTGGTGACGGGTCCTTTTTCCGTGTTGCCCGCAGCAAAGACTTGGCCAATAACATTATGTTCTGGGGTTCCAAAGCCTTTGCTAAGTGCCAGCTTCGCATCTGCCCCACCAGCAGGATTCGATCCCACTGAACCGCCTAGTGTTTGACGACGGAAACGCATTCGAGGAGTTGGCATCGTTGCTTTGAATGGCTGGAACTCGTAGGGCATCGCCTCCACACAGGCACTGATGGCCACAACGACCAGGATGAAAATGCTGCTGCGTTGCATAGTTGCTAATGTTACCTAGAAGACTGATGATTCTGGACTGATGACAGCTTGTTGCCACAGCTGCTGATTATATACACCTTGCATTTGGGGAAGCACCTGGCGACGTTGGCTTTAGATTTGGGTGAATGTGAATCACCCCAACTGACATCTCCTTCCTGCTGACTGGCTTATCAGCAGCTTCGTAAGGGGAATTTAATGTGAGACTAAATAATGTATTGATTGCTATTAATTGCTTTTGAGGGGATTCTTCATAAGCACGTAATGCATACTCGTATTATTTGTCAAATTAGCTTATTAAGAATTAATCTAATCAATAATAATCCATCTAATAAATAAGAATATGAATTTCAATGTTTTATTAAAATAAATTTAAATTTAACCATTTTCTTTCTAAATGTTTTGAGGAATTCTATAATGTATTTTGTTACAAAAATATTCATGCTTCAATATTGCTGCAATCTCCAATCAGAAAAGTCTTCCTATTTTAATTTAGTTCAAAACTCTTAAAGTTAATGGGTAGACAAACAGACATGTTAAATTATGGATAGCAAAGGAGTCTATTGAATTTTTAATTGAAGTTTAGTTTTTTAAACCCTCTACGCTAGATGGAAAACCGTTTGTTCTTTTTAAATTGCAGTTTGAAATTCATTTGCGTTGTCATTGTTTACATTTTCGTTGTGAATGGCAAATTGTACGTGTGTTGAGAAAACTATCGAATCCAAAATAAAACGAATTTTCGAGAATAATAATATTATGTATTGTGCTGCTTATTATTGTTTATAAAATGAAATATTTGATTTATAATGTTCTATATAAGAGATTTTCAATTTAGAGCACAATTCATATTGCCATTCATTTGCTTTTGCCATTTCACTCTTGCTTGCAACTATACTTGCAAAATATACTGATTTCGATAAATGAATATTGTTTAATTTTGGACACCTAAAACAAATTTGTTTTGTGAAATTAGTTAATTTCCCAAATGTGATCTACAAAACATTGATTTTAAACTCTTTTAACTATGTATCTTAAATTCTGCGGTAAGCATGCAACCGCTGAAAATTTATCGATAAATGCTTTCTCTTCTTATTTTGCTTTGCTTCTGTTTGTTACCGAACGTTGAAAAGTACCGAAGAGCGCACTTGTCGCAAAAGCAGAGAAGCGACAGTCAGCAAAGCAAAAGCAAAGCGAAAGCACGACGATAGCCGAGCTCCAACGGAAAAGCAGCGAAGATCAAATACCATAATTGACACGGCCGCAGTTTATAGGAAACTCGTCGTGGAAATAGTTGCTTAACAGCTTGCATCTCGTATCCCCTCCCGTGCCGACTCCAGAAAGAGCCATGTCAAGTAAAGGGGCAGCGAGCGATAGGCCGATGGTGCGCATTGCGTTTCGGTTTACCGACGAACGTCACCTGAAGTTTGTAGAGGCCTTCAGTCGCGAACCTTGTTTGTGGAATCGTCATCCGTACTTGTGGGGAGCTCGAATTGCGGCCTGCAAACGCATTCAGGATATTATGAACGGCACCTTGCAAAGCAACGAGAATCCTATTAGTTTGCAGGGTATTAAGATGAAGATCAAGAACATGCGATCGGTGTATCATCAGGAGCTGAAGAAGATTAAGACGTATCCTTATTATTATCCCAAGAGTTGCTGGTTTGAGCCATTAAACAAAATCTTGGCACCATTTCTGGATAAGGTAGAATAATGCACTCAGAATATATAGATCTTTATACTGAAACCTTAATTTCCCCTCACAGAAATCTGAAGTTGAACAGATGGAGTCTCCCATACCATTTCAGAATGAGGTAAAATTATTCCTTCAACTCGAAAACAGCTTTATAATAAAATGTAATTCTTGCTTATAGAAAGATGATGATGGCCAGCAATTGATTTCCCCCATACCGCTAAAACGACTTCAGGCCGAAGCACCAGAACCAGATAAGGTAGAATAATTCCCTTAACACGAAAATAACATAATGAAATTCTATTTAACCATACAGAAAGATGATGATGGTGATGACGAAGACTTGATTTCCCCCATAGCCCTGAAACGACTTCAGGTTAAAGTTCCCCGCTTGAAGTCAATAAAGCTTGTGCCGAACAAAGCCGAAGCAATGACCGAAGTCAAAATTGAGCTTGAGGATGATCAAGTGGTGTTTATACCAGACACTGTTCTCGAGACGTCTCCCACATTGAGCTCTGCCGCTCCACCACTGCGAATGATAACCCCTCCGCCACGATCTCCATCCCCATCTCCAACCCCACCTCAAATTGTGGAAGTCACATCACTGCACACAGCCGAATCCTCCACTTCAGGACAAACGCGGCCTTTGCAATCCGCCGCAGAGGACGAGTTTACGTTCTTCGGACTCAGTGTTGCGGCCCAATTGCGCCAAATGCCTTTATCGAGTGCAATGATCATGCAGTCGAAGATTCAGTATATGATATCTAAGGAACGTCGCAGGATTAACGGCTTTACAAGCGAAGCACACATGTTTTTCTAAAAGGTATGAAATACTATCAAAATTTATAGAATTTTTAAGCAATACTAAAGTTATTGTGTGACGCAAAAAATTCCTCATTAATAATTGCTAAGCAGATCATTACATTTGTACTGTAAAAAAAAGCGCATTGTCAAACTTGATGTATCAAGTTGAACTTTATGAATTTGGGTAATTGTTTACTGAATTATTGTTGTATATTAATTTCGCACGGAAAAAGTGCTTAAAAGCAAAAGCAATTCGAAGCACACACGAAACGTAAGCAAATTGATACCTGCTTGTGGTTGGCGACAGCGAAGAGAGGGGGACAAACAACCAAGAGCGCGTGCAACTTAAGAGAGTAGAGTCTTATGCTTAAGAGGGGCCGGTAACGCAGTTGTGTGGGTGAGCAAGTGGGTTGAGCCAATTCGCTTGCGTTACGTGCACTCTTCGCGCTACGTTACAATTTCAATTAAATTATGGTGTTCACTGGCGTTTGCGTTACGTGATAAAAGTATGCTTATTTTTACGTACATTTATGTACATATGTACATATGTACATACGGCTAGCATGAATCACAAGCATCCTCCATATACATATTTACACATAACGTATTACATGCATAAATTTTGCACACACATATCTATGTATATATGTATGTATGTGTGTATGTATGTATGTATGTATACATGTATGTTTGTATGTATGCAAGTGTAGAAATCGTCGTTCAAATTCTCAGACTCAGCAAGAGAAACTGCGAAAACCGGACGAAAACAACGGCGACAACGAACTGCTGAATGCGGTGTTGTTGTTGTTGCTATTATTGTTTGTTGTTTTCATTTGTGTTGTTTTTATGAGCAGCACATGCTTATCGTCTCTCTGGACGGCAACGAGTCTTGCAACAACAAAATACTCTACTGTGTGCCAGTTAAGTTCAACAAGTCAATTTGTTGCTTCTCCCAAAACATTATGCACATTCTTATGCTCATTAACATGGGCAGCGATCTGTTGATAACGCTCTCTCACACGCTCATACTCTCTCTCTCTCTCTGATTCATCAGTCACATTGGCTGTAACTGCCCATCAATAAAACTTAAACATATTAAGTGATTGATAAGATAGCTTTACATACATACAAATACGCACAAAAATTAATTTGTATCATATGTATGCTCTTATAAAAAAAATCCATATGTACATATCAAATTAATAGCATAATGTTCACGAGTGTCTGTGAACACATTCGTGACTGAACATTTTCATTTCCTAGCGATGTGTCGTGCTCTCGTGCTTGCCGGCAACTTCGTGCTCAGCCTATCGCCAAAGGCGCGAAGAGATCATCGCAGTCACGTCACGCTTATGCAAATGCCTTAAATCAACGCAACTCAGCTTAATGGAGTGATTTTGTCGTTGGGACAATCCGTCAAGACGGCAATCCTGTGTACAATCTCCACCTGCCAGCCACCGCCGCATAATGCTTCGACGTCGACATCGCTCAGAGCTTCACTTTCGCACTTGGCCAACGAAATTGGGTCACATGGCATCGAAGGCGGCTGCATGGCCCAGAATCATCATCGAGTAGGCGTCACAGGAGTTCGGGTTGCAGTTCGAGTTGAGTCGCAGTCTGAGTTGGGGTTGCAGTCCTGTTGTGCGTCCTGTTGTTATTTCAAATCGCGCTGCGGCATCGCCAGCCACAACAATAGGCGCTGCAAATGGGAAGTGAAATGTGTTCAAGATACTGAACTTGGCCTTTGAAAGACTCTGCGGGGCTCTCTCGTGTGGGCCCAATCGACCGGGGCTGTCCGTCTGTCTGTCTGTCTGTCCGTCTGTCTGTCTGGTTGGGGTCTGCCGGCAGAGACACACCGGCCCCGAGCTACAGCCGAAGAGTGCGGCGTCACAGCAAAATGTGCACATGCCATCGCCCTCCAAACAACAATCCATTCGCATATTTCTGAACGTTCCTCGCCCCCGCCTCCGCCACCGCCAAACACCCAGTCGTACATCGGGCATTCTCCCACTCTGTAGTTATATGCATCATCAGCTGTTCGTGCGAACCAACCGAGCGGCGCCCATTCAGCGAGTCTAGAGGCAACCACAGAGACCAGCATCAGAACCAGATGGAGAACATATTACGAAGCAAAAAAATGCTGAACCGCATGCAAAAGCTTCAGGTGGTCGACTTCTACCTGTGCTCTTAGCTGCACGCTTTGAACCGAATGAAATTATGGTTCCTGAACACAATCCCGAAAGATTTTTCGGTGCTCGAAATGGCGAAATACAAAATATTCATTATATCTTTGTAAATAACAAAATCTAATCATTCGATCGAGAGTTACAAGTTAGACAAATCATTTTAGATGGTTATAAGTACAGTATTATTAGTGATTAAAATTTGATCTATGTAAACAAATGGTCACGAGATTTTTACTAGACTATATACATATATTCATTTGAATGTGTTTTCAAAATTTATGAATTAATTTCATTTATTTCTGCACTTTTCTTACTTTCATGACATAATGCCGAAAATAAATATTTACATCAATTCTCCCAAAAAAAAAACGCTTGACGTTGTTTTTAAGATTCGCAGACTATTTATATACAGTTTATTTGCTAATAATAACACAACAAAAGTATTTGTGATGAATGATGAATGAAAGAATGCCAATTAAGAATTCTTTGATTGTAATATTTTACAGTCGGACATCAATGTCCATCCGATTTAACTATCGATCGTAAATCCATACATCCCAATAAAGTTGTGCGGCTTCCTGTTGGCAAACATTCACTAATTACAGGATGCCAACTTTAGCAATATGTGAACCGAGTGGAAAGGGGAGAAAACAATTTGAAAGTTTGCATAATAATTTCTGGATTTCATTGTTCTGGCTTCAGAATGTTGCGTATTAAATATGCATGGGCATAACGTTACGGTAAACGTAAAAGATACATTGCATCCATATGGCAAGCATATTGGCTCAAGTAGGCGACGACAACAAGACGCCACAACAACAACAACAAGGATACCTACAACGACAACGACAACAAGTGCCTGACGCATCTCCTCGCCTGTCCAAGCCAGTCCTTATGCTAGTGTGAGTGTGAATGAAAATTGCAAGATTCCGTCGCTCTGTTCAGCTCAACCCATTCTATAAAGAGACCAACGGCAACAGTCACACTGCTTACACTCACACTCACACACACTTGAGCAGAGGGACATATGCGAAACCCAAGTAGCACAAATGCAACTAAGCTGGCAAACTATGCCATCCTCATCTCGCTGCCTGTCCATGTATGCCTCCTGAAGGCAACCCAATGCAGCATAGTCGTACTTGTCTCGCAGCAAATGCAACCGACCACCCCGGATTCCAATTCTCTACATCACAGGGTAAGTGGTCTATACGCTACTATCGGGGAAATCTGTCAGATATAGTACAAAGTTCTACAATAGGTCTTGAGGTATTGAGGTAACAACATTTATTAATTATGTAGGCTGAGCATTTACTATATATCTATTTATATTTATATCACAGAATTTTAATAGTAATATCTTTATTTCTAGCTCTATCGTTTTTAGATCTCTTTAATATAATGAGCTTAAACTGATTAATTATAAAATAGCATTGTTTATTACTGCCATTAAAGATTAGTATGATAAGTAAACATTTTATTGATAAGATACTCTTATGTTCATATGCTAAAGGAAATGTTAACGGTCGGGAGATCACTTGTTATGCTCAATTAAAAATAACTATTACTAGAGCATTTGATTTCCAAGGATCTTTATATTGACATAGTTGTTAGGATGCTTGCAGTTAATAATTATTTACCTAAATTGGTTGTAATTGTTTAGTTCGATGGTTTTACAAATGTAGCAATATTTCCTTAATATAATGTATCAAGTTTGTAAAATAATAATTATGAAGTAAAATTCGCATATATAGACTTTACTGTGTTAACCTCTAATGCGCTGTTTAATTATTGGCAATTACATTTCGTGACGAGTATTTCATGTTCAGTTAATTACGGGTCAAACTAAACCGATAATCATGAGATCGTGGATCATATTTTCGCAAGGAGGGTATATGAATGCTGGTGTGGCTCAAATACTTTCTAGGGTTTTATTCTTGTATAATGTGCCTACCAGTTTGCACTTTGTTTCTATGCTCTGACACACGCAGACAGCCAGAGAACATACATATACACACACACACACACACACACACACACGCACACACACACACATGCACGCAGAGGCTCGTTATATCCACATCCTGTCGAGTATGCGTTCGGTTCGTTAGCTCGTTCGTTCCCTCGTTTGCTGCTGCTGCTGTTGCTGCTGCTGCTGCTGCTGCTGATGTTGGCTTTCCATTGCCTGGTTTGCATACATCCCGAGTATGTACGAGTATATTCGTTCATACAACCGACAATTGCCACCACCGAAGCGACTGCAACCATCAGGCGCTTCTCTCACCTCAGAGCAGCAGCGCAGCCACAGTCAGAAACAGAGCCAGAGCGGACTGAGTCTCCACCCTCAAACCACCCGATGCCAACGGACCGTTAGCTTGGGAGCGGGGTTCAGTTACACAGACATAGACACTTATACAAACACAGGCATGGACACAGATACGGACACGGACACGGACACGGACAATGACGCCAAGTGTCCGTATGTATGGCTGCATTGAGACGACAAACAAGCAGAATAATCGACATCGACCCACTGCACTGTGGGCCGAGCTCAATGCGAACATCTTCTACCTAATCGACAGTTTTGTACATTTCCAGCAAATATATTCAACAGCTTATTGCATGCCCAGCACTGGGCTACAGTGACTTTAGCTCCATTTTATTTGTCTGTAATGAAATTTGGGTCTTCCCAAAAATCAAGTCATCTCTAAATGTGAAACTTTGTTATAGAAATATACTATGAATATATAGCACTATATTAGAAACCAGATGCACGAATCTTTACTTTAATTTTTTACGTTCTCAGTACTTGCTGATCTCAATACTTGCCAAAAATGGCTTTTGAATTGTCTTTAAGTAAATAAACTTTTTTTAAACAAAATATCAGTTCTGCGTTTATCTTTGAACGTTGCGGTCTTATAATGACGAGGAATAAGTTTTCGCTGCTTATTCATGGCATTAGTCAAAGGAATTTTACGTGCATATCTAATAAACAGATCATAAATAGATTCGTTTTGAAATCCGTTACAGTCGAAAACATTTCATTTGATTTTGAAGTATTCAAAAAGAAATGGAAAATTATCCTAATTAAATGCATAAACTTTATTAAATATTTATATTTAGACCTACGAATATTTTCATATTTTAAATGTAGCTCGCTAAAAAAATCAATATCAACTTTTTTATTTTCGCAACACTATAACTTTGTGAATGTTTTAGCGAAGACAAAATTTCGTATTTGCTAAATTAAAATTATGTTACAAAAGCAATTACACTATAATCCTTAATCGATTTAATGACCTTTTTATTTACATTTTAATTTTCTTGAAATTAATAATAGATTAGTTCAACTATTGAATGCTAAAACTTTACTTTGTTGCATTCAATTTGCAAAGTGTTTTACAGTGTGTCGAAATCTAATTTAATTAGAACGAATTAAATTCTTCTGTAAAATCTCCTAATTGTTCTTAATAGTGTAATTTTTTTTTTTAATTCTACAACATCAAATGATTGAAAATAATTCGTTTGAAAGATGTTAGGGTATAATAATAGCTGTAAAATATGGATCTTGATATATAATAAGAGTCTTATGTAGAATGAATTAAAACTGAGAAATGAAATAAATATGGTGCTTCTAAAACCGATTATTAAAAAATTTAAATTTCCCATTTCTTTATAATGAGGTGTATTGTATGAATGCAAATTATTTCTAATCCCATCCACGAGAGATCTTGCTACACTATAGCCACGATATTCACACGTCGAAATCGTTTAACGTTTCGCATATTTTTTGCATTAGCGCCTGTCCCACTGCCTGATCGAATACCCTACATTGTGTCGAGACCATTGATTTTTGCTCTCTGCCAGCAACGTCGCTGGGGGCCCGTTATGGCTCTGTGAGCTGTTTGCTGTTTGCTCACATAGATACAGATACACACAAGCGACAGCGACAGCGACGGCAATGGGCAACAGCAACAGCAACAGCAACGACACGTACAGACATATCGCAGTCGCCGTTGCCGTTGCCGTTGCCGTTGCCGTCATCGTCATCGTCGCTGTTTGCCGTTCCACTGGCACTGGCGGCCCCTCTGCCTCTGCCGCCTCTACGCTCCCCCGTCCCTGCTCTGCTTGTGCTTCTGCTTCTGCATTGCCGCTGCCTATGTTTCACTCGTTTGCTCGTTGGCTCGCCCGCTTCGTACGTACATTCGTTGCGGGCCTCTGCTACTGGCTGTACTCTGACTGCGGCTGTGGGCCCAGCAGAGCGAGATACTCGCAGTCGCACTCGTACTCGTACTCGCACTCGTATTCGTACTGTGGCGAAATGCTTCCAACTGCTCGAAACTCAATATGCGCTACACGCAAAGAGCTGAAGGGTTTCTGTATAGAAATTATGAAGATAACGCTATTGAAGATATGATATACTTTGAATGGGACCCACAAATAATTACTCAGCGAATTGTAGATTGAAATAATGCGATTACAGTCGCATTGACTTAGTTCTAGAAATACGAAAGTAATAATATTTCCTGATACGATTTCTCAAAATACATATTATTCCCCTTGTAAGTCTTTTCAAATCGATTGAAATATTAGATAAATATGCGTATACTTATTTTTTGGTTTTTGGTACATTATCAGCTAGTTAACAGGAATTTTGTAAACATCTTTATATTTTAATATTCATTTGAGCAATATTTTTTTTTATTTGCATTGGAAGCAACCTTTTTTATTTCGATTAATGTCAAAAGAATTTAAATGATTTTTTTGATATAATTATTGATCGGCTGAATGTTGTTTTTTAACTGTAGTAATAATAATTTTAATATAATCTGCATTATATCGGAATTGATTTATTTTTGTATACATTTAAAAATGGGTTTATATTATTGACAAAATTATCCAGAAATATTTTTTAAATTTAAGTAAAATAAATATATTTTTTTAATTTTAGTTTTTAATTTTATATTATACCAGCTCAGATAAACTCGAGATGCATATTAATTCTGTAAGTCGCTCTAAAATTGTATGATAAGGTATATTTTTCCATATAAAATCGACTAATCGGATGGGCTCTTACATTTAAAATACGAACTCAACTGCTCGGGGTTGTGGAGTAAACCGTTTGGCGCAGGGCAAGCCAGAGCAAACCAGCCACAATCAGCAGGCAGGCGGCCATATTCAGTGCTGTTGCCATTGCCGGTTGCCGTTTGGCCCCCCCTCCCTTCCGCCCAACTCTCCATACGCCCCGCTGTCGTCCAAATGCTGTGGCTGTGGCTGCCGCTGCTGCTGCTGCTGCCGTGTGTTCATATAACGAACGAACGAAAAATTTTAGTTCAGCTCTACGCACGCACACATCGAACAGGCCCAGATACACACACATACACATACGTATGTCGCTGTGTGCGTGTGTGTGTGTGTGCGTTTGGTTTTGCCTCTGCTTTGCGCACATAGAGCGAACAAGCCAACGAAACGTACCGAGCGAACGAATGAACGATACACAAGCGCACACAGACACAGCAGCGACGACGTGCACGTACGAGGGCAGCGCACAGATACAGATACATTTTCAGTGCCTGCGTTTGCGTCGTACTCGTATACTGCTATGCTTGGTGCTATGGTGCTCTGCCTCTGGCTGGCTTGCTGGCTGGCTGGCTGGCTGACTGGCTGGCTGGCTGGCTGGCTGCCTGGCATTCGCATTCATTCTGTGTATTTGATATTCCACTGAAGGCAGGCAATAGCTGTACGTTGTACTACAGACAGAGCAAAGCAAAGCAAAAGCGATACAGGCGATACAGACCGAGAGCAGCAGCCAGCAATACAGCCAGCACAGCTACAGCCAGCACAGCTACAGCCAGCACAACTGACTTGAGTTTTTAGTAGAAGAAAATTTATAAAGTGAACAAACAAACCAGCAGCAGCAGTGCGATACACAGTACGACAGTGCACACAAAATATAACCTAACCACGAGAGAGTGTATTTCGAATATTTTGGTGGACTGCAATTAAAACGCAAATTACGCGACATTTTCGTACGGGTGAGTGAAAAGTGTCTCACTACGATTGATTTCCCATTTTATGAACTTTATAAATTGACCAAAATGCGTCGCCAATGCGGTCATTTATTATATAAATTTTGCTAAATAAACTTAACGACCCAATTCTGACTGACGTATCGAAAAAGCGAAAAAAGCGCAAAAGGTGGCCTGGCCTGGCCTGGCCCGTCGAATATTATAGTTTTAGTATGGCCTGGTCTGGTCTCAACTGCTCCGATATGGTCCGGCCTGGTCTGGTGGCATTAAAATCGAAGATTCATATATTGTCACTACTGGCCCCAGAGAGTTCTCTTCGGTTCGATTCTGTTTCTGTTTCTGTTGTTGTCGTCGCCCTCGTTGCCGTCGTCGACATCGTTGTCGATGTCGTTGTCGTTCATCTGATTGTTGTTGCTATTGAATTTAAATTTTGAATGGCGCGCGCGTAAAATTGACGGTTATTTTTTGAAAATTCATCGAATGATTATTCAATAGCTTAACTATATAGCATGATAACAACAAGGCATATTGATAAAAGCGATCATTTCACATTATCTACGTGTTTTAACTAAACACTTCTTTCGTTTTTTACTATTTTTTTTTTTTTTTTTTTTTTTTTTGTAAATGTAATTGTATCTTGTTGTTGTCTTTTGAGTTGGGTTTGACTTGCGCGGGACGTTGGCGGGGTGGGGAATATCTGTTGGCAGGCATTTGTTGTAGTTTTGAGCGCGTGATAGACAGCGGCGGTGAGCGGGGGGATTGGCAGCAAAATTGAGGGGGGCAGGTGGGCGGCATATTTGGTTATATGTGACGACGACGACGGCGACGAATACGTTTAAGGGGGAGGAGGGCAAATTTGAGGGGTAATGACAGTGTGGCAGGGGACGGGGGATATGGGGGAGGAGACAGTGGCGGCGGAGGAGGGGTAGGAGGAGGTGAGTGGCAGCGGCGCTGTCGCGGCCAAATGCTACTGGCATTTCGTTCGCACAAAGCTCGTTCGCTCCACGCTTTTTATATGGCTGAAGCAATAAGCAGTCCGTGTGTACAGTCGCGTCAAAAATAGTCGAACATGCGCGTGCCTATATTTGAAACGAGAGCTGCTCTGAATTTACACTGTGGGAAGTCAAAGTGTCAAAGATGGCACTTTTGGGGTTTATTTTGATTTATAAATCTTTTCATATTATTGTTTTGAAAAACATTGTATACAAAAATGTTCTTTCAAAATACAATTTCGAGCACCTACATAATATGAATAATAATTTAAATATTATTTGAATTCCAAAAATACTATCTATCAAAAAAATATCCCCATAGACAACTTTCTTCCAGCTTTTCTGTACAATATTGTAATCGCTGTCTGAATTTGTAACCTTCCTATTCGCAACCCTTCCAATATTTCGCGACTGCACTGTGCATGCGCTGAACAAATTACACATTGCAGGCTGTACGATTTGCTGGAACGCGACTGTAGCGACCACCGCAAAAACGCAAATTATTTTTCTCACACACGCACTCAGCGAACGACAGACGGCAGCTTTGCGCACCCGATTTGCCACCACTGTCGCAGTCACAGTCGCAGTGTATGTAGTGGCCTGGCCTGGCCCGTCGTCGTCGTCGTCGTCTGCCTGTGTGTGCGCTCTGCTCGACGCCCGCCCCGCTGCCATCATCAACAGCGCTGTCGCTGTCGTTTGCTGTTGTCGTCGTCGTCGTCGCCGTCGTTGACGCTGTATGTTGGTTGGCTGGTTGGCTGGCTGTTTGACTCTCAGATACAGATACTTTTGCTGCCGCCTGCCTGTACTGCGCTCACTACTGGGGCTCTGGCTCTGCTGGCTCTGTGTATTATTTGATGGTCTCGCTGTTCACTCGTTCGTTCGGTTCGACTCTGCCTGCCTGCCTGCCTGCTGCTGCGTGTGTATGTTTCGCCTCTGCTTCTGTTCTGCTGCCTCTGCTGCCGTCTGCCTGCCTGCCTGCCTGCTTTGCCTGCCTGCCTTCTGCCTTGGTTCGCTCTGCGTTGCTTTGCTTTGCTTTGCTTTGCTCTGTGTGCTGTGCTGTGCCTTTGCTTGGTACAGCTGCTTCAGTTGAATTTCAGTTCAGTTTTCTATAGTCGGTCGCAGTACATTTTGTTCAGCGTTCAGCGTTCAGTGTTCAGTGTTCAGAGTGTTGTTCAGTGCGAAGCAAATTTCTAGACCGAGCCGGGCCAAGAGTGAAGTAAACACACAGCTACAGCTACAGCCAGAGCAACAGCAACAGCAACAACTACAGCCACAGCGACAGTGACAGCTAAAGCAAAGTACGTACGTGGGGCGCCTGATAAGTAATCGCTCTCTAAACATTATAAAAACAATATTTTCAATGAAATTCGATTGAATTGAAATCCCGTTTGCTGCTGCAATATTCTCTCAATTATTATTTGTTTGTTAAATTTATTAATTTTCAACTCTGTGCGGTCACAAATCGAATAATGAGGTCAAATCGAAGTGGCGGGGTGCTTTGTAGGTTGTTGACAATTTCTGTATTTGTGCAACTAAATAAATTTAAATGCAGTGTTGGAATTTCAAAAAAGTAACTTGTGTAAATACCGAAAAAATATTTGTTGTTGATAAATCGGTTTGTTTTTCAATTATTTAATTTAAAAAAAAGCAAATTTCGGGAAATAATTTTATTTGTGTGTTGTTAAACTTTAATCTTTTGGGAAATTTTTGTTAAATTCATTTGAATTGTTTGCATTTATTTTGATCGGTTATCAATTAGTTGCTAATCTAAGAAGTGCTTTCTTACACAAGTCAATTATTTGTGAAGCAACCCACGCATATATCCGCAATACAAGTACAAGTATTTTTCATTAGTCGTCGGTGGGCAATAATTTGTACACTGACGTTTAGTGTTAGCATTTACAGTGAGTGTTGAATTAGAAGTTCAAACTATTTTTGCATTTTAATTTTACGAATTGCTTGACTGATAATATCGGATTCATTTATGCGATAAGAAATCTAATTGCTTGACAAATTATTGGATTTCAATTGTTGAAAACAATTTCATTTGCCGGCTATTATTTAAATCGTTCTGAAGCAGTCATTATAATATTTTGATTAATTTCTGAAAATTCTTCAAGACTATTTGGATCAATATTTCTGGCCGCCAGTGTGAATACAACGGCCCCACGCCCACTGCACTTCAGTGCAATTCAGTGCGTCTGCTTTGCATTTCGTTTTCGATTTCAGTCATCGTTCCGGGCCACTGTCGTGGTGTCTTGATGTGGTGCCTGGTGCTCCACCCACCTGTCGGCGGCTTCGGGCTCATAATTGAGGCATATTGTAGATGGAGTCTCGTTGTACTAATCGTGGCATTAGTTCACTCCACAAGTTTATATGGCGCGTCTTCTGGGCTTATCAGAAGGTTGGCAATGTCGCCAAGTCGCGTCGGTTGTCGGTGGTCACGTTTCTCAATCCCATTGCCATTCCCATACCATTCAGCTTCTCGTTTCCATTCTCTGTTATCCGTCCTCCTTTGCAATTTTCCCATGTTTATTTTACTTAAGTCGCATTTTGCAGCTGCGTGCACAAAATTGCCCGGCGGAATGAATTCTCCTGCTATATAGTAGATGAAGTCTTTGACCGTGAAATGTGGTTTGCTGGCTAATGGGGATATGGACTAGCTTCCATCCCTCTGTATCTGAGAGGCTATCAACGCAGCTCTTTAACTTGCAATTTTATTACTCGCCTTTCTTTGCACTCCGCTTATAAGTAGAGTAAGTTTCAGTTTACAGCAGAAGCAATTGTGCATTCCTGGAACCCAATCAAAATATAATCTATTTGTCATACGAGAGTAGTTTTTTATCTCCTTTTACGCTTTAGATAATAGTTATATAGTTTTAAGGGTGCATAGACTCCCTTGGGATTAAACCGAATAGTTTCCAAAATAATAATAAATAGAAGTAGAAAAAAAATACAGATCTCTAAAATGATCACAGCCCTCATGTTCAGAATACTTAAATACCCCTGCGAATTTGCTCATAAATTTTATTGCTCTCGCATTGAACCTAGGTCATGGTTGGCATGGTTTATAATGTCAGATGAGTTTTTCAAAATATTTACGAAAGCAGTGGAGAATTTAATTGATATTTATTTGGGGGAAGGTTTAATAGAAAATTTGAGATACAAATTTTGGTGATATTGCAATATGAGGGAAATTATTTTTCCAAATACTTAATAATTTTTCGAAGGAACAAAATAAGTTTAGAATTTATTCGGGGGAAGGTTTAATAGAAAATTTGAGATACAAATTTTGGTGATATTGCAATATAGGGGAAATTATTTTCCCAAATAACAAATACTTTAATAATTTTTCGAAGGAACAAAATAAGTTGCGAATTTAATTTATATTTATTTGGCGGAAAGTTTAATATAAAATATAGAGATATACATTTTGGTGATATTCCAGTATTGGGAAAATTGTTTTCCCAAATATCAAATACTTTGATCATTTTTAGAAAGAACAAAATAACTGAAAAATCGATATTTCGTAACGAACAATCAAAAGTGCAGAATTTAATTGATATTTATTTGGAGAAAAGTTTAATAGGAATCTTGAGATAAAAATTTTGGTGATATTGCAATATTTGGGAAGTTATTTATAATAAAAAATACTTTGATAATTTTTTAAAGGCAACAAAATAATCGAAAAATCTTAGTTTCGTAACGAACAAAACTCATAACTTAGCGACATTCGAATTTAACGTATTCTGCTTCGTAGTTTTCCACGCGTTTATCTCCCAAGTTGTGTTCTATTGTCGCCTCTGCTATTTTTTTCTGGTTCAACTTCCGCGTGCTTTTTATTTTCACCATGTCGTGTTGTTGTCCCCATATTATTATTTTTCGCTCTGTCGTTTTTGCATTTCGCGCGCGCTTTGGTTATGCACTCGTATCGCGAGCACTCGAAAGCAAACTAAAAATGGCGCCAAAAGTTTGCCATATTACCTGCACAAAAAAGAGAGAGCGAACGAAGAGCGAAAGAGAGGGCAGAACAGTACCGAACAGAACCGCATTGAAATGGACGCGTGCCGCAGTTGCACAGTGTATAAAGCTCTCCTCTCCGCCATTTGGGTTTCTTCAATGCGCACAATTAGTTGGATTCATTGATTCGACAATGTCCAACACTTGAGCACACACTCAAATACAGATCTTGCCGCCATACAACTGAAGGCGTCGCAGCTGGCGCCGCTGCTGACGTCGACGTCGACGCCGTTAGTGTTTTGCCCTTGTTATTGTTGTCACTTGATGATGATGATCATCGCCTGTCAAACGACTTGTGATTCCGTGCACTGGCCGCTTGTTTGTTTGTTGTTTTTTTTGGCAAAGTTCTCGCTTATTTCAGCGTGTTTACACTCGCCTTTTGTTCGCTAATCGCACAGAACCTGCTCAAATATTTATTGTGGTTATTCTTATCAAAACTGTCATAGAAATATGACCGCACGAACACTAGATTTTCAGCATATCGAAGCGGTTTGTTATTCGTTTGGAGCATAGCTAAATAATCAATTCAATGCGCTACAATCATGAGAATAGCACGATGTGCTCAATATTTGTGCCACCAGTGTGCAATAGTACACTGCTCGAAATAAATGTGGGCGAAAACTTTGCCAGTTTTATCAGCGAGCACAGCTATTAAAAGTCACCACTGTTCGCTCACCAACAGCAACGACACACAGATACACACACACACACACAGTGTCAGCTATATGTATATGTATATGTGTATGTATATAGCTGCAGCGAACGGTTGTTTGCCCTGTCGACATCCACTGCGCAAATCCCTGTAAAAGTATCTACCCTAAAATGCTGTCACTGCGCACTAGCTCGAGCTGGAACTCGAACTGAAAGTCGCATTCAGCAGCAACGCTTTGCAGTTTGGGTGGCTCAAATGGGTCGTCGTCGCTTTGTTGTATCTTCATGCTGGGATTCGGTTTGGGTTTGGGTTTGGGTTTGGGTCTGGGTCTGGGATTGGGTTGTTGTTCGCAGGGTTTGGGTGTTTGGTTGGGCTCGTACATTTTGCTGTGCGCAGGCAACAACCACTGAGTGTTTTAAGCAGCGCAGTCGGCGCCAGCAGCTGCGTTGTCGGCATTAAAAATGCCATAAACTCGACACACACACACACCCACTTGCACACACACACGCACACACACACACACACGGCATACAGTCGCAGTGAAGAGATAAGTGGAAGCAGCGGTAATTTTATGCCTCTGTACACGTATATGTATGCGTATTTGTGTTTGCGTTTGTGTTTGTGAGCTCTGTGCTTTTCAGCAATTTCACATTTCATCCATTTGACTGTGACGCCAACGCCAACGTCGACGGCAACAGCGACTGCGACTGCGACGACGACGGCGACTGCGACGTCGACTTCTTTTCAATTTTTAGATCAACGCTATAATGTCAGCCCTGCCTCATTTTGTATGCCATTTAATATCATTTGTTGTCCTTTCCTTTCCTTTGCTCTGCTTTCCTTTGCTCTGCTTTCCTTTCATTTATTTCGCTTGTCCCTAGTCGCTTATCTATTATGCATGGTCTGTGTGGGAAGCCGCACTACGCTGCGTATGCGTAACGTCCGCACTTTTCACCATATAGTTGCTCTTAATAAGCCAACGCACATTACGAATGTGCTCAATGTGACTAATAAAGCATGACACACTGTTGAGCTTTTATGTTAATGAGAAATTGGGCAAAATAATCCATATGCACATGTATCTTGAGTGAATATATGTATCTATGAAATACGCTCAAGTTTCCACTGCATTTTTAGCTGTATATTTTATATAGTATTTTATAGTGTACAAAATTGTGTTAGACACGGCAGGTAGAACGAATTATATTGCAATTTGCTTAGCTGATTAGGAAAAACCAGCAATCTTTAAATACAACATTTTTTTGAAAACATTTTCGACCAAAATACTTCATAAATTCATTTCCCTTTGCTATATAACAAAATTATATTAAATATATGTATATAATGTATACTTTAAATTCAAGACTTCTGCATTTAAAATAAATGTGCTGTAATTAGCGAGTCTAATTTGTCTAATCATACACATTTCGTTAAGCTGGCTGCTGAGTTTCACTTTCTGTGGCCTAAAACGCTGCATACTTCGTGGCGCATATGCTGCTCGTGGAAAATAACATGGCATTGTTATCCCTTAATCCAGCCACGCAACACTTTGCATCCACAAGCTACAAGCGATGGCTTTATGAACTTGGTCACGTTATGACGGGCCACACGGCAAACGAAAGTCTCACACGCATAACGCACAACGCACAACGCATAACTAAGGCTGCCTAGTTACCTACATATATCTGGGTACGATTCTGCACCTATCAATGGCTGACAGCTTCTTCTAGGACACCCACACACGAATGCATACGGAACACACATCCATGTGGACTGACAGACAGAACGGTTTTCGCTTTCGTTTTTGCCACACACACACACACACACAGCCGCCATGTGAATGTGTGTGTGTGCGAATATGGCCAACATGTGTCGTGCTTGTTAGAGGAATCTTTTGGTGTTATTTCGCATTTGGCCAACGCGTAAGCTCTGCTGCTCTTGCCGTCATTCCTGCTGCCTTGTGTGCATCACGTGTTGCCGCCTCGTGTGGCAGCATTGACAACACCACTGCGTGTGTGGCCGCATGTGTGGCATGAGGTGGCGTGAGGTGGCATGAGGCTGCCTGTGGGCGTCACAGTTGTGTGCCGCCTTCTCCTGTTGCTGTTGCACCGTGTGGCACAGTGACTGCGCACAGTTGTTGGTCAGTTGAGCAGTGATTGGATTTGTCGCGCTTGATTGATATGATTCCAAGCTTGCCACTTGCAACTTGCCACTTGCCACTTGGAATCACCTTCGCGCGTTGATTTATTGTGCTAAGTTTCCTCTCGCCGCTTCGCTGCGTTGTTAACCCAATTGCCAAGGAAACTCGTCAGCAGCATCGTCGTCGTTTTCATCGTTGTCGTCGTCGTCGTCGTTTGTCGCCGTCTCGTGCTCGCTGCGTTGTTTGTCTGTATTCCTCAGTATTTGGGTCAAGTGCATGGAGGCGATTGTCTGTTGCTGCCTCCTGATGATGTTTATGACGACATGCTGCTGATGATGTTGCTGCTAGCACGTAGACAGCGAAATTTGCATAACGCATACGCAGTGCAGTTTAAGGGAGGCTAAACGACATTTAACAGGCAATTGATGCATTAGAGCTTGTTCACAATTTGTGCTATTTGCAGGCAATTTAACAGAGAGAAGTTGCAAACAATTTATTGATGATGACACTCAATTAATGAATGCAATATTTAGTTGGCTTTGAAGTTGTGTTCGTTTGTTGATTTGTTATTAATATACCCAAATCATTTTAAAATACGTAAACTTGATTTCAATATTTGATGTTCTGGTTTGTCAAAGAAGTATGTATTTGAGATGCAAGTTTGGGAGTCGGTTGCTATTTTGAGCAATGTCAAGGGCCACATAAAGGCTTCGATTTCCGTTTATTCATTTGCCAAACTGCACATACTGCCAGCACATAAGTATTCTATTTATTTAAGGACATTGCACTGCGACTTCCCGCATACATACACAGGTGCACATATGTGCTGCCTGCTGAGTACATAAATATACTGCCATGTTCGATTGGTCAATTGTCAAATTATGGTTCGCATATACATACACAACATTGCTGCATAATTGAGTGAACCTATGTAAACGGAATGTGGCATTCCCTACACATAATATTCAAGCTTATGTGCACATAAAAAAGGCTGTGGGTGTGTGTACAGTCGGTTTCACAATATGCAGAAATGCACATAGCGCCAGGCAATTATTGAATATTTAATGGGCTCAAAAGGTAAAATGCCTGGAATTGCATTCATAATTGCGCTTGCATAATGCGTGTAATGCGAAAAGTATTTGTCATGACACACAAATGACAAATTAAATTGATTTTCGATTGCCTACTTTTACCTTCTGACTAAACGCGAATTGTTTCTTCCCGTTGCAGCTTTTGAATTTCGTTTGAAACCACCGCAACAACAACCACAACAACAGCAAACATGAGTGGCGAGCGTCCGAAGCGTCCTCTGTCAGCGTACATGCTGTGGCTCAATGAGAACCGCGAACAGATCAAAAAGGATAATCCCGGCAGTAAGGTCACAGACATTGCAAAGCGTGGCGGAGAACTGTGGCGTGGATTAAAAGACAAAACCGTAAGTGATGCCCCCAAACTAAATGATAACGAATTTGATATTAACCTATTGCATTTTGTGGACAGGAATGGGAACAGAAAGCCATCAAAATGAAGGAGGAGTACAACAAGGCGGTGAAGGATTATGAGGCAAATGGCGGCACCGACTCTGGTGCGCCCAAGAAGCGAAAGAAGGTCGCCGCCAAGCCCGCCAAGAAGGCCAAGAAGAAAGAGTCATCCGAGGAGGATGAGGAGGATGAGAGCGAGTAAAAATAATCTAAAGCAAAATGCAAACGGCAAACCGGCGTTCGCATCAGTTTTAAAATACATTTTACTAATGTAATTTTTTAAGTGACATACAAAAGAGAAAAAAAACATTAAAAAAACACGAAAAAAAAATGTAAACCTTAAACCTTTAAATATGCACTAAACACAAAACACCCACACAACAACAACAACAACAACAACCCATAATATAAGTTACAACATAATTTCCAGTCAAAGAAAACAAAAAAACAAAACAAATGAAAAAAAACTAAAAAAAAAACAAACAAAAAACAAAAACTAGCAACTGTTTCTTAATAGGTTTGTACGTATCTGTATGTGTATGTATCGACACTTCATTCAATCGCGTTTCTTCGTCTATTTACTATTATATTCCTCATCCAGCCAAGTGGAGCTTCAATGGGTTCCACATTTCAGATCAGCATCAGCATCAGCATCATGAGGTTAAATGATAAATGTTCTATTTTGGCGGCAAACTAATGTAAATGTTTATATATGCATAGCGTTCCACAGTTTTTTGTGCGCATGGGAAACGTCGGGAGACTTATCCTGGATAATGTGTGTCCAACGATTCCTTTTATTCGTCCTTTTAGCAGACGTTCTCAATTTAATTACATACAATTTATAAAGTTTAAATCAACAATCCAACAAGTTATACATTTTAATATATACTTAAGTATATATAATTAAATGGATATATATATATACATATATATTTGAATATGTATATGCGATTATGTAATTTAAATGAAAATACAAAAACAAAACCAACAAATATTACAAAATATGTAATTGTAAATGTAGAGCTGAACGGAATATTATTTAAAAATATATGAATAAAAGAAATTACAAAAAAAAAACTAAACGTTAGCTTATTTTTCAAATGTTGGATTTTTTTTTTGAGTTGAAAGAAATTTGAAATTTTAGGGATTACTTTTTACATTGCCAATTTAAGGGAAATTTAATGTCGGTATATTTAGGTTGAAAGCTGAAACGAAAGCTCTACATTTATTTCGCTGCAAATAAAAGCTTAAGCAGTTTAACAGCGAGCGTCTCTGTTAAGTGACTGTTAAATAGCAGTTACGCTTTAAATGCAGCAAAAACATGTTAAACTATTCAGGAAGAGTTAATTCTGAGTAATTTTAAGCTTGCACTTGGAAGTTGAATAATAATTTTGTAGTAAATTTGTCATATATTTTCGATGACTTCCTAATACATTTTTGACCACTGTACTGGCGCCTGCGCTGTCCTGTGTGAAGAAGGCGAAGCCAAGTCAGCTGCTGCCTTTGGCGTCGTCCACGCGCTTATCATTGCTTAGTTGGTTCGTTGTCTGTCAGCTCGAGAGGAGGTGAGTGGCAGTCTTTGTGTCTTCTGCTGAGTTCTGCGTAATTGCTGGAGTGCAAGTGAAAAATGCAGTTACAATTAAGTGGAAAAGCGCAACGATTTTTATCATCTAAACGCAATTAAATTGTGCAGCACTGAGAGTTGCAAAACTTGAGCGAGATTTGTAGTTTTTGCAATGAAAAAGAAAACACCTGTTGAGTGAACGCTAACGAACTTCAATGGAGGACAAACTGCAGTTGCGGGAAAAATCAATAATGCTTAACATATGGCAGCAGGCAGATAAGACAGATTAAACACGTCGCAATATCTTTGTGCATTAATCATACGCCGCGTGTGCCACGCAACGAATATTACATTTCTTGCAGACGAAACAGCAAAACGGCCAACTGAGCCGCATGACCCTGAACTTTGAACTGGCAGTGAACTCTCACGGAAGTAAACAACAACAACTACGACAACAACCACGATATGGCCAGCATGGGCCGCTTTCGCAAGGTAAAAGAAAAAACAAAGAAATTACTTAGTTTCATGCAACCAACTTCGGCATGCCGAAGTTTCGACGACCTAACGGGGAGTTTAAGATGGTTAAATTTTTGACATAAATTATTCAAATGCAAATTGTTCAGAAAATATTGAAATATTCGTACTACTAGAACAGTAAAACTTTTGGGCAAGTGATCAAGTGATTATATAATACATATAATAAAAATCATCAATAATAATATTTGTTAAATGAAGATTATAGATTAGAATAAAACTAAATATAATGCATCAATAATGATATTTGTTAAGGAAAAACTCTTTGACATATATTTAAGGATATTCATTTTAAATTATATATAGAAAGTAGTTCGCTGTTAATTGTGCCATAAACACTTTGAGGTAAATTAATTTTGTAGTACAATTTCTCAAAGCTGACAACAAAACAGCAGATAAATAATTGATTAATTTCACAATATCAATGCTACATTTCGCATATTAAAACTGCATTCAAATTATATGTCTACCTGAGCATTAATTCAAATCTGATGAATAGATCATTCAATTAGAGTCTCTGTAAACTAGTTTTTGCTCATTTACCAATATCGAAGTTCAAGTTCATTAATCGACTCAATTTAGAATTACATTAAACGCACGCTCCTCTGCAATTTATCATTTCAATTGCGGGTCTCCAGAGTTCACAGCCTTCACCGCAGTTGGACTCCATGGCGTCTGGGGGCTGGTTGAATGTCCTTCTGGGGCCAAAAAGCGCGGCACGCGCTTCACCTGACGGCAGAGAACTCGCCATCGTTTGGCTTTCCGATTGCTGATAGATGAGCCGGGGGGTGCTCTGGGGGGGGAGGGGCGGGGCAGCTGCTCGATTAAATCGATTGAAAGTGATTGTGCGGGCGTCCCGAGGCAATTAGCATGCAAGGCACAGCTGCTGTTCGTTAGCCGTGTTTATTGCATTTGCGTGCTGAGCGCGATGCCCGTTTGCCTTGCTGGGCAGCAAAACAAACTCAAGTCTGTCCGCATTCGCATTCGCATTCACAGTCGAACCAGCGCAGCGTGGAGCTCGTCGACACGGAGGCGAGTGCAGCGCTGTTGAGGTCATCCCCCAACATATTGGAGAACTTCGCCTACGACGATCCAACCATCCAGCCCGCTCAACTCAAGCGGATGGCGACGACGCCGCGTCAGGCGGCCAAGCGACCGCCATCGCCGCGCTTCTGCGAGACGCTGGAGCGGCACGCGTTCATGCGGAACGTGATCAATACGCGGCCGGAGCCGCAGCGTCGCTACTCGACGCCCGGCGAGAAGGAGGCGCATGTGCGACGCAGCCTCGAGGAGATCTCCAAGGACATCAAGGAGATCGAGCAGTTTGTCAGCGCCACCGAGCAGCTGCTGCAGCGCGAGAAGGAGCAGGAGCAGCGCCAGGTCGTCAGACGCGACAAGGAGAACAAGACGCCCAGTCCGGCCAAGCGGATCACGTACAAGATCAACGCCTACAAGGCGCCCTCCTCGCATCGTCGCCAGCGGCCCAACAGTCCGCGCTTCTATCACTCGCGTTTGTACTTTCGGAACGGACGCATCGGCTGCCTGGATGCCGAACGCTCCGGCCAGGGCGGCAACATTGAGAGCACCCATGCGCTGGTCAAGCACATACTGAAGCACGAGAAGCCGCTGGTCAGTCCCGACAGCGTGCGGCGTGTCCTGCAGCCGCAATACATCGAGATGACGCCGCTGCCCGGCGCAGTGCCCGAGCCGGATCCCATTGCGGCTCAGCGGGCGGCCGAGCTGCGCAGCGCCACGGGGCAGGTGATACTGGAGCAGGCGACGGAGCAGCCGGATGCGTGTGACGACAACTCGCAGGCGATGGAGGACGAGGACGAGCAGGATGTGCAAATCTGCTACAACGAGTCGCCGGAGCTGCAGAACAACGATCGCAACCTGCGCACCACGCGCTCCTCCTCGCTCAACGAGAGCGAAATCGTTGCCGTCGTCGAGGCGGATGCGGTGGTCACCTCGGCGGAGCAGCAGCGTCCCAGCAGCGCCGGCAGCCTGGACTCGCAGGGCCAGCAGTTCCTGCGCGATCAGGTGCGTCATCTGGTGCGTCGCTTCACGGCCCGCGCCAACAAGGTAAAGTCTCGCATCGAGCTGCCGCCGACGCCCTCATCGAGCAACGCCTCGTCCCCGACGCCGCCGGCCAACCAGGCCACGCTGCACGCCAGCACCAAGAGTCTGCATCCGTCGCCGGGGCACAAGGTGCGTCTGGTGCCCGCCGGGCAGTCGCCGCATCGCGGACGCCTCTTCGAGGCGGACACGCCGCGCTCCAACGTCTGGCTCTGCTCGAGTCTGTGCGGCGCCAACAACGACGAACGCACTCTGGATCCGCAGGGCAAGATCTACATCTCCTGGCTTTGCGTGGTCTCCTTGTCGTTCCTCTACAATGCCTGGGTGATTCCGCTGCGCGCCTCGTTTCCCTTCCAGACCAAGGAGAACACCAACATCTGGCTGGCCTGCGACTTCTGCGCGGACATCATCTACCTGCTGGACGTCGTCTTCTTCAAGCATCGCGTCATGTATCTCTTCGAGGGATTCTGGGTGAAGAACAAGAACCTCACGCGCAAGAACTACATGAGGAAGCTGCAATTCAAGGTGAGCTGCAAGTCGATGCATCCATTTAAATAATAGAACATATATAGATAATAGTAGTTGCCTTAGGAATAATATATTTAAAATGTAATTTACGTATGACAGATAATCAAGAAGTCTTAAATCAAGTCCATATGATGCTAAAATTGTATCCCAGAAGTTACATTCTTAAATCAGTAGCAGCTTCTTGAACAATACCATCCATTGATCATTATTCAAATAAGATTGTTCTTAATTTTTAAAATGAATTTATTTACTTTTATTCTTCTTATCAAAATTTTCAAATAATTGAACCCCGAAAGTTAATGCTCAAATCAAAAGCAAGTTTTTTGATTAGGATTGCTCAAAACAAAAAGTTACAAAAAATCATCGTAAGACTTAAGGTAACAAATTAATAGTATTTATTAGAAGAAGAGAAATTACAACATTCGCTCAGACTATTTTTAAAAATAAAAATAAAAATAATAATAAAATGTTTGAGTTTGAGAATTGTTCCATATTTTAAACATTTTTGAAATGCGACATCATTCTGAAAACAAGACTTTTAAATCTTACAAAATATTGTGATTTTAAAAATGAATTATTAGCAGGTCAGCAAATTCTAATATCTTTAAATTGAACAAACAACTGGCGAAATAAACATTATTTTTCATTACTCAATTTTTATAAAATGTATCAAATTGCTATTTTGATAATTTCAGTCTGAATGAGCATTTTATTGTTTCTCTTGTTAAAACGATTTTCTGATATCTTGCATTACTTCTTGACAGCTGGACATCTTGGCCTTGTTGCCCCTGGAGCTCTTCTACCTGCGGTATGGCACAGGCGCAGTCTGGCTGCGATTTCCGCGCTTCTTCAAGATCCAGAGCTTCTGGGAGGTCTTCCGCCTGCTGGATCGCGTCATCTCCTCCCCCCACTTCGTAAGTGACTCCAAGCTCTCTATCTCCAGTTGCTCAAACTCTGAATTACTCTTCGATAGGTGCGCGTGGCCAAGACGCTGACCTACATGCTGTACATGATCCACATAACTGCCGCCTTGTACTACGCCTACAGTGACTACCAAGGATTGGGCCAGAATCGTTGGGTCTTCAGCGGCAGAGGACATCCGTATGTGAGATGCTTTGCGTTTGCCACCAAAACCGCGACTTCGATTGGCAAGAATCCGAAGCCGGAGCGGCAGGGCGAATACGTGTTCATGACTGTCGCCTGGCTGATGGGCGTCTTTGTGTTCGCCCTGCTCATTGGCCAGATCAGAGACATCATTTCGACGGCGACACGCAATCGACACGAATATCGCCAGCTGGAGGACGAGACGCTGGAGTACATGAGGCGCTTGAACCTCTCGCAGGAGGTGCAGTCGCGGGTGAAGATGTGGTTCCAGTTCACCTGGGAGCAGCAGCGCACCTTGGGTGAGTTGACATCCCCAGCTCAACTCGGCAGTTTATTGAACACCTTGAACTCTTTCAGATGAGTCCAATATACTGGATGCGCTGCCCATCAATCTGAAGACGGACATCGCCATCTCGGTGCACATCCAGACGCTGTCCAAGGTGCAGCTCTTCGCCGACTGCGAGGAGGCCTTGCTGCGGGATCTGGTCTTGAAGCTGCGTGCGGTCACCTTTCTGCCGGGAGACTTTGTGTGCCGCAAGGGCGAAGTGGGCCGAGAGATGTACATTGTGAAGCTGGGCCAGGTGCAGGTCATGGGCGGACCTGGCAGCGATGTTGTGCTGGCCACGCTCACCGAGGGCTCCGTGTTCGGGGAGATCAGTTTGCTGGGCATCAATGGCGCCGATCGACGCACCGCGGATGTGCGCTCCAAGGGCTACTCCAATCTGTTTGTGCTGTCCAAGTCGGATCTAAACGAGGTCATCGCCTATTATCCGAATGCGCAGGCGATACTCAAGAAGCGCGCTCGACAATTGATGCGCAAGAATGCGGCTAGAGAGCGCGAGGAGGAGGAGCAGGAACGTGCTCGCAGTGCTCTGCAGGCTGACGTGGTCATTGGCAATCCCAAGACACCTGAAACGCCGCCCAAGCTCCTGCAGACTGTCATCCAGGCGCTACCCTTCGAGTCGCCAGCCGTCGTGCTCATCACCCGCGGCTCGAAGCGTGTGCGGCGCAAGCGGCAATCGGTGCAGATGGAGACGATTGTGGAGCCCACTTTGGATGTCGCCGGCTGCGCTGAGACGACCCAGCAGTCGGGTCATCGGGACCGGGACAGTCTGGTCATGAAACCCGGTCGCGGTTCACCCGACTTGTTGTCCTCCATCCAGCAGGAGCTCAAGACCAAGCACAAGTTCATCAATCTGACCGACTCCGAGAAGGCGCTGATCATCACACAGTCCGCCAACAATTCCACGGAGTGTGTCCAGGAGGAGGATGTGCTGTAATCGGAACACACTTGAGTGCTATATGTATTATGTATTAACTCTGCGATATATTATATGTGTATTATTGCTTTGTGAATGGAAATGAAACTGTTTAACAAACTATGCTTTATATTAAATATATAGTTCTAAGATGACGTCAAGATTTTTCCTTACATTGATATTGGATTAACTGTGAAACTTAAATATTTTGTTAACCTTAATTATAGTTTGGTGTAGGATTTTTTAAATTTTCGGATTTATAATGTAATACTTATTACATTTAACTATGAAAATGTTAGATACTACTTGAGGTCAGAAAGAAAAGGGAATAATTTTAAAAGGGAAAAATTTTATTTTAATTTTGCGATATTTTTTATTTTGAAAATTCTTTGTTAAATACGGATTTTTTTTCACTTTGACTTTGGCTTTAGAAATTGAATATTTAACACATTTAACTTAAAAATTATTTAAATATGCCATATATATTTTATTATTCGTAGTTTTATAAAGAGATTGTTGATTATATCGTAGTCATTTTGGATATAGTTTAGAAACTAGTTAGAGCTTTGACACAAAGTTTGTTAAGGGAATTATTTAAATTTGTTAGATATTTTGTAGTATAAAACTTCTTAGTTAAAAAGGAAAAAATGCTAATATTCTGTTAGAGATTTTCCCTTATAACATTCAAATTTGTGTTGATTCGTGAACCAAAGTCCCAAGATTATTCCAAAATGATAACAAACGCATTTATGTTTTTAAAGATCTTTATAAATTTCAGATTTAGCTTGTCTCTTTAATACAATAACAAAATAGTTAAGATTAGATGTGCTCCTGTATTTACGAGTATTTTAAGTTGTATTCAGTTCATTTCTAAATGTTAGAAACCTTTCCCGACTACTGAACCGGCAGCCAGGCCGACAGCCTAGGAACGTATATCCTTGTAGTGCTTGTCCTGATCCGAGTTGTCCAGCTTGATCGAGTACTTGCCAATGAGGGAACCCTCCACATCGGCCTGGCCCTGGGGATTGAAGACGGGTCCATCGCCAACCACCTCCATGTCGTCCTTCACCACACGATAACCGTTCTCATCGGCCTCGTAGTGAACCTTGCGCTTGACAAACCCGTCGTAGTAGGAATAGAAGCCGCTGACCTTTGTGCCATCGCGTGTCTCCTCCCGCTGGATTTCGCCATCGTTGATGCCATCGCGAACCTGGCTGCCAAAGGCGTATTGTGCACTCTCGTTCTGTTCTTTTTCCAGCCTGAGTTTCTCCTCCTGATCGATGTCGTCATTCAGCTGGGTGAGCAACAGAAATAGCGATAAGTTAATTACTAGTAATAGACCTTTGGGAACTCCCCCTTTTCCCATAAATCGAAGTTGTAATGAAATGTTTACAGCTCTTTCAAGTCACACCGATTTGTTGCATAGTAAACACTATAAACACACGACCCACTGTGTGAGTCAGTAGACCTCCCAGTGAGGGTCTCTCGAACTGAGGTTGCAAAAACGAGTTCGTTTGCATTTTTTCACGTTATTTTGCCCGAAGTATTTTTGAGTAGTTTTTTATTATTAATTTGTCTTATGTCGTTGCGGGCAGAGCGTTTGACTTGCATGAACGGAAACACTAATTGAAAGATATGTCGAAGCTAGCGACAATAGATCGGACTATAATATCAACCAGATGAGCTACACGCTCTATAAAGTTCATCCAGTTGCCAGATATCTGCATAAAATAATCATAACCAAGAGTAGCTTATTTGGAAGCAGGTTCATTCTTAATTTTACGTTTTTGCCATGAAATTCAAGATTTCCGCAATTCGGAAGTTACACGATGAAACAATTTAATAAAGTGGAAATTTATGTGCATGATTTGTGATTTGTGAGGTGGAACCTCTTCCCATTACATTTATCACCTACAAACTAAGGTATGAAATGCATTAAATGTGAGTTTTCAGCTCTTGAAATTTATTTTTAATTACAATTTGCACGTTTTATTGCACTTCGAATGTGCGAAATAATTGAGGGAATTAAGTTTTCTTGGTAAATGGGGTAGTTATGTGAAGCGTTTGTTTTTTTTTGCGATATTAGTTGAAATTATAAAAATATATATATTATTTTTAAGAAATTAAATTCAATAGTTAGAAAATGGTTTGCTTTAGGTAAACTTTTGTTTACCGGAACAGCCTAAACATTTATATTGTAAATTATAGAAATTATGAATAAAATAAAAATTATGAAAATATAGTTTTTGTTACTACGGGTTTTTACTACTGATCTGAAATACCGTATAATATCAAAGTATTGAAGTAAAATCGATATAATTGATAAACTAATTGATGATCTTTCTACGAATGAAAGTTAATTGCGAATGCTTCCTTTTGTTATCTAACTTATATATGGATATTTCCTGGAATTATTTCGTAATGGCAGTGCTAGTTTAATGATCTATTGTAGCGCTCTCGCAGCAGTCTCGCTAGTCGTATCGACGAGTATCTGGCAGATATGTAAATGCAAAAGTCAAATTGATAAGTGTCGCTGCCAGTGTGTTATTCTTTTTGTTTAATCACGCGACAAAGCGAAAAACAAAACGACGAACGAAGAACGACAAATGAAAAACGAAATACAAAATGTGACGACAACCTGAAACTGGTTCGAGTAGTAGGCGGGGATCGTGGCCAGCACTGGGCACAAATATAAAGCTCAGCCGGCGACAGTTGATGTCGACTAAAGCAACGAGGCGGACGTGCAACACAAACTACCAAGAAAATGGGTACGTATATACCTATAAGTTGATATATACAATTGGATCGCAAATTAGTGACACACTCTCTTTTCTCTCTTTCTCAGCCAAGTCGAGTTTTTTGCTGGCGATATTGGTGATCGTGGCCTGTGTGGCCGTTACACTGGCGGCCGGCGGTAAGTCATGGCCAAATGGCCATTGACCAGTTTGTGTTTAAGCCAAATGCGTATTTCGTATTTCGCAGACTGCCCCTCCTCGACCAAGGTGACGAACTGCACGCCCAAGTGCCTGCATGACAGCGAGTGCAGCGCCATCGGTGGCAAGTGTTGCCCCAATTTGTGCAACGGCCGCAGCTGTGCCGCATCGAATGTGCTGGGCAACTCGGGTGGCGACAAGTCGCCCTTCGGCAGCAAGAACTGTGAGTTGAATCAGATACTTTTAATAACTGATCACAAAGTGCTAAACTGTTCTAATCTGCTTGCAGCTGGCAGCTCGGGCAGCTATTGTGGCAATGTCAAGTGCGGCAGCTTCGAGAAATGCGACACTGATCGCAGCACCAAGAAGCCCAAGTGCGTGCGCGCTTAACTTAAGATTGACCAGGACACAATAAAACCTTCTATATATACTCGTGTATATATTTCTTTTTTCTCTTTTCTTATTTTTTATTTAATTTTCACTCACGGGTGCGGCAAAGGCAACGCTGACCAGCAGGCTGGCGATCAACACGAATTTGAACATTTTGTATTTTTATTGTGGATGGTTCGTTGGACACGAGCTCTGCACGCTGCAAGTAGACTTTGTACTATGGCTTGTTGGCAGTGCGAGTAAGTTGCTTTTATAATACACTTGAAGACACACACACGCACACTCGCGCACTCACACAGACACACAGTCAGGTGGGAGCAGCGACGCCGGCGCAGACTTAAAGCTTCAGTTTGGTTACTCGTATCTGGCATTTTGGCTATGGGGACATGTAGTTGCATTTGAGATGCGATCTGGAGCTGTTTACTTTAGTATTACAAATTTCTTGTCATATTTGTACATTTGGCAATCTCGCAAGCGAGCGAGAGAAAGAGCGAGAGTGAGACAGAGACAGAGCGACAGAGAGACAACTTGTTGCAGCTGAGCCCTTGCAGCTGTCAGAAGATGGAGGATGGAAGATGGCATTGCATAATCGAGGCTCAAGGTCAGTTGGTCAGAGGCGAACCAGTTTCAACTGCTCCCCAAAGTGCGGGAATGCTCTGCACTCAGTACGTCTTCATTTTTTTGTGTGCTTTTGGCCAACTTATGTAATTTATGTGAAGTTGCTTTTTTTTTTTTGTGTGCAAATTGAAAGCTTCGATTGTGTGCGTCTTGCTTTATTTATGTTTGTTGTTGCTGGTATTGTTCGCTTACGAGGAAGTAAGTGGCGCATTACGTTGACTGTGGGGCACCCTTTTGAAAACGCGACGGCACAACAACAAACAGACAACAGACAGCAGACAGCAGGCATCGGCAACGGGGCCAAAGAGGCGGACCTGGTGGATTCGGGCAATGCAATTTTTTCTATACATACATACATATAAGTGCCTGCCACGCACAGTGAGCTGAACAAGTTTTCAGCCAGCTTCGAACAGCTGAAGCTGAAGCTGAAGCTGTAGCTGAAGATGGTTTCAGCTTGAGCAGAGCAATCAGTAAGTGGTTTTGACAGGGTCGAGTTCTGGTTATGCGGCATCATAAAAAACAAGAAAACTTTAAAGTTTTTCACAACATATTCAATGCGTGCGCTGCTGCTTTAGAAAGGAACGCATTTCGAAATGGGAAAAAAAACAATTTAACATTTTTGTTAACATTTATTTTTCGAACAAAGTTTGGGTTCTCAGGAAATTCAATTCAAAATGTAACATACTATGAATAAAGAAAAAGAAAATATTTAAAATTAATATTATGAATAAATAAATTCTATAATTTTATAAAAGTTTACGTATGAAAGTTTTCCTAAATAAAAAAAATATAAAAATTATAAAAATATTTATATTAAAATATAAAGTTTACTTTTAAATACTCTAACAGAAAAGAATTCGAAAGTATTAACAAAAAATGATTAAAAACGTAAATATGTATAAAGAAAATATATATATGTATATTAATTAATATGTTAAATATTTATATTACAAATTAAAAGCTTACTATTGGAAAATCTTATAGAAAAGAAAGAAAGAAAGCAATAACAAAAGAAATATATAAGCTCATAAATATTAATAATTATTTGTCTTGTAAAAGTTGCCTCATAAACTCATAAATGTTAAATACAATTTTTCGTATTTAAAAAAAAAATAACTTACGTACTTTAAATATAAATAATTAAAATATTTAAGAAAGCATTAATGATGTTGTTCACCAATAGAAAGCAACAGCAGCGCATAATTATATTTATCATTACAAACTGGAAACGTGACCAAAGAAAATATTCTATGCGTATTCTATGAATTTTTTTATTTAAATTTTTCCGAATGTCATTCGGAATGCTGATCATGTTTATCACATTGCCAGCTTTGGGTTTCGGGCAGTTCATACCACTGTTTGTGGCACATCCGTTCGTTCCACTTTCGTTTCGCGACTCTTACCCCATTCACTCGGTATGCCATATGCTGGAGTTGTTTTGGGCTCCCCGACATGTTTGCCACACCACTTGCAATGGAGCGATGAGTCTTTGAGCATGTAACTAATAGGAGTTTAGTCATCTCTGTTTTTTTTCTGCGCTTACTCAGCTCTGTTTTCTGTTTTCTGTTTTTGTGTTTATCTTATTTTGTGTGTGTTTTTTTTTTTTTAATTTGGATGGTGAATTCCGTTTGATATTGAGGCGTCTCGAAAAGACGAAAAACCCATAAAGACAATTGTTGTTATACATAGTCAGGTAGTTGTTGATGTTGCTGTTGCTGAAATCAATATAATGCGCTCAAGGTGAGAGACCGCACCAAGTTGTCGTACACGCAACGCCCCATACCATCCATCCATCCATCCATCCATCGACGTCGACTTCGTCGTCGTCTTCGACTTGGTCGTCATTAAAATTTCTGCTGGCGTTTTACTAATAATTTTATAATTATCATTTTTGGCTCAATGATGGCCAATATAACGAAACGGGCAGCAAACTTAGAGCTTTGATTGATTACATTTCGCTCCATCTACTCCACATCGATACTCACACACACACACATTGAGATCTACGCCAACGCGTATTTTGTGCAAATTTATGACTCTATTTGGAGGATGCCCTCACAAATTAGCACGCTAATTTACATATGTTGGGCGCATCTGCAGCTTGTGGGCGTGGCATTGCGTGGAGACTCAACCTGGGACCGCAGTTCCCAGTCTTGGGTGTTACAGTGACAAATTGTTTGGCTCGTACTTTTATCGCCGCTTTTATGCTAATTTGGTTTTTACCGTCAGTCAGCGTTTTTCCCATCTCTGTCTCTGTTTTGCAATGTTCAGGTCATTCTTTTATTTTGCAGTCGACATTTAGCCAAAATACACAACTTGAACTTAACATATGAGTATTGGCACATTTATGATAGCCTCATTTTCGAAAAGGTTTTTAGATTTTGCATTCACCTAAGTTTGTTTTGTTATATTTTTAATGAGTGGCTATAAATAAGCAGATTATGGCTGCGATATTTGTATTGACAAATGAGTGTTATTAATTTAATATAAACCACAGCATTAATTTATTTGCATATTACTCATTTGTATTTCTAAGCACTTGCCTCAAATGCATATCAATTAAAATTAATGTTTAGAAATATGAACTATTTCTCATTGCTGATTTATATTAATTATAAATAATATTTGCAGCAAGGTATTCCAAATAATAATTTTAATAGCAAATTCCCAAATAATTTGTATATTTAAAGATCTGCAGACCAAGCACAGTATTGAAGTTCTGCTCAGATGCAGATAGTCATCTAGAATTATTTAAAATTCCCAAATACTTGCCACTCCCTATACAGTGATATTCGAGGAACTTCGTAGAACACTCTAGTACTATCTTTGTGGCGAATATTTGAGCAAATATTTGGGTACATCATTGGCACTAAAGCGACCCAATCTACAGTTGCCATACCCAACTTCTGGCACTTTACGAGCAAGTGACAGTCAAGGGAAAATGGGAAATGCGGAGGGAAAAAGGGGGGTGAGAAAAAAGAGTGAAAATCGTTGCCTTTTTATATGCAAATGTGTGTGTCTGTGCATAATTTGGTGCTTATTTTATTGCATTCCTCTGGCACGCACCCAACATCCAACATCCAACATCCAAAACTCCAACTAGTCAATGTCCAATGTCCTATGCGTTACGCATACGCCGCGTTGTCCTTGAAATGGGTTCGTTTCGTCATCGCTGGCTGTTGTCAAGTGCCAACTGCAAATTTATGCGAGTTTGCCTATATAAATCTATATAGTTGAGGAACATATAGACGCCATTTTACGACCGTACTTAAGTCTGGGGTTGAGCGAGCGAGTCTATAAAATAAATCTTTTTGAATGCCTCGCAGGTGTGAATCAGCTGGAAAGCATGTGTCAAATATCAAATTGAATTACGCTTTTACCACATAATATATTTTCAATTTAATTAAATTTGTGTGCATTTTATTTGAAGTCTTTTTGCATAAAATAGCCATTTGCGGAATTTATGATTATTTTTGGCTTTGTCTGCTGCGTAAACTCAACTCAATCACTCAACGGGGTTCGGTCATGGAGGTCACGGAGGTCTTGACATTTTGTCAATTATGCCATCATAAATGCAGATTTTTAATTCAACGCATTATCCTTGGTTTTCGTTTACTGCTCGCTGTGGCTGCGAAATGAAATAAATTTTGCAAATAATTATTAAATTAAAGCTTAAAATTATTACGGCTTCCTCTCTGGCCGTTTTTTCTTCTGTCCATGCAAATTGCACACACTCAAGTTCCAAGTTGTTCGTGTTCGCAATTCGCATCTCGCATTTCGAGTGCACTTTTGGGCGCGTTTGGGCCATTTGCTGGCCGACTTAATTAACGCTGACTTACTCATGTTGCATTGCCGCACCCTAAAAGCCCTCTATTCACAAACACACATGCACACAAGCCACTCGCTGGCATTGTTATGGTTGTAAAGTCGTCTTTGTGTCTGTGTCTGTGTCTGGTATTGTTGTTTTGCTCGCTGTTGCTTTGATAATTACTTTTGATAACTTATGTTGGTTGGCGCGGTTTCGGGCTGTCTCTCTGTCGCTCTGTTCATTGTTGTTTGCTGTTTGCAGCTTGCATATGGAGCCATTATAAGGCTTATCATCTGGCATGCCGGAGCCACAGTCGCAGCCAAATCCATAGCCACTGCCACTGCCACTGCCACAGCTGAGCTTTACCACTTTTTCCCCACTCTTTTTCGCCAACTTTCTAGGTTAAGTGCTTTATAAGCCTTGAGATAGGTCAGCACTAAAACTGGTCGATGCTAGTTACACATAAAAAAAGGCGGAGACAAAGATAAAAAAAATACTTGGGAACCTGCCCGACTAATCCAATTATCTCCGACGTTAGATAAAAGGTAAACTTTGCAATGGGAACGCGTACTTAGACATATCATTGGTCGGGATCGTTCATTAAAAAGTGTATAAACCGATTTAACTGCAATTGTTGCTCAACTGCAAACATTGCGAGATACAAATAAGTTTTAAATTGATGCTCAATATACTTGCATATTTTTGTTTATTATTATTATTATTTGTCTGAGCTGTATTTCTTGTCTGATTGTATTTAATTTCAAATTATATCTTATTTAACAGATAGCATTTGAGATTAATATTATTGCTCTACAATTATTTTGGTATGTCATTATAAGAATAAATTTAACTATTTTATGTGTATGATGCAAAAAAGTTAATTAAAATTAAATGAAAAGCAATTATCATAAATTAAATTATTATGCCTCTATGATGCATACAAATAATAAAGAACAAAATGTAAATAAATCTTCAAAACTTCAGCTTTAATAAAAAAACAGAAAATACATATATGCATTTCGAAACTGATTTTATTACCAACTTATAAGCAACGACTGTCGACAGTTATAATCGATGCCGCAAACTAGCAATTAAATTTGGAATCAACTAATGAATATATTCGTTGCGATTGCCAATACAGCGAAAGGTTAAATTCACCTAATGAACGTGTAATTATATTATAACATCACATAAAGTGATGAGCAGCAAAGTGCACATAAATAATATATGTGTTTAAGGAGTTTTGAGGTGTGTTGAAATGAAATTTAAGCCGAGTTGCACTGAGGCAGCATTGACCCTGCAACTGCAGCAGACAGCGACATGTGTAATTGTGGCAGCAATTTAAGCTGCTGCTGCCTCTGCTGCATGCAACATCAACATTGCCAACCGGAAGCAAGTGTGCACAAGTGGCGTGCCTGGGAATGGATTGCAGTTGAGGTGAACGAGCAGAAGGAGAAGGAGAAGGAGAGGAGACTGCAGGTGAGCTAGGCATTGAAAGTTCGTGTGCTTCTGCTGTGTTGTGCTGCGGCTGCTGCAGTCGCTCTGGTTTATGCCTTTATTAAGCATCAAACAAAATCCAAAACGTCAAGGATATGCTTCATACATAGTCAGCAGCAGCCTCATCCTTCACGTGTTTTGTATACAGATGCAGTCGAGGCAGCTTGCAATTTATGCACACAACTTGTCACGCAGGCAGGACAGCACAGGACACGACAGCAGCGGTGAGGAGATGGCAACTGAAGATGTATGAAGTAGTCGCTGCATTGGTTAGCCTCAGCAGGTGCCTGGTTTACGAGTAGACGAAGAGACGAAGAGGGCGGCGGGATGGGGGGGGGAGGAGAAGCAATTTATACCGCACAATGCGTTGACACACGTCGTCCACAAATGTGCGACCAAAGACAATGGGAGACGGAGACGGAGACGGAGAATGAGAATGAGAGAGAGGGCGACTTGAGATCTGCAGCACACCGCACACAGTATCCTTGCCCTCGTCTTGGCTGCATCATTAAACCTGAAAAGTGTCAAATGCCCAGCCACAAGCAGAGCCTCGTGTTCATGTTTGAACTGAAGTGCCTAGCAGCTTAGATTCAATTGAATGCAGTCAACAGAGCAGAGCAGAGCAGAGCTAGTCTGCTGTTAATCTAAGCCAGAAATTTACGACTGACTGCTGAGAATGTATCATGGTCCTGGCGAAGGTCCTGTTCCTGCTGCTGCTGCTGCTGATGGTCCCAATGCTGCTGCTCCAGCTCATAATTCAAACAGTGTTGACAATGAAAATGAAATTCCCATTAAAATGCAATATGTTGCAGCAAGCCTGCTCACAATCCCTTCTCTCTCCCTTTTGGCCCTTTCTCAAGCAGTTGGCTATTAATTTTGCTATGCGGCAAGAGGCAATGTTTATATGGCCACAGTATAAACATTGACAATTTGAAAGTTCTGCTGGTCATGGAACTCTAAGTCTCTAAGGGGACAGAGACTGAAGGCAAATGACATTGCATCTGGTTATTGGAGTTGGCTTGCGAATCTGACTGTTGACTTTGCTGATGATCTGGTCTGGAAATTTATTACACTTTACGAGTCCGTTGGCCAGCTAATGGTGCACATCTAATTTAATTTTCGCAATTTCATGAAATTGACAAATGTGTGGTCGGATTTTGGTTGGAGAAATGCAACTTGGCAAATTTCGAATTATAATGGAATGAGAATTTAGTTCTTTAACTTAATTGGAAAATACATTATGTTGTCAAGTGTCTGCGAATAATTAAACAGCAATTATTACATACTTAATAATTAAAAATATTAAACAGAAATAAATGTCAAACATTTTAATTTGATGAGCAACTAATTTAAATGCCAAACATATTCGTTTATTACTAAATACCGCGAATTAATTTTATTCATTCAGTTTATAAATAAGCTGTTGTTGGTTTTATAACAAGTAAATTGATTGCTCAACACTCGTTGTGTACTATATATATTTTTTGACGAAGGATTAGATCTTTTGTTTTTGCTGTTGAACTGTCACAACTTGTTTCAACTGATTCTCGGAGTGAGTGTGGAATGTTGAGTGCTCAGCCCCACCTGCCTGTGACTCACACAATATTGTACTTAAGTCGTAATATTATGGCCAGCTTAAATGTTGTTAATATCGCTCAAAGCCATTTAAATTGCTTGCGCCTCCTTTGATCGTTTTAATATTAAACGTAAATCGTTTATTTATAGCATTTAAAAAGCATACGATTCTGGGCATTATGCCGCAGTCACCTCGCCAATCTCTCCCTATCGCCTCAGCTTTCTTTATCCTCCTCCACTTCCTTCGTGCTCAGGCAAATAACAAACATTTTCTGTAGCAACGTCAACGGAATAATTTCGCCCAAAGGCTAAAAAAACTTCTTCCTGTCGCGTTTTCAAGTGTTGCTTTCATATATACTTGTGTGTACTTGTGTGTGTGTGTGTATGTGTGTGTGAAGAAAATATTAAATTTTATTTGCATAGTATTTGCCTGTTCCGTCTGTTGCGAACTTAAAGCTAAAAAATCGAGAATCGTCTTGTGAATTGAATATTCTTGTGATTTGCAACAGGACTTACAAATTGTGGTCCAAAGTGCTGCTGTTGTATGCTCAGAATCCGAATCGATTACTGTGTGTTAAGTGCAAAATTATGCTAAGCCCATTGAGTTTAAAGACGACTCTAAACTGGGCGTGGCTATTGCGAAAATAGCAAAACGATACTGAAATGGAAACGCAATCGGAAACTGAAACTGAAATGAAAACAGAAGCAGTCGAGGGGAGCCTTGACATAATCGTCTTGAGAGCAGATTGCACATAAAATAACATATTTTCTGGCTGAGCAAACAGCAGCAACAGTCAGCAAACATCTGCAGCTCCAAGGATTATGCATAAAATTCCAACTGAAACTAAAGCGAGCTTCTCCTTTTTCCATTTTCTCATCTGTTTTCTTTTTTTTCTTGTGCTTTTTTTTGCCTTCGAAGACGAAACATTTGGACTGTTTTATGTTTCTTATTATGCGTTTGGTTTGGCTCACAAATTGAATTACACGCACGCACACACAGACAAGCACACACACACACACATACACACATCTGACACATACTTCGAATCACAGTGTTTGTTGGCCGTGCCACGTGCCGTATACGTAATTTCAGCAGCAAACATTACCCGGCTTCAAAATGCCTTGCGAAAAGAAAGCTTGTTACAGGTAAAAGGAGACATTACAGGAAAAAAAAGCTTCTCCCCCTCTTTTTCGTTTGTGCTTTGACCTTTGGGGTGTGGGCGGGCAGAAGGAGCAAAGGAAGGGGGCAGCAAGGATGGGTATCTCTCAGCAGAGCATCCTTTGCATTTGCATTCCTGCTTGCTTCGCAGCAAGCTGCGTGCTTCAAGTGTCCTGTTTTCTTGCTCATCTGTTGTTTCTTTGATGTTTGCAAATCGAATTTAGCGCAGTGTTAAAATCACAGCGTCACAAGTTCGAGTCTTTTGCTTTCGGTTCGTCCGCAATGTTTTTTGCCACGTCGAGTATACGCAGCGTTGATTGGGTTTTCACTGCTGGCCACTGACCGGTTGCATATAATAATCATTTGTATTTAAAGTGGCACCAGCAGCAAAACTATCACGCCCCTTTCGCACACTCGGCGGCCAAAAGTCACATAAAGTTTTCGGGTGACTCTGAATGGCTGGCGTTATCCTTGGCACGTCTGCGCAACGGCTGTCATGCAAAGCAAATCTGACAAGATGTGGCAGCTGACAGCAGATACGAGCATTCGCACTCGAACTCGCACTCGCATGTGTATGGTTATGGCCAACTGCATAGTATAAGTTGAAATACTGAATTCGGATTTCGGTATTTGGTGCTTTTAGCACCTCGCCAGCAGCCCAGGGGAGGCAACATATCTGCTGCCTCATTTGCAAACCATAATCGTTCATTTGGGTCATAAAAGACAAAAATCAGAACATAACACGGCCATTTTATATGCTCAGCAGACAAGAATTTCATATCAGAGAGTGCTCGACTGTGAAATACTCTAAATCCAATACAACATATTCAAGTTGAATTGAAATGAATGTTTCAAATGTTGATTTCAGAAAGTAAGAATATTATGAAAAATTATGCTCGACTGTCAAGTATCGAGAAAATATATCATACTCGAATCTGAAATGCCATAATTTACACATAAAGCTTCATCTATTAAGAACAAGTTTGAATTAAAATTAATATTTCAAATGGATTATTTTGGTCTTTTTGAATAAAGGGATCCTGTTGCATACCCTGCAGTGTGATACCTTGTTGTGTGCAGTTTTATGCTCACAGGATATAAAAAAAGAGAGTGTGTTGCCAGCACTGCTGGCGGCATGCATTAAAAACCAGGATGAGATGTGGGTTATGGCTTTAACGCAACTCGACATCAAACGGTTGCCTTGAGTATCAAGTGTCCGAGTGACGGATGCGGAAATCTACAGATTCTCCTTTGACAGACACTAAGAAACAGCTCCACTTGAACACACTCAGCGCAGTACAGTGGAGTAAAGCTGTAAAGTCGCTGACCAACTGAAAGTGACGTCATAAATTTTGTAGGTACTTAAAATAGAGGATGCGAAGGGATTAAATGGGGAGGAGCAGAGCAACAGAGTGTTGCTCCTTGGCTGCAATCCGTTGTCTCGCAACTAATGAATTTATGTTGTTGCTGCTGCTGCTGCTGCTGGTGGTGCAAAAGTTTAACCAACAGCCATGATTGTTATGTGGTCTATGGGTGGCTGCCTTGTATGGTAGTCAGCTTGGAGCACGTTGCTTTTCTTCTTCGCATGATAACTCGCATTTATGCCAAAGAGCAGCAGCCACAAAGTTGCCGAAAACAGCATTTTCTGCGCGCGTGTGTGTGGCATCGTTGAAATAAATCGAATTCTTTCATTAGCATGCAGCGCTGCGGCGTACAATTCATCAAAGTTTTGCTCCCAACCACGAGTGTTCACCACAGCAGCAAAAGAAACTGAAGCATCAGCAACAGCAGCAATCGCAACAGCTGCAAAACACCTAAAAGTATGCTCTGATTATATCGCACAAAAAAAGTTGAAGTTAGTTTGCGCTATTTAAAAAGTATTCGACACCTTGATACTCTCTGATAACTTGCATTGATATATTCACGACAGCTAAAGCAGTCAACAAAAGAATTAAAAACTAAATAAAACGTAAATACAATTATTATTGTACCAAACACAATTCAAATATGTGTTGGCATAAAAGTAGACATTAAAATATTGTACCCAGCAAAAGGATATCGCCAATGTTAAGCCATGTGGAAAAGTGTCTGTTATATGCGTTTATTATCTGATCACAATAAACTTTACAGCCTATACACTGAATGTAATATGCCATAAAAAGACAATTATGTGTAAAGTTATCGCAAAATTATTGTTATCCCTTTATGAACCCAAGACCGTCATAATATAGAATTTGTCGTCCAATTAGATATTATGGTTAAATAATAATCACTAAGCAATCATCAAAGCGACTGCCCATTTATCGTTGAAAAGCAGACCAATAAATAATTAACTGATTGTCTTTAATTTAATTTACAAATATTTCCAACAGCCAAAATGGTTTAAAATTTTAAATATATTCAATTTATATTTAATATAAATAATTTTAATTTGGAAATAAGTTTAATACATTTCTTGTAACTTATTTTTGTATTTTGTTCGTTTCCGTTTCAAGATTTACCAGTTGTAATACTCCTCTCGTCTATTTTTAATGTGCACGGGGTATAGAAAAAGTCCAGAGTGTGCATGATTGATTAACTTTCGTGGGCGTTATCCTGTAATTTACCAAGCGACGGACAAGTGCATAAAGCAAACTTGCAAAAATAACTGTAAATACAGTGCACAAAATGCGAGAAAGGGAAAGCGAATGTAAAGCGGAAGCTAGACGATGACGAGCACGACGGCTGACACTTAATTAGAAGCACCGGAAACGGAAACAAACTGCAAGTTCTCGCTGCCATCGCTGGCGAGCTGTCGTATGCAGCGAACGCGGATTGTGCAACAGGAACGTGGCAAATTTAATCCAAATCGCAAAAGATATTATTAATTATAGTCATTTCTATGCAAGACATTGCTCCAAGTGGCATCACGTATGCATCCAAATAATCCTGATGCACACAGCATTTCATTTCCGACTTAATTCACCTGCTCGTCCCCGCCAGACTGCAGCGCGCAGGCTGTGACGAAGAAATTAAATTCTCTATACAGAGGAGCAGACGCTTGCAATTTGTTGTGACTTGGCAGCCGTCTAGTCTCAGACAGGATGCTTGAAGTGCTCGCGAGCCAGGATCTATTTTTTATTAGAACTTCGCTGATTTGATTTGCATGTGAGACAGCCCGAAACAGAGGCAACTTATAAAGCAATAAAAGCAAACCCCAAAAGCACCAACTGCACCGGACTGTTGTTGTATCGTTGTTGTGGTGAAGCAGCTGCCTCGAATATTTTGTTGGGGTTGTTGTCTACATGGGAGCATCATAATTGTGGGCCAGTTGCAGGACGGGCGGAGGGGCGCGGGTGGCATTGCCGTCGACAGCGGCGTGGACGACATTCCTGTGCATAATTGAAATTCCAGCCTAAACGCGTTTGTAACGGGAAATTGCGCGGCCAAAAAGGCAACCGGAGCCGGAGACGGAGACGGATACGGATGTGAGAGCAGGCAATGTCCAAAAAAATATTTTGTGTTTTCGGTTTCCAGCAGTTGGCTGGCTGTTTGCGTACGTACATATAAAGCATAATTAGTTTAGTACATTCTACTTGCTCGCTTAATTACTTTTGCAATAATAATTTAAAACAAACACCAGCGAAATAATCTCTTGAGTGTAATTAAAAATGCAGTTGCCATTTAAATCATGTATTTGGCGCCTGTAATGTAATCGATGCGGCCAAACAATAATTATTGTGCACTTGCAGTTTGTTGTAGTTGTGTAATTATGTTTGATAAACATATGACGCTCAAGGGAAATGCAGTTTTTGCCACCCACCGCCCACGCACATACAAACAGCAACATGAATGACAACAAAAACGTTGAATTGTTGAATAGCGGCGAACAGCTGATCGGTTGCGTGCGCGGCGTTGCCACCTAATTGCGTGCGCACAATGATGCGCGCGCAATGCGCATGTCCAATCTTTCCAGTAGCCAAAAGAATGCTATTCCAAGCGAGGCTTGCTGGCCAAAGGCATTAGCATGTCAGTGGCAGTACACGCCGAGCTATCAAATCGCATCCAAGAGGAGCACGCATTAAGATAAGCGGCAATTCATTTACATATTATACAGCAGTTTGTGCATCGTGCGTTGCACTCAGAGAAGACGAGAACGTTGTCCAAACTCAACCACTGTGTGAGACTAAGAATAATCAAAACATATAAAATAATATTTAATTAATGTAAGAACAACAATTGCAAATAGTTGCAATTGTTAAGAATAGTTTTTTGTAAATTGTTTAAAAGTTAACGTTTAAAGGCGCGCTGCGAGTGTTTGGCAACTCTGGCAATGTTTTGACAGTTGGTTAACGCTCTCTCTCTTGGTGCGCTCTCTTTCAATCAGTGGCTCTCCGCTGCTGAAAATGTTTCGTGTTGCGTTGTGTCGCGTTCGCATTGTTTATAAAACAAATTAATTATATTTATGATTAGTTTAAGTGCTAAAGTGGTTAAATGCTGTGCAATGCTGCCGCACGCGCTCCATAAATGCGCGAGAGCATAAACTATGCTCGCTGCCAGGTCGTCGTGGTCGTCGCAGTCGCCGTCGCGGTCGCCAGCGTTGTCGACGCCGAATTCGTCGCGCCTTCATATGAAAAATATACAAATGAGAGAAATGCTTAAATATATGATTACAAATTGAATAAAAATAAGCAGAAAGTGGTGGTGAACGTTGATTATGTGCCTGCAAAATATATGCAAGTGAAATGTGTATGGAAAAGTCGCGCGTAAAGACGTCGCAAGCAGCACCAACAACAACAACAACAACAGCAACGACAACAAGAACAACAATTGTGAGAGAGGAGAGATAAAGCGCGAGCGAGCGAGCGAGAGAGTGAGAGTAAAACACAAGCAACAACAATAACAAAACAAGAATCAAAATGCGCCTTGACTAAAGGCAACGAAAACTCAAGAAGCATCGCTCGCTTCTCCTTCTCCACCTTCCCACCCGCAAAATTAACCAAACTACCAAATTAACTTGGGGCTAAATCAAACGCTAACTCTGCAGCGCAGTCTTCTCAACTCCAATCACTGCCCCTCCCCTTCCCCCCACACATACTTGCTCCATAACCAGCTGGACATTTGGTCAGCATGCAGGCGAAGAAGCGTTACATACTCGTCTTTGTCTCGTGCGCCTTCCTCGCCTACTGCTACTTTGGGGGCTATCGGCTGAAAGTGGCGCCGCATCGTCCGCGTCGCGCCCAGCACGAGTCGGCCAAAGATGGTGGCGTCCAGCCGTATGCCCAGCTGCCCAGCTTCATGGGGTATGAGCATCGCAGGCCGCTGTCCAATGACTCGGCCGTGGCGGTTCCGCAGAGTGCTGCCAACAAACGAAAGCCAGCTGTTGCCGCCTGCCGCATGGAGACGTGCTTCGATTTCACCAAGTGTTACGATCAGTTCCTGGTCTATGTCTATCCGCCGGAGCCGCTCAATTCGCTAGGCGCCGCCCCGCCCAGTTCGGCCAACTATCAGAAGATTCTCACTGCCATTCAGGAGTCACGCTATCACACCAGCGATCCCGCCGCCGCCTGCCTCTTTGTGCTGGGCATCGATACGCTGGACCGCGACTCGCTGTCCGAGGACTATGTGCGCAATGTGCCGTCTCGTCTCGCCCGCCTTTCGCACTGGAACAACGGACGCAATCACATCATCTTCAACCTGTATTCGGGCACCTGGCCGGACTATGCGGAGCACTCGCTGGGCTTCGATGCTGGGGAGGCCATCTTGGCCAAGGCCAGCATGAGTGTGCTCCAGATGCGTCATGGATTCGATGTCAGCATTCCGCTTTTTCACAAACAGTTCCCGTTGCGGGCCGGCGCCACGGGCTCCGTGCAGTCCAACAATTTCCCGGCCAACAAGAAGTATTTACTGGCCTTCAAAGGCAAGCGGTAAGTGCAACACAATAGTATAATCATATTATATACGGCACAAGAGGGTGCGATAGTAAAGGTATAGAAAGACAAAATTAAACATTCTCTTTAGTGAACCATTACAGATTTTTTATCTTCATAATTGTGTATATTTAAGTTGATTTTAGTATTTAATTTTTGTTGACAAAATTTAAAATTCTTTTTGTAATGAAACAATAATATATGAAGTTGAAAAAACTCGACATGAGAAACAAAAGAGCCCTAAATAACAAGTAAGAACGCTCTAGTCGGGCTCGACTAAAATATACTCTGTTTCCATTAGTTTGTAATCACAACACGTTTTTTCTCACACATACACTCTAAAAGTGTATATTTGCTTAAGAACACGTTCTATGGTTTAGCAAACTATAGAACTTCTCAAGCTAATCGCAATTTACTTACAAACAAGTTCGATATTCTCGTAATAAATTAGTAATAATTTGATTTGTGTCATGGGTGCAGAAAACTACTTACCAAATATGGTGTCTCTAGCTATTATAGTTTCTGAGATCCTCGCACTTTCACGGACTTTATAGGGTCGGAGAAGTCTCGTTCTGCCGGAAATAGAGATTTCACTATAACTTTCAGGCCGTCTGCCAGTTGATTTGAACATCTATTTCTCAACGTTTGTTAGAGATAAAGCTGCAAAATTCAAGGCAATACTCATATAGTTCAGCTTCATTTAACAGTTTGTCAAAACGATAAAATTAATTAATAAAAATTTGAAAGCTATACCTACAAATTTTCACACAATTTTAAATGAATTCAGAGTATTTGGATTATGGAAATTTGATAATTATCAAAACATAAATGCAGAAGTGTAAGTGAGAAAGCACTTCCCTATGTTATGTTCATAAATAATTAAGTAATTATTATTCCATAGCCAACTCAATAACGTATGCATATGGGAGGCGTGTACCTCACATTTAAGTTGCATTGTTTACCATTTAATTAACAAATAAAATCGATAATTTGATAGTAAACTAGTTATTAGACAAATGTTGGATAGTTGTCGAGCAATTGTTTGCTTTCATTTGCTCTTCTTGCCGAACGCAGTGGGGCAGCAAATTGCAGTTTGCAGTTTGCAGCGATCGATTGCAATGCGCCGCAGCACAAAATGTCGCCAGCCCCAATTTTTGGTGCCATTCAAATTGAAAAATTGTCTAGCAGCGCTTGCCATTCATCATGTCGTGTCGGGTCTCCTTCTGCACCTTCTCCCATGCCACATGCCGCATGCCGCATGCCTCACGCCTCACGCCTCACTCTGTGGCAATGCCTGGGCTGTGCTGTGCTGTATGCTCGTCCTGTGCTTTTGTTGCGCTTTTGTTTGTCTTCGCTTTATTGTTGTTTACTCGCTTGTAGCGCCCACTTTTGCCACTGGCGCTTCTTTTGACATGTAACTCGATTCAATAACAGTCCCCCAGGTTACAGACTGTGTCTCACCTGACCTCTGGCTTGTTGTTTGCTATTGCCGCAGCTACAGCTACAGCTACAGCTACTTTTGCTGTCATGTGGGAGGCGTTGCCTGCGTCTGACGACAAAACTGGTCAGCAGAAATGTTGGGGCCCCTCATCCTTGTGCTTCTCGACATGAGCTCATTGTGCTCTAATTTAAAATTGATTTTTCCTCTTTGTGCAACTCACACACACACATGCAGAATGTCTGCAACATTTTGCGTGCTGGAGTTGGAGTCGACAACAATTCTTGAAAGTCTTCATTAATTGAAGTGGCGGACGCAAACAATTAACGCAGAGAGAATGCTGGCAATTAATAAATTTATGTGCAAAGGACAAAAGGAAATGCGTTGTCATCGTCCTGGCTGGTTTCTCTCCTGGCCGTTTAAAATGAAGCCATCAGCATGCAAAGTTGAGTGTGTGTCTGTGTGTGTGTGTGTGCCTGTGTCCTTGTTTCGATGTGGAGTGGTGGACTGCTGGAGTGGTGGGTGGTGGAGCCGTGTGGCAAGCTCGAGGTGCGCGCTGACGACATTGTGCCATAAGATTAACAGAAGCGGCAACAACAGCCATCGCAACAGCAGCTGGAGCACGTTTGAGGGCACACCAAAGTGATGTTAAAGTTGTTAATAACACTCCTTCACACACACACACACACACACACACGCACACTTATAGAGAAAGTCAGATCAGAGTCCTGCGCTGTTGTTGGCGCTCCAGCTGGACGCATGGACAATTAAAAGCGAAAGCTTCCAGTATAGTACGTAGAGCAAGCCACTTTACAATTATGTGTGTCGCAAACAACAGTCATACAATGTTACACGTCGCACAGATACGCTGTAAACTATCAGAAATTTATGAAGTTATAATATAATTAATGTAGACAAAAGACTACGAAATACTTAAACATCAACTAAAAATTGTCTCATAATTAATTAAAAGTCTTTAGACGGACTTTCAAACAGCACAAAATGTAAGCCACAATGGACATTAATTAGGAATATAATTTAATGGCTTTTAATCGGCTTATCTCATTTGTAATCCCGTTTTTAATACAAATAGTCTTAACAATGAATAGTGCGAATTAAACTCGAAGCTCTTATGACATAAAGTTTGTTTGCGATCTCTTTGGGGAAGTTTCACTGTACTGTATTTACGTGAACCCTAAACGCCTGTTGTGAGAGGCGTACCCCAGCATGTGTAGTGCAGTCATTAGAAGGCAGGCAACTCTCGCAAAGTTCCTCACATACACACATACACACATAGATACGCCCACATGGCAATATATATGCAGACATTTACATACTTACGTAGTTGCTTGGCGCCCACTGTGAATTCGCTTTTCTGTGGAGCGCTGCAAAGTTTTTCCTTTCGCATTTAATTGCTCCTCGTTGCTGCTTTCGCTCCATCTATCTATCTCTATCTCTGTCCGTCTCTCTCTCTCTCTGTCTCTCTCTTTCACTCTGACATCAAGTAAATTTCATGTGGTAGCTGGGTTGCGAGTTAATCTGCGGTTCGAAGCTGCATTTGGCACTTGGCAGCATTGCCTTGGCAGTCTCCCCCACCGCCAATCGTTGATGATGTACTCGGAAGCTTACTCCGCAGATAAACAAGCTGAAAACGACCCGCTATCAGCGCATACTGTACGGACATTTGATTATCATGAGTAACAGTTTGTTACGTCTGAACCTGAGCGGAGGGGCCAAAGGTTATCGCTGGCGTGTTGCTAATTTCATGCCATTAAAGTATTAGAATTGGAAATGAGTGGTGGCAACAATTTGGCACTTGTCAGCCTCAATTGTGACTTGTACTCTTTGAATAATATAATTATTTTGCGAGTGCTAATTGCGCTTAGATTACGATGCGTTATAATCTTAAGTACTTCAATGCAGGTATTTCATATAAATAGCCATTGATAAAGTCAATATAAATTACATTTTTTACTTATGAAAATACATCTTACACACATCAATTATTTATATTCAAGGCAGTTCGCACAAAGTGATAAATAATTAAGAGCAAACTTTTGATTAAAAGTATATGCATATGTCAGGGTGTGAAATGGCACTCCCAATGGACAAACTACCAAACTTACGGACCTCAACCTGAGTATTAAAATTTACTACGAATACGTGAGATTTCACGTATTGCTCTGCAAGTGTTTATGATTAGCTTTTCGCACATTGATGACATTTACATGTGTTCCTTGAACTTTTATGGCATTGCAATTGACTTACAGCAAATAGAAATCAATTGGCCAACATACGAGTATTCCATTTTTATTTCACTCCCTTGATATTATTCGCTAAACCCAAAGCCAAAGCCAAATCCAAATCCAGAGCCACCAAGTTTATGCCCCCCGACAACGAAAGTTTCGCACCTCAACCTCGAAGCAAGCAATGTCGATTGGTTGTGCACAACTTCAAAGTGAATTGGTTGCCACAGTTGCCCCATGGCTTCCTGTCACGTTCCTGCTTCTTATTAACTTTTCATATCTTAGTTCATGATGTGCGAATTTCATATGCTGCGATATATACAAACATATTATGACAGCTTTTCCCCTACATTTACTCGCCACACTCGCCAGCATTTTGTCACAATTTCTGGGGCTTAATGGAAGCCCCAATCCAGCGATAACAACGACAACTCTAACGACAACGATATCGACTTGATACTAACTTTTTTTTAATGATTCCGTTTTGTGCGGGTTGTTGTTTGCAATTAGGGTTAAAAATTGTTTGCTCTTTGTGGAAGTTTTTGCCCGTTTACAACGTTTATTTCTTGCCAATTAGACCGCACGCATGTTTCTTGTTATTTCCACAAGTTTATCCACTTCCATAACGACAAAACCGTGCCATTAAGGTGCCTTTAACGTTTATAGTGGTGCAATTGAATAGTTGATAGCTGAAAAGTTTTTGGCCAAAGGACTGCATCGATTTCTGCTTACTAAAATTCCTTTGAAACTATATTAACTCTCTGTGACAAAATACTGTATTTTCTAAAATTTAGATAACATTTCATGTGTTAAATTAGTTAGGAAATTTGGTTGTATTACAAAAAAATGTACGAAAACTTGAATACGAATTGGGAAAATTAAGCATAATTTGGGAAATTCCAAGAAATTCACGCATTAAATAACAACTATTATTTTGTATATTTCAAGTAAGACTTGAAAACATTTCAAACTAAAAAGAACTTTGAATTGGTTGAATTGAATTTCTACAACTATTTTGAGCCACTCTTAAATTACGATAATAAAAATCGAGGGCGAAATTCCACCCTCCCCGATGCCCTTTCTCCCTCCCACCAGTTCCACTTATTGGCGATTATTGTTGTTGTGATTAAAATTGGTGTACTCATTAAAAGCAAACCACGCCGGAGTAGAAATTCATTACTTTTTTGTTTTGCCAACAATTCAAATGAATTGGTGGGAAAGCGGAGGTGCGGAGGCATTGGCAGGGGATTTGAAATTCGTAGAGCGTGGTTTGATTGACTGGATGCTGCCAGAAAAATGTTTGCCAGTGGTTGAAAATGCGAATATATCTCCAATATACTCGGAATATTTGGCTGGCTTCGAGTTGGATATTGCTTTTGGGCTCTCGCGCTGCCATTTCGCATGCAGCTCATGTCGATGGCTACTGGCGGGTTGGTTAAATAGCCCGCGTGCGAAGGGATGAAGGATGTGGGATGTGGGTGGGGGATGGTGGAAGGACCTGACTCGAGTCGAGGGGGGGTGAGGGGATTTCTCTGCAATACCAATTGCATTTTACAGCGCACAATTTTGCGCTCTTTGAAATTGCTCAAATCAATTCGATGTGGTTGCAGTTTCGTTTCGGTTTCCTAAATCAGCTTTGGGTTGCCCGCCTCGTGCCAGCTATTGACTTAATTTATTTCGCCAAATCAGCAACAGGGGGGCGTGGCCGTAGCCAAATGCGTCAGAACATGAAAGTGCCGTAAATAATGCGAAACAATTATTTTCTGTCAGCAATGCATTCGGAGAAATTAATAAAAATATAAAATGATTTCGATAATTTTTCGCTATTGATTTCACTTAGGATTTTACAGATATTTCTTGAGAGAAAGTAGTTTTTTAAATCATAGTATAGTGTTGCTCTTTAAATAATTTATATAGTACATATAGCAATAGCTTAAAGCTAATATATCCGTGCTTAACTATCGACATTGCATGCAGTATAAAATGACTGTCTTCGTTTGCAATTTTATTATCTCTCTAGGATTGTCATCAATCGTTTTTCGGTCTAATAAACATTTCTATCTTTTTTTGTTTTTTGGTTTTTTATCCATTTATTGGAAAGGCACTTCTAAAGTTAATTTGCCGCCACGTTGATTGCCGAGCACACAGGACATAAAAGATTATTTATGTTCCCTAAGTTGGTTTTTATTTTGGCAATTGGTGATTGGCTGTGTATTTTCTTGTTCCCCCAAAACTCTCCGGCGAGTATCAGAGAAAATGCTGTCACTTAAGCGGCAAATCTGCATAAAAATGCTGGAAGATAGAAAAATGCGAGTTAATGTCACTCAGACAATGCGCCGACGACAGCAGCTGAAATTTGAGACAATTTAGCAAGAGTTTTAAATTGCTGGCGGCTGTCCAGCTCGCTGACTGTTTCGCTGTCCATCAAATGGGACGTCGCATCGTTAGATAAACCCATATTCCAGTCACCGATAAGTCGCTGGTCGCGTAATGAGTTTCTTCGCTATGGAAGAGGCTTTTGCCTTGGCTCGCAATATTTCACACGCCTCAGAGAGACAGGGAGAATCATAGGGAGAGGGGGTAGAGAACGAGACAGCTTCAACATGAAGCCCTGCATTGAGCTGCTTTAAATGGTGGCTCAGTTTCTAGTGCCTTCTGGTGGCACGTGCCGCCAATAAGGAAACAAATCGTATAAACTGCTTGAAGCCGCTTACACGTCATAAGTAAAAGTGCCAACTCGGCTCTTGTTGGGCCAATGCTCAATGATTGTTAAGGGGTGGGTTGCAGGGGTGGCGTTTCCAGCAACTTTGGCAACTTGCCCCGCAACTTGCACGCTTGCTGGCAGATAAGGTTACGGCTCGCCACTTTTCCGGTTATTGGCATCCAAGCAAACAAAATGTGTAGCCTATAATCAATTCGCGCGGCATTCGCATTGTGCATATCTTAAAGCGTAAAGCATCTCGCGACTTGGCCATAAAAGTATCGGGTTGCCTGCCACCAGCTGCTAACAGCATTCGCATAAATTCTATCCTGCTTTGGCAGGCAAACGCAAACGGCTTTAAGTGGCCGCATTTAGAGATCTCCTTTGGTTTATATTCTGGTTTCGTGCAGAATATGGGCGAGTTTTACTCGGATTTTAGCATATTGTATTACTTTTATCCAGCTACTTTTCTTACAGACGACACCCCTTAAATATTGCTGAAAAAGGGTATGCTAACTTTGCAGATATTTGGGGTAAAAATAAACAAATTGATATGACTACAAATAACTACGAATTTCAAGAGGTATAATATTTTCATTAAATATTGAAATCCAGAAAAATATTAAGAGTAAATTGCTGGGTAACTTGCGGTCTGACATTTATATTTGAGACCATTTAGATTCAATTTCAAAGCATTCACATTTAATGTCTCAAGTGTTCTTTTCCTTTGGAAATCATAAAAAATGCCCCACAACTTTAAATGCATTGCCAAAAAAGGTTGATTTATGATTAAAGTGCGACGTTTCCCTGGTCGTATTTTCATGGCGTTATTCAAGAAAGTCCTCCACGAGTTACACGTATCTCTGCCAGAATTCCATATTCGCCCAATTTCATTTTTAGTTCATCATTTCAGTGGTGCTAATTAAGATTGTGCGGGTCCAAAAGTTTTTGCACTCAATTCGACTGTGGGCTCTTGACCATTTTCGCCACTTACGAATGAGTTCTGGGAATGGGCAGCGGGAAACAAATTATAATTCAATTGTGCTTAATTGAGTGGTGCTACCAGTTCCGACCAGTTCGGAGTAACCAACAAAACCACGACGGCTACCAACCGAACCTCCCACAAATATTTCGCATTTCATTTTGTGATTATGTTCTCACACAATGCTTGGGCCAGATTGTAAGTGGAGTGTGGTGCTAGTAGTAATCAAATTAAATGAATTTAATTGTAATTTAATTTTATACTACCGTTGCAATAGTCGACCTTTTTGGCTCACATATTATTTGGCCTAAATATGAGCAAACGCCTCCTGTTACTTGCTCAAAATTCGGCTTGTAATGCCAGCATAAAAAATACTTTTTTAATTATGCTCACGTATGCGTGTGTGTGTGTGTGTATTTGTATTTGTGGCTGTGTGAGTGTTTGTTGGTTTTTTCACTTGGCTGCCACAGATGTTGTTGTTGCCCCTGTTGCCTCTTCGGCTCCTCGAGAGCTGGGCTGCTGCTGTTGTGGTCTGTGCCATATGCGCATGTGGCGCGAAATGAATTTTGCACCGAAAAGAACAACAGCAACACACACACACACAGGCACACACACACAGACTTATGCACACCCACACTGAGGAAATAATAATATGTCATGTGTGCACTTTTGAACCTACACACCCCCCACGAACTCCACTCGCAATTGTAGCTGCTGTCCGTGCAGCTGCTGCTATGCATTAATTTTTCCTGATTTATACCCTGTAGCCAAGCGTATGGAGTGTGGAGTATTTAAAAATTAAAAATAACAACATTAACTGCTACACAAATATTTCAGTTCTTTGCAATGAGTTTTTATTTCAACCACACTACTTTATAACACTTTTGTTTCTGGGTCAACCTTTAGTCGAGTTCAATCAACTTTTGGTAGCTTGCTAAGTCATGAATTAAAGCTTACGGCACACAACAATGTTGCCTACTTTTCGGAGATGCTAGCTTTAAAATTTATGCGCCCGAAAGGCCATAAACATAAACTATAGACGCTTTCGGCGTGTTAATATAATTATGATAAAATGCGTCACCGCAACGAGTTGAGTGGCCAAAAGCCAAATTGTAAGCTAACTTTGCTGGCGCCTCTTGTTGGCCAATTTGTTGCCAGAAACACGCAGCAACACTTCAGTACACGCGTAGAAAACAATAAATTTATAAACGCTTCTGCCTGTGAGTTGCCAACAATAATGGTGCAAAACGTTGCCTCTGCTTCTGGTCAGGGGGTGTGAGTTGGCTTTGACATTGCGGCGACGGCGGCGAGGGGGATTCTGACAAATGCGCGTGGCAGCCAAAGAAGGCAGTCGGAGAGGAGCGTAGACAGCCAAAGGGGCAGGGGAAGGGGCAGGGGCAGGGGAATGGAAACGAAAAGGCGTTTAGTCTGTACGTGCGTAGCAACGCAGTTTGTAAAGAATTTCGAACGCTCTGTTGCCTGACTCTTTGCGTACGGGTAACAAATGCGTCTCATATCTCCAGTTTGGCCGGGCAACACAACTATTTCAACGCTGCTGCAATTGTGAATTTTGTGAATACCATTTATGTACATATTTAGTGGATTTGTCGCTGGAAATTTGTGAAAAAAAATTAATTAATTAAATCTCATAATTTTGTTATACAGAAATGAAAATCTTAAAAACTATTTTCACATCTTTCTTTGTTATAATAAACAATAACATTTTTAAAATTAAATAAATAAGCTACCTTGATTGTTGCTTCACTTAATTTTTGTCTTTATATTTTCGACTTGCCGTCTACTGTTTTGGTTTCAGTTGAGAGTTATGGGTTTATAAAACTAGATAATACATTTGTCTAAATATAAAAAATTATATATCAAAGTACAATATTTTTTCTTCTAAATTTGATTACAAATAAAATGAATATTATTATCAATTATATGTATTTTTCCAAATTTGATTACCAATTAAATGAATATTATTCTCAACTATTTGTATTTAGATATCAATTGAATAATAATCGGAAAATTATATGCTAGATTCAAATCGGGAACACGAAGTCAATATGCTTGCGACTAGTCCTTTCGTATAGAGTATGCGCATGCTTGTGTCAGTGTTGATCTCTGGCTTCCACTTTCGAACATAATGTAGAGTAAAGTGGGTAACAAAATGGAGTTGCCGGAATCGCAGGAGTCACAGGATACGGCTGTGAGGGAATCGCGTCATGTGTGCGGTTGCTGTTGCCAAACAATGAAACTTTATTTGCTGATCTCTTCTTGTGTGTGTGTGTGTGTGTGTGAGGGTGTGCGGGAGTGTGTGTGCGTGTGGGGTGCGTATGTTGTTTCTGGTGTTATTGCATTTTCATTGTTTGTTATTTACTTTGGCACTTTGGCATTGTCACATTTTTAGTTTAGCCAGAGCGTTATTTATGAGCTAAAACGCCTGCTGTTGTCGCACGTTTCAAATAAATTGATTAAATTTCATGACACTTCATCATGCCAGCCAGCAAGCAACAACCAAAATTTGTGAGCTGTTTCAAGTGGTTTTTGAGCAACAACTTTACCCATAAAACATGGTACAACTTTCACAATGCCAGCCGCTTATCCGCATGCTATCTCGCTTGCTCTCCATCTACATCTCTAACTGCGTCCTTGTGGCTGTGGGGGGACAACTGCTATGTCATTTGGCAAGTTTTATTCCTGTTTGGGCTCCTTGATATGATTATTATTATGCATACAAAACTCATAAAAGACCCACACAAAATGTGCTCTTCAGACAAAAAACCGCAGCAGATTTCTCTGCGCTAATTAACAGCGCCCACTCCAAGCATGTCAAACACGCAAGGATGCCGAAGGAGTGGGAGTGGCAAGAACAACATTAGATCAGACATAATGAATATTTGAGAAGCGCTTTTTAATTGAATTTCCTTTTGCCTTTGCCATGCTCTCATAAACATTTGTCTTTTCTCTTTTTGTCCTCGAGGCAATAGCAACGGCAGCAGCAGCAGCAGCAGCAGCAGCAGCAACAACAAAAACCATATGCCAAAGGATTCTGTAATCAAATTAAAAACCAACTAAGGCGCATTCTAAATACATACATAAGCACATAAATATATAAGTATGCAAATAATTACAGAGCAGACATACGAAAGTCGATTTAATTAAATTTCTACTTTCCCCCACTTGTTTTTGCCTTTCGGATTACTCGCTTTCCAAATGAACTGTAAGAACCCAAAAACAAAGTGGAATGCAAAAACACCGAAAAAGTAGGGAACGTGACTGCAAATATCTCTGTCAATAGACGAAAGAAGCAAACGTACAAAAAATGCTGTGGGTTTAACTTTATTTATTTATTTTGTTGTTCCAGCTATTCGGACTGCGGGTTCTGTTTGCCAATCAAAAGAGGTTAAAAAAGCGAAGAGTTTTTAAAACTTATTACTTCTACAATATTGGCTCCTGTTGTTGCCACAAATATATCCAGATGCAGCGCAGATGCTTCCTTTAAATGCAAGTGGTTAAATTTCGATTAAAATAGTACGAATTTGCTATATTAAATATGGGTAAACTGTGTAATTAATTCTAAATTCAATGTAGTAACAATGTAGTTGAAATTTCAATAACATGATTTATGCTTTGTGTTTAGTCCAATTGTTAACAATGTTAAGTATGAGATTTATTATTAAGCAAGCAAACCAATTTTCGACGCTCTAGTTCTGGCATTGTTGGGCTACTATTTTGTACTACACTGTTTCTGCTTGTTGACCAGATTAAGTATACGACTTGTGCAACGGCTTTCACATTTCATTAGACGTTGTGCTAGAGAATAAGTAATACCTCAAAAATATGCTACAGAAATAAGTTAAAGCTCCCTTTGAGTTGTTAAATACAAAGCTGTTTAAAGCTTATCTCACACTCTCTTGGCCAGTCAGGTTTTGTGCTTTGAGTTTGTAACCGAAAAAATCTACTCCAACTTTTGCTATGACACTTGAAATACCAGAGTTCGTTCTCCTCTCCTTTCCTTTCCAGCATTTCTTTTAATTTTATTTTATTTTATATGAATTTTTTATGTTTCGTTGTGTTCGCTTTTGGTATCTGTTCAGAGTTGGCTTCATTTTTGCACTTCGCACTTTGCAGACTTCAGACCGAAAACATTTCTAACGCATTTTTGCTTTTATTTTACTGTTAATTTGATTCCATTTGCGTTGTTGTTTTGCTGGTTGTGTGTTGGGTCAAGTCTTTTGCTTGGAATTTCTACTTTTTGTTAAGGACTTTTCATGTGGATAATTAAACAAAATACCAACGCAAAAGGGCCAAAAATCTGGCATAAAGAAAACCGCATTGAAGCAGCAACATCAACAACAATATTAGCAAGCAATTCCTTTCATTGCATTATTTTCTGCTTTTTTTCGCTTAATACCCAAAGCAGTTTATTTGCGGTTGGGCGTAAATAAAAATGCTGAGCCTCCAACTTCAGATAACTAGTTGAAAAAAAAAAAAACAAAAAGAAGAAAGGACAGAAAATACATTTGTAAACTCATCGGGGGATAGATTTTTGAGGCAATGCTTTAAGCGGGAGCAACTTGAACAACATTTTGGCAGCTGCACATCCGGCTAGTCAGGATATGGACTGGCTGCAATCGACAGAATGTGCTTCAATGGTTTTCTAATGGACTCTATCCGCTATTTAATGCACCCACACTCACATTCCCATTCTCATTCCCATTTTCACTCTGTCTCTGTCTCTGACTGGGCGCGCCTTGCTTCATGGCACATGCTGGAGGAGTTGGCATCCTGCATGGGGCAGGCCAATGTTCGTGCAGCGGCAATTTAAGTCCGAAAAAGGCGCACACATTGGCAGCTTGTAAAGATTAATGATCAGCGCAGTCCGTTGGCCCCGGCCAGTGCAACATGATGCGATAATATGCGATTTGCTGCCCGTCGTATCCATAAAAATCGCTCGCTTTCAGCTCGCTGCTGCTGCTGCTGCTGCTATTGACAGAGCAATTGCTGCAGGATGGTTGCGACGGTTCGTCCTTCGCCGCACTCAAGTGTTCGAGTGCGTTTTCTTCGGCTCCGTGCGGAATGACCCAAACATTTGGCATGCATGAAGTTATTCAATAAAATAAAAATTGAATAGCTTTTTGCAGAAAGCAAAAAATTTAAAAAAAAAAAAGAAAAGAAAATCCATTTCTATTTGAGTTTGTCCCAAGGAGGAAGTCGCTCACGAGTTTGCAGGTTTCTCAACTATTTACTGTATAGTACGTACATACATACGTACATACGTGCCTGGGCATTTGTATAAAAAAAACCATAATGGAAATCCAATCAGAAGCGAACCTGCTAACGAAATGTGCTTCAACAGATAAAATACAATGAAAGACACCTACTCTAAGAGTAACTAAGCCTGATGCAATTATTATGGAACAGACTTTACAAAATATAGTAAATTCACACATTTCATTTGATATTAAATACAGTTTTATTGACAACAATACTTTTAAATAGCTATCAATTGAAATGGATTTATGTTAAGTACTTTCATAGCATATTTACATTTAAAAATGTGTTATTGATTATTAACTACTCAAAAAATATTGCGACATTATTTCAGGTGTACTTTTAAACATCGATTTCATTTATTTTTCCTCATCAAATATTTAAAAAAGCAATGCATTCCTTCGAAATCATATACATTTAAGCTTGCACATATAAATACTATAATAATTGCAATTAATTAATTAAATATTTAATGCATTTTGCGAAGCCTGTCAACTGATTTCAAACATATTGCACATGTCCTGTCTCCAGTGCTGTCCTATTTGTGGTATAATTTCGTTGCCTACTTTTAAGCGCTGCTCGGGCCAACAAATTGAATTTCGGAGCGGTAAACGCAATATTCATTAAAATGATGTTGCCAGCTCCCCGTTTACAAGAGCATCAAAGTCAACAGCAGCCGCAGCTGCAACCACTGAGGCTGCCACAGTGGCACAGCACAGCAATCCACTGATGATGCACTGCAGCTGTTGCTGTTGCTGTTGCTGCAGCTGTTGTTGTTGCTGCTTCTGCTGCATTTAGCATTTTGAAAATCCGCTCAGTGCTGCAAATTGCGCTGCGTTTTACCAACTTTTATGTTCGCACACAGGCAGAGAAAGAGACAGCAAGCAAGAGAGCGAGAAGACATGACGCAGCCCAAGCCCAAGTGCAAACTACAAACTGTGAGTACTTCATGCATATGCTGCAGTAATTGCCGCCGTGCCGCTGATTACACTTCAACAGCCGCCACATCCAGACACAGATGAACGGCCAACAACTTGTGGGCTGCTGCCACGCCCACTCGCACACTCTAAACACATCCCATCTGGCTGTAGTTGTGACTCCAGCTTCTGCTGGAGTCTGCTTCTGCTTCAGCATTCGACTCTCGGGCAATGGGACCGTTGGGCTTTTAACTGCTCCAGATTCAGCATCAGCCATAAACATATTCATGCACATGCCCATAACTTCTGTACGTACGTATGTAATTGCCAGCCGACAAAGTTTCAAAGGAACACATTCTAAACATATTCACAATTAATTCCAACATTTGTTAATAATCATCCTAATTAAACTTGATAATTGTTTGGCTTCTCAGCGATTCATAAACATACCTCAGAAGTTGAATGAATGGCACAAATGGGGGTCATTGATACCACATCTGGTTACAGATATAAACAGAAATCGGATAAACATGAATAAATAATTTGCAAGCACAACATTTTAAGATTGTTCTGAGTTTGATGCCATCATCAACTGCTGCCATAAATATTTACGTCTTTAATGATTTGCAACTCTAAATTTAAGCATTCGTTTTGTGCATAACAATATTAGATTTTTGTCGCCTGCACCGCATTGCATATGCATTTCATAAGTTTTGAGCGAGTTTCTCTTCAGTTCGAGTCCTTTAGCTTTCTCTCACTCTGTCTCTCTCTCTCACTGTGTATCTATCTCTGTCTGCTGCGCATTTGCTTTCTCTCTGTCTCGCTGCTTGTGCTGTATTTGAATATTTAATTTTTTAGCATGCAGCAAACATTTCGCACTTCTAAACTGACGCTAAACGCTGCCGGGCTGCATTCCCTCTGCTCCATTCTGAACCTCATGCTTGTCCCCGCAGTGTGCCTCTATTTGTGAGTGTGTGTGTGTGTGTGAGTTTGTCTTTTATTAAGCAAACAAAATGTGTTTTCTATGCTAAATGGGCATCTTCGTTCCCATGTAGCTGCTCGCTGATTGCGAGTTCAATGCACGGCCAGAAAGAGAGAAAGAATACGCTGAAAAGAGACCGACAGAATAAGGATAAATAAATTCACGAAATTGGCCTTTCCGATGTCGTCTTTACAATTTGGTTTAATGCTCTCGCATTTCGTATTTCGCTTGTGCGCCACATGCCATAATTAATATCATTTTTTGGCACAACGTGGGTTGACATGCCACGCCCCCTGTCCAATGGCAACGACTTCGACTACGCCTATGCCGCCATAACCGCCGCCATTTTTCAACAGTCATTTGACAGCCTGACGTTTTTAATTAAACGAATTTCGCTTTCATAAATTTCACTTTGACAGCGGTAAGCAAAAGGCGTCCGGCATTTGCCACGCAACAATTACCCACCTTTAAATATTTAATTGAGTCGCCGCAGAATGCCTCTTAAACCCATCATTTCCTGCCTCCCACACACACACTTGTAAAATTCACACACACGAAATCGTTCATTCATCGGCTGGTCATCGAATTTCTCGTGTATGCTTTAACAGAGTCCAATAAATTTATCAATAGTTTACAAATATTTAATATATATATTTGTTTTAGATACAAAACACAGCTAACTAAAAAGCTCTCAAATTTTATATTATATTTATTTTTTATCTTCGTTATACATGTTACATCGATTTCCATAAAATTGTTATACCCAAACTGCACATGAGTATTTATGTGTTTATTAAAAAAACATTGAAATATTCAAACCATGCAATTGCAGTAAGCGTACGCATGAATAAATAAATTACAAATATAGCTATTAATATGCAAGTAAATAAACAAATGTGTAAAAAATGCAAATATTTACTGTGTAAAGTTCAATGGCATGAAAATCAAATTAATAATTACATGAGTCCCAAATCTTTAATCACCCGATGTTTGCGCGCAGTGTAATAAGAAATTCTCCAGCTTAAATTGGCTTCGGACCACATAAATTTAATGTTATTGCATTTTCCTTACACTAACTACCTTAATGAGACATCAACTTGTGGCTACATTTCGATACTAAGTTTTCCACTTTCAAATAGACAAGTTTATTTCGTTTTATTTTCTTACTCGAAACGCACTCTTAACCCATTTTATATGCGAAATTCCATTACCGCTTTGACGTTTTCTAGTTAAGTTAGCGAATCCTTTAGTCAGCGCAAACATGCCGAAACTTTTAGAATACCCTGTAACCTTGAAAAGTAGGAAGTGGGTAGAACTGTATGCGATGGACAGAACAATTAAAAAGATTAAGTTTTTACTTGAATAATAGATACATAGAATAAGTTAATAGTGTATATTTATTATAGGGTATCTGTTGATTGTTTGTGCTTTTGTGTAGCTTCTTTTTGGAACAAAACAACCTCAAAGAGCGTGGAGAAAACGTAACTTGTTGGAAAAAAATAGCTGCAAAGTACGCGCCAAACTGCATGACATTATTGCCAGTGGGTTATTGTTGTTGTTGTCGTTGTTGTTGCTTTCCAACGTGGACTACGTGCAATGTCACCCACACACACACACCCGCACACACACTTCCGTTCTGGTTGCATTGTTCATTTAAATTCTAATTTGTATTTTGGCGCACTCGACAATGAGAAAGTCGAGGACAGAAGGACCTGGGGACATTGCCAGCCCGCTTCCTGTGCCAGCGGGCATTAGGACAGGTTGCTTTCTGCCTCCTCCTTCACTCTTCACTTCACTCCCACTCGATTCGGATCAAGCCACGTGCCCAATAATGTCCCTGAAAGTTTCGGTTCGGGGCGTGGCGAGCGATTTGTTATTGTGCTGCCTTGCTTAGGAGCTGCAATCTTAATCGCGTTTTTGGTGACAGCTTTGCATATCCAAGCAAAGTACAAGTGCGATTATTCGCTACACTCGATTTTGCCGATTCCAATGACTCCAGTTGGTTGTGTGTGAAAAGACCTCGACGTGAAAATTGGGGCAAATTGAACATGCTTCTTCTTGGCTGAATATTACGCAAAATTCGCATGAAAAGATGTTTGTTTTCTTTTCCTTTTCCAAGAATAAAATTGAATTATTGTGAAAGGGAAAGGGAAAGGGATTTACAGGGTTATCGTTGAATATTTTGTATTTACTTTGACCTCCATTTTCAGCCGCTTGCAGATGTTAAATTTAGTTGTATAACAAATAATGTTAAATCTCTATTTTTGGCTTATTCGTAACTAAACTTTTTAGTGGCTTTGACTCAGATGTTCATGAAACAACTGTTTCAGTCAGCGATTGTTGTGGAAGTTTTCCATATATAAGTCTGCTCGCTGAGCGCCAACTAATCAGAAATTTCCGAGAGCTGCAAAATGAAAGTACAAATTGTCCTCGCTTTACTGATGCTCTGTGAGTCCTTCTCGCAGTCCCAAAAGGTCTGCACGGGAATGGCCGAATATCCAGGCTGCGTAGGCAAGGCCAGCAAAGGCAATTCATTCACGCACTACTGCAGAGGCAATGCCAATCAGTTCATGTGGTGGTACGACTCCCGATCCCGCACCTGCCAACGGATGTCCTACTATGGCTGCGAGGGCAACAACAATCGGCACTGCACTAAAGTGGCTTGCTTGAGGACATGCAAGTATCGAGCTTAATACGCATGCATATATAAAATGCCAAAAAACGAACAGAAAATGTAATAATTAAGTGTACATTTTGAATTAAATAATGCCTAATATATGTGCAAAATAAACCATTTTTCAAACTGTTATGTTGTAGAAAGTTCTTCAGCTTTGTAAAATATATGAGTTGAAATATGCTGTAGTAAGTAGAATCTGCAGTTTGAATAGTAACTATCCAATATTTCGAGCTTATCATTTTGTTAGCTGTCTAAAACACTAATAGAAATTCGAGAACAATATAAATAAATTTGATGTAAGCTTAGTCTAGTTACTACATATGTATGTATTTATCAGATATTTAAAACTTAATTGCACAGTTGACTAAAGTTAATACTTGTTCATCCTTTTGTTAGCCTTGCGAAGTATCCAGCATTGTCTTTCAGATCAGTTGGCCTTACTTTTAGCCTAGTTCTTTTCGCCGTCTCTTTTTTCTTGGCATTCCGTTGGCAAGCTTCAGTTTTAATTCGTTTGTTGTCGCTGCTTTAGTTGGTTTAGTTGATTAAAAGCGCCATTTTCGTGCATTTCTTTTGGCATTTTAGTTGTGTGTATGTGTGTGTGTGTGCGAGGGGTGGAAGAACGCTTGTGGGTCGTTGTGGCCATCGCTGGGAATGTTTGCAGCTTACAATGTCTTATTGCCGTCTTTTGTTCTGTTTTGTCACTGGAATTTATAGCAGGTTTAACCCACTTTTCCCCTCATCCCTTCAACGTTCTGCTCTATGGTTGAGTGTGTAAATTACTTGGTCGTTTTTTTTTTCTTTTCGTTTTTGGGGTCAACTTGAAGGCTGTTGCAAAGTTTTAAATTGGTTGTCAAATGCAATGAGCGAATGCGATAAGTGGCAACGACTTGAGGAACGCGTTTAACATTAATTAAAATGCATTTGCCATAACGAATACAATCGCGATGATGATGATGTAGTTGAAGTTGCTTTGCTTGCGTGCTACAAGTCCAATGACTTTTCCCGCTCAAATGGAAATGGAAATGGCGATGAAAACGAAAATGTTTTGGAAAATGCATTAAATTAAACATTACACGAGTGCGAAAGTATTTGTGGAAAAATATTTAACTCTTGCTTTTACTTTAGCGGCACTTAAAACTATGTTAACAACTAGGCAATTAAAAGGCTTAACTGAAGCTTTGGCTACGCTTTGGTTACTGCTAAGATTGGTTGCCTTGGGGCTACATCATCTCCTCCACAGTGGGGTTGTTGCCAAACTTGATGGATCCGCGCTGTCGCACATCCTTGCGCAGTCTTTTGTACTCGGTGCGAGCCGGCGCCCTAATCGGCTGCTCGAAGGCCACGGCGCTGGGTCCGATGGGGCTGGTCAGATAACTGCCGCTGGCCTCCACCTCCGCCGGCCATTTGTCGCCATTCATGGCGTCCACGAGGGCCGCCTCCATCTCGGCATTCTGCTCCTCCTGCTTGGTCTGGCGCTGCTGCTCCTGGAGGCGGGCCCGCAGGCTGCTCATCGCGAAGCTGACATTGTAGCCCGGACTGATGTCCGTGCTCTCCTTGTATGCAACGATCTGCTCCCTTTGATGGTGCTTCGATCGGGATTTGCTGTTGCTGTTGGCTTTCGTGTGCGCTGACTGCGCTTCCCGTTCCCGCTCCCGCTCGCGCTCCCGTTCCCGGTACTTTTTGAGGAAGCCCGGCGGATAGTTGGGCGCCTCGGTGGTGGTTGTGCTGTGAATGATGGTGATGTCTGTGGGTGTGTGGCTGGTTGGGGAAGGGTTATTGGGGAAGCGACTGCGCGGACGTGGCGCCAGACTAAAGCCGTTCAGATTACTGGGATTGCTGGCTGGGCTCTCGTATAAATGCGAGGGCACAAAGCCGCTCTCCATGGGCGCCAAGCCATGCGCCACTTCGCCGCTCGCCTCGCCCGTATACTCGGTCACCTCGTACTGATGTCCTTTGGGCTTGGGCAGCTCATTCTCGCCCTCCTCGACTTGCTCGAAATCATCCTCCTCCTCGACGTCGTCGTGCTGCTCCAAGTGGGGGCGATGCGAGACCAGCTTCTCGGGCTTGGGCAGCAGCTCGTGATTGTGATTGTGATGGTGATTGTGATTGGCATAATTCTCGTGGCTGGCGGCGATGCTTGTGTGCAGTCTCGTCATGGGCTGCGGCCGCATCGTCACAAAGGAGCTGGGATGCTCGCCGGACTTGTAGACGGGCTTCCAGCTTTGGTATTCCATAATCTTGCCCGTCACAATCTCGTTGCTGTTGGGCTTTGCCTTCTGCGGCTTGAAGTATTTGTCCAACAGCGCCTCGTCGCTGGTCATCGGCACTTTGCCCTCCACAATCAGCTCCTGCTCCTTCTCCAGCTGCCGCATGCGATTCTCATACTGCAGCATGCTCGGCTCGGTCACCGACGGCTTCGGCAGCGGCCTCAGCATCTTCACCAGCTTCTTGTGCGAGCCCGGCATCTTGATGATCTTCATGGGCTTGTTGGTGTGCGGATCGCGTATTATGTACTTGACACGCGTCGTCTCCGTGGGCAGAAAGTCCATCATGTTGTGCGCATAGCCAGCTGTGCTGGGCATCAGATCCCCCAGCATCGACTTCATGGCTCGCGTCGGTCCCTTGAAGATGCGACCCATGAGGCCGCCCATTACCGAGTTGTCCATTTGCTGCCACATGAAGCGACGCTGAATTCTGGCAAAGATGAGGACGACAAAAAAGATTATCACGCAAGCACTTTGATGCACACTTTGCCCACCTGTGCTCCTCCGCCTGCTGCTCGCCGTTCACCAGCTGTAGGAGCAGCAATGTGGTCACCAGCAGTGGCCCCATCCAGTTGCGAACAGGAATCTGTGTCGATGATTATATGTGATTTGCGATTCGAATTCACTTCTGGCTTACACTTACGCAATGCTTCCTCATGTTTTGCTATGCAAAGTGTGCTTTCCAATTGTATTTGTAATTCCCACAAGAGCGCGCGACTGGATCTATCCGTCTGTTACTTTCCGTTGGCCACTTTCGACTGCCGGCGCCTGCGCGCCAAGCACTCGATTTTATACACTTCACACCATTTGGGCACTTGCCACACGAAAACTCGCTGTGAGCTTGCTCTAATTATTGAGCGCAGTCGCGACTTGGCATTGGCATTTCACTTTCGGCTAACACAATGGGTTTTTCTCGTCGTCGCTATTGTTGTTGTTGTTGTTCGTCTCTTTCCCCAGCTGCCTCTCTTCAATGCCCAGGCATTTTCATGTGGCCGCCTTTCGTCGAACAATTAGTTCCATTAGTTTCTGGCTGCTTTTGTGGCTGCGACGACGACTGCGGTTGCTATTTTTCTGTTATTTTTTATTTTTTTTTTTATTTCTTGTTTAACTTTTCTTTCGCTTCCATTTTTTCATTATTACCTTTTCCTTCCTCTAGCTGGCAGTTTCCGTGTGCATTTTATTTTCGTGCTGGCTGCACCTGACGTGCGGCAGCCTTTGCTTTAAATGTTGCTTAAAAATTTGTTAAATTTTGTTAAACCATCGTTGAGCAGCACGGCAAACAAAAGCCGTTGCAGCATATTCAATAACAATTCGTGCTCAATTATGAGTTAATATTTATTAATGCGCCGCACTTTTGTTGTTGTGCTTTATTTCTTGGTTGCATTTTATTAATTAACGGCTCATCGGCAATTGTATCATTAATTTGAATGCACTGGCCAGCGCCATCTGGCGAGCGAAACGCGCAGCTGCTGCCACTGCTTCTGCTGCTGCTGCTGCTTCTGCCAGCGGCTTTGTGTAAACGACTTTGTGGCGTGCAATCGCTGCTGTTGACCATCAGTAATAACAATGATGATGACGACGATGATGATGAGTATAATGATGATGTGCTGCTTTGTTTGCCTTTGGCGATGCCACTTGATAATTGTTTGCATTGCAAATGCGATAGGTGGCGCCACTTGGCAATCGCTTTAAGAACATTTGTCATTCCCATTTAATTTCATTTCATTCATTGTTCTATAGCCTGCACATATGGTGCATGATACAAAAATAATTATTGTTCTTTCGCGAATATTCCACTGAAAAATAAAGGCATTTTAGTCTTTTGTTATTAATTGAATTTTAAAAATGAGATGGAGAGAAGCGTAAGAAGTGATTAATTTATTAGACTTCAGTGATTAATACTTTTCAGATAAAAATCATAAAGATATTGTCTATCTATAACTGTGCATTTATTGACCATAATAATTTTCCCACAACAATGTATTGTAATATGGTTGTTATTAGTATGCAAATGAAAGAAAAGCTTTATATTTTCATTTATTGTAATACCAAAAAATATTACTGTTTATATTTCGAAGCTACTCAATGAAGCTTAATTTTTCAATGCTAATTACAAAAAGACGTTCATCAATTAATAATAAAAATATCGGAGATACATCTGGAATTAAAAATGAATTTATTTAATTATGAATTGTCAAGGGATTGAACATTTTTGAATTACAAACAAAGTCTTCTGTCAGAAAATGTATGCTTACGCAGCACTTCTAAAATTCAAATAAATTCAAAATTCAAAACCAGATTTTGAGTCGTAAAGAATTTATTGAATTTACAAGAACTAAAAATACAAGTTATAAACTGATTATAAATAATTGCATTTGTCGCTCGAATTATGTGTTAATTAAAAATTATGATTAAACTCTCTGTTAATGGAAGTTAACTGCAATGCATTTTGCTATAGAGACTAAGCCACTTTATGCAGCCGTCTTTTGGTGAATAGAATTTGCTTGTCGCACTAATTAAACGGCTTTGAAGTAGAACACAATGAAAACCAATTTGCACGCTCATCCACTCAATCAAATGAACAGTTGGCATTTGTGTTTGTATTTGTGTTCGCCAAATGCCAAGGGCTTCTAATAGTGCACAACATAGAACATTCATGCTATTCGAATATTGCGTATACGCAGTGTAACTGCACTCGATTCCGCTGTGTTGTCAATAAAATGTATTTAAAATGCCATTTGTGTAAATGGATTATGTAATCGATGCATTTGCCATTGGATTTACGTACACGAGTATGTGTGCCAGCGTGTTTCTGTGTCTGTGTGTGTGTGTGTATATACTAAATGCATATTTGTATTATTGCTGGCAAGCATGGTTTGCTGATAACGATACGCAGTTGTTGTTGCTGTTTGTGCTTCAACATTGGCATTCAACTCGGCACTGAGAACCGTCGCGCTCGATATGTATATAAGTAAAAGCAAATTGATGCCTTAAGCCAAATATAAACACAATAAAACCAAACAAGCCGCAACAACAATGAGCTACCGCACACAGTCAGAGGGCGCCAAGTTACAAGTTGCTTTCCAGAGTACAGCAGACCTCCTCCCCATGGACCCCCCCACCGCACAGAAGGGGGCCTATCAATGAGGCAGAGTGAGGCAGCGGCATTCAAGTCAGGCAGTTAGTCAAGCGTAAGGCAGCAGGCAGCAGGCAGCTAACTGCAAATTGTATGAGCTCAAATTTGCCTGTAAGCCAAGGAGCCAAGCAGACATCGACCCAGACGCAGACGCAGATGCGGAGAACAAATCCTGTGGACCAAACTGAACTGAACGGCAAGAGAGCATTGCAAATTGTATCTAAAACGTTGATACCATCTCGCATTTCTGGCTTAGATGCTGGCGCACACAATAGCTAGCTGAGCATTAGATACAATAACTCTGACAACATTGGCAGACAGGCAACTCAGTCATGCCCCCAGATTGATACGGATCGATGCGGTTACATTTTGTGACTGGCGTTGCAATATCCAACTGGGGTTGGACCATTGGGCTGCAGTTCAGAGTTCGACTTAACTCGGTGCACTCTCAATATTTCATGCTGCCACGAGGGTCATTCGGCGAGTTTAAAGTGCTGACATAGGAATGCAATTGGGGACACTAAAAAAACTTTATAGCAATGCCAAATTTTAAATTGAAATCTATTTTTATTAGGTCAATTTCACACGTCTCTCAAAAGTACATATTAAGTAGATATTTCTACTTGATAATTAATGCAGTTTTCTTTTACTAAAACAAACTTCAGATATTAATGAAATAATACGCCAGGGTATTTGTCGTTCGACGTGCAATATAGAAACTCGTAAAAATGCACTCTGGTTGCGTTGACTTTTTTATTTTTGTTGTCACATTTTATAGACCGTTTTGTTGGTTTGCTGCTGTCGTTGTTTATACAGCGCACTTAAAATATATATTTACTTATGTATATTCTGTAAAGCAGCAAAAAAGAATACTACCTGTATCACTGTGAATCTCTGTGTAACTTTCATGTCCATGCAACCGATGCTGTTGTTAGTGTGATTGTTGTTGTCTTTACTGATTTAATGCTTGGGGCAATGCCGTTGATGTTGCTGCTGTTGCTGTTGCTGCTGCATTGTGCGACCGTTGACGACACAATTTCTGCTTTATGCTCACATACATCCACACACACACACACACACACACACACACACACACAAGTCAGATATAAAGGCGGAGATATTGCGCATACGCCACGATATATTGCATGGCTCGAGCGCCATCACAAAAGCTTTGAAGTTGCATAGATAAGCTGACTTCTGGCCAGAGTTGTTGCTGCTGCAGCGTTGCCACATTGCCGTCACTGTTGCAGTTACTGCATAACTCGAGGCTAATGGCCGCCTATTGGACAATATGCGGCATTAACAGCCACTGCGCTCCACGGCCCCATAAACTTATGCCCTAAGCATCCCAAGACGTCGGCAGCAAGAGACTCATCTTCTCCATTCGGCGCATTCGCTTCTAAGCCGGTCAAATCCCAAGCCAAAGCTGACCACTCACACACACACACGCACACAGATATATACATATATACTATGTGCTTTGTCTGTGTGCATGTTTCGGCAACTATGCGAGGGTTGCATTGAAAGAAAATCAAAAATTAGATATAGTGATTTTTAAACTTTTCATTTCACTATACACTTTTTATTGTGTATCAAAAGAATCCATAACGTATACATTTTAAATGCTTGAATTAAATAGTTATAATTATTTATTTGTTTATTATTAAATTATTTAGTAGGAATTAAATTCTAAAGCGCAAAGTTTTAGCCAGAGCAGCTGTGGCCTTCAGACTAATAATAATATAATTTAACTATAATGATATCAACTATTAAAATCGAAACAAATAGCTCCCAAATAACTTAATTAATTTAAAGTTCAACATATGCACATATGTTTATTTAACATTACGATAAACTGTCAAAAGTCTGGCTAAATATTAAAATTACTTGCTGCAAAATCAATGTCAAGTGACTTCTCATGCTTTAAAAAAATAAATAGATTCACCATAAAAGACTTTACTCGCAACTTTAGTGTCAACCCTCGCAGTATGTATTTTTGTGCACCCGTACACAGACACACCCTCAGAGACACTGTAGTTCACACAGTTACATTTAAAGTACATTTAATGCGCGCATAAATTATTCAGGATGCCACTGAAAAAGCGCCTCGTCGTTGTCGCTGTCGCTGCTTCTGTCTGTCCCTCTGTCCTGCTGTCCCGCCAAGGATTCTCGCTGGGCAATACTCAATTATTTTAGATTATGTTTGGATTAGTGGTCAGCGCTGGTTGGTTCAATGTACGCCTGGTTATTGCACTTTGTGTGCGGTAGTTGCCACACTAAAGTCGCACAATGGCACTCGGACAATGGCGAGGACAGGCGAGGACAGTTCTGGCTTTTAGTTTTGTTTATTTTTTTTGTATATTTTTTGTTCATTTCATTTCAATTGTTGGGGCCTCACAGCGGTGGCCCAATCAATGTTTAATTGACCCACTTAAGCGAGTGGTTTGCGTGTGGAGGGGCATAAATAACATTTAAGCAGTCCGGGCCCGTTTTGTTGTCGCTGCTAAAAGCCTTTGCTTTTTTCTGTAAATAAGTATATATCTACTCGTCGTACATTTTGTCTGGCCAATGTCCTTGTAATGTCAGCCTATGCGTTTAATTTATATTAATGTTTTCAGCAGCTCGCCTTCTCGCTCTCTGTTGTGTTGTCTCATCTGCTGTGCTTCTCGCTGGGTCCCAAATTAATTTACACTGCGCGAAATCCCAGATGCCTAATAAAATGTAATGCCATTAAATTGAAGCTTACAGTGTCCGCCCAGCCGTCCCATTGTGTGCACGATTATGATGAGCTGTTGAGCTGCTGTTTTATGTTCATTCAATAAGTTTTGTTTATGCAAATGAATTGACAGCCTAAATTGGCAATTTGATTGTGTTATTAGCGTTCGTTTTAATGGCCATTCGATAAGGTTTTTGTAAAACACATCTCTGCAATTGTAAGCTCATTATCATCTTGTATTTTCTTTTGCTTAGCTGTTAAAATATTCAACGAGTTCGCAGCTTCGTATTCTTTTTGAATTGGTTTAAAATTGTTGATATTTGTTAATAGTATTTTGTGTAAACAGTTTATAATTTGTTGTTTTGTTAATTGCTCAACAGCGCAGCGAATAACATAAATGGCCAATAACTTTTCTTGTTGCCAAAATCACTTCACCAATATTACAATTAATTTCTTGCCAACTTTGAGTAATAGTTTTGCCTGAGTTGCTGGCAGCTGCATTTGATTTAAACGCCGCCAGCGGGAAACCAGTTGTCAAGTTGGTCAAAATTCGAAAATTCGCCTCTGGTAGTTCGATGAAATTGAATTGAACACAACGAAAACTAGTTTGATTTTATGTTGCAGCATTATTTTATCACTTAAACGACTCTCGACTGCGGATTTTAGTGATGTGTCTTGGCTTTTCTATTAGTAATGGCCACAAGTGAAATGCTTGGAGTTGAGATTGCTGGTTTGGTGCCTTGGAGTAAAGCACATTCGTATCATTTCGAATCCATAGCTAACCTCAATGACACGCTGATTAAATCAAATAACTTATGGCTTCAGCTCTCTTAAGGCACCTTCCCTCGCCAGCACTCTGCCAAAAAAAGAAAGGAAGCAGTCAGCAAACTAAACCCTGTGAACTCTCTGTGTGCCTTTTGGTCTCGTGTCCTTCCTCAGCTGGTCAGCAGTCAGCAGACAGCTTCAACGGAAATCAGCGTTGCCCAATCTGTGGTCGGTTGGTTGGTTGCTGCTGTTGCTGCTGCTGTGGCGCGTACTTCATTGTCTATGAAATTTGCTCAACTGCAAGCCAAGCAGAAGGAAATTGCTCACACAACTACAACTACAGCCACAACTACAATCACATGTCCATGTGTATGTGTGTTTGTGTGATGGCATTTCCAAGTCGCCAGGCATGGCCTCAGGATTCTTTTTTCTCGCTCGACTGCCATCGCTTTTCCTGCTGCCATTTTGTTGTGGCCCATATGCTTCGCAAAACTGTTAGCTATGCATGTGTGTATGTATGTATCTGTGTGTCCATTGTTGTAAGCATCTTTTGTTTCAATTGCTTCGCCTGCGGCCCAGCGCAGATTTAAGCTCAACTCTCGTCCCTATCGCGTCCATAGATCTTCCCTATGGGACTCTTCTACGGCCCCCATTCGAGGCTGCTTTATTGCAATTGATTTTGACGCCGCTGTTTATGTGTTTTGCAATCTCTGCTGAGCATTCAGCTCATCGATACACTTTAATCTGAACACGACTTTAACTTGAATTCTTTTGCTCTACTTTCTTTGCAGCTATGTGCATGGCATTGGCTCGGAGACACGCAACTCGCTCTTCCATTTGCATAATGGACGCGATATGGTCATGGTGACGACCTGCCGGCATGGCAAAAGTTGGCGCGAACTGCAGGACAATCGCTGTGACGAGGATAATCGCGAATATGATAGGTAAGTGTGTTTGGGTAACTCGCCAAAAAATTGTCTCTAGCTGTCATTAAGTCGCAAATGTAATTTGTTTAGCCGCCCTGCCGCTAATAGCCCTTGCCACGCCTGCCAAGCCCATCCATCGACCGCCATTAACCACAGTCAAGGAATGTTTCTTTCTCGGTCTCTCTCTCTCTGCTGGGGTCATGTGATTAATGTTCAAAAATCCAACTTGACAAGCTCATTTAAATGGCACGACACTTAGGCCAAGGCATTTTGAATGCCAGCGATTGCCTTTTAGCATCTGCCCATTTCCTGTTACGTTTTTCGGCGGCGTCAAAATGAGAAATTTTCCAACATTATGATCAGCCTTAAAGTGATTTGCAATATACGATTATTTAGTTTAATTTAATTTGGTAAGCTCGCAAAATCACAAGACCTCAACTATGCATAATATATTTAAGGCTCAATCGTAGTACTTCGGTTGATATGCCAGATAAATAGCTGTCTGAAATGAAGCAAAAAATTAATTTAAATATCGACACTTACTTTGCGCAGTAATAAATCAAAGCTTTTGCTGTGTTGTGTGCTATAGATATTCTGCATATTCGCCTCCTTTCCGATTCATTACACGACGCTCTCAACCCTGTGTTGAGTTTGCTGATTTCCTGCTGATTAGACTGATGACTCACAAAGTACATTACGGTTATTTAATACCCTGTAATTCAATTACTTAAAAGAAGTTGTCATCCAAGTGTGAGGCTGAATAAAAAAAAAATATTCCACTGCTCTTTTCTATTTTGATTGTTAACAACTTCAGGATTATATACATATAATATTTACATATTTAAACCTAAACTGCTCGTCGAGCATTGGAAGCATTCTGGCGTGATATCAATTTATTGTTTGTGCTCAATGCTCAGAAAATGTCATCGAAACATTTACCTTTCACCTTTAATTGAACGTAATTTTTCATTCATTTTCCAGCCACGTTACTTATTCTTCCTCTTGCAGTCTGCCTTTTACGCTTGCCCGCCTCTGTTTTTGCCTTTTGCCGCCTTGGCGTCCCTTCAGCTGTCTGCTCTACGTAATTTGACATGACTTATGCGACAAATCTGCTTTAGCGTCAAGCGTCAGCGATTTATGCCCCTCACTCTGCATTTAATACTATATTGTTGTTCCATTCCAGTCGCTCCGCCAGCAACTATACTGCATACTTATACTATACATATACATAAGCCGAGTACCGTCAACTGTTCTACATATAATCAAGCAAATTGCTTTCCCACTCACATCATTTTTTATGCCATTCCCCGTCCTCTTGTCTGTCTGGGAGCGTGTCTGAAACTTCGTTAATGCACCTGTCAAATATGGCGCATATTTATAAATGTCGACAAAATTGCATAATGCTCGGGAGCTGCTGCCTGCTCAGATTTTTCGCATATTTTTTACGACGCTCGACGCTCGACACTGCGTCGGCGAGGTCGAGGATAGCTGTGATAGCTTCCACTTTTTGATGACTTTGCAGTGCATTTATATGCAAAACTCGGCATAGTTAGCTATTCTCTGTTATCCTTGTTGTTGCCGCTGATATGGACGAGCCGAAAATGAAATGCCGTTTAATATATCTACGGAACAATGGCATTAAAATGCCAAACTTTTCGATTCATCTTTCATTCTTCGGTTTTCTTTTGGCTTTCGGCTTTTGGCGGGCAACGGAAAGCAATCAACGAGAAAGCACGAGGCAGCCAAGTGGCAAATGATTGACCAGCAGTGCGCTTAGCTCAGCATTTGGCAATCATAATATATTTATGCCCTTTCATGCCCGACCATTCAGTGGCATCGTCATGCATTATACAGTGTGTAAGGTGTTGCATTGAAATTTATTCGCTTGTGGCACAGACGTAATGAAAATATATATGTTATCTGCTTCTATTTGTAATCGAGATTTATGTTAAGTGAATTTGGCAGCAAATTGTTCTTAAGCAATTCACGTCATGCAAATTCGAAATTAAAGCATTTTAGAATATTAAATTTTACAGATTAAGTAACATGAAATCTTTCATTTTGCGATCAATAAAAATGTTAAGTGCATTTAAACTTCGTCGAAGGCTCCCCAAATAAAATTATGAACTTTTTTGCGTTTTGTTCTATATTCTTGTAAAATCCATTAAAAAGTTTCTTTCGCTGCCGCCGCTAACCGTAAAAAAAAAATAGCGAAGCGAAAAACTTCGAAGAAGTGCATTCAGAAAACCTTGAGTTGCTTTTAATGAAATTTTGTTTTGTGATGTCGCGTCGCGTCGCGTTGTCGTTTTTTTTTGTCGGTACTCCTGTAATGAGCCTCGGGCGTCAATGGAAAATGTTGCAGCTGCGACTGTGCAACATATGGCAGCATAAAGCCAAACACAATAGTCGGACGGACGGACGAGGCAACCGCAAAAACAAGTACAACAATCAATGCATTTGCTGGCGGCAACTGTGGTCACAAAAGTGTAGCATGCTTTTAGGAGCTTACTGATGCCATCAATGAAGTTTTGGCATTTGTTGTTTGTGTAGGGATTAGGGCTGGGGTTTGCTGTTGGGCTTAGGTTCGGGGTTGCCAGGTCATTTGGTTAGTTCTTGGCTACTGCTGCTGATGATGATAATGATGATGATGATGATGCGGCTGCTTGTCCTGATGATGTTTACCCAAACGACAACGACGACAACCGTCTCTATGCATGTATGTAAGTGAATGTGGTGGCATTTTGTGGTTTTGCCTTTTGGCAACAGAGATGCCACTAAAGCTGGGGGCGTGGCTGGCAACAGCTGGATATGTGCATTCATATCTCTCGTTGTCTGTCTCGTTGCTTGCTATTTCGGGTGCGGGTTGCGCATTAAAAGAAATATGAAAAATAATGAGACACTGCGTCGTGTCCTTGACAAAAGTTTGAGCACACTTGCGTCCTCTTTTTTGTCTTTTCTTTTCGCACACAATTTGACAGAAGGCGCAACGCAACGAGTCGCGACGATGAAACGTTTCCGCAGCCATTACGTATACGACACGTTGTCGCTGCCACATCGCATGACAAGCAGCAAGCAACCGACGCGACGTCGACAACGTGTTGCAGCACGTAAGATGTGTGCTTGTAACCCTAACCAGCCTGCCACAAGGTCGCTCGAAAAAAAAAGGGGTTTCATTTTGTTTTCGCTCGTATGTTCCGACAATTTGTCAAGTTTTTAATTTTACACATTCCAATACTTCCACTTTACTCAACACCTCGGCACATTTTAATAGCTCACACACACGCACAGCCGTTAAGCAGCTGAGGTAATTCTATATACATGTTGTAAGATTAAATTTGTTTAATTATTCAATGTATGCATTTTATCAAGATCTCAACTCCACTTCCGATTACATTTAATTTTTAATTACAAAAGTCGAAATTCAGTAAATGGAGCATGAAATACAAAGAAATAAATAATCACGAGTCTGCAGAAACAATTTCAATATTAGACAACTCGAATGAATTGCATAACTGCTCTTTTATAAAAAAGTATTCAATACAAATATAAAGTGCATGATGATGAATGCATCGCGTATCAATTTCAAACGCTAAATTTGATTCATGCTAAACGAAGCGTAAAGCGCACAAAGCACTTGATATTCATTTGATTTCATTTAAATATGTGAGCCTGTGACCCAATTAGAAGTGCCAGCGACGGCAGCAAGGGTGTCGGATATTTTATGCATTTTTCATAATGTAATTTGCGGAGCAATAAATTCTTGTAGCCCCAAAACTATCATCATTATCAACAAGATGCAGTGCACGGCAGCAGCTGCTGCAGCAGCTCCAAGTCCATGCCGAAGGGTGCATCCACATCTGGGCCTTAACACCACCTTTTGCCTTTCTTCGTCCTCTCCTAGCTGTGCTCGTGCTTGGCTTGCACGTTAATCTCAGATTTCCACATAAATCACTTCAAAGGCGACACACTTGGCAGTTAAACGAGAAGAAGTAGACGCCAGGTAGCGAAGTAACTAGGCTTCTGCCCCATTGCAATTGCTTTAAGTGCCAATTCCATTTTTTTTTACAGTCTCTCCCTTGCAGTTACTTTCGCTGCGAACTATTACGGCCAGCTTTGAACATGGCTATGGCTGTGTTTTTGTCCGACCGAAAAATGTGCCGGGAAATTGCTGGCCATTGCCATTAACATCCAGTTTCGGCCGGGAAATTTCAGCTTGCACAAATATTCCATGTGCAAAATTCTGAGAAATTAAGAAGCATTTTTCTTGGAAAGCACTATAATAATTTAAAAACAGCGAATTATAATATTGCTCGTTGGAGTTGATAAAAGCTGATTTGTTTTGATTAAGTGTTGAACAAAATTATGTTTTTCTGTAACTGAATTTTCGTTCTATATTTATTTTAAAGTCGACTACAAACAGTCGACATTGAGGAACTTACAATATTAAATTGGGATTGGGAAATAACAATATAACAGTATATGAAATATGAAAAAAGTATTCATTTGAAAAATTAAATTAGGATTGAGAATAAAAATACAAAATTAAATTAAATGTGACTCAATTATTAATTTGAAAGATTAAAATTAAATTATTTTAAATGGATTGGGAAATAAGAATACATAATTAATTTAATGGGAGTAAATTATTAATTTGAAAGATTAAAATTGAACTCTCTTTATTTTATTAATTTAATTGCCTAAATGTGAATTAGATATTTTTAGTCACCCTGTTGTCGAATCTAAAGAAAAAGCTTTTAGTTGCTGTACTGAAATTGGGCCACGAAATGTGCTTTGGCTTCTTTAAATCGCTGTGCTCAAGTTGGCTCACATCGCTCATACGCACTGTGCGCTGCATTTTAATAGCCCGACTTGGAGCTGGTCCTTAGTTTAAGCTTTGTCTTTTCGCAGTGTGCTGCAAGAAACGTCTTAGTGCGGTCTGTTGTATTCATTATGAGCCATTATCACAAGCTGGCGACAAGAAAAGGCGGCGCAGTGGAGCTGGAAAGAAGCTGCTGCTGCTGCTTCTTGTAACTAATGCGCCATATTTAATGTCCTGCTGCTCCATCTGCGACTGTTCCTTCCAAAAGACAATGGCAATGGCAAGTTTTACAGCTGCTTTTTGCTGTGCGTCGCACTCTCGGAATCGGAATCGAGGGGTTTTCTCTATTCGTTCTATTCGCAGCGCTGCGCCATTGTGTGTTTGCTTTTTGTCGTCGGTTTTGTTTGTTCCTCAGTTAGTTTTTATGTTCACCCGCCACCTCCCGCCACCCACCGAATTGTCTTTATTTCAAATGCTGTTTTTAAAAATGCAATTTTCATTGAAATTCATCGCAATTGCGTCCGTCTGTCTGTCCCTCTCAATCGTATATTCCACTCGCCACTCACTTAGTTTTCATCACTTAAAGCGAATGCGAATGCGACTGTTGCCAGTTTTGCCAGTTTTTAACTTCCGCTCGAAACTTGGACTAAGTTGCGTCGGGGTTTGTGTCTGACATGCTTTTTGGGTTTTAATTAATTTTGCTATTCCTGCCCCGTTGCTGCTGCAACTGACAGACAGACAAACAGACAGACAGGAAGGCAGGCAGGCAGGCAATCGGCCTTAGGCTGCGAGAGGAACTACGCAGCATGCGCTGCAATTAACAAATGGTGAGGCGCACGCTACGTATACGCAATGAACGTTTGCCCAGCCCGCACGACAAGCAATTTGCGTGTCAAGGCGCACAAAGCCGACCAGTGACAAAGCAAAATGGCATACACTTTGATACAACAACAACAACAGCAGCAGCATTGCACATAAAACATAAACAAAAAAAAAAAAAACGAAGAAAACCAAAAACCTATCAGCAGCGAAACAGAGTAAACGATTCGTTGACAAAAGCTTGTCGTTTCCACGAATTCCCCATTCGAATCATCTCATCTGAAATTGAAGACTCGAGTTTCAAATCAATTTCAGCAAATAATGGTTATTGGCCAGTCATCAGAGCTGTCAGAGCAGAGCAGAGCAGCTAAGACCTTAATTCAGACTTCGGCAAAGCCCGAAAGTAGGCTTTGCTATTAATTATAGCTGTAGAGCACCTGGAAGTCGTCTAGTGGCCACATCCCAAAATCCCACGATTTGTTTTCCACTTTTTGTTTGATTTTTGCCTACTTCTTGCGTTGTGGTAGCATGCAACTAACGGCTCAGCTGTCAAAGGCAAAAAGTCTTTACCTTTTGCTCTGATGGCACGTCAGTCAGTCAGTCGGTTGGTGAGTCAATGAGCTTAGCTTGATTTCAACCACAACAACAACAACAACAGCAGGAATGGCAGGCTGAAATGGAAGTAGAAGTAGCAGTAAAATTATCATACCTGACAGTCAGAGTCAACCTTTGACAGCTGGAAACCACTTAAATTATGTGCCCGCTGTGCAGCTGCCAGAGCTCGACGTGGAGCTGTTGCTGTTGCTGCTGCTGTTGCTGGACTAACAACTTGGAGAGCGAGCTCCCTGGCACTTCTTATGTTAATTTTGTTGGCCTTGGCATGAGGAAAAGTTAAGCAATTGACATGAAGAGACTGAGCCGCAGAGACTCGACCCAAATGTGTAGCTTGAGTTTGTTTGTTTGTTCGTCTATGTTTGTGACTTGCCCACAGAATATGACTCGGAATGCTGTGCAAAGTGTTGGCAAATTAATTACTGCAAATGCCTGTCCTTATGTGTGTGTGTGTGTTCACCGCTGGGCAACAGGTGTGAGAATTCATTTAATTTGATGCCAGCCAGCGACGGAAGCAAGCAACAACTTCATACAAGTTGGGCAAATTAGTAAACAACAAAGAATTGCATAACATTTATTAAAACCAAAGGAATTCTTGCACTTCATTCGCTCGCAGGCAAATAAATAGTTGGAATATGTTTAAATTGAAATTATATATATGTATATATTTATGGTGAAATGCACATTTGCAAAGATTGATGGAGTCGAGAGTGCGCACAAATACAAATATTTGTGCAGCTCTTTAACATATTAATAACTTTATAACGACACGAATACACTTGCAGTCTACAGGCAAATAAGTTGCACAGATACACATTAAAAGTTAATTTTGAACTATCGTCAACTGTAATTTTCTTAAATCAATTTACCAACTTGAATAATCGTTTAAGTCACCATATTCGTTTAGTGCATTTGCTTAAACAACATAAAGTTTAGAGCACATTTTGCTCGGCAATTCAGTTGGAAAAGTAATGCATACGTTGGGCCAAGTCGACTGTGCAGAATGAATAATGGAAACATTCGCGTACAATCTAAGAAAGCCACAATCCCCTGCTCCTCCAGAAGTGCATTTGTTGTTGCCCATAAAGTGGGTATGAGTAACGAGTACGAGTAACGACTGTGTTGCGGGTGATGGCGCAAGTGCTTTGGCGCCGCGATGGCTAATGAAGTAGTAGACGCCATGTTTGGGCCAAGAACTGAACGGAGCGGGCAGCGAACTTTGGACACAGCAACAATGCGTGTAAATAGCCAAAGTTTAGCTTGCATGATGTCCGACATGAACAGAACAGAACCGAACCGAACTAAACTCGACTCAACTAAAACTATTCGCTCAACTTGCTAAAGCTGAAAATCATTTAATTAAAGTTCAGCACGACGGCTAACCGAAGGCAATACACTACCAGCAACAACAGCAAAAACATGACATCGACAACAACATGCAATGTTGGCGGCTCTCTTAATTGCTTAAACAAGTAGCTAACAAGTGCACAGCCATCTGGTTAGAGCCAGGATCGCAGCGAGCCTCGACGTCAGCGGGTGCAGTGACCTGTTCGCTGAATGCATAAAGACACCCAGAGATGGCGTCTCGATTCCTAATCGCTGGCCAGCCAACCCACGACATTAGCTGCAATAAACTGCACTTCAAATTCAAAAGATTTCCGTAAATCATTTATAATGTCAAAATTTGAATACAAAGTTCATTCGTTCTATTTGACAGTATAAAAACTAAATATTCGTTATTGATTAAAAGACAATATATCAAATGTAGCAATTCGATAAATTTGGGGTTGCCGTGAAATTCGTATGCAATTTCAAACTACTGAAAATAATGCAAAAGATTTCCTTAAATCATTTATAATGCCAACGTTGGAATACGATAACATAATCAAAACACCCTACGACTCTTGCAGAGATTGCTGGGTAAAATAAAAATAATATGTTTTAATTTATTTGTTACATTTAAGAGTATAAAAAGTAAATATTTGCTAATGAGTGAAACTCGTTATATCAAATGTAACAATTTAAAAAATTTTTTTTTTGATGAACAGTCATTATATCAAATGTAGCAATTTAATAAATTTGGGGTTGCCGTGAAATTCGACTAATTCATTTTAATTCAAATTTTCAATTATTAGTAATTTGAGATTTTAATGCGAGAATGTGATTTAATTTATCTCTTATTTGTGATAAACTAAATTATGCTTCCATAATAATACAAATATATTTGTGTATAATTTACGATAGTAATCTCTTTAATTTAAAATTTCACTGGTGTGAAATTTTCATTTTCACTAGGTCCAAAAAAGTATGCTATTTTTATTTGGTCGCTGCAGCTGTTTTATCTATATTTTTCCTGTTTATACCCGGCACGTTTTGGACTTGAATCTCTTTAATTTCTGCAGCTAGTGCATTTCATCTTCGGTATTCCCCAGTTGAAGTAGCTAGCTTCTGAATGGCTTTTTGGCCACTGCAGCGACTGCTAGCCGACTATTCTAGCCATGCTTTTGGCAGTGTTATTTTTCAGGCAAAACAAACGCCAACGAGCAGCGGGCAACAACATGCAATTTATGATGTTTACTTAAGATTATTCATAAGCCATACGCTTTCTAGCTGCCGGCTTCTCTTTCCCGACTGCCATAGCTGCTGATTGCCTCCCCTTACCCCCTTCTAATGGTCATGCTGCTGTTGCTGTTGCTGCTGCTGTGTTTGCTGTTGTCAATGCAATACGAATGCGCTGTGCCTGCAGTTTTCTAATACATTTTCTGCTGAATTCGCTTTAAAACGAACGAAGACCGTTTCGAATTGCTGACCAGTGAAGCCATGGGCAAAGTGGGCGGCGGCTGGGCGTGGCAGCATGCCTCGGTACGTGTAATTTTACGCGCAACTTAACTTGTTAGCCCGAAGGGGAGTTGCCGCTCACCGCTCGCCGCTCGCTCACCTGCCGCATTGAGTACAAATGTTTGAGCTACATGGCGTATGCTTAATATGCAGCTTTGCCGCTTTGATTTGGCGTTAAAGCTGAAATCAGCAGCAAGCAGGGATTACGGTATTGTGCGGCTGAATTGAATGGTTAAATGCTTGAATTGTTGCGCATATTTGAACGTGTGTGTGTGTGTGTTTGTGTGTGCTGGGCAACATGGCGTATGAGTTATATGCGGAAGCGTTAAGCATACGCCGCATGGGGTGCTGAGGTTTAGGTTCGCTGTCATTTGCGGCGGGCTATTGAAATGGAATTACATTATTAGCAGAACGTTAAACTGCGACGCGCAATGCGGCTGATGAGCGAGCGAGAATTAAATCGAGTTTTGGGAATATTAATTGAAGTTTAAAATGTTTACCAATTTATTAGATATGATAGACAACTTAGTGATGAGCAACTTAGATGATGATGAATCATAAAATGCAAATCGAATCAATGAGTTTAAATTAAAATAAACTGAAATGTTTTTCTAATTATTAGATATGTTTGGTATGAGTTCATTAAACATACTAGCAGGGCATGTGTCCTAAAATGCGAATCAAATCAATGAGCTTAAATTAATGGAAATTAAAATACTTTTCTAATTATTAAATTGTTTAAGCATACTAACAAAACATGCGACGTAAAGTGCAAGTCGCATCAATGAGCACTAATAATTATTGTAATAAGTTGAAGTATAAAAATTAAGCACAGATAATTGATGATGGAATTATATGAACTTATTGACTGAGAAGGCAGTGAAAGTGCGAATCGAATCAATGGGCATAAATCAATAGAAAGTAATACAACAAGAAAGATGCGAATTAAATTTATTAGATATCCAAATTTAATTGCTTAAGCATATAAGCAGTTTAGTGAAGAGGCCTTTAAGCTGCTGTCCTAATTGTCTGCTGACCATTGAAGTCTCGATTGCAATTTATCATTTATCATGTGAACCCCAAAAATCCTTACATATTCATAGCCTCAATTCTGGGGTGCAACAACAGCAACAGCAACAATGAGCTGGCCATTGTTCAATTAATTGCCGCACACTGCCATTATGCAATGCCCTGGCCGCTCCACTAATTTACATCATCGACTTTCTCTTTTGCACTCACTCAACCTCTTACTGACCCTTTTATCGCCTCTTCATTCATTTGCAGATACGACTACGAGACGCTGTTGCAGAATTCCACATTTTGTTTGGTGCCACGCGGTCGTCGCTTGGGTTCCTTCAGGTAAACGAAAAAAAACAACACAACACGCAAACAAACAAACAAACAAACGAGCGAACAGACAGAGCCAAAGATGAAGAGAGAAAAACACAATTTTCATTTTCCAGCTCATGCCCATTTCATTTTCCCTTATATATTCCTTGATTGTTTTCGTATTTTTTTGTTGTATTCATCTCTCTGCTTTTTTGTCGTAGATTTCTCGAAGCATTGCAGGCCGGCTGCATTCCTGTGCTATTGTCCAATGCCTGGGTATTGCCATTTGAATCGAAAATCGATTGGAAACAGGCCGCCATTTGGGCCGATGAGCGGCTACTGCTGCAGGTGAGTTGGCCAAGAGCATAATACACACACACACACACACACACACCCACTCACATATATATTTACGACTATCTGTCTGTATATATATGTTATGTACATATGTATGGGGATATAGTTTGTTTGCTGTTCGAATTGGCACATTTGGTTTTTTTTGTTGTATTTTTGTGTTCGTCTGCCATCATGAAATATGAAAACACGTTGGGAGTTTTTAAAATGTGACCTGTTTTCTGTCGGTTTCTGCGAAAGTTTTGTTATTTTGCTGGCTAACCCACATCCGAAATGGGAATCCTGCTGTGCGTTGTCCTGTTTTGTCAGTCGTCATTTATTGACGATTTAATGCTTACGCAAAGCCCTCTTTCACATGGGCTTCACTTGACATACAAACGGGCAATCGCCCAGCTCGAAAGTCAGCAACAATTTCGTACTTTCGCAATAGATATATTTTGCAAATAAGTTGAGTTAATTGGCTACGATTGCATACAGTATTTTTATTTTTGTGCTCACAAGCAGTTTCTTCGACATTATTGGCTATTATGCGAGCAACTCTCGCTGAATGCTGAATAAATAGCCTGCCAAAAGCATTCGATGCATGAAATATGAACATTGAATTGGAGATTGCCTGTCCAGTTGCTGCTTGCTGCTCCGGCCAGATGCGCACCTGGCAACTAGAGCAACATAAAAGCGCATTCGTCCGTCTGTCTGATTGTCTCCGTGTGTACATTGTCCTCACTTCGTGGCGTTTGTTTGCACCTCCTCCTGCAGCTATTTCTTGGCCATGTCCGTCTTTGAATCGCGACAAAGTCTTGGCGCATTGTTTGCCAATTGCATTGTCGTCCTCTGCACCTTCACCTTAGCTTCGTCTTCGTCTCCGTCTCCGTTAGAGTCTCCGTGTTCGCCTGAGTCGTTGGCATGTTTGCCTTTGTAGTTTATTGGCAGGAAATGCAATTAATTAAGTTAACTCGAGCAGGAAACTTGAGCAGCTGCAGAGCCACTCGTGCCGCACTCTTTAAATTGTTTCAATTTGCTGGCGAGGGAATTTATTGAATGCTCGTTGCATAATTATGATGTATATCCACACTAATTACGACCACAACAGAATGCTGCTAGCTGCATCCGTGTTATTTTTAGGCAGCCATAATTAATGGATTGCAGCTGGGCTCTGCTCAGATTACGCATACGCAGCGTAGCCGCTTGTAATAACAATTTTTGTATATCTTTTTTTATTTGCTTATTACAGGTGCCCGACATTGTGCGCTCCATCTCGGCGGAACGCATCTTTGCACTGCGCCAACAGACTCAAGTCCTCTGGGAGCGCTACTTTGGCTCCATTGAGAAAATCGTCTTCACAACATTCGAGGTGAGTCTTGCAACACGTAACATTTACATGCTAAGGGCGCCTTTCAACAACAACAAGCCAAAACACGTCCATGGCAGCAAAAGTTCTGTTCTTCGAAATAAAACAAACACTTGCACAATACGTAATACTCAAGTAGGCAGTGGAAGTTGAACGTGAAAGGGTGAATTTCTGTGGTCGACAGCTGCACATTGCCTGGGGAATACATGAGGTTGTAGCCTTTATTTAATTGGAGAATTTGTTCGATATACCTGTGGTTAGGATATCCCTAAAAATATAATATTTCCAGTTAAATTATCCACTTGCAACTTTAGTTAAATCAAATGTTATAAGTTGCAATCGTTTGATGTGCATCGCATACAGTCCATTTAAGCCACTTCTTTTTATTTCATTAACTTCTTAATCGCATTAATGCTTTCCGGTTGATTGCATATTTTCATTTAATTTTATTGCGCACTTGTTTTCTTTATTCTTAGTGGATATTTAACATGTGCTTCAACAACGTTTCAATTATATTAATTGTTTTCCTAAAAGAAAAAACATTTGAGATTTCGATAATAATTATTGTGATTATTGCAATATTATTTTTCTTGCTGCATTCTGATGAAAAGTATTTTGTCTATAAATAATTTTAATGGACATTTATGGATAGTCATTGACAGTTGTGTCAGTTGATGCTGACAACTCTGCAAGGAGGAGCTGCCAACTCTTGAATGCGGAGCTGCCAACTTATCGAGAGTGACAGCCAACATAATTTGAAACATAACCTTGCCATGCAAACGTGAACAGCCAAATGGAATAATGAATGTTACACAGACATATTTGTTGCAGCTGTTCTACAAATTTCAGTTCTTTACCATGAACTGTAGTTATTACATTCGCCTTAATTTATCTCGCAATAGTAACGATAGGTTTCTTAAGCACTGTTGTAACACATATTTGTAGTGTCGAATCGCAACTGTGTTTATGTCGTCGCCTTTAGTTATTCACTTTGATTGCCTTCGGGGGCCGAAGCAGGGAAGTAAGTTTATCTCGCAAATGTATCCGTAAGCTACTTTTTAAGCAGCAGCAGCAGCAGCATCGGCAACAAACACAAGTCGTTGGCCATTGAATTTGAATGTGGCACGTTAGGCGACGCGACAGTTACGCCCAAAGCAGAAAAAAATACACGCCGCAGGCAGCACCAAAACCAAATACACAATGATGATGATGAGCAAAGCGGATAGAGCATAGAGGATAGAAGATAGAGACTTCGAAGTCGTATAAATAATACACACGCGCAAACACATAGACAAATGTGTTGTTTGTACACAATGAAATGGCAAACGCGACAAGCGACATGCGACATGCGACGACGTTGATGATGACGCCGCGTAGCAAACCAAACCAAACCAAACCAGACCGAAACGAAACGAAATTCAAGCAAACCAAACCGCCGACACTGGAGACCACTTTTCAACACTCAAATTGACACACGCACAGCGAGAAACACACACAGAGACAGGGACAGAAAGACAGTTACAGTCAATGCGAATGCAGAAGGGAGAGCATTCAATTTTGTGTAATCATCATGCGAGGAACACAGCAGCAGAAGTTGGAGACTGCAGGTCGCGATGTGGCGAATCTTTTTGCGCTGACAGATACATTAACAGACGACGACATGGCTGGATGTGGCTGCTCCGGTTGCCTGTGGTTCCTCCACCATTCCATGCTGCACATAACCACAGTACAGTTACTGTTGCTATTGCTGTGAGAGATTGCGATGTTGCCAGTGTGCGTTCTGTGGTTTTTGGGTGCTACATCTTTGCTATAGTACTTCTTCTGCTTCTATTTTTTCTCTCTGTCTGGCAGTAATCAATTTACAGTTATGCGTGTGTGTGCCCGTGTGTGTGTGTGTGTGTTAACCAAATGAAAAGCAAATATTTGGCATGCAACGTGACCGGCTTGAAGTTAGGCAACCGCACAATAACAATTGGATAAGCTCCCAGAAATGGCCAGCACACGCACCAGATGCGCCACACAGAGAGTATTGTTAACATGTCAACTCAACCAGCAGCAGCAGCAGCAGCTGCTCCTCCTTCTCCTTCTCCTTTTTCGTCCTTCCAATCCTGGCAACATCGTTTCTAATTGGCAGCTGGCCGCACGCACTCGCAGGTGGCTCGAGCTCTGATTTATGGCAACTGCCAAACTCATTTTTACTCCATTAATATTGTGGCTTGGCCTTTTATCAGCTATGCGATAATTGGCTTTCGCATTAAGAGCTCTTGCAGCCATATTAAATGGCCACATAACTGACTCCAAATCTGGTGACAATAACTTGAGCAATTCAACAACAATAACAAACTGTTATCATGTGCCGACATGTCTCGAGTTGATGCTAATGACACAAAATATGTTAAGGTCTAATGCACAAGCCATTTGAGTTTGTGTTTATTGAACTGAGATTGATTTAAGTTTTCGAATTCTAGTTGAAATGACATTTGTTAAATTCCAATTGTTAATCAAATTTAAGCCACATTGTGGAAAATCTTTTCGCCACTCTCGAAAGTATATTAATATTGACTCCAATTCGTGACCTGCAACCTTCTTAGAGCATTAGCTTAATACGCTTTTCACATTTTCCCCTTTCTATTCCATTGGATATTCCTAAAAATGTGAACCAAAATTGATGGAAACATCATTTATGGCTCTCAGCGGACGCATTGCGAAAGATGGAATTTCCTGCATTTGCAATGCTTTTAGCCAGCATTTTTCTTTGCCCAAAGTTCGCTGGGCATTATGTCAAATGCAATTGCAACGCGGTGCAACAGTGCACTATGGGGAAAATGACCACTTTATCTGGCATTTATTATTGTGAGTGAACTAAAAGAGATTTTTCACTGCGGTTTTTTTTATTATGTTGTTATAGACCATAAGAAACTATTTTAGAAAAATGGGCGTGGCAACGCCTCTTCCGCCCAAAAAATTGGAAAAAATCAAATTTTACGTGCATTTTTAGATCTAAACTTTCCAAATTTAGTCACCTATACGAACTTACGTTGCAAATAGAAGTTTCGCCACGCCCCCTTCCGCCCTAAAACTATGAAAAACACACGATCTCTTTATCTGTGTATGCCTGGTTATAATTCGCCTGTTTAGTACTTCCATCGAATCCATAACTGGCGATAAGCTCTGCAGATAAAAAATCTGTGTGCTGATTCACCAATACACCTTGGATAACATCTTCTTGAAGCTTCACAATCCGAGAAGCCGTGTGATCCAAAAGGTCTTGCAGAGACACCTTGGCTACAGTCTCTGATACATAAATGTTGACTGGTCTGCATTGCTTCTTTTGGTTGCCACACTTTTATAAATTGGGTAAATATCCACATTTATCTTACAAATGTCAACTCGGAGCGCACAATACTGTTCTTTGGTGAACCCCTGATCTAAAATTAACGCCAATGCTTCATCTTTGGACGCACTTACATTTATTACATTTGCTATTACATTTTATCCAATTATAATGCAAACTATTGCAAAATTTGTGGCATTTCATTTTTAAAATGTTATCATCAACATTGTAAGACGCATGCAGCTCAAAATAATTTTGAATTGCCTTCATTCGTTCGTGTCGGCCTCTATCGCTGTTCCACACAGCCAACAAATCGGCGTTAAAAAAAAGTGAGGTTACCTAACAAAAATGCAAATTGCGTCGAAAGAGGGAAAAAGAGGACAATAAGGCCTATACCTCTGAGCTCAGAATTGACAAAGCTACAACGAACAATTGGACGAACACAATAACAATTCGTAACTCTATTACATAATCCTTTCCAAAGTTGAAATTTGTTATTAAAAATCCAGCTTTAGAAGCACTTATAAAACGACAAAATATTAGTATACACACAGACAATTTGAGTGATTGTTTACATTAAACACACAGTGCAAACCTGCCAAATCATGGTTCATGACTTGATTTTCTTCTAATTGTAATGCCATCATTGCATATTGAAAAAGAAAATCAATGCAAAAATTTACAAAACTTGCCGCACGTGCTTTTAATTCCAACAGCTGACTTTACAGCTGTTATGCTAACAGGAAACTGTTAAATTTAACATTTTGAGTATGAGGCATAACAGTCTGATGTTTTCATAATGCGTTAACAGTAAATTCGTGTTAATTCGAAAACTTTTAAAAATCATGCAAATGCCAGATAAAGTGGTCATTTTCCCCATAGTGCAGTGGCAACAACAGCAGCTAATGCAACGCCCCTGAAAGCACGCAACACTTTTTGTTTGCGCTGCATGCTTGGTGCATGCACCTTTGATTTATGCGTCGCGATTAAAAAATGAATTGTGGCATTTTTGACAGGGAAAATGGTCACGCCCCGCCCATCATTTTGTTGTTGCTCAACGAGGGGGTGTGTGTGGCACGTGCGGCACGTAATGCTCAGCCCGTTTTTGCATATGCCAAAAATGCAGTCTGTGTCAGCTTTTGGTCAGCATCGCTCTATGGCTCTTGTGGCTTTAATATGAAAAAAGTTTTGCGCATATTTGTTGAAAAATAGTTGACGTGTGCTGCCTGATCCTGCTGTGTGCTGCTGCTGCTGCTGCATGGTGCAGCATGCCACGTGATGCCTGTTGTCTGCTGCCTGATGCCCAGATGCCCAGATGCCTGCGGCTTGGCAGACTGCCCAGCGTGTCCTTTGGGCTGGAGTCACGTCGCCGTTGAGCGACGACACACAAACTCAATTTATGCATAGGCCAAACCAGCAGACAGAGGGAATGTGCTGCTTGCTGTAAGCTAAAATTATAGTCATATGCCTGGCAATTTGTTTTATTAATAAAACGCATATCAAAAGTGCAAAATCCACTCGCCAACTTCGACATTGGCCCCTTTCGACGCGCATTATTCCCCTTTTTGACAGGCAAATCACGTCGACAGGCAGAAGTTGTCTCCTCCCCCACTGTCTCCGCCTAATAACCTTTTAGTCTAATAGCTTAACCCAAACAGAGACACACACACACATACGCACAGTGAGCACATATTGCGCTGCCTGGGGGATTAGAGCAGAGTGTGACCGGCTTTGGATTTCACACAAAATCCTTGGCGCTTAAGACTCGTTCATGCAGCAAATTGATTTAGGCATAAACAAGCTGGAAGCCCGAAATTATGCGAGTGGCAAATAATTTTTGCTGCCTGAATGTGTTTTTATTTTCCCTTCATCCGAGTGCTCAAGCTCAACTCTTTTGTGGGCGTTGAACCGCAGCTGCCAGCCAGCCAGCCAGCCAGCAGGGCACCATTCTCTATCTGTCTCTTTTGCTCTTCAATTAAGTCAACAAACTAACAACAACAACATGTGGAGCGACAACAACAACAACAGCTGATGCTGATGCTGTTGTTGGTTATGCAAACATCAACAGCATCAACAACAAGCAGCTGGAACGGAAAAGGTGGTCGAAAAGGGTCACGGAAGGAAGCAAAGGACGAAAAAACAAATTAAGCAGTTATTTGGGGTTTTACTCGCCACCCACACACACACACACTGAGACACACACACACACACTGAGACAACACACCCTTCGACAGTTATCCCTGTCATTTAGTATTTGGCTGGGAAAATAGGGCCGCGTTCATTAAAGACCCAGCGATAAAGACGAAAGAGTTAACGGCTGTTAGAAGACAACCATAATTAAGTTATTTTTCAAGTTTTCACTTGACTTGGCTCTTATGGGGATTATGTGGAAGCTTTTAGTCTAGTTTAGGCAACCACATGCGGAACCCATGTTTGTTATTGATTATTGATTACCCTAATTAATATTTAAGTATGCCTTCAACTTTAAGAATTCATGTGTATACAGCTAACAAATTGTCAAGTACATTAATTGTCAGTAGGGTTTTATTTTTTTATTTTAAATTTGGTGTCAAGGATTTGACCATTCCATGAAGTTTTGCTGTGTGGCTGATCCAAAGATTTGCATAATTTTATTATACTTCTTCTGTGCTGAACTTTTTGCTGGGTCCCAAAGCCGAATACACAATAAGCTCACACACACACACACACGCTCACATTCGGTTGTGGCTACCACAAAGAGGTCATTCAAAGTCCACTTACCAACTTAGTTGGCCTGCCGACTGTCGACCAACGACCGTCGACTGCCCATACCAAAATCTTGGTTTAAGCCTAAAAGTCGCTATTGAATGAGTTTGTGAGTGTGTGTGTGTGTGTTGGTGTGAGTGTGCGTGTGTGTGCATAGCTGTTGTTGTGACCGATAAGCGTGTGGTGTGCACTTAAGTTGCACAGTCACCAGGGCAGCCGGACGCAGACAAATGTTAAAGTTCGAAAATGGCCAGAAAACCACAATAAGCTCAAGATTTCCCCACGCCCACACCCATGCTCTCTCTCTCTCTCTTCGTCTCTTCGTCTCTCTCTCTACTTAAAAATCTCTCGAGATATGAACTCTTGACTGGAACTGGAACTGTCATTGTTGTTGCTGGTATTTTGTTTATGGCCAACGCCCAGTGCAGTTTCGGCCGACAGTCCAGCTGCGGGTTAAGTTAGTTTGCACAAAAATATGTTGCATACTTCTAGGCGGCTGTCGAAAAAGCGAGTGGGAAAAAAAAACCTCTTCTCACATGCTCAACTTTTGTGTGTCACTGAGATTTGCATTTCAAAGCATTCGCATGCATATAGAGCTATATGGTATACACAGATAAATAGATGCATACACACCTGCACAGTGGCAACAACTTATTACTTTGACTAATCCTATTATGCGCATGCAAACGTGCGACAAGCAAGAACTTTTCCTGCAACTACTTTGAAGTTGAACGCCTCAGTGGCTGCCTTTATCTTGCCTCGTCCTTCCCTCCCCTCCCCTCTCACGGTCTGTTTGTCCAGCTGTCTGTCCATTCATTCCATTGAATCGTGCGTTCACTCAAGCGCCGCTAAGTTGTCTTAGTAGCTGACGTTGCCGCCTTCGCTGCTGTTGCACTGCAACAAAAATCTCAACTCAAGACTCAACTATTTATTTGTCAAGCAAAAATCAGCTCATAAAATTATTCAGAAATGCTGACATTGATTTATGTGACAGTTTTCTCTATTTCACTTTATATTATTTTTTTTTATTTCGAAAGTTTCACAAAATATTCAATTTGCAGTTTTTTATTTGTAAATACATATTTTACTCTCTTGCTCTTCGAATTCTTTTTATACATTTCTAAATTTAAATGCTTAAAACTAATTTTAAATGATTTTTTAACAAATATTTCGCAATATTGTGTTCAATTTATGTTTGTTTGTTTTCTGCTAAATACAAATTTAAAATTTGTATTTAACTCTGTGCAAAATCCGAGGTACAGTCGTCGAATGTGCTGTGGAAAATTATTTAATTTTTCACACGCGAAACACAGCAGAATACGTCATTTATATTTAAAACTGATGCTCTTTAAAATAAAATTTAAATGATATGTGGATCATTATTAGACTCGCTTTATTGTGTCTTTTTTTCTAATAGAATAATTTTGTGCTGAAGTACAGTTTATTTTTTGGGAATTAAAAAAACTATTAGCGCGCCTGGCGACAAAATAAATAGACAAAGCAACGCGTCATTTATATTTTCGAATTGTTTTTGGCCTACAGAATTTGCCGCTTGTGATTATTATAAATTTCGTTGGTTTAGCATCATTTAAACGTGCGATAATCGTCTTAATTTATATTGTTTGCAATATTGATATTTCATTAAATGGCTGGCGAGCAGTTTATCAACTGTAAATCCCGACTCTTAAGTTTCTTGACCCAAATCCTTGGCCAATTTTCGCACTGTGCAAGCGCACCATCTATCGTTATCCTTGGCTGCAACTTCTATCTGGCTGCTTGTTGTAGTTAATTTCACCTGCTTACTGTCCATTTTGCTTTGAATGAAGATGGTCGGACGGGTCGGGCGGTCGGGGTGTGTGGACGAGGACAAATTCCGCGAGACTGAGGGAACTTTCTGGGCAAATCTTGGAAAACGCGAGTTAAGCTGATTTTCTCGGGTGCCGGCAAAGTTTTCTCCTGGCAAACTTGCAAACTGCTTGGCAAAATGCTACCTGAGCCATTAATTGAATTCTGGACATGTCCGCGACGCCAGCAAACACATTTTTTCTCTCTCTCTCTCTCGGTTTTGTTTTTGTAGATTATGCGATTTTCGATTTTAGTTTTAGTTGTAGTTTTAGGTTTGTTTGTTTTTATTTTATGAAATGCATTTTACCATTTTAAGTTACAACAAATTTAAAACTGCTGCAAACAAGTATCTTAAGTATATTGAACATAAGTAGACGAGTCTAGTAAAAAACACAAGACGATATTGTTGTACATTACAAATTGCATTGATTATGCATATATAAAAGCAGATTTCAAGTGTCTCTCAGTGCGTGAATCTCCTCCTCCTCCTCCTCATCGTACTCCTCCGGCTGCTAATCCTATTCTGACTATGAGTATGTATTTGTGTTGGTGTCTGTGTTGGTGTGGGTGTGTGTGTGATAGGAAGTGCATCCTCTTAGAAGAGCAGCGAGAAGAGGCTCCTTACGCCAGTAGAGCCTGCTCCGGAACCGAGGGTAAAGCCGCTGCTGGGCGTTCCGCTGCTGCGATGCCGCGATGCATGACTGGACACGTTAGCACGGACACGGTCGTAGCTGGCAACATCCTGTGGGGTGGGGGAGGGCAACAAATGGATTAATCAGATTAATAAATGGTCGCGATATGGATTGCGTACTGGTCGAGCACAAACTCGAGATGTTTGCAGTGGCGGCAGATGTCACAAGTGCCGCACGTGTTGTAAATCGACAAGATTCTCACCTCTTTGTCGGCATTGGCCAGGATCGAGCGCATCGAGTTGGCCACCGGCCACTTCTTCTTCATCACCAGATTGGTTGGTGGATCGTGCGCAGTGCCAGCGTCCACCGACCAAATGGTCACTGTGGCGCCGCCGCTGATCTTTGAGCCGCGCGAGAACTTGAAGGCAAGCTCCTCATCGCCGGCAATGCGCGTCAACTGCCAGCCCGTCAGATGGATCTCCTCGGTGCCCTTGTTGTGCAGCTTGATGAAACGCCCCGAGACGTCCGCCTCGATGATCTCCAGATCGCCCTTGGCCGCCGCATTCACCGAGTACTCGGACAGCGTGCGATCCTCGCTCTCATCGATCACGGTGCGGCGACGCTTCACGGCGCCCGATCCCGAAATGCCAGGCGTCGCGGAGCGACGTCCACTGGGCGTCACACGACCCGAACGGGAGCCGGCGCTGGCGGTCAAGTGCTCCGAGCCGCTGGCGATGCCCGAATCGGTGGTGGGACGTCCCGGCGAGGTGATGTTGAGGCGACGCTCCTCGCCGTCGAGCAGCTTGTCGTAGGCGGCCAACTCCAGGTCCAGCGACACCTTGATGTCCATCAGATCCTGGTACTCCTGAAGCTGCTGGGCCATCTCGTCGCGCAAGCGTTGTAGATCCGCCTCCAGCGAGGCAATGTACTGGTTGTGACGTTGACGCTCCGAATCCAAGAGATTCTCCAGCTCTCGAATGCGTGCCTAAAAAATTACGCCCGAGATTAGCACAAGTGAAATGGAAAGTCTTAAGTGGTACTCACATTCAGAGAGTTGTTGGTGTTCTCCAGATCGTGCAGCTTGTTGTGCAGATCTTCGACTTGGACGCGCATCAGACGCATCTCCTCTGAGGCGTGCAGCGCCCCTTGAGAGGCACGGCTGGCGGCGGCCTTGAGATTCTGTATCTCGTTGTCATACAGCTGCTCGATCTCCTCGCGATTGCGCGCCATCTGTGCCTCGTACTGATCGCGCAGCTCCTGCAGCGACTGCTGCAGCTTCGCCTCGTACTGCCGCGTGAGGCGTCCGTCGATCTCGCTGATCTCGATCTGGCGACGCGAGCGCGTCTCGGTCAGCTCCTGGGAGTGCACTTGCTCCTTGAAGGCCAGCTCCTCGCGCAGACTCTGGTTCTGGTTCTCCAGGTCGACGCGGGCCAAAGTCTCGGCCTCGAGCTGCTTGCGCAGATCGTCCAGCTGACGGCGCAGACGATCGTTCTCGCCCGAGAGTTCCCTGATCTGATCCTCGGCCTTCTTGCGCTCGCCGAGCACAGCATTGTACTTGCCGTTGACTTCGTTGTAGCGAGATTCATAGAGGCTGGCGTTGTTCTCGGCGACGCTGGCCTCCTTGGTTTTCTTGTCGAGTCTGCGGAAAGAATGTTGGAACGTGGATAAGCAATGGTTCAACTTGTTATCGCGCAACATGTGCGCGCCGCTCGATGACGTCACGAATGCGCCACATTTCTGATTCACATGCGATCACCGTCTCTCTCTCTCTCTCTCACGCTACGCGTCGATTCTCTTACGTTCTCTCTCACGCTGCCTCTATTTCATTATTTTGAATCTTATGTATTATTCATCGTTTGAGTTTCTTTTGGCTGCTGCCTTGGAATCGTCAGATGCCATTAGCATAAAGTAGCTAAGCTATTTTCTGTCCAACATACAAAAGTATCTATGCACGTTTCCCTTCTCTCCCTCTCCCTCTCTCTGTCTCTGTGTGTATTCTTTCTCCTTTTCACACATATCTAATTTATGGGCAGGGCGACTTCAAACGTTTTATTTTCAATTTAGCTAAAAACAAACTTGTTTATTTGACTAACAAAAATTCCACGAGCTATATGCAGACAAATGTCGTCGCCAACTCTCGTGGTCTGCACGTTTATAGAATGCTTTGTGCTGGCTAAATTTAGCAACAACAAGTCTCTATAAGCAATGCACGTTAATCCATTCCAATTGAATATTTCTTCAAATGCGCTTAAAGTATCACTTCTTTTAAAAATAACATAAAAGCAATTATAAAAATGAAATAATTAATCCCATAGGACATCATTCACCCTTGAAGTTATAAATTAAAGTATCACTTCTTTTAAAAATAACATAAAAGCAATTATTCAAAAGAAATAATTAATCCCATAGGACATCCTTCAGTGCAGTCACTTTTTTCTAACGTTCCTTTTGCAAAAGGTGGAACTAGAAGTTTTGCAGCTAATCAACAATGTTCTACAGAAATAGCAACACACTTTCCAAGGTTATTCTCCGTTCTGTGGCGTGCGTGTTAATCGACAAATTCCCCCCAAATTCTCCACCCGACATTCATGACAGCAACACATAAATAAGAAATACAAAAAAAAAAATGCTACGAAGCGACCTAATTTCGTATAGATTTTCCTTTCTGTTTGTTTTGTTGTGAAAGGCAGCAAAGTGGGTTAATTATCAAAAGAACTAGCCCAATAATTGGTCAAAAGCTGAGTGAATAATTGCAGGCAGAGCTCTTTTATGTGCTTCTAAAAATGATAAACTCGATTATTAGCTGTACAATTCACAGACGAACGCATTTTCATTTTATCGCCTTTTGATTATAATATGCCAAGATCTGTTTACTCAACATTCAGCTATTCCACATAACGCACTTCAATGTGTAATCTCTGCTAATTATGGCTAAAAAAAATTACGAATTGTTTTGGGCACAGGCAGGCAAACAAATAGAGCCCCTACTTTATTTAATACCCCCCTAAATACCCAAAAAATAAATATTGCGTTTGATGATAACAGAAACGCAAATCCAAATACGCAACATTCCCAAATTGTTGACATCATAGGCAAAGTGGAAGGGGGGCTGTTGGCTGCAGGGCACAACAACAGAAAAGAAAACCGGTATTACATTTGGACTTGTCCGTTAATGGGGCGACATTACAAGCGAACACACACAAATGTGTTGCGCGCTATTTTTGGGCTGCATGACATCATATAACATACAACAACATACAAATACATAAACATAAGCGTATGCGTGAAATGTTTTCATTCGCTTTTGTTTTCATTTGCAACCTTGGAAGGGTTTATCCGTTGCGTATACGCACTGTGGAACGCACCTCGGCAGGTTTATTGACATTTTGCGCTGCTCGTTTGCAGCAATATTTGGCAATTGAATCAAATATGGCCAGCAACGAATTAATGTGTTCTCAGAGGTTGTGCTTGAGTCGTTAGACTTGTTCGCTTTGGAGTCTTCTCGAAGCTCAAATGTAAAAAATAAACAAAAGCAAGAACCAGAGGGCAAGAGAGAGAGACTATGCGTGTGTGTGTGTGTGAGTGTGTGAGTGCGAGAGAGTGCAACTGACATATGGCTGGCTGACTGTGCTATGACATCAGCAAGCATGCTTCACTCTCCGTCTCTCTTGCACTCGCACACTCGCGCGCACACACACACACAGACATGACATCATTTGGCTGATAAGTGAGCTTGTGAGTTTGTTTTTGTTGTCGTCGGTTTTACCTTAGCTTCAAGTCGTCGTTCTCCTCCCACAAACGCTTAATATCGATCTCCAGCTTGGCCTTCTCCTTGGCGGTCTCATCGAGCAGCTTACGGGCGGCGGCCAGCTCCTTCTCGTAGACGGCCTTAATGTTCGAGGTCTCGCGATTCACAGTCTCCTGTGCCAGATTCAGCTCCTGGGTCAGTCGGCCATTCTCGTTCTCCAGATGGCGCATGCGATCAATGTAGCAGGCGAGACGGTCATTGAGATGCTGCAGCTCGGCCTTCTCCTGGAGGCGTGTGGTGCGCGTGGGACTCGTGGGACTTGTGGCCCCCAAGCGTCCCGATGACGACGAGGCGCCACCGACTGGTGTCGATGTGGAAGCGCGTGAGACGCGTGTATTGATTGTGACGCGGCGTCCGGACATTTTAATCTATTTCGATTATTTGTGGAAAATTGAGGAACGTTTTAAGTACACAAAACAAAATGATGTTTGCCTTTGTGCTGTAAGTCAGTGTGCGATATGTTTAGTTTTCTATATATGTATGTACGTATGTTTCGTCTTGTCTATATTTCTCTAGACTCTAGACGTCTTATTCCGTTCGCTGTTGAAAAATTACTGTACGCTGTGGCCGGTTGGGCGCTCGCACGAAAGCGCCGCACGTCATCATCGACGAAATTAGTAGTCGACGTCGCAGTCTTCGTCGCGGTCGCAGTCGCAGTCGCAGTCGCTGCCTACCGTTGCCATTGCCAGCCATAAACAACACGTCTAAACAACAACAGAAACTAAGCAAGAGACATCGCTGTGCTTTGCTCTCTCACGCTCTCGCTCACATGGGAGCACTTTCTTTTTTGTTGCTTTTGATTTGGATTCAATGTGCTTGTTTGTTTGTTTGTTGTTGGAGTGCGAGAGAGCCGCAAATAGAAAACAAAATTCAATGCCAAAGCAAAGTGAAGCGCAAAACGCGTTCGCTACATAATTTGCATTTGAAAGTTTCTGGGTTTAATGTACTCATCACACACGGGCAGGCTGTATTTGAATTTAACAAAAACAACTATATTATTACATAAAAATGACAGAAAAATGCAGAGTTGCAAGAACATTGAGATAATATCGATAATATGAAAGTTATCTTGTGGCTTTGACTTTTTATTAAAGCAAGTTCAATGCTCGATAGCTTAAAACTATCGAGCATTTTTGTATTGTACCAATATACTGTACCGAACCATCAAGTATTTTTGTATTGTACCAATATACTGTACCGTACCAATTATCAAGTATATTTATATTGTACCAATATACTGTACCGTACCAACTATCGTGTATTTTTGTATTGTACCAATATACTGTACCGTACCATCTAACAAGTACTGCACCGAATCAACTGTCGTGTATTTTTGTATTGTACCAATATACTGTACTGTACCAACAATCGATCATTTTTGTACTGTACCAATATACTGTTCTGTATAACCTTCACTAATTTCCTTTAATGCAGCCCCCTGTCAATGCGGTCGATTTACCGAAGCGAGAACTCAATTAAATTTCGTAATTATGAAATGCGAGCGGTTGGAAAACTAATGGACCACCCAGTGCGGGCAGGTTGCAACCGAACTGCTCAACGCAATGTCAACTTGTCATAAATGAAATATTTATTGACACGCTGTTTGTTGGTTAGGACCCTAGCGCCCACGTATAGTTCTTTCTAGGGAACGTCAGTAACAATAGCAATAAATAAGCAGTGAGAGCCACAGAAACATGGAAGAAAACCTCAATGGCTCTCTCAATTTTGGTCGCTCTCTAGCAATCGCTCATTGTTGTTTTCAGCGGTCGCAAATATTTTTATAGCCGGCAAACATTTGTGCACGGCAGCCACACATACTATTACACCTGTCGAACACACATACTCGCATACCGATAAATCGACTTTGAGCATGCCGCTTCTCTTGCTCTCTTGGCATTTACCATTTGGCATGGCCATAGTTGAGAGAACGAGAGCACTCTCTGAGGGTCTCTGTTGTTGTTTTTGCATTTAGCGACAGCTGTTGGCTTGCAGTGGAGTGCAGCAAAAGGGCTTATCAGTTATGTGCATGCATGTGACGTCATCGGCTTGACAGCCAGCTAGCTTGAGCCAAAGCAGCTGACCTTAAATTTAAATATGAGGCCGCGACGTCGACAACGACGTCGACGCTGACGGCAGCTGCGACGTCGACTCGCGTCAACGTTAGACGCGCTTTGAACGCCTTTCTCGCTCGCACATTCGAATGTGACGTCATCAAATTATTTTTAATTATAATGTCGTCGTTCTCGGCGAGCTTTCGGAATATTAACATCGCTGTCTGTATTTAAACCTCTTGCCTCTTGCCAAATTATAATGCTGTTCAAGTGTGTGTAATGCGGGTACAGTTCGGCTTGGGCTAATTAAGCTTAATTAACCGGTGTTAAATAGTTATTCTCTTCGTAAGCATTTCAAATTGTTTTTCTCGTCTCGCTGCCTTGGCTTTGCTCTTGTTTGTTTTGCTTTGTGCTTATCATTTGTTTGCCGCTTTAGGCTTTAGGCTGTTGTGTTTTCTCTCTGCAACACAGGAAGCTTTTGGCGATACTTCAAAAGCCAATTTGTCGCTTAGCTTGATTAATTATTAAAAATTACGGTCAGCAATTGATAAGATTTGCGCTCTAGTCCAGTATGATTGCTCCAACCAGAGAAACACATCGAATTCTGCTTTTTAAAATAGTCATTTATTAGAATAGTAATATTGGAATATTAGTTTTAAACAAATTACATACATTAAATTATTATCTAATTTCTATCCAATTAAAAATAAATGTGTCTCGAATTAAAAAAGTATCTATATGCTGATCACGAATTTATATACTTTTTGGGGTCCTCATCCTTTCTTCTTCTTCCTTTTCCCTGTACAAAATTACACTACATTACATTTTTATTCTCGTACATAGCATTTTTTCTGTTTTGTAAAATAAAGTTAAGTTCTAAGTTATTATAATTCGTTTCTATAAATAGCGGGCTTAAAATATAATGGTATTATTTTTATTAAAATTGATGACAGCTGTGCTCACCCTGATATTATTAGAGCGTTTGCAACATTATCTTGGACTCGACTTGCAGCCCGTATATAGCCATCCATGGGGGTTTATGTGGTGAACAGTCATCCGTATAAATCGGAGTATATAAGCGACCCTTTAGGAAGTCCCACTCGTTAGTCGTCGGTGGAAGTCGCTCCAAGAATCTGCAATTGAATAAAAGAATGAAAGTTTCAGTGTTGGTTGTGGTCCTTTTGGGCATTGTTGCCTGCTCGGTGGCAAGAACATTTAACGACAACGACTTGATTTGGGATGCCTACAAAGTGAAGTTCGACAAAGTCTACGAGGACGATTTGGACGATCAGCTGCATAAGATGATCTTCTTGGGCAACAAGGAGATCATTGACGACCACAACCAGCGTTGGCTGTCCGGTGACGAAACCTACGAGATGGGATTCAACCAGTTCAGCGACATGCTAGACGAGGAGTACAGTGAAGCTCTCGGCGACAAGGACGAGATGGACAATGCTTTCGAAGACGTGGAAATTGAACCGATCGACAATTTCTATAACGACTACGACCTTCAAATACCTGCATCCGTCAACTGGACCCAAAAGGGCGTCGTCTCTCCGGTTGTGAACCAAGGACACTTCAACAACTCCTGGGCCTTTGCGGCAGCTGGCGTCGTTGAGAGCCGCCAGGCCATGAAAATTGGCAGGACGATCGTCCTATCCAAGCAAAATCTGATCGATTGCTGCCATGCCAGGCATAGACTCACGGGTCAGGCTCTTGTTTGCATAAAGAATATGAAAGGCATCGACACTGAGGCTTCGTATCCCTATCGCGGCTTGCATGGAAGATGTCGCTTTAACCGCAGAACCGTTGGCGCCAAAATCAGGGTCGTCTACCAAGTGGCGCCTGGCAACGAGACTGCTTTGGCCATGAATGTTGCGAAGGGTCCAGTTGCTGCCGTTATTTCGCAGGCAGCGATCAAGAACTACAGGAGCGGCGTCTTCAACGATGCTCGTTGCGGAGCCAGTCCCGACTTTGCCGTTCTCATTGTGGGCTATGGCAGTAACAGGAGCTTGGGCGACTTCTGGATCATCAAGACCCCGCTGGGCACCCAATTTGGGGAGAAGGGTTACATGAGACTCGCTCGCAACAAGAGGAACCTTTGCGGCATCGCAAACAGGGCTTACTATGGTGTCATTTAAAAACTATTTCGAATCTACTCCTGTCTACTACTTGATTGTTATTTGAGTATTTACAACAAATTAAAGCCCCTGCATTCTAATGTCATATTTAGCAATAACTGATGAGCAAAAAAAAAAGCTAGCTATATGAGAAAATGCATGAAACAAATGTCAATCAAATAATAGTCAAGAAATTCAATAAAAAAAGTAAATTCATCATAGTAGGCTTCAGTTTCCGGGTCCTTACTTATTTATTTGTTTGCTGAAAACAATTTGAGAGGTTAGAAGAGAGCTGGAAAATTGCTTAGTAAAATGTAAAATTTCAGATAAATTTTTGAAAATTTTAAGAAAGTTGAACTTTTAAGAAATATTTAATACATCTATTTTTTGTTTAAATTAGTGATACATCAAAAGATTTCAAAAGCGAAATAGTCAATATAATAATGAATCTTTATGTAATTATTAAATTAACCTTTATATAATTATTATATTGAATGAACAAATTTAAATTAATTTGTATTTAGATTAAAGAGACAGCGGAATATGGTAATTGTCTTCGACCACTCATGTTTAAAACATTTCTTTAGAATGTTTTTTTGGAAGATTGTGTTGGAAATTTGAAGACAAGTATTTTAAGCTCAGATATTAGTAATATTTAATACTTTTGCTATATTGTGCGGATCCCAACCCACCACCCGTATTGGGCAATCAATGAGGGTTCGAGTGGTTATTATTTTATTATTATTAATCATTAATCTCAGTGGAAGTATATTACTTTATATTATTTTTTTAAAAGTCACAGTCATCAGTCGATAATCGTTCCAAGAATCTAAATTTATATTAAAACATAAAGTGAAAGTGAGAATGGTTGTTATAGCCCCTATGGGGATTATTGCATGATTACATGATTCTCTTGCTTATAAGAAGAACAACCTTTGCGGCAACGCAAGCATCGAAGACAATCACTTTCAATTCCAATGTATTTTTGTGCGTTAATTATTGCTGGACAAACAAATAAAATAAAAACTTTCCAGCGCAATTCGTTTATTAATGATCTATTGTTAGACAGGCAACTAAGTATTGCAGACTCTAAGAATAGAATTATACCCATTAGCCGTGAGCTCTAAGGGTATATTAAACTGACAGCAATGAATTTCGATTATTGTCATTCCTTTGCAAATTTCTATTTTATTTTTAGCTAGAATATTCATCGAATTATATTAACATTTCATGCCTGACGTAGTGAATAAATTATAATAGTCGCCCACAATCGACTGTTACCTCCCCATTTGTTGGTGTTTGCAAACACAGTGTAACCGCTGGTTTTGGACATTTTCGGTCATTTTGTATCTCTAATTTAACAAATTTAAATAAAACAGTTCCTAAATCAACTTTGCCCATGCCCCAAGGCACACAATTTCAACTCTGTTGCATGAGGAAGTATTATTATAATGTGGAACTCTGTACAGTTTTGCAAATATTTATGCATAAATTTGTATACATTGTCCTTTGTTATGCTGATGATTTATGCATATTGACTTGTGTTTGTTGGCTGCCTATCGGTGGCTAATAAAAAAAAGCGAAGTATCTTGGCCAACTTTAAAATACTCATGGCATATTCAAACACAATGTAAGCGTTAGCTCTTTCTCTCCTGCTGTCCATTTGACAGTTTGTCAGTCTGTCAATTTGACTCTCAAAACTTGTTTGCCGTTGTCTTTAAGCGAATTTGTCAAAGCTGCTCCCATAACTTCAGCTCTGTTGGCTGCTAACTTCTGTTGTTAAGACCCCGACATCGATGAAGTTTACCAGGCGCGACTTTTGCCCAACAATAATGACATCATCATCGTGAGCTTAAAGTTTTGAAGTTATGGCAAATGACGTTTACTCACGTTATAAGCCAGCCATGCAGCCAGCGAGTGGCAAACAAAAGCGATAGCAAAACAAAATGCAAAAAGCTGAAAAATAACTCACTTAGCTTATAACTTTATGCTGTCCAGTGTCGATCAGAGCATCTAAACCCATTTACACATCGTTATGCAGATAAAAGTGTCCCAAACATTTGGCGATTCGTGACTTAATTAACTTTTCGCTCAAATCGATAAATATTTGCGCAAAACTTCTAAACCGAAAATGAAGTAAAAAACACCAGAAATGAAAGCAAACCATCAACCAGATACTCTGCAAACAGTTTTCTACATCATCTTTTTTACGAAACTTACATTCCGTATTTTATTCAGCAAATATAATATTGAAAGTCTTTGGAGATTTTATATATTTTACTGCAACGCAATTATTTTCGGTTAGTGTATTAAAACCAGTGCGATTAAAACAATATAAAACCAATTTTACTCGAATTCCATTTGGCATTTTGGTTTGCTGTACATTATATATAAATGTGCGTACATATAGATATTGCTGTCGTTTTATTTGAATATTTGTTTCTGTCACATGCCGAAAACCACATTGCAAATAAATAAAAAGATTTCGACTAATTGTTACTCTACAAAAATAAATCATCAAAATAATTGCTAACACAATTTGCTTAGCTTGTGACTGTAATTGATTTTAATTGAAGTATACCCCAGCTAATTCTGACTGATACAGGGTATCAGCAGCGCTATTGAAAATCGCTTGAAACGTGTTAATATTTCACACACAGTTTTTCACGTTTGTAAATTACATGCAAATTGCGTGTAGTCTGCAAATAATTCCCGCTCTCTCTCTCGCTCTCTATGTGTGTATATATAAATAGTGCAGTAGATTTGTAAAATATTTACCATTTCTATTTATTTAGTTTGCTATTTGTTTTAAAATTAAAACAGTGCCAGCTCCGGGACTGAGAATAATGTACTTTCCGTCGTCCTGTTTCCATTTGCTTGTATGCAAATTGCCTAAAGGCAAGCTTATTACGCATACGCCATGTTGTCGGGATTAACTTTGTGCTGCTGCTGCGACCTCGTCGTTTGTTAATTTTGAAGCAAAGGAAAGCAGTTGCAAGTTTGCTTCTCCTCTCTCTTTATCTTCTTTTCTCTTTTCTCTTTTATTTTGTACTTTATGCAACTGCATCGGCAGCTGGCTAAAGTTGACGGCATTTACATTTTTCTCTCGCTCTCTACTCAGCATAAGTTAATTTAGTGTTTGTCTTATGCTGAGATCTTGTTGTTGTTAAATTCTGTTCGCTCCCTTCAGTACGCAAGAGTACTCGCGCACTACCGAATTCGCTATACCGAATGGTACCACCACTACTTACTTTACTAACCCCTCTAACATGCATTTGCCAATGGAGAATTTACATTGCATGTCATTGGCATGGGGACAATTGACACGCCGTCGTTTACCATTGTACTACCTACTTCGCTACTCTAATTCGAGTACCTATTTCGGTACTCTAAATCGAGTAACTCTTTCGATACTCTAATTCGGGTATTAAATTGGGATTAGTACCCAATTGGAATTGATACTTGATTAGTACTCATTGAGTACTTACTAGTGTTGCAAAGCATAGATACGGAAAAAAAACATGTGTTATTTTATTGTTGAGCACTTTTTGTTTTATTCATGATTTGATTGATTTATATATTAATACTTTTCTTAATAATTATAATTACTTTCTATAAATGATACTTTTCTTGTTATTATTTGTATGGTATTGTATGGTATGCTGCTTGGTTGTCCGCAATTGGTACTCTGCCGTGCCACATCATTTTCTTCCAATGCAATAGAATCTGCAATTATTAAATTACTTATGTAGATATGTTTATATGTATGTATTTATATGTATATATATGAAATATATCCATTTAACTTACCACTTTTTTATATATTACATCAGGGATCAGCACAAAATAAACAAATGCATGGACAATTCCGGCACTTCACTTTTTTAATTGTTGATTTCACAATACACACCAAGCAAATTACGAGATGAAAACTGTGTGACCACTCGTTTTTGCAATATTATGAGAGTTTCGTTAGCCTCCACTTTCGTGTCGACCAAGCCGATGGTCATATTTATTCTCGTTTGACGTACGATGTCTACCAAGTAGGGAGACGTTGCATTACCACTAGAGTAACCAAATCTGTATACCGAATGGGTATAGTGAATTCGGTAGTCGATTGGGTCAATTGCCACCAAGCGTACTGCAGGGCTTCTTCTGATGTGCGTGTGCGCGTGTGTGTGTGTGTGTGTGTGTGTGTGTGTGTGTGTGTTGTGTACAACTGACAGGAAACCAACAAAATAAAATAAAGACAGCAGCAACATCAGCAACTTTTGCTTGGTGTCGTTGACTGCAACTTTTTGCCAACTGCAACTGCCAAGCATATATGTATATGTATGTATATGTATATGTGTGTGTGTGTGGGTATGTGTGTGTGTGTGGGTGCTTGCATCTTATGTATGCAGCTGTCGACGCTTTGAACTTTTGCGCCCCAGAAACTATGCAGCAAAACATCAGTAAATACGCTTTTCGTAGTCGCCAGTTTATGCGAATTCAAATGCGATTTCGTTTACGCGCGTGTCGATTAAAGCTGCAAGATTGACAGCCCCCAAAAGTTCATCAATTTCACAGAAATCTATTAAAAACAGTACGAACTACTTGACGAAAAAGAAGTGATTATAGTGTTTAATTAAATTAAGAAATATATCAGTCAGTATTAAATCAAGTTTACTATTCCATATTTTAGCTATAGATAATAATTTAATTTTATTTAATTTATTTCGTATGTTGAAATGCAAGAAAGTCAAAAATAATATCCGGAAGTATTCTCGAAGTTGCCCGGCACTTTCATGTGTGAATGACTCTTATCAAGTTTTAGTGCAATTAACAAACTTATGGATGGCAGTGTTCAACTTGTGGCAACTACTTAATATTAATCAGCAGAACTTGCGACGCATAAACGAATGAGATGCGAAACTTTGCATTTTGCCAGCAACTATTTTGCAGCTATGCAAGCAATTAATTTGAGTAAATTTTCTTCTTTTCGTTGTGCTTTAGTCGCATGTAATTTTGTATGGGCAGCTTTTAGGCAGGGCCAAATGCAATTTGCCAGCCCAAATGGATGAGCAGAAGGAGTAGGAGTAGGAGAAGGAGTAGGACTTGGAGTAGGAGTAGGAGTAGGAGTTGCGGTTGTGTGGGTTTCTATTGAAGCTACTTTGAGCTCACATTTTCGTATCCATGTTGTTTGCATTTGCATAACTGGCTGCCACGCCCATGCCGAAAATGCACTCACCTATTTTATTTGCACACATTATGCGCTCTATTGAGTTCTTGCACTCGAGTTACAGGTGCGCCTCTCACCCACATGCCACTGCCACATGCCACATGCCACTTCCCTTGCTGCATTTGCGTCCACGCGTGCCTTAATCATCGCAGTTGGGAAAACCGTCGCTCAGTTGCTTAAGTAGTTTGGGGAAAAAAATGAAATTCAACTCCCGACCACTTTAGCAAAGTCTTCCGAGGAGCAGCGAACTTGATGCTGCGGCTGCCAGGTGGCATGACATGTGGATGTGGATTTAACCGCGACTGGCAAAAGGAAAAGGCAACGAAAATTTGTTGAGCAGCTCGAACTGGAGTTGGAGTCGACTGGGCTTAAAGCCAATTAAAGCACTTTGTTAGCCAATTAAAATGGCACGCCAACATTTGCTGGTCTCTGACCTGAGCCAGGGACGGGGCCGAAACCAGCGCATATATGCACGTTGCATAATTGAATCATAGACAAAACGAGGCAAGTCGAGTCGAGTCGAGTCGAGTCGGGTTGAGTTTGGGTTGAGAGTTGAGCTAAGCTGAGTTCGTTCTTTGTTGGCTGCGCTGGCGCTGGCTCTTAGCCGTTCTCAATTATGCTGCAACGTCAACAGCGGCAAGATTGACTTAATTATGTCAAAAACACAGAGACCCATACACACACACACACATGCATTCAAGCACAAACATAAACACACTCACACACACACAAATATGCTCTCCTGCATACTCGACTTGAAAAGGTAAATAAACACGCGCGTTGCATACTTTTAGACGTCCACATCGCGTTGCAGCCACGTTGCATACGAATGCGGCAAGCAACGCGACGCAACTCAAGCCAAATAGATAGCGAAAGGCATAACTGGAGACCCCAGCGAGGGAGGCGGGCGAGAAGTGGGCGTGGATAGTGAAGAAATTATAATTACTAAATAAAGCAGTCACTTGAGACGATCTGCAGAGCAGCAGCAGCAGAAGCGATGAACAAAAACCTGAATTCAACTTCAATAAATAGTTAAAGGACAAAAGATGCTAGATACATAATGCAGCAATGTTCAGTTAAACGAGAGTTTACATTGTTTTAAAGTATAAACAAAGCAACCAGATGAATTATAAGTGAATCAATTAGAAAAGTGATGCAAATAAATGCTGTTATGGCTGCAGTTGGCATTTTCTTTTAAACATTTATCAGCCAAATCATTTAATCACATTTAACACAGAACAAGATTCTGCACTTCTAAATTAAATTTAATGTGAAAGTGAATTCTAAAATTTATTGAATGTGATTACTGTGATTCAAAGACTCAACAATTTGAGGAACACTCAATTTTACTCTAGAAATACGTGTTATTCTAATCCAACATCAAATTTAATACCTTTTCAAGATGAGAATATATACATATATAAAGCTTTTCAAATTGTATATTAATTAATTGTACAAAATATTGATCAATATAGAAATTAAAATTCAATATAATTCTGCATTTACCCTACATATATTTAGTTAAGAAAACCTTGGATTGTGAAGTTAAAAATATCAATAAGACTTTTGCTATTCAACAAAATATATTTTATTGTGAATTCTATTATTCATAGTCATCAAACAAATTGAGGAACAATCAATTTCACTCTAGAAATGCTTCTAATCCTAATCCAACATCAAATTCAATACGTTTCCAAGTCGAAAATATTGTAAATAATATAAAGCTTTAATTGTACAATTATCAAACTAAAATTCGATATTATTCTGCATCTACATACATTTATTAAATACATGACTTTTAAGAAAACCAGCAAGCCCTAAATGAGTGTGTAGAATGCCTGCTTAATGCAGAGTTAATTATGCAAGCTGATCAAGAGTGTTGTGGAATGCATAAATGTGGACATGCAAATAGTGAATGCAGTGGCATTATCTATTCCGGGCAGGTGATATTTCAATGGCCGCAGAAGCTTGCAATTTAAATGCAGCCATTCTTCCGCTGAAATGTTTTATCCGCATTTTCCTGGCGCGCACACAAAAGCGCGTGCCAGAAAAACGCGATGAGTTGAGCCCGCTGCCGCTGCCGTTGCCGTTGCCAGCATTTCCCAACTGCATTTCCTTCTTCTATTGCATGCTGCTAGCTGCCTCCAGTTGGGGCATGCAACGTGGAGCGCACGTCGCACTCGTAACTCGCTGTTAGTCCGAGTCGGGACTAGCAATTATAATGGCATGTGCCCAACCTGACTACTGACTCAACAAACAGACCAAAGGACGCAACCCTCTCCCTCTCTCCGTCCCTCTCCCTCGCTCTCTCTCTCTCGCTCTGCGGCTGTATGTATGTACAACTAATTTTGCATGGCATACTTTTAGGCATACATACATAATTCTCACTTTGAGCGACAAATTAACGGGCGTTAATGACACGCCTCACACACACACACAGGCACACAGAGAACTCCCCAGTTGCTTTGTCTAGCACTTGAGAGATGTTGGTGCCCGAGGGGGAGGCGGGAGGCTGGAGGCAACTTCCTGTGCTGCTTCCCTTGCGCAGCGGAAGCTGCGGCCAGCCATCCACACGTTGAGGGAGGCACAAAGCGGCTCCACTGGGAGGTGCTCCTCGGCAGCCGCAGCTGCGTCAAGCGGAAAATTAGGCAACAGCTTTGCTGGCCTTTGAATTAATGTACATAAAATCCAAACTGACAAACAGACAGACAGACTGGCGGACTGGCAGACTGGCAGACTGGCTGACAGACTGACAGTTTAAGCGGCTGGCGTCGAGTGCCATTGAAAACGCAATTTGGCCGGCAATTGAAGTGTAGAGCCGTTCATTAAGCAATCAATTGCCAATCGGCTTGCCACTTGAGTTCTTCTGGCCATTAAACAGCAGTTGTGGATTTTCGCCCATCTCGTTTCTCGTTTCTCGTTTCTAACACTATCTGTGCTTCGCTCATCTCTCATTCACAGATCATTCGCGAACGTCTGCCCGATTATCCAGTGCGCAGCAGCCTCGTCTGGAACACAGCACCGGGCGCCCTCCTCACGCTGCCCACATTCGCCGATAGTTCGAGGTAAGGATTACATATATCTGCAGTCGGTCCGACTAATAAACAGTTGCGCGCTTCAAGGACGAAGGCGGCTAATTAAATTTACATTGCAAGCCGTTTTGGGTCGCCCGCAAGTGTTTGGCCATTAACCTAATTGCCTTTTGGCCATTTCAGATTTATGCCCTTCCAACTGAATGCGATGGGCGTGGAGCCGCGTCACAACTACACGGCCGTTATCTATGTGCAAATTGGCGCCGCTCTCGGCCCCAATGCGGCGCTCTACAAGCTAGTCAGGACCATAACGAAGAGCCAATTTGTCGATAGAGTGAGTATTAAGTTTGCCAAATTGGCAAATCGAATTCCCATTCATTTACGTATTATTCCAGATACTCATTCTGTGGGCTGCCGATCGCCCGCTGCCGTTGAAGAAACGCTGGCCACCCACTTTTCACATCCCACTGCATGTCATCGCCTTGGGCGGCAGCTCGCGTGCCATCGCCGCCTCTCCGACGGCCCAAACGGGGCCAGAAGCGCGGCCGAGTATCTCCCAAAGATTCCTGCCCTACGAGGAGATACAAACGGATGCTGTGCTGTCGCTCGACGAGGACGCCATCCTCAACACGGACGAACTGGACTTTGCCTACACGGTCTGGCGTGACTTTCCGGAACGCATTGTCGGCTATCCAGCACGAGCGCACTTCTGGGACGATTCCAAGGTGAGTGTGTGGCCACGAAGAGGCTCGAGTCATGGAGTGTATCTAATGGAATGGTATCTAATTTGAATTCGCAGAATGCCTGGGGCTATACGTCCAAGTGGACGAACTACTATTCGATTGTGCTGACGGGAGCGGCGTTTTATCACCGCTACTACAACTACTTGTATACCAATTGGCTGTCGTTGCTGCTATTAAAGACTGTACAGCAGTCCTCCAACTGCGAGGATATCCTAATGAACCTGCTGGTCTCGCACGTGACCAGAAAACCGCCGATCAAGGTGACGCAGCGCAAGGGATACAAGGACCGGGAGACGGGTCGATCGCCCTGGAATGATCCCGATCATTTCATCCAGCGACAGAGCTGCTTAAACACATTCGCAGCGGTCTTTGGGTGAGTACAAAACAACGAGTATCTTTGAGATGCAAGTATCTTTTATGGCATACTCATGTTTTATACCTTCTTTTTGCCCTCTTTTCTTTTGTGCATTTGTAGCTACATGCCGCTCATACGTTCCAATTTGCGTATGGATCCCATGCTATATCGCGATCCAGTTTCGAATCTGCGCAAAAAGTATCGCCAGATCGAGTTGGTTGGCAGCTAGCGATATGTGCAGATCGGCAATAGCTACAAGCGTTAAGAGTACTGAGACTCCACTCCCAGCACACACACACACACACTCACCTACACACACCTACACACACACACCATCACACATGGATAAACTGCTGTTTATTGACGCTGCTAAGCGCCGCAAACTATGTTAATTATTATTAGTAGCGAAAATTAGTTAGGATTTATGAAGCGTATATCTGTATATGTATGTAACTAAATAGCATTCAGCGTTGCAATTATATATGTATAAATAAATGTAGTTATATATAACAATCCGAAACATACACATACACACCCACACACACAAACACACACACGCGCAGACAGCAGATTTGTATATGTATATAGGCAACTATGAAAAATATAAACAATTATAATTCTGATTAGCGTTAGTTAAGTTAAGCTCCCGCAGGAGCTGTGAGCAAGCGAGGAAATGCCATTTTTTGCTAATTTCAAATTAGCCTTGCAAATTTTCGATATCTATATATATACGATATATATATAAGTAGATGATTTTGTACTGTGTAAAAGCGACGCGTTTGATTTTTGTATGTGTAAATGTTTTGAATGTCTGCTAATTGTAATTGTAATTGTAATTGTTGTAACTCTACGATGAAATGATATGGATATGAATATGATTATGAATATGATACGATATAATATGGATATGTATGTATATGTATAGTTAGTTAGTGTTGTTTCCAATGAGTGTATCTGTAGCCATTCTTGGGTTGACTTATCGATGGCAAATGTTTAGGCTTAAGCTTGCAAATATATATTCCTTATCAATAATTACCGAAATACTTAAGAATACCAATGGAAATCGTGGCCATTACAACTGCAACAAACACTCATTAGCCATGATTCAATGTGCACAAAACAACCCAACAAACAGATCAACAACAATATACTTCAAATTAACAATATAAATGTCTTCATTTCATTCAGATTTATGTAACTGTCGTTAAGCAATTATTTCTTACTTCCTAGACTACTTTGTATTATGTATTGTGTGCAATTTCCATTATACTGATCCATAGTGTATTTTTCATTAAGTAATTAATTCGAAAATGTGTAAATCGGCTATAGCTTTAGCTTTGAACGCGGCCATTTAGAATAGCAATCGGTTATCATTTATATACATAAATATTACAAATATGCAATTCAATTAGTTATACGCTCGCATATCAAATGCATACATATGATGGTTTTTCCACAGACTACAATTTTTTTGGGAAATTTTTTGATTATTATTTAAAATTGTAGCATAAATAACGAGAGTTCTACATAAATATACATGCATATTTTTACAAAAATATACAATAACAAAGCAATGAAAATAAGTATGAAATTTGTTTTATTTTATTGTCAATTTTGGTTTATTGTAACATGAAATGCTTTTATTATTATTAGTTGTTACAAGTGTGCAGGGCAATAAGAGTAGAAACACATACACGCACATCCCCAACACACACACACACACACACGAGCACGCAGAAGAAAACTACAGCATACGTAAAATGTAGCGAAAATGCAATAATGTTTAGCCTGAACATATCAATTGAGTTTGTTGGCAACGTTGACTTCCGCACACAAAAATCAAATAAAATCTAAGAAAATACTATAAAAGAAATATTGACGAAAATGCGGAGAGCAATATCTCGAAAAAGAATCCGTGTGGAACGTTGCCTCAACTCTGGACTGCCAAGCAAATTGTTTAGCATTTAGCATTTATCATTGCGAATGCTTATCAGTAATAGTACATATACAAATACAAATACAAATACAAACACAAATGCAATATTCTAAGTACGTGTGTGTATGTAAATTGCAGCAAACACACGGACGGACAGACAGACGGACGGACAGACGGACGGACGGAGAGTCGAACAGAGATGAATGCAATGAATGCGCCGTATCAGGCATCAGCATGCACATAAATCAAATATTTCAAACATTTTACTGCGTTTACTGCTAAATAATAATCAAAAATTCCAGGCTGAGGACACAAACACACTCACACACACACACTCACACACTTACACGATGTATACAAACACATTTATATTCATACAACTTTTGTACAGTGCGTTTACCTTTTGTATCTGGGTGTAAAATATTTGTATTATACGCGTATTTTATATTTGACACTAAACAGTAACAGAAACAGACTATGTCTCTTTTTATACATATTTAACAGAGAAAAACAAAAACATAAACTAAAAACAAAACAAAAATGAGAACAAATGCAAAACTAAAGAAACTGACCAAAATAAACAAAACTTAATACACGAAACAAAAACAAATACACAAACACATGCAACTTTATGAAATGCATAACAATTTCGCCTGTCCCTCAACAACTATAATTAATATTAATAACAAGAAATAAATATTACATACGCAGCTACAAAATGTTAATCAACTAAATTAAAGAAGAATACAAAATATAAATGTTGTGATACGATTGATACATACACACACACACCAACACACATTCGTGTGATGTATTGCAGTTTTTCAGTTTTTCTCGCATTTTATTTCACTGTTGGGAAATGGCATGTATTTTCAATTTATTACATTTGCATTTTAAAGATAATTGAGCATAATCAATTATTTTGCCACATTTAACACATGAGAGCCAGCCACTCACACACACACCCAAACATACATATTCAATGCTGCGACAAAAAAAAAGGAAAACATTTTAATTTTTTCCCACTTTCAACCCACTCTGCATATGCAGATTTAAGTACAGAAATTGAATCAGTTCTGGATTGAAAAGAATGAAAAATAAATAAAAACGATGAAATAAACATTCGCACGTTGATGGACATGTGAATGGGTCTGATTTCGAGTTGCATAATCGACAGGAAATTAGTTGAAAAATCCAAAAATGTTCATGAATCAATTTCATTTCGACATTCAATTTATTTCAAAGTTGACCTAGAATTAATACTTAACTTTGCGTCCCCTGAGAGAGGGCCTAAGAATGAGACAATAACGAGCACTGAGAGTTACGATCCGAGCTATTTAGATAAAGGAGCCCATTTTCAATTAACTTACGTTTAGGCTTAGACTTAAATTGTGTTTATTTTGCAGCCCAAATGTACCTATTCACTTGGCCATTCATTCCATTCCCAACACAATGAATTTGTGTCAGTTTTACAATTTGATTTAATTAAATTTCTTTTTGAAGCTATATAGACATAAACGAGGCAGCAATTTGAGGTGTCAAATGGAAAATTTGACAGCATGGAAATTCGAATCGGCAACGTGCGCCCGAGAGTTTGCAACACTTTTGATTTTGTCACAAATGGACTTTTGTATTGTACATATGGACACTTGAAATACATGTATATGTAATATGTTAAGCTGCTACTAAACGATAATTAACTTAAATGTGCTTAAACTATTACAAAGTAAAGATTGTTACAGCTTAAGGCAACATTATTGGGCGAAACAACAACGCGTGTAAATTACATAAAGAAAATCTCGATTCTAGTAAGCGAAAATAAATCATATTATGAAATTATCGAATAGCAGCTCGCGCCGAAACAGCAACAGAAAATAATAATAATTACAATAATAATAAACATAAAAGAACAAATGTGATTTTTGAATAAAAATTAAATGAGACGAAACTCAACGATGCCTTTTCCTCATATTTGACTTCATTAACTGGCTGCGATATCAACTCTCCATTAGGTAACTAATGTAGTTTCTATTAACACAACCAGCAACTCGACACCTTGGCCAAAGTTTCTTCAACGAATTAGCAAAGTTTTTACTGGCGCAACAAGGACACAGAACACACAAGTATCCTTGCTCCTCGCGCAAACCAAAAATCGTTTTTCAACGAACTGAGTTTGCAGACAGACAAACGCATGTGCAAGTATGTGTAAACAGCAGAAACTTCTACCCAGCAATTTCTGCAGTTGTAAATTAATAAATTGCCACACGTCGCGTGGTTGGCGGCGTCTCCGAAGGAGCACGCAATGAAATTTCGCGGTTATTGCACATTTTTGCCATTATTTCAATAGCTGCGCTTGAGTGATATACTAATATTTCCTGCACTTCTTTCTATCAATTTGCATATTTTGCCCTCTTTGACTGCACTTCAAGTGGCAGCAAACTTTAGAAGAAGAACATAAACAATTTCCACTTTAATTTGCTGAAATTACTCAAATAGCTTAGAGCTACATGTAAGATATTTAAAACTACATAAATTATTGCGCTCAAGGAATATTTTTTTGTTTTTTAATACTTTATAACTATATGTCTGGGAAATAGGCCCAGCTGGCAATGCCGCACAGGTTTTTCTTGTTGCGAGCCAGCTTCAGATAGCCCTTCTCTCCCCAGGACGTGCCCAAAGATGTTTTGAGCAGCCAATAGTCTCCGTAACTCTGGGAATGTCCGTAGCCCACAATGAGCACGCCATAGTCTTCGGACTTCTTGCAGTTCGAGTTGTGGAAGACGCCGCTCTTGAAGAACCTTATGGCATCCCGAGAGACCATGGCGGCCACAGGTCCTTTGGCCACATTGCGGGCCAAGGACTTCTCATTGGACGAGCTGCGGTGGTATTTGCGAATGGAAGCGCTTATCAATCTCTTATTGAAGTGGCAATGGCCTTGAGCACCTCGGTAAGGATACGCTCTCTCCGCCTCGATGCCCTTCTTGCTCTTGATGTACTTGAGGGCATTCGGTATCTTCCTTCTGCTCTTTTTGCCAGCGCAATCGATCAGTTGCTGCTTCGATAGCTCCAACAGCACACCAGTTGCCACAAACTTTCTGCTCTCCACGACACCGGCTGCAGCGAAGGCCCACGAGTTGTTGAAGTGTCCCTGGTGCTTCACAGGCGTGACAGCTCCCAAAATCCTCCAATCAACCTCATCCTTATGATCTTCCAACTCGTCAACGTCCTCATCAACATCAACATCAACATCATCTTCCCACAGTTCCAAGTCTTCGTCTTCGTCTGGTTTAGCGAACAAGCTATCGAATTCGGCATCCAGCAAATCCGTATGCGCATTCACGCCCATCTCGTATGTCTCCTGGCCGGCAGCCCAGCGTTCGTTGTGGGCGTCGATAATCCGCTTGTTATCCTGGAATACGCGCATGCGCAGACTCTCTTCGGCCTCATCCTCGTAGCTCTTTTGGAACTCCTGCTTGAACAGCTCCCACTCTGCCGCTTGCACATCGGCCAGAGTTATCCTGGCCTGGACATAAGCCAGCAATCCCAGCAGCGTCGCCAATAAGAACTTTGTTTTCATTCTGCACCACAAACTTAACTGCCAACTGCATGGCGAAGTGCTCCTTTTATACCAAGTGCTGTGCTCCCAAAGTGATTAGATGTGACTCAAGCTCCACAGCGCCCGTATAAATCCCGCTACCCAACCACAAACCACCGAAACTACGCTAGAATAAAACGCATTTGATTATTTTTAGCGGATCATAATGAACAAGTAAGAAAGCTACAGTCGAGAGTGCTCGACCGTAAAATACCCGCAACCCATTTCGAGAGAAAACAAAAAACTTAAATGATATTTTAACCAAAAATATACCAAAGAAATCAAATTGGTTTTTTTGTATCTATCTGAAAAAATAGACAAACAAAGCGTGAACGGGTGTATGTAAATTTTGCCCATAAAATTTATTCTTTAATAACTTTTCTATTCGATCTCAACCAAATCAGGAATCATTGAGACTATAATTATTATTATGCATACCAAAATTCTCTAGGTCCAATATTACGGCCTTTCCAGTTTTCGGGGCGGAAAGGGGCGCGAATACTGGCACCAAATTAGAAATACCTAGGTCATTCGCACACAAATAAACAAATTCATTTATCTGAAATAAAATAAGTTAATATTAACGACGAAATTCCTTTCCAAAACCCACTTGGAGCTGCTGAAGTACCAGGCGAACATAATCGAGTAGCAAGTAGATTTGCCAAAAATTTAAATTTTCAGAAGTTGGGCGGGTTTTTCAAATTTGAATTTGAATAAAATACGTTAATGTTAACGACGAAATTCCTTCCCAAAATCCTCTTGGAGCTGCTGAAGTACCAGGCGAACATAATCGAGTAGCAAGTAGATTTGCCAAAAATTTAAACTTTCAGAAGTTGGGCGGGTTTTTCAAATTTGAGTTTGAATAAAATACGTTAATATTAACGACGAAATTCCATCCCAAACCCAACGTCGATCTGCTGAAGTACCAGGCGAACATAATCGAGTAGCAAGTAGATTTGCCAAAAATTTAAATTTTCAGAAGTTGGGCGGGTTTTTCAAATTTGAATTTGAATAAAATACGTTAATGTTAACGACGAAATTCCTTCCCAAAATCCTCTTGGAGCTGTTGAAGTACCAGACGAACATAATCGAGTAGCAAGTAGATTTGCCAAAAATTTAAATTTTCAGAAGTTGGGCGGGTTTTTCAAATTTGAGTTTGAATAAAATACGTTAATATTAACGACGAAATTCCATCCAAAACCCAACGTCAATCTGCTGAAGTACCAGACGAACATAATCGAGTAGCAAGTAGATTTGCCAAAAATTAAAATTTTCAGAAGCAGGGCGGGCTTTTCAAATTTGAATTTGAATAAAATACGTTAATATTAACGACGAAATTCCTTCCCAAAATCCTCTTGGAGCTGCTGAAGTAGCAGGCGAACATAATCGAGTAGCAAGTAGATTTGCCAAGAATTTAAATTTTCAGAAGTTGGGCGGGTTTTTCAAATTTGAGTTTGAATAAAATACTTTAATATTAACGGCGAAATTCCATCCCAAACCCAACGTCGATCTGCTGAAGTACCAGGCGAACATAATCGAGTAGCAAGTAGATTTGCCAAAAATTTTAATTTTCAGAAGTTAGGCGGGTTTTTCAAATTTGAGTTTGAATAAAATACGTTAATATTAACGACGAAATTCCTTCCCAAAATCCTCTTGGAGCTGCTGAAGTACCAGGCGAACATAATCGAGTAGCAAGTAGATTTGGCAAAAATTTAAATTTTCAGAAGTTGGGCGGGTTTTTCAAATTTGAATTTGAATAAAATACGTTAATATTAACGACGAAATTCCATCCCAAACCCAACGTCGATCTGCTGAAGTACCAGGCGAACATAATCGAGGAGCAAGTAGATTTGCCAAAAATTTAAATTTTCAGAAACAGGGCGGGCTTTTCAAATTTGAATTTGAATAAAATACGTTAATATTAACGTCGAAATTCCTTCCCAAAATCCTCTTGGAGCTGCTGAAGTACCAGGCGAACATAATCGAATAGCAAGTAGATTTGCCAAAAAATTTAAATTTTCAGAAGCTGGGCGGGTTTTTCAAATTTGAATTTGAATAAAATACGTTAATATTATCGACGAAATTCCTTCCCAAAATCCTCTTGGAGCTGCTGAAGTGCCAGGCGAACATAATCGAGTAGCAAGTAGATTTGCCAAAAATTTAAATTTTCAGAAGTTGGGCGGGTTTTTCAAATTTGAGTTTGAATAAAATACGTTAATATTAACCAATTTTCAGAAGCTGGGCGGGTTTTTCAAATTTGAATTTGAATAAAATACGTTAATATTATCGACGAAATTCCTTCCCAAAATCCTCTTGGAGCTGCTGAAGTGCCAGGCGAACATAATCGAATAGCAAGTAGATTTGCCAAAAAATTTTAATTTTCAGAAGCTGGGCGGGTTTTTCAAATTTGAATTTGAATAAAATACGTTAATATTAACGACAAAATTCCTTCCCAAAATCCTCTTGGAGCTGCTGAAGTACCAGGCGAACATAATCGAGTAGCAAGTAGATTTGCCAAAAATTTAAATTTTCAGAAGCTGGGCGGGTTTTTCAAATTTGAATTTGAATAAAATACGTTAATATTAACGACAAAATTCCTTCCCAAAATCCTCTTGGAGCTGCTGAAGTACCAGGCGAACATAATCGAGTAGCAAGTAGATTTGCCAAAAATTTTAATTTTCAGAAGTTGGGCGGGTTTTTCAAATTTGAGTTTGAATAAAATTCGTTAATATTATTGACGAAATTCCTTTCTAATTTCGTCGTTAATATTAACGTATTTTATTCAAATTCAAATTTGAAAAACCCGCCCAACTTCTGAAAATTTAAATTTTTGGCAAATCTACTTGCTACTCGATTATGTTCGCCTGGTACTTCAGCAGATCGACGTTGGGTTTGGGATGGAATTTCGTCGTTAATATTAACGTATTTTATTCAAACTCAAATTTGAAAAACCCGCCCAACTTCTGAAAATTTAAATTTTTGGCAAATCTGCTTGCTACTCGATTATGTTCGCCTGGTACTTCAGCAGCTCCAAGAGGATTTTGGGAAGGAATTTCGTCGTTAATATTAACGTATTTTATTTAAATTCAAATTTGAAAAACCCGCCCAGCTTCTGAAAATTTAAATTTTTTGGCAAATCTACTTGCTATTCGATTATGTTCGCCTGGTACTTCAGCAGCTCCAAGAGGATTTTGGGAAGGAATTTCGTCGTTAATATTAACGTATTTTATTCAAATTCAAATTTGAAAAACCCGCCCAGCTTCTGAAAATTTAAATTTTTGGCAAATCTACTTGCTACTCGATTATGTTCGCCTGGTACTTCAGCAGCTCCAAGAGGATTTTGGGAAGGAATTTTGTCGTTAATATTAACGTATTTTATTCAAATTCAAATTTGAAAAACCCGCCCAACTTCTGAAAATTTAAATTTTTGGCAAATCTATTTGCTACTCGATTATGTTCGCCTGGTACTTCAGCAGATCGACGTTGGTTTTAGGAAGGAATTTCGTCAATAATATTAACGTATTTTATTCAAATTCAAATTTGAAAAACCCGCCCAGCTTCTGAAAATTTAAATTTTTTGGCAAATCTACTTGCTATTCGATTATGTTCGCCTGGTACTTCAGCAGCTCCAAGAGGATTTTGGGAAGGAATTTCGTCGTTAATATTAACGTATTTTATTCAAACTCAAATTTGAAAAATCCGCCCAACTTCTGAAAATTTAAATTTTTGGCAAATCTACTTGCTACTCGATTATGTTCGCCTGGTACTTCAGCAGCTCCAAGAGGATTTTGGGAAGGAATTTCGTCGTTAATATTAACGTATTTTATTCAAATTCAAATTTGAAAAACCCGCCCAGCTTCTGAAAATTTAAATTTTTGGCAAATCTACTTGCTACTCGATTATGTTCGCCTGGTACTTCAGCAGCTCCAAGAGGATTTTGGGAAGGAATTTCGTCGTTAATATTAACGTATTTTATTCAAATTCAAATTTGAAAAACCCGCCCAACTTCTGAAAATTTAAAATTTTGGCAAATCTACTTGCTACTCGATTATGTTCGCCTGGTACTTCAGCAGATCGACGTTGGGTTTGGGAAGGAATTTCGTCGTTAATATTAACGTATTTTATTCAAATTCAAATTTGAAAAACCCGCCCAGCTTCTGAAAATTTAAATTTTTTGGCAAATCTACTTGCTATTCGATTATGTTCGCCTGGTACTTCAGCAGCTCCAAGAGGATTTTGGGAAGGAATTTCATCGTTAATATTAACGTATTTTATTTAAACTCAAATTTGAAAAATCCGCCCAACTTCTGAAAATTTAAATTTTTGGCAAATCTACTTGCTACTCGATTATGTTCGCTTGGTACTTCAGCAGCTCCAAGAGAATTTTGGGAAGGAATTTCGTCGTTAATATTAACGTATTTTATTCAAATTCAAATTTGAAAAACCCGCCCAGCTTCTGAAAATTTAAATTTTTTGGCAAATCTACTTGCTATTCGATTATGTTCGCCTGGTACTTCAGCAGCTCCAAGAGGATTTTGGGAAGGAATTTCATCGTTAATATTAACGTATTTTATTTAAACTCAAATTTGAAAAATCCGCCCAACTTCTGAAAATTTAAATTTTTGGCAAATCTACTTGCTACTCGATTATGTTCGCTTGGTACTTCAGCAGCTCCAAGAGAATTTTGGGAAGGAATTTCGTCGTTAATATTAACGTATTTTATTCAAATTCAAATTTGAAAAACCCGCCCAGCTTCTGAAAATTTAAATTTTTGGCAAATCTACTTGCCACTCGATTATGTTCGCCTGGTACTTCAGCAGCTCCAAGAGGATTTTGGGAAGGAATTTCGTCGTTAATATTAACGTATTTTATTCAAATTCAAATTTGAAAAACCCGCCAAGCTTCTGAAAATGAAAAATTTGGCAAATCTACTTGCTACTCGATAATGTTCGCCTGGTATTTCAGCAGATCGACGTTGGTTTTGAAATGGAATTTCGTCGTTAATATTAACGTATTTTATTCAAATTCAAATTTGAAAAACCCGCCCAACTTCTGAAAATTTAAAATTTTAGCAAATCTACTTGCTACTCGATTATGTTCGCCTGGTACTTCAGCAGATCGACGTTGGGTTTGGGATGGAATTTCGTCGTTAATATTAACGTATTTTATTCAAATTCAAATTTGAAAAACCCGCCCTGCTTCTGAAAATTTAAATTTTTGGCAAATCTACTTGCTAGTCGATTATAATAATATATATACTTAATGGGGTCGGAGATGCCTCCTTCTGCCTTTTACATACATTTTCTGTTGGCACTAAGTAATAATACCCTTCTACCCTATGGGTAGCGGGTAAAAAAATTCCCCTTCTACAATTATTACTGTATCAAATAGTTTTGAAGTCATACTTTAAAATAATTAAATTACGCAACTAAACTTTTGCTTTTCTTTTGTAATTTTATGGGGGTAAAGAGAGAGGCGAGTCCAACAGCTGACGGATATTTTGTGTTGGTTTTTTTATGTTGATCAATTATAGCGATTTGCAAAAATTACGTATACGACACAGGGAAAATTTAATTAATTATTTGCCCACTCACAACTTCTATGTTTTTGAAGAAACATTTAAATACGACGTGGTGTTTTTTGCACTTATATTCATATTAGCGGATCATAATAAAATATTCCCTTTTACAATTACTACTCGATCGAATAGTTTCAAAGTCAGACTTTTAAATAAATAAGTTACTCAACTAAACTTTTGCTTTTCTTTGGCTTTTGATGGGAGTAACAGCTGACGGACATTTTATGTTGGCTACTTTGTGGAATTCAAAAGAAACTAATTCGCAAAAATTACGTATACGTCACAGGGAAAATCAGGAGCCAGAATTTTATTAATTATCTGTCCACTCACAACTTCTGTGTTTTTGAGGAATCTTTCAAATAAGACGTAGTGTTTTTTGCTCTTATCGCATCGGTACTAAAATTTAAATATACGGGTTACTTCAATAACTTCGGGCCCAAGGGAATCACCAAAGACCAACATTGAAGAAATGAAAATAAAATCTTTTTTTAGTGAAATATTCTTTATGATAACTAAGATATAAAGAGCATTCATAGAAAGAATGCATTAGAATTAAGGACTCGCCAGGACGTGCATTTATTGGCTGTGGCGACCTCTGGCGGTCACTTCTGTGTGCCTCGCTGCAGGCTGCAGTTGCAGGTTGCAATGTGCATGTTGCAGGCTGTTGACATTGCCAAGGACGAGTTGCGGCGCTTGTGCATATGTTTAGTATTAGTTTTTCGCATTTTTCGCGCTTTTGTCGGTCGCATGCAGCCCAACAAAAGCGCTAAAAAACTGATTCATGCACAAGTATGAATGTGCGAGTGTGAGTGTGAGTGTGAGTATATTCGCTTGTGCCCCGCCACTCTTCTCTTCCCTTCTGCCCCTTCGACCCCCTCTCGTTTGTCAGTGGAAGTGGTGGCAAAGTACGGGTCTAACGGCAGGCAGCGCGTCGCTTATGTTTCGTTCCGTTCTTTTTCAACTAAAATTGTTCGCATTAATTAGAAACTGCGCGTGTAAAACATGAGGCATATTCAAAACCCTCTGCCCCGTCACATAGAGGCCCACAGTAAGCGACCTTCCCCTCGCCTGGAGCTTGCCGCTTGCCACACAACAAGATGGTTGAGTGCAAGTCGTGTGGTAAGTTGCATAAACAAAATGCCTGCCGCATTGTTTGTCTACAACGCCGTTAAATTAGGCTTAAAGCAACAACAGAAACAGGAACAACAGCAACAAAATGTACCATTAGCAGCAGCAACAACAAACACTTTGCAAATTATTTTGTTAAATATTTTTCGCAGAAATTGCTGTTCCTGTTGTTGTTCTTGCTAATTACATAATTATATTACGCCATGCTGCAGCACAAACTTTTGTTGCACGCAGTTATTTTGCCGCCCTTGTTGTTGTTATTCTTGCAACTGCGGCAGCGTGCGGCATTTTCAGATCGAAAGCATTTTCCCCATTGGCGCTTGCCATGTAACTAATTAATTCTGCAAATATGCAATGAATGTTTTGCACATAAATATGTTTATTAAATTTGATTATGAACAATAAATGCTTCGCATAGTTACCATAACTAACCAGATATGCCATTTTAAATACTTCGCCATAGTCCGTGTCATTTAGATGAAATACAATAACGGAAATTGGTTTACATTTATTAGGCCAAAACAATAAAGTTCTAAGTTCAACTACTTTTATTACAAGCAATTGAATAAGCTCAGCAACTGCTCAAGATTTGCTGATTGCAGGGTACTCCTCTGTCGATTTTGCTTGACTAAATCCAACTTGTTAATTAATAACTAATTTCTGAAATTGCTAAATAATTGTTTTGCCATTGCAAATCCCACAAACCGCATTCCGCAAGCAACTCTGTTCAGTTTTAACAATGCTATGAAAAGAATTTTATGGCCTCTGTGATTGACAAATATAAGTGTGTGTCAGCTTTTATACATACATATGCCAAGGCACTATGGGGAAGAACAAACAAATAATAAATGATAAATAAATAAATCAAGTACAATTTTCTTGATGATCATTGTTTTGTTATTGTTTAAACGAGATTTTGATTTTTTTATACAAATAGCATACACCTGAAATTAAATTTTTTGTATTTAATCGTTGCACTATTAAATAAGCCATTGAAATAATAAAACTAAAACTAAGACCGTAAGATATAATATTCAAAACTTTACACCCAATAGATAGCAGGAATAAAAAGCGAAAAATGTGAAATTTACCCCACAGTGCAAGGGCCGCAGCCCATCACATTGAATTTGCAACTTTCATGAACAGCAGCCACAACTTTAATTGTTTCAAAGTGTTGACAAATTGTTAGCAAAGCCCCGAACTAAGAATTCGCCTGTGTAATATACAAAAATGTACAAAATATTTTCACTTTAGTGCGTTGCAAATATGCAACAAAACAAAAAAAATAAAAATCAGCAACAATAATACAATGAAGATGAAAATAACAAAAAAAGAACAAAAACAAATACCAGTAAAATTTCATGCCATGCATTGTTTGAAAATATGAAACAAAATTGAATTACGAGTATACAAGAGCTCTGTCAGATGCCAAACATCCTGGCAACCAGGCAACAAGGCATCCATCCTCTTGTCCCTCCGCCTCCGCCTCCTCCTCCTCCTCCTTCGCCCTCGAGCTCCAGCCCCCAGCTTTGGGCCCATGGTAATGCCTCTCTATATATGTACGTACAGACATACACAAGGACTAAGGAAAGTTTCAAGCATTTTATAGTCACAGCGCATAATCGAAATAGCAACAATGTCTGCGGCAATAATAACAACAATAGTAAGAGTCAAACAATTGCCTTTTATTGAAGTGAAATTTAATAAAGAAGTTTTCAATATGCCAGGGCAATATGTAAACAATAGACTGGGCTCAAAATCATAGTCGTTTTCATTAGCAAAAGTTCTTTTGAACCCAGACACACACAAACAGTCCTATTTATGACATATAACATGTAGTTTTACGTACTATCGAGTATATTCCTGGACAATTTATTATAAATAGCACAGAATTATTTATTAGGCTAAGGAAAGACCAAATCTCCGATTATGTTTTGATATTAACTAACTTCAGTATCTACTAATCTTTACAGAGTATCTTTAGGTCTAGCCCCATCTCGAGTTGCCTTTTTTTCCTTCATATTTTCAGTTGGCATTTTTGTGATATTTGCCACTGTTGACGTTATTGCTGTACAACTGTCGAAATTGCTCAATGGCAGATTGGAATATTTGCATTGATTTTTGGATACATTTTTTTGTGTTTTTGTTTTGTGTTTCCAATAAATGTTTTAAGTGTTTGCCAAACTTTGTGTCAAGCGCTCAACCGTTTTTACGAGTATGATGAATTTATTGAAAATATTTAGAGACCAAAGCCAAATGTCAGAACAATGTGCAGCAACGATCAACAGCTTGGCTTGACAACCAATTGGCCAAAAGCCAAATGAACAATTTAGAGAGTTCAATTTATTTTGGCCTACATTCTGTCCAGTTCTGACACATTCGTTTGCCTTCCACTGGGTGCGATGATAAACTGTTTGGATTTCAGATAAATATGGGCTCATGTGCCTAATACCTTTGTAATACCTTTATTAACTCCATAGAACAACAGGGTTCAAGGCATAAGTTTTGCCCAATTGACAGCCATATTACCTCCAATTTTCTATTTATAATCAACCCCATTTGTTGCCAACCTCTAAAATAGAAGGGTGGCAGAGAGATTAGACTATTGGGCAGAAACAATTTATTATAGTTAAAGCTCAACTAAATTGACAAAGCTTGTTAAAAGTGAGAGTTAGAGCAAGGGAGAGGCAGAGAGAGACATGTTCAGCCAAATGGCAATTTAAATGGGTATTTTGTAGCTTCATAATTAGGCGAGATTATGGAATTTGCCTATTCAAAAACAAACTAATTAAAATGCACAAATGCGCGTATCTCGGAGAGTTTGTCGTCCAAGTCTCTATGACTACATAGATGTTAATTATGAGGATTGCTCACAGCTTTGCTGATCTCCAACACACGGTGCTGACCAACCGGAACTGCGCTTCGACTGGCAGCGGCAGCAACCACCAACAATCGCCACAGCTCTGGTTGGGAATTAAACCAACATTATGGTACATTATCTGCTGCAAGCCAAAAGCAGACAACTCCATTTAACAAAGCAACGCGATGCGATGCGAGCTGGGGGCCAACAAACAGTCTCTTGTAGGCTGTCAAGCGTAGGAATATTTACATTTGCCAACGGCAACAACAGCCAAATCAAAACTCGATAAAAAATTAACTATAGAACGATGATGACCTTACGTTAATGCGATTGTTGGATACCCTAAATTTAAATTGTTGGGAAAATTCACAATTTACGAAGAGACCAAAGTAATATTGTTCGCATAGTTTTCAGTAAAAGAGAACTTCTCAAAAAGTTTTTGTGTTTTTAAAAATATTATAAAATAATATATAAATTAAAGAAATACTCCATTTCATCTGAATACACTAATATTTATTTATTTTACTCTTTTCTCTCGCGTTATATATATTCACTGGGAGTAATAAATATTAACTGCGAGGTGAGTACAAAAAGTAACTGATTGCGATAATAATGTAATTAAATAAACTAAAAATTATAAAATAATATTATCAACCAATTATTTAAGTAAAGTAAAAACTTTTATTCGTAACTGTTTCATTAACATTCAAATCAGTCCTAGGTTGTGGCATGCCCCGAAAGGGAACACATGTAACAATTGACGGTGTTTCGAGTTCAAAGTTATGGGTTCGGACCCAATCTACCACCAACAATCAACCCTGTCGTATATCAACCTGTTGTTGGCGATTTGGTGTCGCTGGCGTTTTGATCTAATGAATGCATGAATGATTCCTGTGCGCACACAAAACAAAAACAACCACATTAACAGCAAAAAATAATGACACCAGCAAACAATTGAAATAATTCTAGCATAAACTTTTGGCCAACAATTTTCATCGACGAGAACATTTCTTTTTTCAGTTTTCATTCCAGCGTCAAGGAGACTATATGGAAAATTGCAGCAGCAATATTAAAAAAAAAAAAACAAAATAATTATTAAATATAATGCATAGGAAGAATATGTGTTACAAATTGTAAACTTTCGAAATATGCAAATGCCTAAGCTCTCCAACTGGCCGAGAGTATTGATTTGGCTCAGCTTCTGCAGCTGGGCCCAAGCCCAACAAACGCACATTAAACTGGAGCAGGGCGATTTAATTGGAGTGAGTATCACCCGGTCACATTAGAGCACAGTTCAACTCACAATTGACATTGTCGCATTCCAGCTCAAGATATTTCCGGATGGAGCACGCACTGCGGTCTACGCCTTCCTAGGAATACCCTACGCACAGCCACCTTTGGGCCCACTACGATTTGCGGTAAGTCCAAGTAAATATCGAAGGAGAGGGCAACAAAAGCATAGTTAAGACGTGATGGACTCAATGAAGTATCAGATCTGTCTGTCTGTCTTTCCGCGTCTTTCTTTGCCAAGTAGTTGCTCAATTTCAAATCCATCGCAATGAAACTTGGCAGAGATCTGTATATCTATTACAACTAGTACATATGTCAGAAAACGCTATCTCGGATTACTCTGTCGTTACTGCTGAAGGAAGGATTAATGAAAAATAAAATTGTTTCATATATATTTTAAAATAGAGTCCGTCTGGTTGTCTTTCCGCTATTTCGGATTACTCTGTCCGTCTTTCCTCGTCTTCCTATGTCAATTATTTGCCTAATTTTAAATCTATCTACAGGCAGTACATACTATACATCTGTAATCTATTATTTCGTATTATTCCGTCATATTTGCTGTGGGAAAGATTAGTGGAAATTTATGTTTTTAGACACATATACCAGCGAAATTATGGAGCTGTGTATTTGGTATAGTTAGAGTTAAACCTCTTTATCACAGCAAAATTATCTATAATTAATTGTTTATGGCAGCGTAGACGAAATTAAAAATAAATAAAATGCAAATATAGTGGTCGGTTTATCGTGAAAAGATGCAATCGAATTATTTTTCGCGATTATTTATCCAATTTGCAATTGCATTCAGAGCACATTTACTAAAATACAACTTTAAAATTAATTTTATGATGCATTTAAAACGTAACTTAGATTGTGTTTTAATTTGTTGCTATTGCTGATTCTGATTAACAATGCATACCATTTAAATCTCGAACTTTCTGCAGCCTGCAAAGCCGCACAATGGCTGGAACCGCACGTTGCAGGCGACTGCGATGCAGCCCATCTGTCCACAGCTCTCGAACACGATCTACGACGAGAGCGCCGATGGCAGCATTTCTCGTGTGGCGCCCAGCAACGAGGACTGTCTGTACCTCAACATTTGGACGCCGGAGACGGGCTTGCGCTATGGCCAGTTGCCCATTATGGTCATCATAACTGGTGAGGATTTCGCCTATGACTGGCCACGCAATCGCATCAATGGGCTGGACTTTGCTGCTGCCGAGGGCGTGGTGGTGGTCAGCGTGCAGTATCGCAACAATATTTACGGCTGGCTGGGATTGGGACAGGATCATAGACAGTTGCAGGGCAACTACGGACTCACCGATGTGCTGCAGGCGCTGCGTTGGCTCCAAGGCAACGCCGCCAGTTTCGGAGGCAATGCCGATCAGTTGACGCTGCTCGGCCATGGAAGTGGCGCCATACTGGCCTTGGCTACGGCTCTCCAAACGGGCAACGGAGAAGCGGCGCTCTACAAGCAGCTGATTCTCATGTCCCCTGGCCCTGTGCTGTCCGCCTTGGGCGCTGGTCATGGACAGCGCATTGTGGCAACGGGACGACAACTCGTCCAGAAGCTGGGCTGCCAGTTCGAGGAGGCGCAGCATCGCCAGCTGCTGAGCTGCCTGCGACGCAAGAGCAGCGAGGATCTTCTGCGTGCCTACGAGAGCGTCTATAATCATGGCAATGCCAGCATGCAGTTGGGCGTTCAACTGCCTGGAGCTGCCAGCGTCAGCCTGGCACAGCATCTGGGCAACGCCTCGCTGCCGCCACTGCTGCTGGGCATTGGCTCCAATGAGGGCGCGTTCTGGCAGGACTATTGGCTGGACGTGGCACGCGACGGCGACACGGCGCTGCACAATTACATCAATCACACGCTGCTGCCCAATGCGTTGCGCTCCATGCAGCTGCAGGCGGATGGTGCGAGTGGCGTTCAATTGGCAGCTATTCGCTGGCGCTACTTCAGCGAGGAGGCCTCGGTGGGCCAGCTGCTGTGGGGCATGCAACGTCTGCTGTCCGAGTCACAGTACGAGACGCCTTTTCTCCGGCTGCTGCAGCTGGTCAACGGCAACAACAGCAGCAGCAGCAGCAGCGTTAGTTATGCCTATGTCTTTGACCAATCGCATGCCCATGCCATGGACATGCGGGGCAGACTCAATCTGTTTGGTGGCGCCTCGCATAGTGCCGACTTGCCGCTGCTGCTGGGCCCCAGTCTGTTTCAGCAGATTGCCCGACGTCGCTTCAACACCGAGGAGGAGCAAATGTGCCGCAAGCTACGCGGCTCATTCGCGAATTTCGTGAAGAGCGGGAATCCCACACCAGGACGCATCTACGATGGCTGGCTGCCGTACACCACGCAGCAGCCGTTCATCTACAGTCTGGGCGAGCTGGCCAAGAATGGGGCGGGGCCGTCGACTGGCATAGATGAGGCGCTTGTGGAACAGCTGCTGAATGGCAAACCACAGACGGAGTTGGCCACAGATCGCAGCTTGTCCAGGACCAATAGACACGACAGCTATCGCCAGGGCAATGCCAATTCATATGTGGCCAACAACCAGCTGGACTCGGGCTATGGCCAGCACCTGCGACACGTCTATGGCTTTTGGCAGGTGTTGTTGCCCTCGGCCCAGGATGCAGAGTTCCGCGAGGGAGGCGGCGGTGCCTTGGGCCAGCGTGTGCGTCTCCTGGAGGCCAATGCGGATGCATCACGCTATCGCCAAGGCTTCTATGCAATGCTTGGCTTGGTGTGCGTACTCCTCGCCTGCCTGGGCTTGTGTGTCTACCTGTTGCGACGTGATCTGCCCCTCGGGCACAGTGTGTCGGGGCAGACGGATTATAGCTTATGACACAAGTGGTTTCGTTGGACGACCATCTTTGGGGGCAGCGCCAAGCGGGGCGCCGACACTGGCATCAGCAATGTCGAGTCCTGGCGCAAAGGTGGTCGAGCAGCGAAACCAGAACGAGACCCAACTGCAGTTAATCAGCGGGTGCGACGTCCAAGACAGCTGCAGCCGTACGACGAGCAGCAAATGGGCAGCAAGACTGCAAACGTTGGACGAGGAACCGGAATTGGAGCTAGAGTTGGAGTTGGAGCAAGAGATGGCTGCGGCGATGGAGCAACAACAACTGGAGATGAGGCAACTGTTGCGGGGCTCATGGACACTGTCCGCAACAAATACGAGCAGAATATGGCTTTTAAGAACTGGCAATACCAGTTGACTTGTGATAAGTTCTAAGCGAAACCAAAGTTATATCTAAAATAAGTCTTACCTTCTGTATTTGTAGATTATCACTTTATGATTTCATGATTAAAGATTTTAAACGTTTGTCTTATCAATTGTTTTCGCGCTATTCATAATGAATAACAGCCCTGCCTATTCAATTGCTATCGATATATCGATAACATTAATCCATTTTTGAAAAAGTCGTTGAATTTATTTAAAATGAAAGAGAAATATATTTTTTATATGCAAATCTGTTCAGTTATTGGAGGAAATAGTTAAAACGGGCTCTAGACGGGATCTATTTTGTATAAAAACAAAGAACAAATGGATATTTTTCAAAACAAACATTTTTAAGTGTAACCAGCCGAAGTGAGAAAGTGGTATATTTTGGTATATTTGTGTAGGAATGTAGTATTTTATGGGAATCAACTTGTGGTGTGGCTGTTTCAAATACAACACGTGCTGCGGCGATTTGTTGCTTCTCGGCGGCATTAAGTTTATTTCTTTTGGTGAATTAAAAAGTAAATCTTAACAAAATGGGCTCACGAAAGCCGATGGATGTACACATGTTTCCCTCGGACTTGGAGTTCGCCGTGTTCACCGACGAGGAGATACGCAAACTGAGTGTGGTGAAAATAATAACTGGCCTCACATTCGATGCACTGGGTCATCCAATCAATGGAGGTCTCTACGACATTCGCCTGGGCTCCTATGGCCGCTGTATGGATCCGTGTGGCACTTGCCTTAAAATGCAAGATTGTCCCGGTCACATGGGCCACATTGAGCTCGGCTCGTTGGTCTACAATCCGTTTTTTATCAAACTAGTGCAGCGCTTACTCTGCATCTTCTGCTTGCACTGCTTCAAGATGCAAATGAAAGGTGAGTGATGCAGCAGTCACACTCTATGGTCACTAATCCTATACTGTCCATCGTTAGATCACGAAAGCGAAATAATTATGCTGCAGTTGCGCCTGATTGACGCTGGCTACATTATTGAGGCACAAGAGCTGGAGCTCTTCAAGTCCGAGATTGCCTGCCAGAGTGCCGACGAGCTGGTCAAGCTGGATAACGGTGATGCTGTGCATCCACGCATTGCGGCAGTCAACGAATTGCTGGCGAAAAACATCAGCAACGCCAGCAATGTGACCAAGACCAGCTGCTCCTTGCGCACAGCTATCACGCATGCCGCCTTACAGCGCGGCTCCAGCAAGAAGTGTCGCCACTGCAACAAGTCGATGCGCTTTGTGCGCTATTTGCATCGCCGTCTCGTTTATTATGTGACTATTGCCGACATGAAGGAGCGGTAAGTTATACAAGATTGCACTTTATTGAATTCACTTGATATCGCAACATTTTTCAATTGTCAGGATGGGCGATTTATCTGAAGGCAGCGGCCAGAACAAGGTCATCTTTGCTGATGAGTGCCGGCGCTATCTGCGCAAGATCTATGAAAACTATCCGCAGCTGCTGAAGCTTTTGGTGCCCGTGCTGAACCTCAACGGCGAATCGAGCAGCACCAACGGCCAATCGCCGGTGGACATGTTCTTTATGGGCTCGATACCAGTGACACCGCCACGTGCACGTCCCATGAATGTCATCAACGACATGATGAAGGGCAATCCACAGACCGACATCTATGTGAACATCATTGAGAACAACCATGTCTTGAATGTGGTGCTCAAGATCATGAAAGGCCAACAAGAGAACCTAAGTGATCAAGCCAAGGCGGCCTACCAGAATATGCGCGGTGCAAACAGCCACGAGAAGCTCTACAACGCTTGGTTGTCGCTGCAGAGCTCGGTGGATGTGCTTCTGGATGTAAACATGTCGCGTGACATCAAGTCTGGCGAGGGTCTCAAGCAGGTGCTCGAAAAGAAGGAGGGTCTCATACGCAAGCACATGATGGGCAAACGTGTGAATTATGCAGCGCGTACCGTCATTACGCCCGATCCCAACATCGATGTGGATGAGATCGGCATACCCGATATCTTTGCACGTAAGCTGTCCTATCCGGTGCCGGTGACGGAGTGGAATGTAATCGAGTTGCGCAAAATGGTGATGAATGGACCAGACGTCCATCCTGGCGCCAACTACATACAGGACAGCAAAGGCATGACTACCTACATACCAGCTGACAATGCGTCAAAGCGTGCCAGCATGGCCAAGCTGTTGCTCAACAATCCCAAAGATGGCGTCAAGATTGTGCATCGCCATGTGCTCAACGGCGATGTGCTGCTGCTCAATCGTCAGCCCTCGCTTCATAAGCCATCCATAATGGCGCACAAGGCGCGGATTTTGCATGGCGAGAAAACGTTCCGACTTCACTACTCCAACTGCAAAGCGTACAACGCTGATTTCGATGGTGACGAGATGAACGCACATTATCCGCAAAGCGAAGTTGCTCGCGCTGAGGCGTACAATCTGGTAAACGTGGCCAGCAATTATCTAGTGCCCAAGGACGGTACACCGCTCGGTGGGCTTATACAAGATCAGGTCATATCTGGCGTGAAGCTGTCGATACGCGGCCGCTTCTTTAATCGCGAGGACTATCAGCAACTTGTCTTCCAAGGACTGTCTCATCTCAAGGGCGATGTGAAGCTGCTACCACCGGCGATATTGAAACCGGCCACGTTGTGGTCCGGCAAGCAGGTCTTGTCCACCATTATCATTAACTTGATTCCAGAGGGCTATGAACGCATTAATTTGGATTCTTTTGCCAAGATTGGTGGCAAGGTAAAATGCTAATTATTTATCCTTGTTCGATTTTAATGCTCTCATTTTGATCCAGAATTGGAACGTGGCTCGTGCACGAACACCAATGTGTGGAACGTCGCCGTTGGAGCAGGAGATGAGCGAGAGTCAGGTGCAAATTCGCATGGGTGAACTGCTGGTGGGCGTGCTGGACAAGCAGCAGTATGGCGCCACCACATTTGGCCTTATCCATTGCATGTACGAGTTGTACGGCGGAGACGTGTCCACGCGTCTGTTGACAGCTTTCACCAAGGTGTTTACCTTCTTTCTGCAATGGGAAGGCTTCACATTGGGCGTTAAGGATATTTTAGTTAGCGGCGAGGCAGATCATAAGCGTCGTAATATTATCAACGAGTGCCGTGATGTTGGTAACAATGCTGTGGCGGCAGCTCTTGAGCTGGACGATGTCCCGCCCCACGATGAGTTGGCCGAGCAAATGGAGGCCGCATACGTTAAGGACTCCAAGTTTCGAGTGCTGCTGGATCGTAAATACAAATCCCTACTCGATGGCTACACAAACGACATAAATAAGTGAGTTTAATCAATGTCTAAAAAAAGAGCTATTTTATAATGTTATAAATCAATTATAGGACATGCTTGCCTGGTGGCTTGATCAGCAAGTTCCCGTCGAACAATTTACAGCTTATGGTATTGTCTGGTGCTAAGGGCTCCATGGTTAACACTATGCAAATCTCTTGTCTGCTGGGACAAATTGAGCTGGAAGGCAAGCGACCTCCGCTGATGATATCTGGAAAATCTTTGCCCAGTTTCACCTCATTTGAGACATCACCCAAGTCTGGAGGTTTCATTGATGGACGATTCATGACAGGTATTCAGCCCCAGGACTTTTTCTTCCATTGCATGGCGGGTCGTGAAGTAAGCTTGAAAAATGCGTTCTTAATTTGGCCAGCTCAAGAATTATATAAATCTCTTATTTTTAACAGGGTCTCATTGATACCGCTGTAAAGACATCTCGTTCAGGTTATCTGCAGCGTTGTCTCATCAAGCACTTGGAGGGATTGAGTGTCCATTACGACTTGACGGTACGCGATAGTGACAACAGCGTAGTTCAATTCTTATATGGAGAAGATGGTCTTGACATTCTTAAATCCAAGTTCTTTAATGGCAAATTCTGCGCCGACTTTCTGGCACAAAATGTAAAGGCCGTCTTGCGGCCCAGCCAGGTTCAGTTAATGAAGGACGAGGAGGGTCTGGCGAAGGTGCAACGTCATGAGAAACACATACGTACTTGGCAAAAGAAACGTCCAGCCAAGTTGCGGGCTGCTTTTACTCACTTCTCCGAGGAATTACGCAACGAAGTTGAAGTGCAGCGACCAAATGAAATTAATGCCAAAACAGGACGTCGACGATTCGATGAGGGCTTGCTTAAGTTGTGGAAGAAGGCTGATGCCGAGGACAAGGCACTGTATCGCAAGAAATACGCTCGCTGTCCCGATCCAAGCGTGGCCGTCTACAAGCAGGATATTTACTACGGATCCGTCTCTGAGCGCACACGGGAACTGATCGAAAATTATACGCGTAAACAGCCGTCACAGAAGCAAGTCATCTCGGACATTATGCACATGAAGAGCATCAAGGCGCTGGCATCGCCTGGCGAACCTGTTGGCCTGATTGCTGCACAGTCAATTGGTGAACCATCCACACAGATGACATTGAACACTTTCCATTTTGCCGGTCGTGGTGAAATGAACGTCACTCTGGGTATACCACGTCTACGTGAGATACTTATGTTGGCCTCCTCAAACATTAAGACGCCATCCATGGATATTCCAATCAAGCCTGGACAGCAGCAAAATGCGGAGAAGTTGCGCATTTCATTAAATTGCGTGACTCTGGCCAGTCTACTGGAATGTAAGTTATTCTTAAACCAGTCCGATTATTTTATTAACTAGGGTGTTATCTATCTTCAGCTGTCCACATTAGCACCAGCTTAACGCTGGAGCCTGAACGAGCCTACGTCTACGATTTGCTCTTTAATTTCCTGCCGCGCGAGATCTATAAAGAGGATTATGGCGTGCGACCCAAGCGAATTATTAAGTACATGCATCAGACCTACTTTAAGCAGCTGATTCGCGCTATATTAAAGATATCCAATGCCAAGAAGACATCGAAAATGTATGTAAACAATAGTGTTATTCGAAAAACTGCTTACTTAATTTATTTCGTGCCGCAGCGTTGTTGTTGACGAGAAAAAGGAGGGCGGCAATAAGCAGGATGAGGATAATGATCAGGATTTGGATGCTGCCGATGTCGTGGGTGGTCCAACGGCACAAAACATTGATGACGACTCTTCGGATGAGGGCGTAAGTTAAACATCCACTATACCAAATAACTGAATTGTATTCAAATTGCTCGCATTAGGGAGACGACGATGCAACTGGCATTAAGCTTAAGCAACGCAAAACCGATGAAAATGATTATGACGATCCAGATGATGCTGAGGAAATCATTGATGCCAATGGTAAGTTAATTGTAATTATTGCATTACTTTTAAATAAACAAGTGTTTATTTGTAGATGATGAAGAAGACGAAGAGGAGGATGGGGACGGAAATGACCCGGCCAACGATGAGAATGCCGAACTTGATGACAAATCTGTGGAAAAGTTGCTCAGCAACCAAATGGTACAGGATTACACCTACGACAAGGAAAACCATCTGTGGTGCAGGGTGAAATTAAATCTGAGCGTACGCTATCAGAAACCAGATCTGACATCTGTGATTCGCGAATTGGCAGCCAAGAGCATTGTGCACCAAGTGCCACATATTAAGCGTGCAATCATCTACAAGGGCAACGATGATGAGCAGTTGTTGAAAACGGATGGAATTAACATTGGTGAAATGTTCCAGCACAACAAGATCTTGGATCTGAATCGTCTCTATTCTAACGATATTCATGCCATCGCCCGCACCTATGGCATCGAGGCTGCCACTCAAGTTATTGTCAAGGAAGTGAGCAATGTGTTCAAGGTTTATGGCATCACTGTGGATCGACGCCACTTGTCCCTAATTGCCGACTACATGACATTTGACGGCACTTTCCAACCACTCTCACGCAAGGGCATGGAACACTCTTCGTCCCCATTGCAGCAAATGTCCTTTGAGTCCAGTTTACAGTTTCTGCGCAACGCAGCTGGTTTTGGACGCCCCGATGAGCTAAATTCACCATCAAGTCGCCTTATGGTCGGCCTGCCTGTTCGTAATGGCACCGGTGCTTTTGAATTGTTAACGAAAATTTGCTAATTTTATATGAAAACAATTTCTGAAATAAATTGTTGGCTACGTTTCAAAGCCAAAATATTGTTAAAAATATGGATAAAATTACGTTTGAAAGTAACAAAAAATAAAAATTTTACATTTTGAAAATGAGAGCTGTTAGCAATTGTGTAATTGTAATATTGGTATATTTGTCGGCGTAAAATATAATATTTTTTATATTTCGACTTGCGGTCACACTGTTAGTAGCTAATCAGCTGGCTTGTGTTAAATTTGTTTATAAGGACAAAAAACAAGGAACAAACAAAATGTTGACATCGATGGTTAAAGAACACCACGCAAAACAATCGAAACGCAAGCAGGAGCAAGAAGTGAGACGCAAAGAAGCCATTGAATCCTCTAATGAACTGACTCAGTCACTGGTCGATCATCTGAATGTGGGGTAATAAGCAATTGTTGTTTAATCCACACAGAGCCCATAAAATAACCATGATATCGTAATTGTATTAGAGTGGCGCAAGCTTACTTGAATCAGAAGCGTTTGGATGCCGAGGCCAAGCAATTACACGTGGGCGCCACCAACTTTGCCAAGCAGACACATCAATGGCTGCAATTAATTGACAACTTCAGCAGCGCTCTGAAGGAACTGGGTGACGTTGAGAACTGGGCGCGCAGTATTGAGGGCGACATGCAGGTCGTACAGCAGAGCCTGGAGCTTGCTTACAAGGCATCGCGAGCTGCACAAGCCACAAGCAGCGCATCGACGTCTGCAGTTTCATCCACAAGCGCAGGCGCCAATCCCAATTAAATGAAACTATTCTTTTGATATATTAGTTAATAAATTCTGTATTAGGTGTATAAAATAAATGATTGTAATGCTAATTTGTTTGAACTATCGTTTGAATTTCAATAGGACAGCACTATCAACCAGGAATAAATTTTGCTTCGCCGAGGTTTATTATAAAAACGAAAATTCTTTTATTTGAATATTTTGCTTTACATTTTATTATACAATCTTATACGTAATTTTTGTGATTTTGTGTTGACGTATATTTACACTTAATTTGCTTGATTGTTTGCAATAAGCAAAAGCAAAACATAGTAGAGCACATTGAGGATGTTATTTTAGTTTACACTAATAACGTACAAATGATTAGTGGGTTGGTTAATTTATTGTAATCGATTACGCTGTTGGTTTTAAAATACATATCACAAAGTACTATTATAACGTGTCTTGAATTACGATGACACGCGTAATCTACACAGACGCTTTCTTGTATGCTTGTTATACAACATTTTACAAAACAGTCGAGGGTGCAACATATATGGTCAATAATTAGAAATGGTGATATAATTCTAAAGCGGAGTTCCACTGGCACTGCCAAATGGATTTTGCCATGGCTTATGTAATAATTCAGTCTATACCCTCGTTTTGTAAAATTCTCTCGGGTGAATTGGCATTCACACGACTTGCTGCTGTGTCCTAATAGCGCGACGAGACGCGAGCTAGTAATGAAAGTAAGAGTTTAATTTGATTCAATTATATTGGTAAGAACACTTACATTTTCGCGGTGAACGTGAATAACTGCGGCTATGACTGCGACTCCGAGTGCGGCTACGTTCGTAACGATGTCGGCTACGATACCTACGACGATTGGAATCAGATGGTGATAACGAGGAGGAGACCTCACGATGTCGACGACGCGTTCGCGAGCCATCCCGGCTGCCGTGCTCACGGTCACGTGAACGTTTTCTCACAGGTCTGCGTAAACGACATACACTTGTATATTAAAGAAGCCAATTGAAATATTCAACAAATTATGCAGACCGTGAAGGTTGACCCATATAGACCCCAGGAGTAGGTGTGTGAGCCCGTTGGGTAATGGAGTAATCGACGCGAATGCGACGACCATCTACATCCATGCCAGTGCAGGCATCCTTGGCTGTGCGTGCATCGCTGAGATTCTCAAAATAAATGAAGCAAAAGCCACGTGAGCGACGAGTCTGCAAATACATTTAACAGAAGCCCTTTAGAATCTTATCTACGTTATATAGATCGCAAATATAAATATGTTGCAGCAAGCCTTTAGTACACTGCTAGTATCTCTCATAGCAAGCACTCAATATTGCTGCATTTAAATATGCTGTAGCCAAGTGCTAGCATGCAACTTGCGACCAACTGAATACAAACTTGCATAGCTAGCAAATCGATGGCACGTTGTGGCTAATATTGAATCGTCTACACTTACATGCGCGTCGATTACCATTTGAATGCGATCGATGGGTCCAAACTTGTTAAACAATTCACGAACTCGTTGCTGTGTGGTATGAATGGCCAACCCAAACACTCCAATGCAGCGACTAGGCTGCGGACGATCCTAAAAGTAATCAAGTAATTTATTTAACTTCCCTTATTTAAATATATTCAATTGTTGCTTACGCGTGCTTGACGCATGCGCTGGCGATCTCCTGACTTGCGGTCTGAACGGTGACGAGACCTCGGCGACTCGGATCCGGAACGCGAACGTCGATTTTGTGGGCTTGATTTTGACTTGTAATTGCTGTGATGACGATGGTCATAGATTTCCAGTCCCGACCTTGAATGGAATAAGATTTCAGTTTGTTGTGCTTCTTGAATTGGGTATTTGGATTGTGTGTTTTTTTGAATATTTGCTTGATAAATTGAATTGAACTGATATTTTGTATGTAATACAAATCATTTTTGCTTTCAAATTCTATTCAAGTTTCGTTTCAATTAAAAATTAGCTTGATCTACAATTAATAAAATGTCTCAAAACTCTGGGGGAATGAAAAAAAAAAACATTTACTTCACTTTTTTTTCTTACATTTTTGCTTGATAATTTTTTTTGACAAAACTGGAGAGACAGAACCGGCTCAATGCAAAATCGAAATCGAATGATTGAAGTCCTATTGACAGTTCACCGAAAGTCGAAACTTTTTGACATACTGAGATGTCTTTTTTGATACTCGATACTTCACACACAACATGTCTGTGTGCTCGTAATACTCACAGACAAGCCTGACGAGAACGACAACTATCCGAGGACGATGCCGAAGTTCCAGAACTGTAAGGCGGTAAATATGTTTCAAATTAAGTAAGAAATATGTGTGGATATAACGCCACAGCTAACTTACCTTTGACTATATTTGTGATGGGAAACCCGCTGTAAGTAATCCTTTGGCCTCGTGCTGGAAGCCCCTGCGGACTACGAATAGATGTACCCAAAATGCAAGATGCTGTGTTAATTACGGGTCAGAGTGCATTACCATTATGCACTTCTAATTTATACACACCATGTTTTCGAAATCAATTATTGTACACGATCAACTTTTTTGTTTATTTTCATTTATTTTACTTTTCTAATGCTTTAAAACTCTTCAGCGTGACCGCACGATAAATTTGTAAATATACCACATTGCTTGGAGAAATATACCATGGAGTCAACGAAAATATTCCTGCCAACTTGTTTACATGGCAAAACCATAGATAGTGATGCACAAATTAAACAAACAATTGTTACAAAGGGCACGACTTATTACGATAATACTAAGGCATGCGATCCCATTATTTCTTCAAGACTCTTCCAAGATTGTTTATAGCTTAAAATAACTTTCTGCAAATAAATATCGACAAAGCTTTTATTGAATGCTGTAATAATTATGAACAAATTTGTCAGGCTGGTGAATTTACTTTATATGTACATATTTTAGAATTATTTAAAATCACAGAGCTTGCAAATAATTTGCATTAAATTATACCTAAGAGCTGTACCTGCTGTAAACATTATGTTTCATACTAATATAATTATAAAGCATTTTTCGCTCATCGTTGTACAAGTCTGATATAGTTTTCGCCATACGCTCATCATTGAAATGGCTTTTTGGGGGAGCTTCCAGTAGATTGCCCTTCACATACCATTTCAGTTCGGAAAAGTGCGTCTTAACTCTGGTCCGCAGTGAAACACCACTAAAAATGGGTTTCCTAAACAATTCACACATATTCTTCTTGCCATATTTTTGAAAAATGCGATCCACCGTCTCGTCAATTTCGGGCTGTTTACAATAATAAATGTACCACAATTTGCGTTCCGGCGCACGGATGTCGTTGAGACTGAAGACGCCAAAATACTCAATAATGGAGGGATCACATTTCGATTCCTCTGAGTCCGGCTTAATATAGAATATGCGGTGTAAATAACTCTCGAACTCTTCCTCAAAATTGTACGGTGTGTTGCCTGCAAAAAAATAGTTTATTTATATTACAATTTCAATGATTCAGTGACTCATTGCTTCACCTGCTGCCGCCATGGTTTAACTTGATTATTGACTTTTATGCTGTTCTAGTCCGATTTGGAAATTATACTGAGAAAGCAAAACGTTAGCTTTGACTTAAATAGACACTCAACTTTATTTCAGCCAAATTGAAATATGCGAAAGCTTCATGTTTTCATTTCACAATAATATGCGAACACAAAAGCTGCCTGTGTTTAGGTATCGATACTCAGCTGTCCAAGTGCTGCCAATTTCTTGGGGAAATGTGCAAATCGATTGGCAGCACTAACGTCATCAGCTGTGCGCTGTATTTGCTCCCAGCTAACGTTGTTATTCAACAAAGCCGATTAAACAGTAAAAGAAAAGCAATGCAAAACTGTATTAAAGTTGTGCCACTGGCTCTCAAGTGCCAACAGCGCACCATCAGCACAACAGCACAATTGGCCGGCAAGCGTAACTTCCGCAAATTCAACGTACATGGCAAACGCGGAACACGTGTGGTCAAGGAAGCCCAAAGAACGCTCGCCAATCCTCCGGTGGCCATAGATAAACGTGGTGTACGCGACACAGGCATCACAGTTAATGGGCAATATGTGGAGATTCAAGAGAAAATTCCCGACATCATTGTACCTGATCTGACCGGCTGCAAATTGAAGCCATATGTGTCATACAAGGCACCTGAAGTGGTGCAATCCGAGTTCACCAGTCTGGATCTCTTCAATGCCGTCTATTCGAAGAAGATTATCGAAGATTTCAAGGCTGGAAAACTGCAAGCAGATGGCAAGGCAACGGAACCTTCGTCCGATGAGCAACTGACGCCGCAGGAAGCATTGCAACGAGCTCGCAAAACGGGCAGTGATATTTTTTAAGATTTAGATGCTTCATTTATTATTCTACAATTTAAATACACGATGAGCTGATACTGAGCACTAGATGTACTTTCGTCGATAGTTGTAAAGTTTCCGCAGCCATTTCTCTGCCTTTACTTCAGGATCGCCCAAAAACTGCAAGAGATGCAACAATAAACATATAATTACAAAAACTAAATACATCGGATTCCGAACTTACATTTGGATGAAAGATTTCGTCTTCCTCGAGGGGTTGGGCTTCAGTGGGTTTGGGCACACTAACCGTTTGCTTATTCAGATCGATAATCACTTTCTCCTTCTCGGGAGCCTCTCGGTCCCGGGTGCTAAAGAATGCTGTCGGCTTAAACGCATCCTCATCAATAGTTTCCAGTGCCTTCTGCACCTTGGCATCCAGCAAGTCTATAGGCTTCACAGCAGTCGACGCGGTTGACGATGTCGTTGTGGCCTGCCGAGAAGTGACCTCCGAGCTGGGAGCTCTTGTTGTACGCCGCGACTCAGATCTGGATTTGGATTTGCGAGAGTCATATTCGCGGCTTTTACTTTGACGACTCCTTGAACTGCTGCGGGAACTCTCGGGAGTTGTGCTGCGGGATGTGCTGCGGCTACTACTACGACTGTGTCGATATTTTTTGGATTTCTTCGACTTTTTCTTTTTCGATTTAGATCTGTTTCTGCTGCTGCGCGACGGAGATTTGGATTTGGACCGGTAACGCTCTCGTTCTCGTTCCCGTTCCCTCTCTCGTTCTCGATCTCTGTCACGGTTCCTATCTCGGTCCCGGTTCCTGTCGCGATCTCTATCTCGATCTCGTTCTCTGTCACGTCTATCACGCATTATTACTATGTTTGAATTCAATTGTTTTCCTCTTTCGGCAAAATCTAGCGACTATGTATTTCTGAGTGGTGTTCAGAGTGACCATAACTCGAAGTTTGAAACATACCCTTTTTTGTCTCATAATAACAAAATTATTTTTATAATATCACGCTATTTTTTGTTTATTTAATAATCTGCATGATTTTTTAAAAATCTGGTTTGCACTTAAAACGTATTTTCAACGACAATAATTAAAAAACAGGTCTAAATTTCAATTTTTTTATAATTTGGCGGTATCAGGGCTGACGCAATGTAAAGAATGCCGTGACTGGCAACACTGGCATTTAAATGACCAGTTTAAATTATCAGTGTGGCAACATCTAGCATTTCCGTTTAAAAATTCAAAAATAAGTTTTATTCCTAGAAATAGAAAGAGAACCTTATCAACCGTCGCCCACCTGGTCTAGCCAAATCATGGTGAAGAGGTTTTTCCATCAAATCTATAATATTGCTTCACAGTAAATCAATCGTCTTATCAAAAATTTGATTGAAACATTAAGCCTTATATATTAGTCGATTAACCCCCCCAGGGGTATATAAATGAGTGCACAATTGTGTAAGATCGCAATTGGGTTCTAGCAGTCCCAAAGGTTGTGTTTAAAAATGTGGCTCTTTCGATTTGTGGTAGCTCAATTATTGTTGGCTTGTATAGCCATCGCATTGCCCGCCGATGTCGGGCGAAGTAGTTCAGTGACAACGGTAATTGATAGAGAACAATGAATGAACACATTATGTTCAGATTGCTTATGTTTATCTCTGTATTTCATCAGGTATCTCTGGTAAAAAAGTTTGGGTATCCCATTGAGGAGCATGAAGTGCAAACATCCGATGGATACATTCTTACCATGCATCGCATTCCCTACTCGAAGCACACTGGCTATAATGGCAAACGTCCAGTAATATTCCTCATGCACGGCTTGTTGTGCTCCTCATCCGATTGGGTTCTAAGCGGACCAGACAATGGCTTGGCTTTTATTTTGTCCGACGCTGGCTATGATATCTGGATGGGCAATGCTCGCGGCAACACCTACTCCCGGAGACATGCTTCGAAATCACCATTGCTTCAGCCATTCTGGAACTTTGAATGGCATGATATTGGCATCTACGATTTGCCCGCCATGTTAGACAATGTTTTGTATCAAACGGGCGAGGGGCAATTACAGTATATAGGTCACTCCCAGGGCACAACTTCATTCTTTGTGCTCAATTCCATGATTCCACGATTCAAGAGTCGCATACGCTCAGCTCATTTGCTGGCTCCGGTCGCCTGGATGGGACATATGGAGAGTCCGTTGGCCAAGGTCGCCGGTCCACTGTTTGGTCAGCCGAACGCTTTGGTCGAGCTCTTTGGCAGCGCTGAATTCCTGCCCAGCACAAAGGCCATGGAGTTAATGGGTTCATTGTTGTGTCGCGATCAAGCCATATCGCAGCAGATGTGCACAAATGTGCTGTTCATGTTGGGCGGCTGGGATTCCCCGTATATGAACGCTACACTGATGCCCGAAATTATGGCCACAACACCAGCTGGTTGCTCGGTCAATCAAATGTTCCACTATCTGCAGGAATACAATTCTGGCGATTTCCGTCGATTTGACTATGGCTCGACGAGGAACAAGAAGGAATACGGCAGCAAGAACCCACCAGATTATGATGTGGAGGGAATTGATGTTCCTGTGTACCTGTACTATAGTGATAATGACTATTTCGCCAGTCTGATTGATGTCGATACACTGCGTTATACCATGGATCCTGCATCCCTGAAACGTGCCTATCGCATGCCAGAGGTAAAATGGAATCATCTTGACTTCCTGTGGGGTCTCAATGTCAAGGAGATTCTTTATGATACGGTTCTCGATGACATTGTTAGTGCGTAATTCGCGGAAAAAAAAACCATTAAAGAAAAACACTTGTGATAAGTATGGCGCCTTATCAGCGCATGATTTACATTCATAACATGAGTTTCCGTACTATTTATATATACCTCGTAATATTAGCCTATTAAGCGGTCATAAATTTAATTGGCATTTTTGATAACGATTGGACGTGTTAAAAGTCTGATGGGGGTCATTTTATCTGACTGGGAATTTAGAAAATTTATTATATACTGTTATCAAATAAACTTTTTAGCTCCCACAAAAATTATTTAATTTGAGTTTATGAATGAAAAACAGAAAACACGAGGAGGGCTGGACTTGAACATCTGAAAATTGAACAATTTCACATTTCAACCTTCAAACATACAAATGTGTATTTCCAGTTTGGTAAAGAAAAGTACAAAAATTAATTTATTAGAGGATTAAATCATATAGTTAAATCAATTTAATGTAATACGGGTTAACCAAACTATAAGAAATACTCTTAACCACAATAAAAGCCAAATTTTAATTAAAATGGTTGCCCCGCAATATTTCTAATACAAACATTTGTATTTTTATTATACCCGCTACCTATAGTGTAGAAGGTATTCTTATTATAACTTAAGTATCTTCGACCCCATAAAGTAGTATACATATATATTCTTGATAAGTCCGTCTCTTCAACTGTCTGTAAGCACACCTATAACCAATAACACGTGGTATTGTTGCATATAGATAAAGCTTGCTTTAGAATTAAGAAACGCGAATGTAACCGTTAAGTTTTGATTTTTGGGTGACATCGCGTGATAAACATGGAAGATATAACCAAAAAAATGTATAATTTTAACGACATACATATGTTACCCTTAAAAGTATGGAAACACTTTTAGTAAGCAAGCAGCAGCGGATTTTTGATATTGGTACTGGTATCTCAGGATACCAGGAAAATAAATTACATGCAAAATTACAAATCCAAGTTAAGAGTTGCCCGTTAGGCGAAAGGTAGACGCCCAGCTGGACCAGAGCTGCTTGCCAGATCGTTCAATTTATTTCTAGCCTAGTGTTGACAAATACCGTTAAATGAGCGAAGTGCTTGCCAGGGCTGGAAGACTCAAAACAACTATCGCTTTAGATTTCAATCAGATTGTGTTGGTATATTCTTCGAGATTTTGATGATTTAGCTGTGTTGGTCACACTAATCACGCAGGTATATTCACGGTACAGCCTCGACGAAAAAATAACTTGTCTTTTCTAATTGAAATAAAATCATAAATAAATAACGCCGCAAAAGAAACCGGAGTACGTGCGGAAAGATGACGCGCGTTACTAGAAGTGATATATCACTCGATATGGAGATATGGGTGGAAGAGCTATCACCAGCGCAATTGGCCTACTACGAGAAAATAACCAACGAGCACAATGCTGTGAAAAACGCTCTCAAGACGGCTGTCAATGCGAATGAGGGCAAGGAGCTATTCAATGGCCAGGTATTCCAAGCATACTCGTTTAAAGGCAAAGTACTGCAGGAACTGAAAGAAGCCACGTTGCCAAAGAAGCCGCCAAAAGCTGTTGATCCGCCGCCCCCACCTCCCGCTGCCGCCGCAACTACCAGCGGCACTGGGCGTGGTCGTGGGCGTCCAAGGATTGCAGCGAACATTGCATATTTGGAGTCTTCAGATGAGGGCGACGACGATGTGCCGCTGGCCAAACGTCTGGCACTTTCAGTGGGTAAAAAAGCTGTGGCCGCAGCTGCTCCAAGTGCGGGCAGTTCAAAGCCCGGACGGAAATCGGCTCTGGCGGCAGCAGCTGCTGCCACACCCACCGGCAAAGCATCACCGCAGCCAAAGAGCGGCAAGGGATCCGGGTCGAGTAGCAAAGCATCTGCCAGTGGCGAGGCACCTCCTAAAAACTTTAGACCGGCGGAGGTTAACTCCGTTGGCGGCCTGGTCGTGGGCAGCAACGACGATAGCAGTGGCAGTGGCAAGGATGGTAAAGATTCCAAGGACGGCAAGGATAGCAAAATGCAAGGCAAAACATATCCATCGTTGGTTGTGCTGGCCAAACCATTCCTCAAGATCAAGGACATGGCGGCGACGCGCAGCAAGCTCGACTCCAAGGTGAAGCTGGTGTTGATGCTGACACCAAACAAGTTCTGCGAGTGGCTGCTGCAAGAGGGATTGTTGCGTGCCCAGCAGCACTGCATCAATCATCGCAATAACGAACTGAAGCTGGGTGAGTATTGTTAATGTTAATCTGTTTCAATCAAAAATAATGACAATGCATTACATTTTGCACACAGGCGTCTACTCGGATATCAGCAAGTTTCCATACACTGGCGGCTATGTCTGGATTAGCGACTGTTGCCCATATCGTTTCGTGTCGGTATTCAATAACTCCATGTTCGAGGGCGCCCAGCATCCGCCGACATTTTTGTTAAAGCTCATCTATCACTGGGCTTGCCAGACAAGCATACAGAACGTGGTGCAGTGGGTGAAAGTGGACAGCGTCTACATCAAGGGCATCTACACCTGGTTGCGCGCAATATGCACCTTGGCCGTGCATCAAAAGTGCAAAAAACTGGGTGGACCTGGAAAGTTCGTGGAGGTAAATACAAATAATATAAGTTACAGTTGTGATTGTGATTAACTGATTACTCTTTGTGATCGCAGGTGGGTGTCATCTCGTTGGGCACCACTTCCCAGGACGGAGCACAGCGTCAGGTGAAAGTAGAAGTGTTGGGTGTATACGACTATACCGACAAATCTATTAGACTGCGTGCTGTAGAACCGATTACTGATGGTGATCGCAACTATAAAAAGCGTTTCCAGGTACGCATATTTTGCTTTATTACAAGTGTACAGATTAATAACCACCATGTAATCGATTCATAGGCTATATTGGAGCCTCTGTCCCGATGGGTGCACAAGGACAGCACCATTTGCATTGACCTCACTGTGGACAAGATTACACTCTTCAGCATGGGCTTTAAGAATATTGTACAAGCTGCAGCCACAGACAATGCAGCGAAGCACAACAATTCAGCTGTCATGGAATACTTACGACGAATTGTGCCACGCATGTTCCAGAACACATTGTCATTGCTTTCGCGCCAGATGATCCAGCAGTTCCTGGACGAGCTCGTTTGGCGTGAAACATTTGGCACATATGCCCTGCAAGCGTTCAACACGATCATCACTCACATTGCTGACCAGACACGAGTGACAACCAATGAGACAATAACACAGCGTCTCTATCAGGTGAGTAAAGGCAACATTAACAAAATTAATAATGTATATAAAAGAGCTGAATGTAATCAATTTACGTTTTTTTAGGTTGCAACGAATCCGTTTAAGGACTGGAGCGTATTGCCACCAAATTACAAAGAGACTCCAGCCAACGCCACACCGAAACGCCTCAAGAAACGTTAGTAAATGATCGCTAGTTAGTGTATAGGCCGTGATTAGTCATAATAGTCTAATTTAGTCATAGGACAGCTGATGAAAGCTGTAAGAAATGCCAAACCCGAATTATATTGTATTGCCTGAACGTTTTGTCACTCCAAAACGAATGTATCTTTTAAGCAAACTCAAGTTTTTTTTGAATACATCAACATCGAATGTTATTCAAACTACGTAAGTTTTTACTATTTTTTTTATAAATTGTGTCAATTTTATTTTGTTTGTGACATATTTTAATGAATCAGCATTTAAAAACTGAGTTTAATATATAATTTTACTTTTGGCATTCTTCAAATGTGTTAACTTGTTCTAAAAAAAAAATAACCCGACAAATGAAATAAACAAATTATAAAACTGAAACTTAATATAAAAACTGTAAAAACTGGTACAATTTTTTTATTTATATACATTATGATTTTTGGAGTGATATAACGTTAAAGGCATTAAGGAAGAGTTAACAAGTGAACATCCATATTTTGGACCACGATCAATTGATAAAATGTTAGCCGGCTGTTAAATGTAGTATGTTTCTTCGGTGGATTGCTACTTTGTTGAAACGATCTTCAATCAATTCAATATTTGTTTTCATTTTCAGCCATCAACGAATCGGATTATTTGAGTGGCTCTAAGGAATATTCAAGCAAAGTGAAAAAAGAAAAGGAGCGAGAAAAGGATATTTTGCCGGCGGGCAGCAAACGTCGCGGTACTATTAGCACACCCCCACCTGCTGCTGCCCCCAAAAGTGCGGCAAAGTCGAGCGCTGGCAGCTCAAAGACGATTGCGAAACCGACTCCCTCAAAGACAGTTGCACCCGTTGCGCCACCGGTCAAGATACCGATCAAGAAATCTAAGGAGACAAAGGAAGAAAAGGTTCCAGTCATTATCAAGAAGGAGGAAGACGAGCTTAAGGGCTTAGAGGAGCTCTACTATGGCATTAGCGATGGAACCGAAGAGTTCTTTGAGCATTTCCCCTACAGCTCACCTCGGGCAAATCCAGCTGAGCTTACTCGAACAGTTGAGTGTCCGATTTGCCTGAACGGCGATACTTATGACTCGAATGAAAAGCTACAGACGCATCTGGTATCACACATCTCACCTGAGGGCAAACAGCATCAATTTCAATGTTTATTCTGCTTGGAGAAGCATGCAACCGAATCAGTGCTGGCCAAGCACAATCAGATCATGCATCCCACCGAAACGAAGACAGATGGCTCCCCATCCTATTATTGCTTGATTTGCCAGCAGCGACACAATTCACTACATCTGCTTACTGCCCATTTGCAGAAGGTGCACAGCACATTGGAGCTGCCGTATTGGTGCCAAGCTTGTGGATATCGCTCCTCGTCGCATCGGGACTTGGTTCGCCATTTCTATGATGAGCACAAAAATCAAAACTTCTTGCAGTGTCCTTACTGTCTCGACGTGAGTTCCAATCAAATATATCCCATCCAATCTTCATTACAATAATTGTCACTATTTCCACAGATCTTCTACTTTACCCACAAGGGAAAGGTCAACCAGTTGCGGGTTGAGCACTACTTTATGCATTTAGATGGCCATGTTAACCAGCGAGATCCAGCTCTGCGTTGTCAGAAATGTTCGCTAAGCTTCTTGGAGAAGGGCGATCTCAAACAGCATACTGTAATGCACCATATCAGCATGACTAAGACGAATAAACCAGTTCGTATGCTACTCAACAATTCGCTGCTTATTCCTCCGCCAAAGGTTCGCACTCATCATCGCGAGCAGCCGCCGTTTTCGACATACAAGCGCCCCGTATTCTTTGCTTTCTTAGAGGGCAAAACCTGTGCCGAGTGCAATACTGACTTTGCCAGTGAGGAAACCCATTACACGTAAGCGGAATATTGTAGACGTTACTCTAATGCCACATTTTCTAACGTTGACTTCCAAATTTATTGCAGCGGATGGTTACACTGTGTCAAGTGCAATTATCAGACTTGTTGTGAACGTGCCCAGTTTCGGCATGGTGTGGACTGTAATGGCAACTTTGTGGATGCCATGGAGGTGAATATGTTGCAGGAAATGCACTGTATCTGCGGCTTTGCGACCAGCAACGGCAATAAAATGGCTCAACATTTGGCCAACTGTGGTTTGAGCACCTGTTACCCCAGTTTGGAGGCTGCCAGCGATAATGCTGTCAAACGTAATATGCTGGACATGTTGGGTCTAGTACGACGCGATGGTGAATCATCTGGTGAACCGGTCGATATGGGAGATGCTGTCGACGAGCCCATCCCGGAGGTTGATGAGGGTCATCATCAACAACATCAGCAGCAACAACAACAAGGAGAGCTGCAAGTGCAGCAGCAACATCATCATGTACCGTCTCTCGACTCGCAAGTTGTCATGCATACCGATGCGCAACAACAGCCGAGTTACATGGATTCACAGGCTGCGCCTGAGCCACAACCGGAGCCTGTGTCGCATTTGCCCGAACCTCAACCAGCACCCATTCAATTTGGTGAAATGGAAGCAGCGCCCGTCATGTTAGATCCACAGCAGGTACAAGCGGCAGCCGAATATGCGCAGGTGTCCGTAGTGCAACATCAGCAACACCAGCAACAGCATCATCATCAACAGCAGCAGCAGCAATACGGTATGGCTGGTTACGGGCCAACCGCACTCTCCACCGACATTGATATGCCATTAATTGGCGAGCTGACCGAACCGAATGCACCGCCAACGCCACAATTCCTTGGGGAGGTGCACACACCTATGTTCGATGCAGTGGCCGCTGCCGAGCAGCAACACTACCATGCTCAGCAGCAGCATCATCATCATCCCCAATGATACAAAGGGAACGGGAAGATGAAACCGCGCGATTACCCGTTGCAATGGCAGCATTACTAGCATTAAAATCATATTATCGAAAGGCATTCGTCTACATTTACACATACTATAGTACGAGTATATATTATATACACCATTAATATATAGATGAGCATTGAAATATTGCACAGTGAATATTGATTGACATTTGAATAAATTCAAAAAACATAATAGTACATACATACAAAAAAGAACGTAAAATAAAACTGTAACTATAACCACAATTTGAGTCTATTCTTGTCAATTCCATGGCTTGCGACCAAAAAAATGGTCTGCCCAAATGAATCGTAAATGTGGTCTCTGAAATTATGTAAATAATTTCTAATAGACTCGCGTTGTGATTTAACAAACTGAACGTAAATTGAGTGGGGAATACTTTCTTCGTCTGGATAGGGTTTTTGTAAATAGTCTTATGAATATTGGTCATTTCTGTTGCTGTCGTTGCTTTGATTTTAACAGTGCGGACAATACTAGAGCTGTGTCCATTTCCTGTTGAGTGCCGGGTTCGTTGTCCAGTGAGATTTCAGCAGCACGGTCATGAAAGCGCGCCAACACACGCGGCCTATAATCTAAAAAAGAGAGCAAATTTTAAGCACTTGGGAAATTAAATTTAATTTAAACTAGGCACTTACCAACACTACCTGCTAGCGGATTTCCAGTGAGACGAAGCGTCTCTAGAAGCGGCAGATTGGCAATGTGATCCACTTCGTCCAACTGCTCGATAAGATTGCAGCTCAAATCCAGATTAACCAAGGAGAGTAGCTTGCGCAACCCGCTAAGTGATTTGATTTTGTTTTGCGACAGCTTCAGAGTCACCAGATTTCCCATGGTCAAATGCCAGTCGATGCATTCGGATATCAAATTGCCGGACAACGAGAGCATCTGCAGATGCGGAAGCTCCGCCAGATTCTGAACGTTTCGTATGCGATTCTGTTCGAGCACAAGACGACGTAGTTTGGGTGCTGTTCGTACGCTGCTATCGATTTGAGTTAACAGGTTGCCCGTCAAATCCAGTTCGCTTAGCTCATGCCAGGCATCTGTTGCGAGCAAATCGTCCGCGCCATTCGAGGATGTTGTTAAAGGATCATTGGGTAGAGTGCTGGGCACATCACAAGCCTTGTGCAGATTGTCGCACAGCAACACCTGATTGATATGTGTAATTGTTGTATTGTGCACACAAATCGTCTGCAGGCTTGGCTTGAGCAACTCAATATCCTCGATTTTTTCTGTCGAGAGTGCTGAGAATTTGAGTGTTTTGAGATTACGGAATGCATTCAGATTGAAGCTTAGGCGATTCGGAATGATATTGCTACGACCAATTGGCACATCCACCGTATTGTAGTCCTGTGCGAAGCTGGTATTATCTTTAACTGGACTAACCACCAGCGCTGCAAGTTGCGTGCAAAAGTCCAGCACATGCGAGAAGTCAAATTTGCCGCCTTGCTCATTGCTGGGCGGGCAGGGCAGGGCAAGGCGCTCACTGATGGCAAACACCTAAAAAAAACCATACATGTAATTGGATTATCTATTCATAATAATAATTATTGCTGTTGCTTTACACTTTACAAAACAACTATGATATAATTATAACAATGTTTTAATAATTTTACATTCATAGAATAAACTACTTTTACTCAAATTCTGTTCATTAAAATAAAATACTCCAATAAGTGAATGCAAAATATTATTTTAATTCGGATTTTAAATTATTTTCGAAAAGCAGTTGACCAAAGTTTTTAAAATATTTTATATATTTTTATAACATAAATTGTACTTGAAAGATTTGGACTTCTTTGCAAATGTTTGTATAACATTTTTGCTGTCTGCGTTACACGATATATACATTATGAACTTTCTAAAGATTTTGGGACTGGTTCTGGCTGCAGTTCACGCTCTTCGCTCCTAATGTAAACCTTCAGCAATCTATGGAGCAATGCTACTCCAAATTGCTTACGTTGTTTGCTGGAAAATTGGCTTAGCGTTGGACCAAAGTAAACTCCCAATCGTCTATTGGTCAAATGATTCATACCCAAGGCATCGATCATGGCAGCCTCGCGACTGTGTGCATCATTCGATGAAATGCCATGAAAGCCACGCAATAATAAAACACCACGTTGCCGTTGCCAAAGATGCACCATTAGTGCTAGCTTCGGATCCTTGGCCAGCACATGCGAGTTTGTGGCATGCAGCACTTTCTTAGCCTGCCGAAAGTGGGCAAATGGACGTGATGCCTTCCCCTTCCCAACATAGAAAATTGCTCGCAGGAATGTGAGCCACACATCGAGTCGATGCATACTTCTGGCCCGTTGCCTTAGGCCATTTGTGATGCGTGGATCCAACAGCAAGTAGTTGAAGTAGATGCGCCTGCTTTGATCCTTTCGGCGATGCCAGCGACTATGCCGCGTGACCAATTTGGTGAGTTTTTTAATGCCCGAAAAGTTATGCTCAGATTGAAGAGTTTGCTGCAGTTCAGGAGAGAAATTTGTCTTGGGCGTGTGCAACACGCCTAGGGAGTATTTGATGCCGCGAATTTGCAGCAATATGGAAATATTACTCAACATAATCACTAGTAGACTAACAATTTGGCACCCACGTCACGGTAACAACAAAAATACGTTTGCCGAAATAATTACAACAAATTAAACTATACTAAAATATTGAAGTGTCAACAAAAAATATATAATTTCCATTGTATTATGAAACACGGCTTACCTCGAGGGCCGACAAATTGTACTCTTTTTTGGCACTTAAGAGCGCATCGCCGCTTTCATTGAACAGTTTGGCCAAATCCTGCAGCAGGTAGATGATGTCGTATTTATTAAAGTCCAAGAATTCAGCAAGCGAACGTGGCAATTCATTGCGAAAATAAATGAGTAGCTCCTGTAAATACGTTTCCAGTTGCTCCCGGCGCTGCTCCAAAAATGCGGGCTGCTTGTTTCCCACCAGCTGCAATACATATATATATATTTATAATATTAATAAGCTCCGTTTTAGATCATTCCAGTGGGCGTACCTTCTTAGGTGGCAACAGTTTTTTGCTGATCGATAGCTCGTCCACAAGTTTGTCATGCAGCTGAGCGAAATCCCGATAGCGTCGCTCCACAAACCATTCTACATTTGCCACTCGCACCTATTTCGCAATACAACAAATAAATAAAGATAATTATATAGCTGTGTTTAAATATTGTTAACAGGTATAAGCCTATTTAATTAATTATCTACCTTGATGTCATAATACGTGATCCCAGCTGAGCTCTCGACGGAATATTTTGGAATTGTCACGGACGCTTCCTCATGCTGACGATAATAACACGACATTTCTTGGGTTGCAGTGTGTGTACTTGAACCCTTACACTCAGCACTTGATTAAATTATTAGCATGTTTAGTATTATGCTAATTCATTTACATAAAAAAAACAACTTGTATTCAATATGTTTTATTTAACATCTGAGTCGAGGTGTGACCGCAAGCAGCATTTGCGTTTTAGCGCCGATGGAATATGCCAAAAATACCGAAACCTCCAGAATAGCCACCTGGTAACATTGCAGAAACATCGATGTCCTCATACATCGATAACAATATATCACGCAGTCTGGCAACCTTGGCCATTATCGGCGTTTTTGTTTATATTGCTTGTTGGCAATTTCAATACTAAGAACTCTGCGGCGAACAGGAATAAAAACGATCTATATTTAAGCAATGTCACTGCCCATGCCAATGAGCACAGTAAAAATAACATCCAAAGCATAAAAACTTGTGAATCAGCCAAAAAATGGCTTTCCTCGGCGACTGTGTAATCGTGTTCGTCTCGCAGGTAAGCGGCGCTGCTTTAGGATGCGACTTATGTTATTCTAATATTGGGCGTTCTTCTGTTGCAGATGCTGTTCTTTGCCGGCGGATGGCTATTCTTCAACAAGCAGCTTTTCAAGCATTATGAGATACGTCACATCTCCGTGCAGTTGATCTTCTCATCAACATTTGCACTCTCCGTGACAATGTTTGAGCTTATCATATTCGAAATCATAGACGTGCTGGAATCAAGTTCGCGTTACTTTCATTGGCGTCTGGGTCTGACGTTGCTATTATTCATGGTGACGGCTGTGATACCCATATACATTTGTTACTCTGTGATACACAGCATTTCCTTCTGTAAAACAATAATGTTGCTTTTCAATTGCCAACTAAAATAATCGTGGGTTATACATTTATTTTATAGTTTCCGATAGATGGGTTCGCATTTTGACAACTCTGTGCTGGTTTATTTTCTTGTACGGACTCTGGCGCATTGGCGAACCCTTTCCATTGCTGAGCGCCTCCCACGGCATCTTCACCATCGAACAGGGAGTGTCCCGCATAAGCGTTATAGGTGTTACAGTTATGGCCATTCTATCCGGCTTTGGTGCTGTGAATTATCCCTACACCAGCATGACCTACTTTATCAAGTATATATCGTGACTGACGATGTAACACGGCTGTTTTCTTATCATTGCTAACATATGTGCATACGTGGATTTATTGCAGGCCTGTTTCACGTAATGACATCATTTGTTTTGAGCGCCGTCTGGCGCTGACCGTCGATATGTTGACCGCAAAAAAGCGTCGCATTGCCATGGCTGTCTATAACTACAATAAACAGCATCCCACAAAGCCCAGAATTTGGGAAATGCTCACGTCGGCTGTGCAGCGCACAACTAGCAATGGAGAGGGTACGTAAACGAGTGTGGAGGTTTTAAATATTTGTTTAATCATTTATTTATCATTGCAGACATCAATCAACTGAAACAAGAGGTTTATGGCCTAGAAGAGTTGCAACGATCTGTCTTCCTTGAGCTGAGTTCGCTTAAGAACATGGAGGAGCGTCAGCGCTGGTCCCAAACGCTGCAAGGCAAATACTTTAATGTGCTAGGGCATTTCTTTAGCGTGTACTGTGTCTATAAGATATTTATGGTTTGTTAACTGTTGACCACCTCTTTGCAATTTGCTAATGGTTTTTAATTTGTGTTTCAGTGCTGTATTAATATAATATTTGATCGTGTTGGCCGCAAGGACCCAGTGACCCGTGGCCTAGAAATAGCTGTCCACTGGTGTGGCTTTGATATAGATTTGGCATTTTGGAATCAGCATATTTCCTTCTTGCTTGTCGGCTGCATTGTGGTCACCTCCATTCGTGGCCTGTTGTTAACCCTTACAAAGGTAAATAGTTGTGTTCTCTTATAAAATAAACCATAAATTTTTGTTTTGCTTGCAGTTCTTCTATCGCATATCATCGAGCAAATCTAGCAACATTATAGTCCTGATTTTAGGACAAATTATGGGGATGTATTTCTGCTCCTCTGTGTTGCTGATGCGCATGAACATGCCAGCCGAGTACCGAGTGATCATCACCGAAGTTCTTGGCAATTTACACTTCAATTTTTATCATCGTTGGTTCGATGTCATATTCCTGGTTAGCGCCCTGACCACAATTATCGTACTGTATTTATCTCGCAAGCCAGTGCGTGTGGAAACAGACACAGATCTGCACTAAGATGGGCGTGTGAGAGAGATCATGACAGTGTATATGATAAGCTAGGCACAATTGATTTAGAAAATCAGTTAAAATAGCATAAATAATGCAAGCTTTAAGTTATACAGTTACATATTATATATAAAGCTATATGTGCACCAGTGTGCATCTTATATAATACACAGCACAAAAATCAAAGTTATGTCAACTTAAGTAAATCAAAATATCGAACTGTTCAAAAACACATAGTCTATTTGGAATTAACTCTGAATTGGCGGCTTTTCCACAGTTTTTTAATTGTCCCAGCGAATTTTGCGTTTATGGGGCTTGAAATTAGGTAGTGGGCAGATGCAAACATTTTTTGGTAAGGCGGGGAACATAGACGGAGGGGTTTTTTCGAGTCGAGCGATAAAACTATTTTAGACATCAGCAAATATACGTCGATTTCTATTGAAGAATTATAATTAGTCTTCAGATACTTGCACATTCATTCAAAGCAAATAAGATGAACCCAGCTGAAGATAAAAAATCGATGTGTGTAACGGACAGAAATGTCTCATTCTAGTGCTTAAGGATACTATATATCGTTTATATTTAACAGGATTGACTTTAGGCAGACGAAGATCCATAAACGCTTGTGATATAAGTAATTTAAATAATGTCAAGCTACATAACAATACTCGCACAAGAGTAGCTGATTTAATAAATTTTACATTATACTTAAACAGATTAGAAAGATTTGTTGTGGTTACATGCAGTTGACAATGAACTCCATGAAAGCGAGGTCCTTGCTCAATTCGGAGACACGCTTAAAGTGCCGCTGCACGTAGGGCGTCAAGACCTCGACAAGATTGCCGCTGTTGTATAACTTCGTGGTGTTGTTAAGCAATGCATCGCCCAACAGATGCTGCAGCACCAGATTGGCAATCTGCGAGTGACGCGAGTTGGTGCCCCAAGCCTTCACATGCTTCAGCAACGCCAGTCGCTGATCCATATTGAGTTGATCCACAAGCTGGCGTACGGCAGATGGATCGCGCTTGCGCACAAAGCCACAAATGATGTCGTATGAGGCTCTCGGCTTGTCCAGGGTTAGGGCCAGGATGAAGGCCTTTTCGAGCTGTTGCTGGGCATGCAGTAGCGACTGCAGTTTTTGCTCCTGCTGCAGCAATTCCTGCCGCTGTTCCAGCACCTCACTGCGGACCGTCTCGGTGACATCGCCAAAACGTATCAGCTTGGAGTCGGCGCCGCCTGTGTAGAAGAAACGATTGCTGCCCGTTGAGACGGCCAACGACCAGACGCGATCCGTGTGCTCATCCAGCGACTGTACACAGATGTTGGTCTTAATGTTCCACAACTTCAACAAGCCATCCGAGGCAGCAGACAATATGTATTTGCCATGATCAAGGAACTCACAACGCAATATTGTGCACTCTTGCTCCAAGCGCTTCAGGCAACTAAAGTTCGCAATCGACCAAATACGGAGACTGCAATCCGACGACGAAGTGAGGACAATTTGATCGACGGGCGAGAAGCGCACACACCACACGCCTCGTGTGTGACCACGCAACACTCCCAACAAACTGTTGGTGTCTGCTGCCCACACCTTGGCCGTCTTGTCCTGCGATGCTGTGGCCAGGATTTTGTTGTTCAGCGCATACGTGACGCAGTTCACCTCCTTGTCGTGGGCCAAGGCGGCACACTTCAAGGCAAACGAGTAGGAGTTCTCCACACGTTTGTCCCGCGACAGCTGCCACACTTTCATGCTGCCATCTTGACAGGCAGAGGCGAATGCTGTGGCTCCATTGTTTGTGAAGGCCACCGACCCAATGGTCGATGTGTGGCAGTTGGCTTGCTGCGTCAACGGCTGCAGGTGGCAGGCAACCGTATGCGACAGCTTCCACAGGTGAATGCTGCAATCCTTGCCCACCGAGATGAGCAGATTGTTGGACGCCGCCAGCGACATGACCGTGTCCGTGTGCCCCGTAATCAGTTTGCAGTTCATCTGCTGCTCTGTGTCGTAGAGCTTAAAGTGCTTGCTGTTGGTGGCCACGGCCAAGTAGCGATCGTTGTCACCCAAGAAGCACATGTCCAAAATCTCATCATTGTTGCCCACGAGCTGCTTGACAAGTTCCACTTCGGCACTCTTTGAGGCGGCTGTGACATCATAGATCAATATGTTTTGCTCCGTTGTGACGAGGGACAGTTGCTGCTTGGTGGTACAATAAAGCAATCGACTGATCTCAAAGTCTGTCTGGATTTGCAGATCACGAATCTTCCACGATTTTGTATCAATTTGCAGAAGCTTTCCATTGCGACATGCAACAAGTAGTTGTGCTCCATCGTCCAAATGCTGCACGCCCTCCAGTTCCTCGTAGAGCGGTATAACCTTCAACTGCTGCCAACTAGACGATTGCTTGTCCAGCTGCCAGACGATCAGCACCTTGTCGCGACTCACGGTGACCAGCTGGCTACAATCCGCGGCAGCATTCTGGAAACTCAGCCCAGTAACTTGCGAGATGTGTCCACGCATTTTATGGAGCAGCGTCTTGGTGTCATAGTCCCAACAGTATATCGTATTGTCGGAGCCAACCGCATAAATCTCCCGCTTTATGGCGCTGGGATGGAAACGCAACATCAAAGCTGGACCAGGAAAATCTTTTAGCGCACATAAACAACGATTGCTAGCAAAGTCCCATAATCTGAGCGTGGCATCAGCACCGCCACTACTGCAGATCAGCTTGCCGCAGGTGCTGAACTCAATGCGGACCACAGGTCCTTTGTGTTGAGCCTTCCACAGCTTGATTAGCTTTTGTGTGCTCAGTTCCCACAAACGAAGTAATCCACTTCCATGGGCGGTGACCAAGTGCTCTCGTGATACGGCAAAGCAGTAAATGTTATCCTCTTCCACCTCAACGTCATCGAGCTTTGCACTTTTCTTGTTGTCCGAATCATTGCCTGCTCCATAACTGCCCAAAATCTGCGATGTTTCAACGTCCACCCGATGGACAACATCGCCGTTTAAACAGTAAAGATTTTGGCCATCCTCGCTCCACGCTATATCGCTGCCCGCATAGAAGTTTGTGTAGCGTGCTTCCGCCGCATAACTAAAAGTCATTAGGGAAGGTGTCACAAACTGAACGGTTTAATAAATTGAAATATTTTACCTTTTTTCAGCTATTTTTGCCAGCATATTTATTATCGTTTTGTTTACAAAATTAATACCGCGTGCATGATAATTTCAACTGAACAGTGTGACCGTAGTTGGAACTGGTAATAAAACCATTTGGTGTGAATAAATGTACTAAAATTACAGATTCGCACAAATATTTTACACCACTTGAACGAACAATATTTAATCTATAAAATTCCATTAAATTGTATTATATTACACAGAAATACCAATATGCCGCACATCATTATTTTCGAATCATTTGTCAAAATTAAATATATCTAGTAGAATTATTTGGTTGTTCAACACTTACAAATTGAAAACAGGTGGCAACTCTTCACATGAATTGTCAAATCAAAAGCCGTCAAATCATCGTCCATAGTAAGCAAGTTTGCTTGATATAGTTTATCCCGTTTTTTGTTAACAACAAGACTAATTCAAATACAAAATGAGCACAATTGGCACCGGTGTAAGTAAAATCTGTGCATTTCCCCCTTGCACCCACACAACAATAATCCTTTTGCTCCCAGTACGATTTGTCCGCCTCGCAATTTTCGCCGGACGGTCGCGTCTTTCAGATCGACTACGCTTCCAAAGCCGTCGAGAAGAGCGGCACGGTAATTGGCATTCGGGGCAAGGACTGCGTTGTGCTGGCTGTGGAGAAAATCATAACAGATCAACTCTATGAACCGGACGCAGCCAGTCGCATTTTCACAATTGAGAAGAATATTGGCATGGCCATCGCTGGGCTTATGGCCGATGGCAACTTCATAGCAGATATAGCCCGGCAGGAGGCCGCCAACTTCCGCGGACAGTTCGAGCGTACCATTCCCCTGAAGAATCTGTGCGATCGCGTTGCCGGCTACATCCATGCCTACACATTGTACAGCGCTGTGCGTCCCTTCGGCCTGTCGGTCATATTCGCCTCGTGGAGCGAGACGGATGGTCCACAGCTGTACAAGATTGAGCCATCGGGTACGTCGTTTGGGTACTTTGCCTGCGCCAGTGGAAAGGCCAAGCAGCAGGCAAAGACGGAAATGGAAAAGTTCAAGTTTGCCGACATGAGCACCGAGGAGTTGGTGCGCAGTGGTGGAAAAATGTATGATGAATATTGTATTATATTAATTGTAGCCCTGCATTTTAACACAATCGTCTTGCATTGTTTGCAGTATTTATCAGGTGCACGATGAGCTGAAGGACAAAGATTTCCGGTACGAAATGGGAATAGTGGGCAAGGAAACAAGCGGCGTTCATCTCATTAACCCCGAATCCTGGACTCAACTGGCCGTTGAAGCTGGGGAAGCTGCCAAGAACGCAGACGACAGCGAGAACGAGATATAAACTTGAAATTTACACTATGTACATCTGATTCTAAATCGGCTAATCGTAAGATTTTCGCAACTACAAATAATACAGAAAAAATGGTCTGGGCGAATACTTTTTGTATCTCACAAGTGGAAATTAACTGCAAGTATTTTTTTAAAGGGGTTTAAAAGTCTTTAGAGAGGAAAATACTGACTGATATCGCTTATATATTTTGCATACCTCATTAAAGAAACGTTTCGATTCTTATTCCATTTAAAATCAAATTGAAGCATAAATTCAGTGTTGAAATAATTTTGTTGATCACTGTGTGTATCATGAATCTCGGCCATGAAGGGCTGCCACATTTAGTTTTTATAAACATGTGGCAACACCATAAGCTGGTCACATCTGTTTCATTCGCGCCAAAAAAAGTAAACAATTAAAACAGTGCGAAATGTCAACATTAATAGCGCAATTAATTTCAAAAATGGGTCTGCATGACGAGCCCAATGTTTTAGAGTAAGTAAATCTATTGTTGGACGCATTCAAGAGTAAAAAGCGATCTAAATTTAATGCTAGGAAGACAACAGAGCTGCTGCGATTGCTGGAGTTGCGTTCGACGAATGTTCCGCTGCAAATAAATGAATATGGCAAAATAGTTTTGTGTGCAGATTTAGCATCGTCCCTGCTGGATATTGGCTTCGACAAAGAGCAGGCACTTAAGCTATCCGGGCTGCGTAAAAGCCATTACGTCAATAACAAGCGAATGTTTGAAAAATTGCTGGATCTCCACAAGCTCCCGAGTATCAACGATATTTGTGTCCAGCTCAGTCTTAACGAGGTCGCTAGAAAGTCGGAGGAACTGCTAACATTGTTCAAAACTGTGGCCAGCGACATCTCGGATGCAGATCATCCTCAATACGCCACCATGGCTGTATTTCAGGCCTGTCGATTGCTCAAAAAAAAAGTGGCCAAAACAAAGATCATGCCATTCAGTAATCTACGTCCCTCGCAATTTCAACAGCTGGAACATCAGTGGGAGCGCATGATTGAGAAACACTACAAGGACATCAATGTGGCCTCCAGAATAAATGATCAACCCCAAGTGCTCCAAGACGCAAATAACACAATTGAAAAGAAATGCCAAAAGCAAAAACCTGAAATTGAAGATTACGAACAATGGAAATCTCGTATGCTTGCGACAGCAGAGGCGAAACTAAAACAACTGGAAAGTGAGGTCGTCAGTCAGAGATCTTTATCTTAGGACATTGTGCTTATAATTAAGTTTCATAATTCAAGTATTCAATTTCCTTAATATATTTTATCAGACCAAGGTATTGTTGTTTAGAAAGTGTGCGTGAACTACACTGCCTACATCTCTGCGAGCTGAGAAAAAAACAATATATAATGGTGAATTAAATAAGTTATAGCATATAGTCACAATCGTAAACAATTATTTCCACTTCATCTTTCGTTTCTGGCCAGCCTTTCACGAGTTCCTTTAAATGCTTGGCAAATTTTAGCCAGATTTCGCGTTTCATCTCTCGCATTTCTTCTGTGGTAGATGTTTGAGAGTTCATAGCATCAAAGAACGACAACATTGGTGTGGCACCTTCCATGGCAAAGTAGTATTCTTTACCATTAAATTTTTGCTTCAGCTTATACACGGCATGCTTAAACGGTCGATTTACGCCAGCTCGGTTTATATATCGGGTCTCCAATGGCTAGGGGAAGAGTTGGTTATAACAGTGACCAGGGATTGAAGAGGAGTTAAAAATCTTTTAAAATGTATTTTTTAAATAAATTATAGCTGCCTATTTATTAAATTTAAAAAAAATTCTCTTTAATTAAAAATATGAAATAATTCAAATTTTCGTTTCAGTCCCCCAGTCTTTTATCTGACCCTTCAGGACGGCCAAATAATTCTCCCTAAGGGAGTATCACAATACAAAAATTTAATTCTAAATTGATTACGCTATCCATTACATACCTCAACCTGTTCTAACATGCTGCTTTCGATGACTCCTTTGACGAACATATTGTCGGGTATCAGTATGATTAAACGATCTATCCCAAAGGTCACATGATGAGTGTCCTCATAGATCTGCATCCGTTTCTTTAGCCCGTCGTCGTTGTGTGCCGGCAGCGCAATCTTCAAATATCCATGGAAATAATTCGAGGCCATGCCAGCAGCATAATCTAAGCCGTGTGCTTCTCGTATCCATTTTGCGTGGTCCAATTGACTGTGAGTCACATGTGCCCAAATGAACATCCAATAGAGCGGCATGTAGGCGAAGTACGCATAGTTTGGCAACAAATTCGTTACATTTCCCGTGAAACCGAATCGTGCAAATCCCAACAAAGCCAATGAAAATGCCAAACCCTTTGTTTTAGCATTGTATGCGAAAACACGTCGACAAATTGTAATAAGCTTGTCTTCGGGTAGGTAATACTTTCCGTTAACAAAGTATTCAATTGATACATTGAATAAGCGTTGCACAAAATTCGCGCAAAAAACTACGATGGAAATGCGTATGGCAAAATCTGTATGTAATTCATTCAGACACATGTGCACCCATATATGTGCATACATTTATAAATATTAGAATTACTTGATAATTAGTTAATGTGATTTATAAATGAATTTATTTGTATCGAAAGCTTACCAATATATTCTCCCACCATTTTCAAAACCAATTTTTTTTTATCAGCCCATTGATCTGCAGTTGTTTGTGATACTATTGCCATTTTATTACTATTAGCTTTAGGGTTGCCATGTAGATTCTGATCACAAATTTGATATAATTGAGATTATCGGGAATATGAAGATGGTTATTATATTATTGATATTATTATTTACCCGCTTTTTATTGAAATATTTATTTGATTATGAATATTTAAATATTGCCAATTAATTCGTTCATAAATTTCAAAACAAGTTCACTAGTTCATTTCGAGTGAGTCGTTCAACTGAACTTGTTCTGACTCAGCTAAAGTGCAAGTGAGTGCAAAAGTTTGTGGACACACTGGCGCCGCAAGTGCATTTTACGACAAAAACAAGGGTCTTTTGTTGTGTAGTTTTTCGGACGAACTAATAGAAGTCTGTAAAATATATCCAAGGAAAAACAAATGCGATGGTTCTCCAAAACGTATTAAACACAACATGAACTAATTGCTTTGGTACGGTAAACCGCATATGACGCATATTATTGCTTAAACATTTGGATAAACTCGGGTACTGGAGAAATACTCTCATATTATTTAATAAGTTTATACTCGGTGAGTTTGCAATTAATGAAATAGTAATTCGTATAAATGCAATATATTGTTGAAAATAAAGAACAATCAATTCTTTCTATTAGCAGGGAGACTTCGCAACTTCACAGAGACGTTGCCGTTGTTGTTGTGCTGATAAAGCATACAACAATAAAACAAGAAGACAAATCTGAAGTCGAGTCACCACACCCGTCTCACGTGTCACGCCTTACGCCCTTGTGGCTGCAATTACTTGAGCTTCTTGCACATATAATACTTCAACAAACGCCCACATAATGCCGATCTTATATAGTGTTATAGCTCGCGGTTCCACGGTGCTGGCAAAGTTTGCCGAATGCGTCGGCAACTTTGCAGAGGTGACCGAGCAAATCATGGTCAAAATTGGCGTCCACAACCACAAGATGACCTACTCCCATGGCGACTATTTGATTCACTATACGTGCGAGAACAGATTGATTTACATGTGCATAACCGACAATGTAAGTAAAGACCTAACTAAATTAAATCACCATTTGAATTACCAATAATCTGTAGGAATTTGAACGTTCTCGAGCCTTCCTCTACCTGGCGGACATTAAGCAGAAATTCATACACACCTATGGCCTGCAGGTGGCCACGGCAATTGCCTATGCAATGAACACGGAATTCTCCAAGATCATGTGCCAGCGAATGGTATACTTCAGTCAATCGCCTGAAGTCGAAAATATATCCCGGGTACATGGTGAAATCGACGAACTTAAAAATATTATGATTAAGAATATTGGTATGACATTTGCATATTTTCATAATTTTATTTGTATCTGATTAAATATTTCCTATTGCAGATAGCCTGCGTGATAGGGGCGAGAAATTGGAGCTGCTGGTTAACAGGACAGAGAACTTGAGCAATAATGTAAGTAGGGCACTTTTGCAATAAATGAATAATTAAATAATTCATATATTCTCCTTCCTTAGTCTGTGGCATTCCGTAAGGCATCGCGAAATCTGGCACGTCAGATGTTTTGGAAAAACATTCGAATCTATGTTGTTGTCGGTCTAGTGATTATATTTATTATTTATGTGATTGTAAGCATGGCCTGTGGAGGACTAGCCTGGCAGTCATGTGTTCATTAAGACGAACATTTGGAAAGTTTATGATTGTTATAGCTCATACCCATGTTTATTTACATACATATTAAACTTTCGTACTATCATAATCTCTGTTATATGTAATCAAGATGAATGTATACAATTATATTTCTATATATATAAGTCGGCCGAATCGAATTGCTTATTTAATTGTCTTCGACATAAACAACATCGTTGGCTTTAACATTTCCCGATCGTCGAAGACCCAAGTGAATTCCCAAAGCCGGTGACGGATAGTCAAACAAGCGATAACTGTAAGTTTCAAGATAAAGAGTTATTTATGTATTTATTGTCTGTGTTGTTTCCTTCCCCATTATCATTTCTTAACCTACCTGCGCAGTGTTTTCAGTGGCTCACCATCGACATTGCGTTCTGCAGTGTTGACGTTGATGTTGGGCAAAATGCAACGCGTACATGGAGCAACAACGCGAAAAACAGCATTTTCACCTATGCGTATCCACTGCCAGTGATCCTCGGCATATGGCTTATCTACATCCATTTTCAGCTCAAAGTTTCCGCGAAATTGCAGCGGATCTACGGGCTGCTTCAATCGTGTATTCAGATCAGCAATCGACGCCAAGTTCATGAGCATATAGCTTGTTGCATCGTTTAGAGTTCCCTGCAAACACAATTTTTAGAATATATCAATCACATTAATCTGATAAAGATAATCTGCATCCAAGTATAGTAAACTAGTAAGACGGTATGATATCCGCTACGTTCATATTCGGAGTATCTGAAAACTGTAATAGAATTTTTATAATCTTTACTTACTGAGTCCGCTTGCCGTAGGAATGGCATATGCTTCAGTCGAGGATTAGTCGCACGCACTGGCACTGGATACGGGTAATATACTAGTTTCAAGCCCGAATCCTGTTTCAGTATGAACTGGGAGAACCATGTGTCGAACTTGCTGCCGCACAACATTACATTCAAGCTGACACCCCACACTGCTGTGCGCACATCCTTTCCAGGTGACTGCAAGTGCTGGAAATCCAGTTGCAAGTCGGGCATGCCAGGCGCGCTGAAGAGAAAACCATTGGCAATTTGCTTTGGTTGTATTTGCAGCATATGCGGATAACCTCGAGCTGTTATCATTTCATTGTTATCATTAATCAGCATAAATTTACGATCGCGCCAGTTGTCAATTCCAATGCCCAGCAAATCGCAATCATACTCCTGGTGCTGGTCGCTGATCTTAAGCGGAGCACACGACTTCACTGGAAACACATGGATCTGCTGTAGAGTGCCAACGCGACGCCACTTGACTGGCATCACATCGCGATGCAGATGGCGATACACCAGGTAACCAGCAGTCCCCGCAGCCACCAAACCAACGCCCACGCCGATCAAAACTTTATTGGAGACTCCCAAACTGTTGCTTAGGTTGGAACTCATGTTCGTGGTTTTATTACTGCAGCAAATATGTATACTCAATGTAATTGAGCATATTATATACTTTCTCAAATTTACTCACATGATCACTTATCAATTCAGATGCGACGTCCACTTGTTGCTTTCTCTGACTGAAAAGATTTACACGACCTGTGTGCTCAATCAACGGTTTACAGTGCCTGCAAAATTTTCCATTTTACATTTTATTACATGGTTAAATTATTTCTTAATGTGGATTAACTTCAAAGATAATTATATATACAATATTTTCAAGGTCAATATTTAAATTAAAAAAAGGGAATGGAGCTCTGTGAGTGCCCCTAATGCTGACCGAAAAATACCATTTCAGGTAATATACCGAAATGTTTACATGAAACCTGGCCATTTATTTTAAATCTATAATATACTAGCAAGCTTTACCCGCAAATTCCTATTTCATTTTGAAATTATTTGATATACATATCTGTTGGGTGTTTCCAAAAATATTTGATACCCAATAATTTATTAGATTTTGCTAGAATCTGGGAGCGTAAGCCCTTATTTTGTATTAGATCCAAATCCCGTTAAAAGTGATTTCATTAAACTCGAGATTTTCTTGGATGGAAGCACTCGTGTTAAGCGGGGGTCAAGGGTATTATGATATTGTGTATATATGTATGTATGTATGCGATAGCCTACGTGATAGAAGGTGATATTGGAGCTGATGGTCAATAGGACAGATTGCAAAAGCTGGCATCTAAGTTGTTGTCAGAGATTAATTTTTTTATTTAGATAGTTGCACATATGGCTTGTATAGGACAAGTCATACCTATGTTTATTTACATACATTTTAAACTTCATTATAATATCAGGTATACGTAATCAAGATGAATGTTTACAGTATATCTATATATAAAAATCGGCCGAATCGAATTGGTCATTTCAATTGTCTTCGACATAAACAACATCGTTGGCCTTAACATTTCCCGGTCGTCGAAGACCCAAGTGAATTCCTAAAGCTGGCGATTTATTGCCAAGCAAGCGATAGCTGTAAGTTTTAAGATAAGTTATTTGTATTTTTAGGTTATTTTCTTCCCCAATATCTTCTCTTTATCTACCTGCGCAGTGTTTTCAGTGGCTCAAATTCGACATTGCGTTCTGCAGTGTTGACGTTGATGTTGGGCAAAATACAACGGCCACATGGAGCCACAACGCGAAAAACAGCATTTTCACCTATGCGTATCCACTGCCAGTGATCCTCGGCATATGGCTTATCTGCATCCATTTTCAGCTCAAAGTTTCCGCGAAATTGTAGTGGTTCTACGGGTTCCTTTAGGCGTGTATTCAGATCAGCAATCGACGCCAAGTTCATGAGCATATAGCTCGTTGCATCGCCTAGAGTTCCCTGCAAACACATTTTTCGAGATATCACAATCAAACTAATCCGACTAAAGATAATCTGCATCCAAGTCTGAAGTTTAATTTCATCTATTGCGACATCTTAACTAAACAGATAAGATCAGCATGAACATTTCCATTTGGGAAAGTTTTTGAATGCCTAATGGAATTTTGATACCCGCTAATCACACAATAAAAAGGAATGATAACTATTCTGCTTACAGCAAATGGATCTTGATCTGTCAACAGCCATAGAGAATTCTGTTTTCTAACCCGTCTGTCTGTATGAATACTTCGATCTCAAAGACTACAGATCTTATGAATATACGTAGATCAAGTTTGTTTTAGCAATTTGCGCCTTTGCAAATCGAAATCATCAGCAACGGGTATCTCATAGTCTAGCACCCTCGATGGTAGGTTTCTTCCTTATTACTTACTGAATCCGTTTGCCGTATAAATGGCATATGCTTCATATCGGGAACAGTTGCACGCACTGGCCCTTCATGAGGGTAATACACCAGTTTCAAACCAGAATCCTTTTTCAGGATGAACTTGGAGAACCATGTGTCGAACTGGCTGCCGCACAACATCACATTCAAGTTGGCACCCCACACTGAGGTGCGCACATCCTTTCCAGGTGACTTCAAAGCCTGGAAATCCAGTTGCAAGTCGGGCATGCCAGGCGCGCTGAAGAGAAAACCATTGGCAATTTGCTTTGGTTGTATTTGCAGCATATGCGGATAACCTCGAGCTGTTATCATTTCATTGTTATCATTAATCAGCATAAATTTACGATCGCGCCAGTTGTCAATTCCAATGCCCAGCAAATCGCAATCATACTCCTGCTGCTGGTCGCTGATCTTGAGCGGAGCACACGACTTCACTGGGAATATATAGATCTGCTGTAGAGTGCCAACGCGACGCCACTTGACTGGCATCACATCGCGATGCAGATGGCGATACACCAGGTAACCAGCGGTCCCCGCAGCCACCAAACCAACGCCCACGCCGATCAAAACTTTATTGGAGACTCCCAAACTGTTGCTTAGGTTAGAACTCATGTTCGTAGGTTAATCACTGCATCAGAGGTGTGTATTTCATTTAGTTACATTATAACATACATGTACATATATTTGCTTTCATTTACTCACATGTTCACTTATCAATTCAAATGCGACGACCACTTGTTGCTCCCTCTGACTAAAAGTATTTACACGACAATTGTGCTCAATTAGTGGTTTACAGTGCCTGCAACACATTCTAGGCGCTAGATCAAAATCTAGATTTCTTAGTATGCATTTCAATGTCTTTTTTATACAAAGAAAATTATATTTATTAATGAATTTTCATTAATACTTTTCTCCATAGAACTATAGTCCTCCTCAATATCATATTTCATGAAAGAAAGATTTGATTCAATTAAATTTATCCACTTTTTGAATTATTATAATTACATCAAACAATTTTATTTTAAAATCGATCTTCTGAATTTTAAATAAATTACCTTGAAATATGGAAATGCTCCTAATGCTGGACAAAATATACTAATTGAGTTAATATACCAAAAAGTAAATTATTGTTATTTTATATTATATTCGGCTGAAAGCTGTAGTCACCTATTAACAATTTATTTCATTGTTTTTGATCTGTCGGACAGAATGAAACAATTCCTTACTGTTTTTTGTTATTCAGAAAAATAACGAATTCAAAAAATTGCGACACTCCAATATAATAATAAGTGTTACCAAGTTTGAAAGAAGTTTGCTTAGTATTTAGTATATAAATACAGAAATGTTGAACTCGCGTTCTCGCTAATGATCACACAGGAAAGTGATTAAAATGGGCGACGACGCGAATAAAAAGGACGAAAATAACTCACCGGAAGAACTGGATGTGGGCAGTGAACGTTTTAATCCGTTGCGTGCGCTTTATGCCGTCAATTACAAAGTCACAGAAAAGGCCCCAAAGGTGCTATATCAGAATTTAGCGGCATTCGAAAGTGCGCTGATTAAAGTTGGCGTTTGGCAATTGAATAAGCGTCAGCCAAAGAGCAGTGAAGTCGCGAGTGAGGCGGCCAAGGGCAAGGACCATGCCACGCCATTGTCAACGGAACAACCAACAAGCCTACGGAGATTTGCGCCACATCAGATGACAATTAAGGGCACCGTGAAAACGAAACATCACCGGAATCTTTTCACACACATGGCGGGCATGGAGGGGCCTTTGTCCCTTTTACGCAAATATCTGCCAGGAACAGAACAGGCCACATCCTCAGGCACATCAACGCGAATACGAGTTTATCTGCGTAAGGAGCACGGCATTGCCGGTACCATAGAGGGCGAGCTTGTGGCCTTTGATAAGCAATGGAACCTCTTGCTCAAGAACGCTGTGGAAGTCTGGCAACGGCGCAAGTATAAGTATGGCGAACAGAAGATTCCATGCCCTCCTCCCGCCTCAGAAGAATGCAGCGCCAGGCTGCGCCTGTTGGGAATTGTGCTGCCCACTGTGCAAGCGAAGAGTCTGAATCGCAAGAATGTCCAGCTGCGACGAGAACTGGCTCAGTTAATGGTGCGTGGTGAGAATGTGGTCTTAATAAGTTGTATTAACAATGCGGAGAGTTAAGCGCTGTATTTGTGATTTAAATTAGTTAGTTAATTAATTAGTCAATTAAGTTGTGTACACCATGGGCACGCACTCCTCAGCTGCCACATGCGACGGCGAATCGTCCTCCATTAAATGTTGCAAGCTTTCGTTTGGATAGCTACCAAGAAAAGAAAACAAAAAGTGTTCGTTATGGATTCAAGGTCTTGGTCAAAGCAACTCTTACAGTTTCGAGGGGCTCTCGTCGCTGAGCATGGTGGCTGGAACTGTTGCGGAGGCGCACTCTGGACTCATCAGCTCAATGGGCGTGGGACGTCGCTCTTGCAATTGTCGTGTTATTTCAGCTGTGCTCAGTGAGCTGCTTGCTGTATCTCTTGCAGCCAGTTGATGGTGATGTTGATGTTGCAGCGAAGGCGACACTGTTGCCGTCGCCGTTGCCATTAGCAGCTTCTTGCCCGGCTGTTGATGAACAATGCCGCCGCCACCGCCTGGCAAAATTTTACGCTTTCGCCCACGGGTTGCGCCGGTCACAACTACAGGCTGTGTTGTTGGTCCTACCATCCTGGCATCAATCTTCTCCTTGTGTTTCTTCCGCAGAGCAGCTGCATCCTTCGTGGAGTCTAGTGTATTTGGTACTTGTATTCCCGTCGATGTCGTGGGTTCAGCATCGGAGTTGGAGCTATCAGTGGCATCGCTGTCACTGGAGTCTTTGGCGGGCTTTTCATACAACAGCAGGCGATCAATGAGGAAAGATCGGTCGCGGGACACTTTCAGCAAGCGTCGTTGATTTGTGTGCAACAAATCCTGAAAGTACTCATTTTCCTAGTGGGAAAACAATATAATAGAAACGCAGTTCATTGACTAAAATAGTCCACCACACTTACGTAGATGAGGAATTTTAATTTGCGCTTTAAATTCCTATAGCGCTCCTTGTAATCTACGTTGACATTCGCAGTTCCCGTGGACGCTGAGCTGGAGGCAAGCGGAACTTGTCCGGAAACTGCTGCAGATGGCTTGGTTTGAAGCTCTTCATCGCTTTCCTGTTCCGTATTACCCGTTGTGGCCTTTTGGTTGGCCAACGAACGGCAATACCATCCCTCCAGCATGTTGATTGATAATGGATTTGCACGGAATATAACCTTAATTTTGTGTCATTCAATTTTCTTTTAATTCTCACGAGTCGCGACTTTTTCTTATTCCATTATTTTGTAAGTGTTTATTTAATGTGATGACCGGTGAGACCGCAAGTTGATTGCTCAAATTTACCGCAAATATACATACATTAAATACTAAAAGGTACATTTTCTAACTTTGGCTACACTGAAATGTGTATAAAATCCATGTGCGGTCACACGGACAGTTTTGCGCTCAAGTTTTTGGCTCCTTTCACACGTGTTGCATGTTATGTTTGTATTACTTATCACCGGTTAATTAAAATGAGCCAGAAAGTTGTGATTAATAAACGTTTGAAAGGTCTATCACGAGATGCCCTTGAACAGCTAGGTAAAACTGAGTTAATTGACAAAATTGTGCAGCTGGAAGCGTACAATTTCCAGCTAAAAAATCTTCTGCAAAAGAAACTCACTGAGAATGACAAAAACAATGCTGAATACAAAACTCTGTTGGAGTGTGAGAGCGGGAAACGGGAGCAAACAATTGAATCGATGAAAACAGAGACTAAGTCTTCTAGCAAGCGGGACAAGCAACGTAAGTTTGATTGGTCGAGGTAAGCATATATTTATAAACATTCTTCTCAAAGGGTTTAATCATCTATCGTTGTGATTGCAGTGCTTACCGGCGTCATGTGCTGCTCAAGGTTGTCTACTTTGGCTGGGACTATCAGGGTTTTGCCTGCCAGGAGGACTCAAATGACACAATTGGTAGGGGGCTTCTACTAAGGGCTGTTGTATTATATTGACACTATTGTACGACTTCTGCAGAAGCTCATTTGTTTCGTGCTTTGCTACGCACTTGCCTGATTGAATCTCGCGCTTCCTCCAACTACCACCGTTGTGGCCGCACTGACAAGGAGGTAAGCGCCTTCTGCCAAGTCATATCCATTGATTTGCGCAGTAAGCTAGCGCCTGACGCCCAACTGAAGTCACAGTCGATAGCTTCAGAAATCGACTATTGTAGTCTGCTGAATCGTGTGCTGCCCAAGAATATCCAATGCGTGTCCTGGATGCCATTGCGTAGTCCAGTCTATAGCGCACGCTTCGATTGCATTTCCCGTACCTATCGCTATTACTTCCCCAAGGGAGATCTGGATATTGAAGCTATGCGATCTGCATGCCAACTATTAATGCGCCATGCTGATTTTCGGAATTTCTGTAAAATGGATGTCCATAATGGTGTCACAAACTATATGCGAAATCTGCAGCACGCTCAGGTAAAGCCATGCGACGAAACAACTTCCGATTCTGGTAAGTAATGAAACTCACTTTCTTATTGTAATTACCTTAAAAGATGACAATTCTTTCCGTAGGCTATGGCATGTACTTTTTGGAGATCAAAGCAAACGCATTTCTATGGCATCAGATACGATGCATCATGGCCGTGCTGCTACTCGTTGGACAGCGGCACGAGGAACCTAGCATTATCAGTGAACTGCTGGATGTTGTGAAGAATCCTTGCAAGCCCCAATACACACCTGCCATTGGACTGCCCTTGAATCTGTTCCATTGTGATTTCCGGGCACACACAACACGTCAAGTCAACATTGCAGCTAATGCTGTCAAAGATGGCGATGATGATGTGGAAACATCTGCGCAAGACAATGATAAAGTCGATTCAGCTGTCAATCAACCCGATATAACCGATTGGGTTTACAGCGAGGAAAATTTGCAAAAATTGATCGAGAACTTGCAGTCTGAGTGGACGCAGTTCAGCATCAAGTGCACCATGATTCGTAATGTTCTCACCCAGCTGGAGGAGATGCTTGGCAAGCAGTTTCTGCCGCAACTGGTGCGTTCCCAGGTGATTATGCTGCAGGATGCGGTCAAACCGCGACAGCATCAGCCGCTTTTGCAGCGCAAACGATGCGGTAAGTAATGGTTATTTCTATTCATTATCTTTATCTTGACTAATGATACATTTGTTTTTATTACATCTTTTCAGAGAGTTTAGAAAATCGAATTGACCATTTTGTGAAAAAGCAGCGACTAATAGTCAAGGAAGCTGCAGAAACGGATGCGGCGAATCTAATGGATGAGACTAGCTAAAATAATTTTCTGTGAGATGATATTCATGCTGTATTCAAGTATGTATTTTACACGTACATATTTTATTTTAGGTACACAATTTAATTTACATTAAATGTGAAAATGTAAATAAATTTAGTTATTTCTCAAATCATTTCGGATTTAAATTAAGTATTAAATTGGTTATGCTTTCGAACGAATAATAGATTAATGTAAATTTATGCGGTATGCAATTTGTTTTTACTATAACCAGAAACCTAAAGCAAATCCATTGAAAGTTAGACCATTTTGAATTTTAATTTGATTTTATTCTTAAAATCGTATCCTTAAGGAGTAACATTGAGTGCTAATTTGTAGGCTTCTCTTATGCTGTGTGGACAATGTACAACAACAATTTATGACTATGAAAGAACGGACAATGCCGGATTAAGACCAGCTAGTTATTTATATAGTACTTGCAGTGATATGTACGAACTACATACAAATGTATATATAAACATTAGTGCATTATTTTACGAGGGATTTGTACGTTTACAAAAGCTTGATTACAAACTAAATTACAGATTTCAAATGTACAGTCGTAATTGTATGTGTATGAAATAGATTTTAAAATATAGTTAAATATATATATATATTATATATTATTTAGTATGGATGTAAGTTGACAGCTTATATTCCAATAATCGGGCAGCTCTATGTGCCCATCGATTTGGCCTTTTGTAGTCTGCAATGGATAAAGGATTAGTTTTGTTTCCATGGGTGGACTGTTTATGCTGATCTCACTTTCTTCGCAGGATGCGTAGCACAATTGTGCCTTCGCGCACGTTCTTGAAGAGTCCAATCGTCTCGGCATGGCTCATGCCCTGCACTGAGTGTCCATTGATTTCGACAATCTCATCGCCTAAAGGATTGATTGAGTGTTATTGCAGTGGTGACCAATAAAAAAGCGAGAAGGATGCAGCACTTACCCGCCTGCAGAGTGCCATCGTCGGCTGCTTGGCCGGAGGGAAACACGGTCTTCACAAAGATGCCCATGTTGCCCTTGGGTGAGTCCCGGCCGCCCACAATGCTAAAGCCCAGCGACTTGAGGCCTGGTCCCTTGAAGAACGTAATTGTCTTGGGTGTGGAACGGCCATTGCCTGCAGCGGAAACAAATGACAGATTAGCAACTGGACAAATCGGGATAAGGAATTGGAGGTGTTATCGTTAAGGTTAGGCTCACCCTCGCTCATGGAGGCGCGTATGACCTCGGCCATTTCCTCGTCGCGTATTGTTAGCTTTGCCACCGGCAGCGATGGACGATGATGCATTAGCGAGGCGGTTGGTGGAGGTGCTAGTGATGTGGTGACACCAGCTACGGATGATGGAGGAGCAGTGGAGCAGGAATTGAGAAATGGATTAGGCGCAAACAATGAAACGCTTTTCTGCGTGTGCTTGATGTACAATGAATGGTGTTGTTGTGGTTGCTGTTGTTGATGTTGTGATTGTTGTTGTTGTTGTTGTGGTTGTTGCTGGGGCGGCATATTATTAGTGAGATCAGTTGTGGTTGTTGTTGTTGGGGTGTCAGTTGTGTTGTTGCCCTCTGCCGGATTGTTAGTCCCTGCTCCCGCTGGAGACTGAGGCGTCTGCATAAACAGGCTGAGCCGCGACGAACTGAGACGCGAATGCGCAAATCTCAGCGAGCGATAATGCGAATTAGTGAGATTAATCGAGTTCCGAGCATAATGTGTGCGCTGGCCAAACTGCTGGCCACCTGCACCCGCTGCATCCCCCGACGCTGACGCTGACGCAAGAGCGGCGCCCTCGGAGCAACGTTTGCGTGCGAGCAGCTGCCACTTCTCGTCATCCGCCAGCGAGGATGCCACACAGATGCTGGCCGCCCGATTTGCATAGACGGGCGTGTAGGAGTCGTTATTGGTGTTAACAGTGGAGTTGAGAGAGGTGTTGTCATTGTGGTGGTTAAAGAGCGGCGTTGGCGTTAGGGCCAAACTGCGCTGACCAGAGGAGCTGCGCGATCTGCGACGCAGTAGCTCATGCTCCTGCCCACTCACGTCCAGCGAGGGACGCGGCGTGGAGCTGCGTCGATGCTGCATCAACGGCATGGGCGTGGGCAATGTGCTCACACTGGCCAGCGAACGTGCATCGCACTGATCCTCACCCTCTTGCTCCTCCTCCTGCTGCTCCCGCTCCCGTTCGCGCTCCTGTTGCTGCTGCTGCTGCTGCTGCTCGTGCTCCACCTGCAGCTGCAGGCTCTGCAAGCTGTTGAGGCTGTCCGTGCGCTGGGCGTAGCTCAAGCGTTGCCGCTGCGTGCTCAGCCCATCGATGCGTATTTTGGTATAGAAATCGGTCACAGTGGCGATCTCGTCGTGCGCTATGACCAGGTCGATGCAGTTCTCCACAAAAGTACTCAGCAGTCGCTGCACCTCCGCAAACGATTGAATGCCCCGCAAATGCTTGCCATTCACGTTCACGATCTCGTCGCCCAGACGCAGTCGACCATCCCTATGGGAAAAGTGTGGGGAGTAGAGGATTAGAAAATGCTTGGATGGGAACATAAATAATGCAAATTATGGTTTCTTAACGCTGATAATAATATTGATCAAGTGCGAAATGGATATAGCACAAAATAATTGGCGAACACCAAATGAATTTTCTCATTATTTCTAAATTCTTTTTTTGTAGTGTCGATATTGAAAATAAACAATAAATTAATCGGCGATTTGCCAACAAAAACTGACTCAAACTGGACAATTCTGAGATTATATATACATATGTATTTAAATTAAAATGTAATATTAGTGCAGTTAAAATTTGAAATAAATGTGCATATTTGATTGTTGGTAATCGTTTACCATATTTGCTACATTCCTTTCAAAAATAGTACATTTATTTATTATTACATTACTGGTCCCTGGAAAAAAAACATTTGTATAGCATGCGCCAAAAAATTGTGACTTACTTTTGGGCCATGCCGTAAGGTTCCAGCTCGACAATGAGGTAGCGATATTGCTGCTCATTGTTGTTGGTCACGACCATTTTGGGCGACAAGACGAGTCCAATGTAATCCTCCTGGCACTTGCGCTCCAGCTTCAGCTGACGAAAGCGCCGCCTGATCGTCTCCGTCTCGTAGTCATAGTTGTAGCCACCAAGTGAGACGGGAGCACTGCAAATGCTGTTGCGCACCGAGGAGGAGCCTCCCAGGCCCATGCCCATGCCCATGCCGACGCCCTCCGACGAGCTGAGCGAGATGAGCGAGTTGCGCTTGAGCGTGCCCGAGGCAATAGATTCTGTATCTCCGCCAGAGATGCTAAGATTATTGCCCAGTCGGACACTGGCGCTGCCCACGTTAACACCAACGCCTCCAGCGCCGACGCCGATGCCGAGGCCGCCGCCGCCACCGTCGCTGTCGTAGCCCGACTCATTTGAACTTAGACAACTACTTAATCTTTGGTAAAGTGGTTCCCAGTCCTTGGACGAGATGCTGTCATTGCGCGACACATTCGCCAGCTGCTGCTCCGGCGAGTGGCGTTGCGGCAATGGCGACTGCTGTGTTATTGCCACCGACACAGCTGCAGCTGCTGCTGCTGCCGCCGCCGCCGCGGCAGCCGCCTCGCGCTGCTTGAGCAGCACAGAGCCGCCGTTCTCCTCGGGCAGCACGGAGAGGCGCGACCTCAAGAAGGCATATGGAAACGCGCCTCGTCGTGCCGCATCCTGCTGCTGTCCCCCACTGCCAGCTGCGCTAGCTGCTCCAGCTGCGCCGCCTGATCCATTGGGTGGCGAACCCACGCTGCTGCCTGCGGTGCTGCCGCTGCTGCTGCTGGCTGTGAGGCAGCTGCTCACCTTGGCGATGTCGTCGCAACTGCTCGACTTCAGGCTGGAGATGCGTGGCAGATGCTGCTGCTGCTGCTGGTGTTGGTGTTGCTGCTGCTGGTGCTGGAGATGCTGACGCTGCTGTCGCTGCAGATTGAGACCCTCGGTGGGATCATCACACTTGATGTAGGAGCAACTCGACAGCTGGCTGGTGGAGCTGCTGCGATACAGCGTCTGACTCGCCGGCGTCGCCTGCTGCGCTGCCTCCGAGGCCTTCAGGAGATTGTGCGAACGATGATTCAGCATGCCCGTGGAGCCGATGCGATGAAAGAAATTCTTGAGCGCCTTCTGTGGACGTGCCACCGGCTGGTATTGATGCGTGGGCGTCGACTGCGCACTCTGGGTGCCCCGGCTAGACACATCCTGGGCCTGCAGCGACGACTGTTGCTGTTGTTGCTGCTGCTGCTGTTGATGCTGATGATGCTGATGCTGACGCTGCTTGATCGTCTCAATGGGGCCCGACTTGCACTTTTTGAGCGTGCTGCTCTGATAGCCTCCCAGTCCAGTGGGCGTGGACGTGGGCGTTGCCTTGCCATTGTTATTGCCATTGCCATTCGACTTGTGGTGCGTTGGCGAGTGGAACAAACTCCGCAGATCCGTGTGTGATTTGTGTGTGTTAGCGGGGGATTCGCTGCGCTTCAACAAATCCAGTTTGCGACTCATGCGCTTGCCCCACGTAAAGACTGCAACGGGAGGGAGAGAAAGAGGGAGAGAGAGAGGGATGTATTCAATTGGAAAGTGATTTCTAGCTTAATTAGAATGCTTCAATAAATCTCAACACCTCAGAGGCAAACGCCGCAGCCACATCAAGAAATGTCAATGCATCAATAACGAGTTATTGCCACAACAAGGGAAACTTGGGACTGGACCTTGTCCGACCTGCGCTCTCCCTTTGCCTTTGGCTATGGTGTGTTGACACGTGTTCATGGCATTGGATTACAAGGCGACCACAATAAAGGTCGGCATTGGAATAAAAACCGCAACTCGAATAGAAGATTTGACAGGCGGCCAGTTTTGCGGTAAGCTGGCGACTTTCACCTACATACAACAATGCTTTATACATTTTATATTTGCATATGTTATATTTATATTTTATAATTATTTTGCATTTAAATATTATTTCTTTCATTTAAGTATACTTAATTTAAAATTAAGCATACGTCAAGAGTGCGCGCTCACTTGTCAAAAGTATCGCCACAATTTATCGATACCTACTTGACATCGATACAAAGTTTGTATTACAAACCGAGTATGGTATTTTCAGTTGGTATTTTTTCGCTAGCAGCACACAGTCACATCGCACACATAAACAACAATTGATTTTTCGCCAGCAAAAATGTCTCTGGCTGCTAAAAAAATTGCCGAGGCAGAGGAACTCGTCCGCACCGCGGAGAAAAGCCTGAAAACATCACTAGTGAAGTGGGTGCCCGACTACGACAGTGCTGCCGACGAGTACTCGAAGGCGGCGACTGCGTTCCGGATAGCAAAGTCGTTTGAGAAGAGCAAGGAATGCTTTCTGAAGTCAGTCGAGTGTTATAAGAACAACAAATCGTGGTTCCATGCTGCCAAGTCATACGAGCAGATCATTCTGATATGCAAGGAAACGGGCACATTGACGGACGTGGAGGAATATGCCAATAAGGCGTGCAGTCTCTATCAGCAGCATGGCTCGCCCGAGGCAGCTGCCGCAGCCCTGGACAAGGCAGCGAAAATGTCCGAGGCAAAGAATCCGGAAATGGCGCTCCGCTTCTATCAGCATGCAGTGGAGGTTATACTGATTGAGGACTCGACACGGCAGGCTGCCGAATTCTCCTCAAAGGTTTCCAGACTATTGGTAAAGCTCAAGCGCTTCGAAGAGGCAACAAATGCACTGAAGAAGGAAATCGGCTTGAATCAGCAAACAGAATCGTATGGACAGATTGGACGTTTGGTTGTTGCGCTTGTGCTCGTCCAGTTGGCGCGCGGCGACTCCGTTGAAGCGGAGAAGTCCTTCAAGGAATGGGGCAATTGCTGCGAACCCCAAGAGGTGGAAACATTATCCACACTGCTGCAAGCATTCGACGACGAGGATCCCGAACTTGCCGCCCGCATGTTGGCAGCTCCTTTCATCCGACACATGGATGTCGAATATGCCATTCTCTCAAAGAACATTCCATTGCCCAAGGGCCTAGAGATTGAGAAGAAACCCAATGCCGAGGCTAGCGGTGGTGCCACAAGACAGGAGGACGAGGAGGAGGGCGAAGGTTTGTGTTGAAATGCCGTCTTTAATTGTTACTTAACTGCTAATCACCTAATTAATCAATTAATGCAATTTACAATGTAATTGTTAACATAAATATCTACTTAATAAACAGCTATTTAAAGTCTTCATCTCACTCAAAGTCTTCAATACATATATGTATCCATAGTATTTAGATGAAGTCACCATGACAATCACATCGATAAGTCATATTTATTTTTTGTACTCTTATGTAATTTTGCCTCTCACTTTTGGTGCAGAATTCCTAATGCCAGCTGCACTTCTTGATTACCAGTCATCTTAATTGGCAATCTTTAACCCGGTATTCATTGTGTCGACAGTGCTTATCTAGTATTGTGCAAACAACACACGATCAAACCATAATTTGTAGTATTCAAATCGATTGGCTACCTGGTCACTCTTATTACACAAACAAATACAAATGCATATAAATGAGCGCCCCCATCTTGAATAGTTGTTGTTGTTGGTATCATGGCCTGTGGTTGTGTGGTGTACTTGCGATGTTGTACAGTTATTAAACACTAAACACACCTCAATTACAAACGATGCATAACCAATCACAAAATGGTCCCCCTCTCTAAATTCTAAAGTCCTTTGCGGAGGCAATCTAATAACGTCGTAAAATATTTTTACGATCTGGTTTAACAGCGATTGCCAACACTTAAAAAGTCATCCCGAGCGGAGTTTTCAGTTCCAGTCCGAGAGTTTTGTGGCTCGTTAATAAATAAATTTATGCGCTTGTCCCATATTTATCACAGTCACCACCGCAAGCGAGACGCCCTGATGTGGGTGAGTGGGCGTATTAGATGCATGTGAAAGAGATGGCGAGCTGCGAGAGAGCCCAAACAATTAGTATAAAACATGTGCAAAAGAATCAGATGTTGTTCCACCAACAGCAACAGCAACAGCAACATCAACAATAACAGCGGCATCGCATTTCGCATGGATCGAGGCGCATCATGGACTCAATAAAATTTTGAAAACTATTTCCATCTCCGACATTAAGTGCGCTGCGAGCCCAAAGTCATGCCATAGAATTGCCTATCGAGACTGCGACTCCATTTCTCCCCCTTTCGCTCAACGCGCGACTCGTGCCAAAGATGTTTAATAGCCGCAGCAGAAACGCAGCCGCTGGGCACACTGTGTCGACGAATGTGTGGGCGCAGCAGTGATGATGCGGGGTGTTGTAGCAGCCAGCCTCAATTCGGGTTGACAGTTGAACCAAACTTCAGTTCCAGCTACAGCTCCACCCATGCTTGGGCCCAGGCCTAGATCTGACCGACTTTGTTCCGCCAGTCTCCGTTGGTCGGTCGCCTCTTCTGGCCATTTGCCTTTGATTAAAGTTTTCAGCACGCAGAGCTGTTTTGCAATCAGCTGGGGACAGAGCAGGAGGGGGATGCCAAAGGATTGCCGAGGCGAGTGTTAAACAATAATAGCAAATGGCGCAGGCATCAATTATATGACAGCCTCTGCCACACGGCGCACACTCTGCAGAGATGGAGAGAGAATCAAAAACGACCGCCGGCCACATGCCACATGCCACAAATTCTACACCCACTTAACTTTCAAGACGGTGTCAAATGCCCGCCAGGCCTGACCAAAGCGGAGGCCAGCACCGAGATGGCTTTGTTGCAATTTGCCGGCTGACATGCAGCAAGCAGGCGGAGAAGGCGGAGCCGCCGAGGAAGCGGATCAGAGGAGGAAGCAGCTGTGTTGCAAATGCGAAATTTGAAACAACTGAGAAAGTTACAACCGAATGTGCTCGACTTGTAGATACTCGCTGTTCATTTTCAACATTCTACATTCTGAACAAAGCGTTTAAATCGGTTCCGATTGTAATGAAAATTCGATATTACGATTTTCCAAAAATATTCCGTTACGGAAAAGGAGATAAATGAAATCTGCATGTGGTTGTCACCAAATTTACTAGCCACATCTATAATATTTAAACATGATGCAATCATGTAATCAGTAAATTAAAATACTCTTTTACCTTGTTGGTATTGGGCATAGTAGAAATATTGATAGAAAAGATGAGGAAAACAATAATGAATATCGAATTGAAGTTGGACTCGAGACTTTCACTATGGATGCAGAGATCTACAGCTGCCTCTTGACGAGATGCTACAACAATTCTGATAATGCAATGGGCACATTTAGACAGCCTGATGATGGCATTCTCCATTCTAAATGACTGAAATTTCAATTATGGCGCAGCTTTAGCTTCAGTTCGAGGCAGGTGGACATCATCGCGTGCCTCGAGTCCATTCCAGGCGTGAGTTCAATGCGCTACGCCGCCAGCTTTGTGAGTGTCTGTGTGTGTTTGTCATTCTAATGCCTATTTTAATTGTTTTTAATTAGCGGCAGTATATGGCAAAGAAGCTCCAGCTGGAGCCGAAGCTGAAGCTGAAGCTGGATTCTCAAAGCAAAGGCAAAGAATGCCGCCGCAAGGTCAAATGGCTGAGCACAAAACAAAGCGACATCAAATTGCTTTTGCGTAGCTGCAAATTGCTTTCATCAGTTCGCAAATGATGGCAATGATTGGTCGACGTCAACAGTCGATGGATGGCTGGATAAGCCACATAACGACAGCCGAGCATCATGAGAAATCAATAAGCGCCAACGAAGCAAGCAACCAACATCCAACGCTCTTCTCACCCAGCTGTTGCCAATTCCCAATCGACAGTTGGCAGTTCACCAGTTGCCAGTTGCCAGTTCGCAGTTGGCATAACATAAATGCTGTAATTTCGGGCTCTGGCGCTGGGTTCGGTCGCCATCAGCTTCAGCATCAGCATCAGCATCTCCATTGCTCCTCTTGGCGCTGCACGCATGCGCGTTTATACTGGATTATCGTTTATTATATGTTTCCCCTTCGGCTTGATTTATTTCGCAGCTCGATTATCGATCAAGGCTTTCGTCTTATACTGCAACTTTGCCGTTATAGGCCGATCTGGATCAAAGAATTTCTGCAATTCGCATTTCGAACTCGTACGTGAGATATTATTGCATTCACCATTCGCCATTCGTCTCATTTCTTTGTTTATTGTTCTTCGAGCAGTTGCTGTTGCTGTTGCTGTTGTGTCCACTTCGTGCACATGTTCTGGGACGAGTTTGTTCGGATCGTCGGTCAGTGGCATATTATGCAAATATGTTGTGATACTTTCCCATGACATGGCAGCTTCGACTCCAACTTCGTCTACTTGTCTAATTAATTGAAGAAGGCGTGTCATCGTGTCGTCGGGGATATATGGCTGGCCCGATTTCTCTTTCAGTCAGCAACGATTATGTTTATATATGCTGCATTCTTGTCATTCCCGTTGCCGTTACCAACTTACAAGTTACAACTTACAGCAATAATCTCATCAACTGCGTGCATAACGAGCGAACCGCAACATTTCAGCACATGTCACATATTCGCATTCGTCGTATTCGTATTCGTACTCGAAGTCGTAACTCTTCCAGCTCGGCGAATACTTTGCGAATCATCACTCAATAGCAGCAGTCAAATGGATCACATAATGCCACGCTTTGTCACACTTGGTCGCTTATGGGCTTTGAGCTTTGAGGGCCGCAGTAACCGAGACCGAAACCGCACAGAGTTCGTGCGCCCAATCAATACACTAATAAGTACGAAAACTACAGTCGAGTGTGCTCGACTTTGAGATACCCGCTACCCATTTTGAGAGAATACAAGATATATAACATATTTAAAGAAATTATACCAAAAGCTATACTTTGAAGTCTTTTTACGTTGAAAAAGAATCTATAATAATGTAATGAAATCAGCGAGTGCAGCTGCATCTGATTTTTGCTCTGTAAATTTGTCTCTTCAAAAAGTTCTTGGTATTCATTCGATCATAACCAAATTTTCAGAAATTATGTATGTAGACTTTACTATTATTATTCGTTTTAAGGTCGTGGCTATAATATAAAACCAACTTGATCTGCGTGGTAGCTATAGCTCTTTTAGTCTCTGAGATCTATGTATACAGACAGACAGACATACTGATCAAGAATACATATACTTTATGCCTCGTTCTTCCAGTTACATACATTTTCAGTTGGCTCAAAGTTATAATACCCTTCTACCCTATGGGTAGCGGGTACAAAGACCCAATCCCAGTCGCAGACGTTGCTGCTCCGGATCGCATTACACTGGCAACAATGCAAAATCGGGTCAATACGGTATTTCAGGGTGTGTAAGTGTGCGTGTGTGCGTGTGTGCGTGAGGTTGCGTGTGTGTTGTGCACAGGTATCGATGACAATTGTCAGCGGTTTGCAGATGCGGAAGTGTTTTGGAGCAGCCGAAATCATGACCGATGCCAAATGGACCATGATAAGTGCATAGAGAAAGAGCCGAATTTGGAACGAATGGAATTGATAAGCACAGAGAACTAGCTCGCTCATATGAACTGATTAGGGAACCAAATGAGCTGGCTGCCGTCTCAATTAATATAAGGTTACAAAATTAGCAGCAACCACTTGACGGCACTCAGCGCTGTCGTCTAAATTTATGGGTAATCTTAAACACTCGAAACAGCTTTCCATTTCGTACATAAATAAAAACGGAACGAGTGTCATTTAAAAATCAATTTACTCGGGGGCGCTTTTGTGGATTTGTCGGGGGGATTTGCGTCTATTTCGGGCCGATGGCGGAGTTAAGTACTTACCGTTGCGCGTGGTGCTGGCCAGGGAGGCGGTGCTACCTGTGCTGCTGCTGACGCTGCTGATGTTGCTGCTGGCATCGCTGTGCGGCTCGGCGGTGGCCGATTTGTGCTCGTCATCCAGGACGACAACGGGCACGGCTGTCACCAGCGTGTAGTCGGGGGGCATGTGACCTGAAGAGGGCATAATGGGGGAGGGGAGAGCGTGACACATTAGCTGAGGTATTTACGTAACACAAAGCGGGTGCATTCGCCTGCGACAAAGGAGCAACAACACTGCACTGATAAGTGCTATGCACAGCAACAACCAAAGATAAGACCCCAAAATAATGCTGGGGCAAATGACTTCGCACATGTCACAGAAATTGAGGAAGTTTTCGGCAGTTTGCGCGTATTTTTGCATTGAGATGGTTGTACTGTGGTTGCTGTTGCTGACAGTGTTGTTGGCCAAGTCGCAGGCTGTGGACTTTAATTACAAACTGCCCAAAGCCGTGCTGGAACATTTGAACAGCTCAACGGCTCAATTCGATGCCTGGACCGCAGAGCTGAGCGTGACTCTCAGTGAGGAGCAACAGCAGCGCCTGGCCTGGAATGTGGCGTTCTTAAGGACACCCAAAAGTGAGCTTGAACTGCGTCAGCTACAGAAGCAACTCGATCCCAGCAATCCACTAAAGCTGAAGCTTTGGATCAGCTTCTATTGGCAGCTGCTACGCACGCATCGGCTGAACGGCGCCAACGTGTTGCTGCCGCACTTTGCGCTGACGCTGCGACAATTGCTGCTGGAGTCGCCAACGGAGAACCTTCAGTTGCAGAACATGTTGCAGAGTTTGCCTCGTTTTCTCGGCGCTTTAGTGAGCAGTCGCTGGCTGTGCCTGAAGCACGATGGGCAACAGTTGTATCTGCTGCCAGGACACGCATTGCAGCTGGGTGTCAGCAGCAACTGCAGCATGTGGCAAGTGGAGCAGCAGTCGGAACACTGGCTGCGCCTGCAGAATGCTTGTGATGAGCACTCGAGGTGGTTCATCAATATGTTGCACACTCAATTGCACTTCAGGACTCACATGTTGCTGACGTCGGCCAGCGACAATTCGAGCAGCTTTTGTGTGGGACAACAAGGAGTTGGTTACTTGGAGCAATCGAATGGTTGGCAAGAGGATTGCCAATGGCAGCTCAATGATTGCACTCAGTTGCCGCAGTTCCTCAACATGCACATCAATCGTTATGCCTAAGAATATATATGGAAAGAGTTGCGCATTTTTACTCACCAGTTGTTAGGGAATGGGACTTGGGCTTTTCGTAGAGGCAACTGTTGGAGGCAGATGTGGCACTGGGATGCAGACGCTGTGCCATGTATTGCTGGTAGAGTTGTTGTTGCTGCTGCTGCTGCTGTTGCTGCTGGGCGCCAGCAATATTGCTGTTGCTGGCATAGCTAAGCAGAAATGTTGCTGCTTTGGCATTACTGACATTGTTGCCCAGTTTATTGGGCACATAAATGGTTGGTTGCTGCTGTTGCTGCTGCTGCTGCAGTTGCTGTTGCTGTCTGTGCAGATTGTTGGCTTCCTGCAGCGAGAGCATGGATATCGCTGAAGGCGTCTGACGTCCACTTAGCAGGCATGTGGGCGTGGCCGTACGCATCGGCTGCTGGCCATTACTGCCAGAGTTTGTTGCCGCTGCTGCTGCTGCTGTTGTGGCCGTTGCTGTTGCTGCGGCGCTGCCATTGCTGGTGAGGGTGGTGCAGCTGAGGATCATGACGGGCGAGTTGTCGTGCAGATCAGGCAAGGACGACGATATCGCTGTGCTGCTGGCAATGCTTTTGCTCAATTTGTTGCTGCATGTTCCCAAGGCGTGTGATTTGTTGCTCTTATTGTTGTTGTTGCTCTGCTGCTTGCTGTTCTGGCATATGTTGCTGCTGTTGTTCAGCGGTTGTTCCTGTTGCTGCTGTTGTTGTTGGGCGGTTGTTAACGTGCTGTATGTGTCCGTGGATTTGCGCGTTTTAAAGAGACGCATGCTACTGCTACTGTTTGCTGCTCGCTGTTGTTGCTGTCGCTGAGGTTGTTGTTGTTGCTGCTGAAATTGTAGGAGTGCCAGCATTAGTTTCTCATTCGCATCCCGACAACATTAGTTAAGGCACAAAAACCCAATTTAAATACTATTATACTGTAGACATTCCAGTTTTCCCAATTCGCTTTTCAACTCAACGCTCAACGGAGCGTATAATTAACATAAATTACAGTTTCCAGGCGCGTCAAATTTTCAGCGCCAATTGGCAAAAGTGAAGCGTTAAGTTGGAGTTGCTTTAGTTGTTGCTGTTGCAAGCGACAAAACAAACAACAACAAAATTTGCAAACAAATAGCTGGCTTTCGCTTAAGGGTATTTCCCTTCAGAGTTTAGAATTGCGGAAAACTAAAATAACAATAAAATCGTAAATCATTTGAATAGCATGGGAAATTCTTTGAGTACACTCAGATCACCACAAAACATGTCTGTGCATTTGAACAAACTGACGAAAATATTAAATGACCCAAACTTAGCATACAAAGTAATCATCTATAATACTTTAATTTATTAGATGAACTCAGCTGTTGATCAAAAGCAATAATTGTTTTAGAAAAGGGTTTTTATTTAAATCCTTTTCTCTATCAGAAAATTCATTATATTAACTTTAATTGAGAACAAGTTCACGACAGCAGCAATGGGAAATCAGACAGCGAATTTGGAAATAATTTACAGGAAACGAATCTATTTATAGTTATTATTGCATGTGAATCACTCGGATCACTGATAACAGATGTTGTGCTTATCACGCTTATCAGCAGAGCAGCTAATACACACACACACACATGTAGAGCCATTAGTTGTGTGAGGCTAGCTGAGTGCTTAGCGGTTCAATAAACGCGTGAAATCACCTTTCCCAGAACATATAATAATAAAAGCATAATCGAAAAAAACATTTGTTTATATTTATACTACATATTTCGTGTGCCATTCGCTTTTATAATATTTGTTATTATTAACGTTGTTGTTGTTGCTGTTAGCATGCCATAAATATTTGCACTTCACTTCACAACTGTTTTGCAAATCAAGGAAAGGGTATTTGCCTGAAGGTCAGCCAACAGCTGTGCCGTTTCCATGGCAGAGACTCGCGGTCTACACCGGCCGGAGTCGCAATCGCAATCGTAGGCGGGATGGCCAATGAACCAGGCCAACAAACTGGCAAACTAGCGACCAGCAACATCAGCCAGATGGGCTGGCTGATGACGATGTCGATGTCGATCATCAGCCACTTAGATAGGTAATTTACACAACTGCCTTTTACTTTTCAAATTAGCCAACAACGGCAACGACAACGACAACGACAACATCGAGGCGAAGCGTACACAAGCGTAGTCAATGCTAATTTGCTTTCCGATTTCCGATTTCAGAGGCTTTTTCGCAAAGGCGCACAGGCAATCGCCGAGACAGACTTCTAGCCAGTCGAATCGGCAAAGTTGGCCAACCAAACAACCAAACAGCCGAACAACCAGCCAAGCAAGCAGCCATCTAGCCATCTAGCCAACTAACGTGGCCTCCATGCGCCTAATTGATGTGACACTTGCGTGTGCATCTATGGACGCATTTGCTTAGATATTCGTATCTTTGGATTGCACCTTGGGGCAAATCGAGAGTGCGCAACACACAACAAAAAAAACACTTCTTAGCTTTGTTTTGTAATTTACTGTCAAATATGATTTGATGTCAGTTTATGAAGTCATGTTTAGACATCAAATGTTAACTAAATACTAGTTTATTAATGTGAAATACGAGCTAATGAGTTGTTTAAAAATAGAAGTGACATAATTATTATCCATTTTTGAGAAACTATCATATCTAATTTTATAGGGGCTGAGCATTTTCTTATTTTCGCAATTATGAATTGGGACAAGCATCACAATTCCATATGGACAAAAATATTCTGCCATCTTTATAATCTCATTGATTATTTTACTAGACTTCAATGCAACTATAAAGGGATCAATATAAATAGTTTTAGAAAAGGGGGAAAAAAAACAATGCCAACTTGATAATATTATATTTTAGTAGAATCAAAGAAATGCCAATAATAAATAGTATTACAAAATTAAGATTTGACCACTGTGCCTGCTGCCACTTAGCCTAATCAAATGACGTTCTATGGCGCTTTGACCCTCCTGTCCTGTCCTTGCTCGCTCTCTCTCTTTCGCACACGCATTCTCGGTTCCTCTCGCTCCCACTGGCTGGGCTACTGTGCAGCCATAATTTTGCTCATTTTATCAGAGACGCTTTGAGCGTTGTCTGTTTGATTTTTATAGACGCTTTTAAGCTGGCTGCCTGGCTGGCGGCCCCAAAAGACTGCGGGCAATATGTCGTTGAAATGGCCATTTAATTGGCTTTAAAGCAATTGTCGTAAATTTCGTGTGTGCACGACGACGACGTTTGCTAATTAATAGAGCAAAAGTATAATTTTAATGGTTTACCAGGATCCCATCTGCATGGACTCCAAATGCTAGTCGCAGGCACATTCGCAGTTGATGTTGCTGCTGTTGTTGCTAGTGATGTTGCTGTTGTCGTGAGCTTAGTCACTGCTGCAGTCGCCGTCGCAGTCGCAGTCGTTAGCATTGCAGTTGCAATGACCATCTTGTTTATGGCCCAAAACCAGTTTCAAGGACGCGCCGTTGGCGCAGTTCCAAGAACTTGCCCCGGCTTATTACTAAGCCCAGCAGATGAAAGAGTGTTGCGAGAGACGAGGAGGCACTAAAAAAAACGTGACTCTGATTCTCTCCGACTACGACTCTGTTTCTGTCTCTGACTCTGACTCGTCGAGCTGACTGACGACTGCTTAACTATTTTTTAAACTGCCGCACAGCCCGGCTCAAGTCCAAGTCTCCCTCTTCTCCTCCCTCTCGCAGTCTGGCTCTGTCTTAAGGCCATTCCCATATTGCAAATCGCAAATCCCATTTCGTATACCCTTTCGATTTCCATAGTTAATTTTCTTGTATTTACGTTATGCTTTTATTATTATTAAATGCGCTCCTGGCGCAGCGCAAATCTGAGCCAACTGCATAGTTGTAAAAATTCCTGCTGCTTGCTGCCACAGCTGTGGCATGTGGCAAGTTCTGCCTGACTCTGACTCTCAAGTTGCTACACTTACACACACACAGACACTCTCACGCATAGTCAAACAGATATGAGGCAGACAACAATTGCGACATTGGATTTGCTGCGAGGGGAGCCAGGAAAGTAAATATAAAAACAGTTAAAATAGAAGAAAAGATTTTACGACAACATAGGAAACAAGGCACAAGGAGAAATAGAAAACCACATAAAAGATCACCAAACGTTGTAGAGAAAATCAGAAAGAAAATAGACAGATATAGATTAAGCAATTAAATTAAAAAGTTTATATATTTATAAGAATTGAAAGGGATATAAAAGCTTTAAAAACAACACAAGCAAGAGCTCCTTTCAAATAAAGAGAAAAGAGAGATATAGTTAGAGGTCGGAAAAAGAAAATCATATAAATACTGCAATATATTGTCAGGGAAGATATTAGTTATTATCTCAAGTTGCTTCATTCAGTATTAAGTCAACTATATAAATAGGAAACTGTACAACTATTAATTATTGATGAAAGTTGAATAGATTTAATGGATTTACTTATTATTGTACAATCAAAACTTATAATTTCTAACTTAAAACTTACAAGGGAAAGTTAAATAATTGTTCGACCTATTGATTTTAACAAAACTTTTGATGCCACCTTCGCAGCTTCAAGGCATTATAGGCATCCAGCAGAGTTTGCCCCTTTTGTTGCCACAAGTTTTGAGTTATTTTTTCTGTGCATGCCTTATTTTCCTCACATTGCCTATCTATCCATGTGTCTATACAAGTGTACGAGTGTGTGTGTGTGTGCGTGAGTGTATTTGTTTGTTTGTAGTGCTAGCAAGTCCGCATTCTTTTAAAGGTTGCCAAGTTGGCCATAATCGCCGGGCCAGCAGCAGCAACAGTTGCAGCCATTGCCTGCCGACCAGTTCGATGTGGACCGAAAAATGCCGAAAAACGAAAAACAAAACCATAATTGAAAACATATAAAAATAAAACGGAGTCTGCTCGATTTCAAGTTACCCTGTCAGTAGTTCTCAGTTTTTAATTAAATCAATTTAAATCGCAGCAACTCCATCTGGATGTTGTCAATTCTGCACTATGGAATACAATAATATTTTTCCCTAGCTTCTTTATCTTTATGATGAATATAATTTAATGTTTTGAATTGATTAAATATTAAATTAAAGAAAATCGCTATCAACAAGCTAATATAAAATCATAATAAAGCTAGAATTAACTTTGACACCTGCTTCTGAAAGCTACTGTATAGCTAAACTACCCTATTCGATGGCTCCACGGGGTGTAGCAAGTATTTGGCCAGTGGCTTTTATCGGCACATGCGTTCAGTTTTCAGTTTCGTTTTGCGCCCACATTTGTAGTTGTTGTTGTTGTTCGGCTTGTTTTTGTTGTTGTTGCTGTTGCTGTTGCAGCAACTGTTGCTGCTGTCGGCGTGTTCTGTGTGTCCAAAAATGCTTTCAATACAAAAATAAAAATAAACCATGCTTCTAATTGCAGTTATTTTATTGGGCAAGCGGTTGCAACTAGAGCGATGTTGCAGTTGCAACAACAGCAGCAGCAACAGCCGCAACACCAACAACACTTGCCACGCTGTCGAACTGAAAAGCTGCTGACCTTCAGCTGAATTGTTGCCCACCTGTTTGCCACAGTCGGAGATTTAGGCACCGTCTTCGCGTTGCTGCTAATTAAGCATATCAATATACTTGCAATAATTATGTTGCTGCCGTGCTGGCTTATGAGTCATCCGCGAGCAGGTTGCTGGTGTGTGCGGCTGTTGCAAATGTTGCTGGAATGCCGATCGACCAACTTGCAGCTCATTCTATAAATAGTTAACCTAATCAAAATGCAAGCGTGTAAGCAAAGCATTTGCAATTTGCATAGTTGTTGCTGTTGCTGTTGTTGTTGTGGCTGTGGATGTTGCTGTGGATGTTGCTGCGGCTGGCAATTAACTTTGGCATGCACAGACATTGGTCTAAATGTCAAGGTAAATTATGATGCATTCAGCTATTACGTCTAATAGCCAAAAATGCACATGCACACGTGTGTGCAACTATTTTTAGTTGTTGCCGTTGCCATTGCAGTTGCTGCTGCGAATGACAGTTCATAAACCTGCTGCTTGCTGCTGCTGTTGCAGCTCCTCTTGCTGATGTATGTCTCTGGCTGCGCCCTTTTCTACGCTAATTAAGCGAATGTGCTCCAACTGTGGTGGCATCGCATCGCATCGAAGCGCAGCAAACCTGGCCAAGACTGGCAACTATTGCTGTTGCTGTTGCTGGCGGCCACAGGCAAACTGGCAACATTTAATCATCGCATTGCTGCAAAAATCGTATCATTAGCGTTTTTACGATTACGCGCTTTATCAAAATAGCTGCTGCAGCAGCAACTGTTGCTGTTGCTGCAGTCAAACAGCCAACTAATAAAACGCCAAACAGTGATTCAAATAGTATCGCTGCTTCCAGACGATATGTTGTCGATAGAGCGGTATGGCTTTGCGTGCAATTCGCAACCACTGTGCAGCCACTTGATTAAATATTTTGTGTCTTTTCTGTGGTAAATTGCAGCGTTGCAGACGCCAGCAACAGCAGCAAGAACGACAACAACGCATAGACAAGCTGCAGCTGCATAACGCAAAAAGTGAAGGCTGAGCAAAAATTCTAATCAGTGCTATCAGCGTTCAAGTTGCAAGTTGCCGCAGTTGCTGCTGCTGCTGCGGCTGCTGCCGAGGCAAGAGACAACAACGTTGTCGTTACTGGCGCACGTACATGTAATTTTTTTAATTGCATACAACAATTTAGAAATTGGTGCAGCAGCCAAGCAATTTTGTTGTAGGCAGCAACCGAAGCAGTAGCAACTGCGGCAACAGTGGCAACAGCAACTGTTTGCGGCAGGTTGACAATTATATTTGATGGCTGCTTGAAGCACACCTACAACACGATTGATTAATGTTGCATAACAGTTTACTGTTAGAGAGGGACAAAAACAAAGAGATAGAGAGAGAGCGAAAGAGTGGTTGTCAGCTGTTGTTGGTAAGTTTATACGTGCTTTGCTGCTGCCGTTGTCAGCCAACACATGTCGCATTGGCATGCAAGGATGCAACATCCTGCAAACGTAACTCAACACCAACAACACAGCAATAACAAGAGCAGCAGCAGCAGCAGCAGCAGCAACATCACCATTTGTTGCCTCACTTAATCAGGTGTTGCGACTGATCCGCAACGACAATTACACACACAAGTTGTTGATGTCTGCGCTGCTGTTGCTGCTGCTGCTTGTAGCAATTATGCCATGAACTTGTTCTGACTGCGTCGCGCTGAAATGACAATTTCATTTCAAGTTGCTGCTGCTGTTGCTGCTGATGCTGCTGCTGAGGTTGTTCAACTGCTGCAACAATACGAGCATAGTTTCATGACTTGTCATTAGTTAATGCATATGTGCGTTGCAATCGGCAGTCTGCTCTCAGCCCCGACACTGAGTGCGGTAATCAGTGGCCCTAGAACCTCAAATTACATGCACACAAAACAAGTCGTCGACGACTTTTGGGGCTGGTGAACGCTGATCACCGATCACAGATCACTCGCTGATCGTTTAACGTTGCAGCTGCGATGCGTAATTACGCTGCCAGAGACGAGGCGAGCGATTGTGGGGGCATACTTTTGTGAGACACTGTGCCACCGGCAATCAGGTGTGAAAAAAGCCAGCGCATTGTGTTCAACCCTCAAGCGTTTTTGATGACATCTCCTCAGAAAAATACACAATGCTGCGGTGTTGAATTAACTTGGCTTTGTCACACTTGCCCCACTCAACTCAGTTTGACACCTCAATGATTTTGTGTGTCAGCCCATAATTAAACAAAGCCAGCAACAACAATATCAGTCTCTAGCAACGGCAATAACAACCACATAAAGTTGCCTTAACTGGCCAATTTTAAAAGCTGACACTTTTCACTTTTTTCACCCGTCTTCAACTGTTGTTGTCGCTGCTGTCTGCAATTTGAGATATTGACTTGAGTTGTTGTTGCTGCTGTTGCTGCTGCTGTCGACAACCGACAGCGACTTAGAAGCCTGTCAGCTGCTGTCACTGTTCATGTTATTTACTAATTGCAGCCACTGTTGCACATCTTCATCTTCATACAATACAACAAACAACAGATATCAATCAACCATCAAACACATAAAGAATTCTTAATATTTGGCTTAAAGTGCGGAAATTATTATGCATAAACTTAATAAATTGTTTTTTTTTTTAATTAATTATTTCTTTGCAGCGGAAGAAAAATAAATTAAACATTCACAAAAACGGAAATATTTTTGTTTGATTTTTGTAATCTAACAAATCAAAATAATTAAATTTGAATTTCTCATTGAACATTTAATTAATATTCTATATTGCTAAATTGCATTGATTATGAATATTAATATATTATGATTATTTATGTTATATCGTTAACTGTTGCTATCGACATTTATATTTGGCTGCTGCCCTTTATTACAGCTAACAAGCTAAATAAGTCACCAGTGCACAACAGCAATAACAGACACCGACAACAACTATAACTGACAACAGCTACAACTGACAACAACAACGACAACGACAACAACAACAAGCTGCGTTCATTGCTCGTTTGTTTGCCACTCGAGGCGAAAGCAATTTCCTTGGAAAATTGCTGGCCCAGGCCGTGTTGAAACTGAGGCTCAAGCTCAAGCGCAAGCCTAAGCGCTGGCCAATGCCATCAGCAACATCATCGTCATCGACATCGCCATCGCCATCGACATCGTCTGCCGAAAGAGTTGCCTCGAGTTCTACGCACAGCGCAGAAGTGCTTCATCAATTTTTATCGATGAAGACCCATTTGGTTGATAACTCCATTTGTGGCAAATGTTGAGCACGCGCGTTTTGTAGTCGCTGCTGTTGCTGTTGCTGTTGTTGATGCTGTTGTTACTGCTGTTGCCGTTAGTAAATTTCGCGCGAAAAACGCCAAAGTTGCTGTTGTTGTTGTTGCAGCAGCGGCAGCAACAGCAGCAGTTGCTGCCATTGTAAAAGGCAAACGCACGTGTTGCTATGCACGCTATGAGGATGTTGTTGCCGTAACAGTTGCTGTTGCTGTGACTGTTGCTTCTGCTACTGTCACTGGCCAACTGGCCGCTGTTGCTTTGACCGTTTAGGCCAAACTTGGTAAATTGTTTTCTTGACTCTTGTTGTTGCTGCTGTCCGTTGTGGCCTTTCCTTTCTGGCTGTTGTTGTTGCTGCCGTCGCTGCTTATGGAGCTGCGAGTGAGAGTTGCATACAAAGTATTGCTTTGTCTTTGGCTTTGTTTGCTTTTTGTTTTCAGCAATTTTAATTACTGCATTGCCGGGCAGCTGGGCAACTGGGCAGGCTGAAGCACGTCGAGAAATTAGCATTGATTTGGCACAATTTACATATCAAAGCCGGCAGCAGCAGCACCAACAGCAGCAACAGGCGATGCAAACTTCCTGCCATATCAATTGCAGTCGCTTCATCTTTTGCCGGTTGCTGCTGGCAGCCCAGATGCCAGATGTTGTGTTGTGTTGTGTTGTCTTGTGTTGGGTCATAAGCACTGGCCACCATTGGGTCCACCACAAGTCTCTGACCAACAGCCAACAAGCTGCCATTTACAGAGCGTGTTGTGCCCGTTGTGATGGGCTGCTGCTGCAGTTGTTGTTGCAGTTGAGTCCATTGGCCTCATGCTGTTTGCTTGCACCACTTTTTTGTTCCTACTGCCACATTACGTGTTGCTGTCGTGCCGCTCTTGTTGTTGTTGCTGCTGCTGCTGCTGTGCGAATGCTCATTGCACTGGCAACTTTTTCAGTGGGTATTAAAATTACTTGGCATGTAATTAGCTTGCTTTTTGTACCCTTTTGCCCAGATCACTCGCTGCGTGTGGCCCCCAAAACGTTTGAACACTCGTAATGATGCATGCGTCGAGACACGTTGCTGCTGTTGCCTCTTGTTGCCTCTTGTTGCTGCTGCTGCTGCAATTGCTGCTCGTTGTTGTGTCTGCACGCTAGAGGTGTTATTTTTATGGCTTTATAATGTGTCTCAGTTGCTGATGTTGCACTGATGTTGCTGCTGTTGTCTGACCCGTTATGTGGCACGTCCATCACTTGACTCGACAATGCAATTAACCGAAAAGGACAACGAAATAAAGCGAAGCCGCTCAAATTGAGACGTGCAGATGTGTATGCAGATTGCAGAGTATGTAGGTGGAAAGCAGACAAAGTAAGGGAGAGGGAGAGGGAACAGAGAAAGCTCTCTCTCTCTAAAGGATTGACGAAAAAGAATTTAAAAAAATAAGAATAAAAAACAATCTGGAGTAGAGACTTACGAGTACAAGTTATTATAGAACAGTTTCGCAAGAGGCTAAGTGAGATAGATGGAGACAAGAATAAAAAATAAGAGAACTTTCTTCCATTTGTCTCTTAAATTGACCAGGCACCACTCTCAGCATCATAATCATCATCCTAATACATTGTTGTTCATCATGATTCTCGCCATGACTTTCATCATGATGATCAGTGAGTGAAACAATTGATTGTCGCTGTTTCCGTTTGTTCCAGTTTTGTGCGTTCAATTCAACAATTCGTTTCTCCATTTGAGCTCAAAATTATTGTGATTATTTCAGACTTTATTGCAGTGGTTTTGTTTAGTTGATGTTGCTGTTGTTGTCGTTTCAGCTTGTTGTATTTGTGCACCTGTTGCACTTGCGCTTGAGCCGTGTTCTCGTTATATAAGTAACAGAGACTGGCGAGCTGTGAATTGTGAGTTGATTGTGGCCAGATTTATTGGTCCATTTGCAGAGCTCGTTGTTAGCACAGAAATGTTAATTATTAAGTTGATGCAGCTGCAGCTCATTTCTTGTAGCAGCAACTGTTATTGTTGTTGTTGGTGCTCTTGCTCTGACTGTTTGTTGTAATTATTATTCTGACTGCTGATAATTGTCTAGGCAAATGCGTTGCGGCACTTTCGATGAACGCGTTCGTCGCTTAAGTCTTTCGTTTCTTTAGCCTCTACGCATCCCTATTTGGGTCATCGTTATCGTTATCGTTATTGTTGTCGCGCCCAAAAACCAAAAAAAAACAACAGAAAGATGCAGGCACAGCTAAAGCCCATTAATGGCGGGGGCAGGCAGACATTTACGACACTGGGGCATGCACCATAAACACGCAATCGACAATAGCAACAGCAACAACAACAGCACTTTGTTCGCTTTTGGCATTGCACGTGAGCGTTGAACAATGAGCTTAACATTTATTTCGAATTTCGGAATGAGCTGCGATAAAAGTCTTGCATAAAGTGCGCGCTCACTCGACTGTTTTAATGCCCATAAAAACAACAAAATCCAAAAAACCGAAATAGAAATAGTAATAATAACAATAAAACTGAGACAGCAACAGCGATAGAAACAACAGCCCACAACAACAACAACAACATCGGGCACAACTACATTTATTACATGTGTTTCTGCAGCTGACTCTCTCTCTCTCTCTAGCTCTCCCTCTCTCTGTCTGTCTCACTTTGTCTCCGTCTGTTTGTCTGACCTTCAAAACGAGCGCCGAGAGATCAAATATTTGTGTCTGGAATACGCCCCAAAAAAAGGCAGCCCCCCAAAAAGTGGCTTGAGTTCTTCACGACGACAGACAACAGACGCAATCCATCAAAGTTGCTGCTGCCATCGTTGTTGTTGCTGCTGTTGGCCCAAAGGCAACATCAGAAGCAGCAGCAACAAGTAATAATATTTGTGCAAAGTGTTAAGGCAGCAGACAGCAGACAGTAGCAACAGCAACACAGTAGCAGGCAGCAGTTGCTGCAGCACACAAAAAATGGCAAAAGAAAAGAGCAAAAGCAACAACAGCAACAACGGCAACCTCCTAGCAGCAACTACTGGACAGGATCAGCAGCAGCAACAGCAGGCTTAGAAGGCGGCTGCCTTAGACGACAACGTTTTGTTTTAATTTACTCGATGCCGCCGCCGCCGCCGCCATCGTCGACATTGTTGCTGCTGCTGCTGCTGCTGTTGTTGTCGTTTTTGTTGCTGTGTTGCTGCTGGGTTTCCTGTTTAGATAGTTTTTGTGATTTGATGTGATACACCCGAGCGAGGCTGGGGCAGCCAGCCAGCCAGCCACTTTGATGTACGTACACTTTGAAATGTTGTTGATGAGTACGCCAGATATTTCAAGATTGCACCAACAAATGCGGCGACAGCAGCAACGTCAGCGGCGCTGCTTGCGTTGGTGTTGCTGCTAGATGCTGCCATTTGCTGGTGTTGGTGTTGCTGTTAGCTAGGCTAGGCCTGACTTGACTTGACTTGACTTGACTTGGCTCTGACTTTAGCTTATATAATAAATTTAAATGCACGCCTGCCTGGACACTTCAATAGACAACTGGACGGATGCAACTATGTTACAAGTATATGGCTGGCCAAGCTGGAACGCTCGACCAACTGCCTGACTGCCTGACTGACTGCTGACTCGCTTGCCTCGCATAGTTGAAGGCGGCGTTGCACAGTGGCACCGAGCCAGACAGCTTTCGGGTTGTGCAATTAAACTGGAATACAAACTTGTTGTGGCGCGTGCTGATTTTATACGCAATTGCAGAAATAAAACATTTATGGATCAGCTGATTTATTGGACATAAATAATATTAAAAAATAAAAGAAGATTGATGACCGAATTTACCAATAATGCGATACATTTTGTAATCAATAAATTCCAATACCTAATTCATACCATAGTGCTGATTAATATTTGAATTTTATTTGAAAGTCGATGGTGTCTAAGATCGTGACTAAGTCGACTTATAATTTACTAATATTAAGTTAGGATCGGGGACTCATAAATATCGTATTGCTTGTACTTCACATTTCTGTATTGATACGAAACAACTACAGTTTATATCGAGGTTTTGAATTCATAGAACAGTAAAACCCCTTTCCTTATACATATTATTAAATTAACAATAGTTTTCTTTTTACAAAGCTGCAACAAGTTTTGCGTCACTGTGCGGTCTTCACTGTTACAGACATTGCTTGCCCACCAGTTGTTGTTGTAGTTCTTGCTGCTGATGTGGCTGTTGTTGTGTGGCTTGTGTTAAGCTGACACTTAGCCAGCGACTAAGAGATATTCATTAAAATTGCCATGAGCAATTGCATAACTTAAGTGTAACAACAGCAACCAGAGGAGACATAAAAGCCAACGGCCAACAGCCAAGAGAGACAGAGAGAGCGCAAGAGAAAGAGAGGGCGAGACGCCAAAAATACCTATAAACAATTTAGAATTAACTAAGTTAAGCTAAACAATTAAATTAATTAAGCACATGAAAGCAACACCGAACACTGGCCCTGAGTTGGCTCCACGAGTCGGAGGGACAGAGGAGGTCGGGGAGGGTAGGGGAGGGGAGGGAGGAGGGGTTGTTAGGTAGGCTGTCGGCCTGGTTCTGGGTGCTGGTCTGGCTGCCAGAGACTGCAGAGTGACGCCCAAAAGACCGAGTCACGGCCGCCAATGGCAATTATAGAGCATAAAACATCGATAATCATAATAATTAAGCATGACTGGGCAGAATGCTGTTGCCGCTAATGTTGTTGTTGCTGTTATCCAAGTTGCTGTTGCTGTTGTTGTTGCTGCTGCGGCACACAGAAGCGGCGAGGTTGACAGTAGCACGGCGATTACAGAGCTTAGAATCGATGAGAGGGAGAGAAGAACACGCGAAGAAGAGGAGACTGCGTTGCATGATGATGATGCATCGAAATCAAGGGCTCCGTGTGTGTGAGTGGAAAACGTATTTAACAATAACTAAACACCAGACTGCACATAAATTGTTAATTAAAGCCATTTGACGGCTGATGCCCGGTATGCGCAGGCTACTAGAGCATTCTAATTGAGTGGAAATGGAAAATGACATTCGCTATTCTAAATATGTTGCTAACGTTTAAGGCATTGCAAATTACAATTTGACAAAATATATTTTTGGATCAAGAATGTGATAAAGTTTTAAGTCTTTAGCGAGTATCTGAAAGTTGAGCACACTCATCAGTGGCTTTCTTAGTTGTTGAGATCGGAACGTGACGCGATCGCGACTGGCAACTGGCGTGATTTGTGTATTTAGAAAGCGCTCTATTCTCCCTTAGAACATTATCAAATGATCGTGAGCAGACAGACCAGTTACTCAATGATCTGAGAATAAAGAGCCCTGATCACATTCAGTTCTGTCTGTGTACGTCAGCTGTGGATTTGCATTTTTCAATAGCCACAGCACTAATAATATCAATAATACATAGAAGCAGTAATAATATTAAAAGCCTCGAGTCAATCAAAACTGTTTCAAATCATTTACACATTTTTCTGTATTTTATGTGTTTATTTTCGACGCTTTTGTTCAGCAGTTTTGGGGCCATTGTTACGCTTGGCTATTAATGTCAAAAGCTAACAGTAGTTGGGCAGCAGGGGAGACCCCTAGAGGGGGGGGGGGCCAGAGGGAGCTGGAGATGAGGGCAAAGCATTAACAATTGGCAATTTGCTATAATTGTGTTGACAACAAAGCAAAGCGTAGAATATTTTGTAAACAATGCGAAACTTGAAAGAGAACTCCAACAAAGCGAAACTTTTATTTTTTTGGCAAATGGTAACACTTCCCATGATCATAATGATTGTAAAGACGATGATGGTGATTAAAGTTGGGGGCCTCCCCATGGCAGCGTTAATGCTTGGACAAAGACCCAGAAGCCAAATGAGAGTTGGGGAAGATAAATCAAACTACAGATTCAACCAGCTGGAAGAACAAACACCGACTACAAAGCAGCTGGGAAGAAAGATTGAATGATTCATCAACTTTTTAAAATGTTGCCTGCTGTCTCTTCTTCTTCTGCCTCATCGTGCTGCTCGTCTGCTAAATGACATGACAATTGGGTAAGTGAGGCAATGGACTTGTTCCACAAATGCTGACTATAGCCCAAATCTGGCTTCACTTTTTGCTTTTTCATATCCCAAGCCGTCGAAATCGACGTTCGACGTCTCTCGATCGTCCCTAACCTCAAAAGCGTTTTCACTTTACGCCGATTTCAAGCATGATTTGCTTCTCGACAAATCATTGTAATTTCATTTAATTTCATCAACTTTTCATGCTACGTTTTTTCTACAAATTAATTTGCGCAGATTTTCTCTTTTTTTTATTATTTCTTTCTTGAATTTTTTGTTTTTCCCTGACGCTTTTCATGTGCCAAGTAAACGTTTTCTTCGTCTGTCTTTCCACTGGCAGTTTTCATTATTTTGCTGAATTCGTCATTTGTCAACTTTTCTTTTAATAACCAACCAACAACACGTTCAACTGCCCGAGTGGTTTGTGTGCATTTGAGCAAAACCACAAGCAAATGGGGGACAGAACAGCGACAATCGCTCACAGAGAGGGAAAGAGAGAGTAAGAGTGATAAAAAGAGAGAGAGACTTGAACTAATTGTTGGGAAAGTCATTCAATACACATAACACAGCTCTTTCGACTGTCCCAAACCCAATCATGGCAATCTCCGGCAATATAATTTGGCAATAACTGGAGCATGAATTATTATAACACAACGTCTGTGTTTATGGCCCCAACGAAGCAGCAGCCATAAAACAGCAATTCCAAACAGATACAATTTAAAGTTAGTCACTTGATTTGAATATTTCCGCAATTACAACCCGACATCGATGGACAATTATCGATTGTCCGGAGCATCTTTAATGTTGCTTGTCGCATGGCGGAAAGCGGAAATATTTACACAAATAAAAAGTCGTCACAGCGATTCCTTAATGGATTCCAATTGAACGCTAATTGAATTTTAATTGATTGGCAAATACTCTGATCAATTGTTTGACTTACCTCTTCAGTGATTTGGCGCCTTTATTGATGCATCAAATTTGTTTGCGAGACCCGAGAGCTGAAAGCAGAGCAGAGATTTACGAAATCGATTAGCTAAGCACAAATATTGACCTCTTGGAAGTATGTATATAATAGAATTCTTGAGATGAAGCCACCCAAATGAGATTCAGCATATTCATTGAGATGAATTTGCATACTCACTAAATTCCACAACGAATCGTTTGCCGATTTGCATTGTTGACTATGGGCTAATGAATATCGCACCTGCCCAGCAACAATGGACGCGAGTCACAGTTACAGTGATAGTCAAAGTCACAGTCACAGTGGGTGATCACAACTGAATAAAAACAAACTGTTTACAGTTAACAACAAACAGTCGAGATGAGCAGAAAAGTGGGAAGTGGAATCTTTGAATCAAGCTCGGCGCTTGTGTGTCAAATGCGCTTAAAATGCAAACAAAATATTTCAGTAAAAAGATTTAAAACGCAAAGAATACAATTTAAAAAAATAAAAAAAACGGCACGCAAACCGGTTACAGCATAATAATATCGGTTTGAGAAACCAAGAACCGGTTGGATTTAAGCTGTATATACTTACACATATACTATATAATATATATATATATTTACCACAGATTGGCACAGTCGCTGATAGCGCCGAGCAGAACCAGCCTCATAATGAATATGATCTGCCCAAGGGTTTTGTAACTCTCTGTATCTCTGGCTGAATCTGTTGACAGACAGACGGATGGACTGGCAAACAAATTAATTTCAATTAAAAGTTGATTGAAGTTTTATTTGAAAATCATAAACAGGCGGCGGCGATAAAGATCTAAACAGCTTCCCGTTCCACAACCACCAAACTTGACAGGCGTGAAGTGAGTCAAAATACGAAAATAAAAAAGGCCAACTAAATGCTTCTGGCCATATATACGGCGGACCAACTTCAGCTCCAGCTCCAGCTCATACTCGTACTTATTAAATAAGTCGAAAACTACCGCAACAACAGCAACAGAAAGAAAAAAAACAGTCTCGCAAAACGGCACCAAAAATCGCAAAGTTATTGCCTGTCAGGCCAAGTGACGGCTGCCCAATCTTGCGGTCCACGTCTCCGCGCTTCGCCTCCCCGGCTTTGCAAGTCTCTTCTGGCTTTTTTTTTGATCATGGCAAAGCTTATTGAAAAGTCTTCCGCTTTGCGAAAATTACATGAACTGAGGCGCAGTTCATAAGCCAGCAAAAGGTGTTGCCGTGCTGCAATATTGACGAGTTTGTAGATAAGCAATCGGCGGGTTTTTGGTTTTGGGTTGCTGCTAATCACAAGGTGCCTGCCCGCCTGTCCATTGATTTATTGGCAAATTTCAAGTTAACACTTTTTCCTAAATTGAGTTATTTATTTCGCTTGCCGTTGCATGCCGCCTGCTGCTGCTGCCACTTGCCACTTGCCTTTTTGTTGCACTTTTGCTATAATTTCACAGCACACGATCACATGAGGTCGTCACGTAGTTGGCAAGGAAATCGGTTAAAGAGGTGGGCGGGGGGATGACGCGAAGTCTGGGCATTTAGATTTATATTCGTAGATTTTGGCAGTCGTGTTAATGAAGTTGCTGATTTATGTTCTAATGCTGCAGCGAAAAGCATGTTGAGAACTTGCAGTTTAATTTGATTTGAATGCTCAAATCGATTTTAATCAAGATATTTGCAATGCGGAAGAATATTTGAATGCAAAACTGGAATAGCAAAAGTCTGGCAACGCTGCGGTTATATCAAGTGCAGCCAACTTCCCTTTAATTACGTATGTTCCCACTGCGCATTAAGAATTCGATAAATGCCAGTGTTGGATAACGTTAATGGCAGCTTAAAATCTTCCGTATGTGCGAAATGATCATTTTACCGCAAAATAAAAACGGTTTAACTTATTACCCGGAAAATTGAAGGTGAACTTCACATGGTGACGACAACACTTCACATGGCTTTTCCTCAACGCTTTTCCTATTTCCCAGACCGAAAACCGTTAACCGTAAACCCAGCAAACGGCGTCATTGCCAAGTGCGAAAATGGCGCAAAAACGCAAAAAACATTGCAGTCGAAAGAAAGATGGAAAAATGAAAAGTTGTTGTTGCACTTGCTTCACATCAGACACATAAAAAACAGAGACACAGACAGCGAGCGAGAGAGAGAGAGAGAGAGAGAGAGAGAGAGAGATGCGACCACATAACTGAAAAATCAACAGAGTTAATTATGTGCATTTAATGTTTTAATTAATGTTTTCTATCGATTGAACAGGGACAGAAACCGAAACAGTGAAAGTTATTAACATTTAACAGCAATCGCAACGAAAGAGACGGCGTGACAGCGATCGAGCGAGAGGCCGATAGTCGTAATGCTGATGAATTAAATCAATGTTAATATGAATCGCAAGTGAATAAGCCGCAAACTTGTTGTGCGTGCGTGCGAGTACTCAAACGATTCATTTGCTGTGTGTGGGCCACACTCAGACTTGACTGAGTGGTTAACTCCTCTTCTCCACTCCCTCCACAGCAGCAGATGATGCGCAGGTGAAATTGAATTTAGCGGGATCCATCAATGAAAGTGCGAATGAGAGTCTGCCACAAGTCGTGGGAAGCTTAAACTCTTTACTGCCTTATAAGTACGAATACCAAATATGTTTCCTCATTTCCCAATAGTATTCGCCGAATTATTACTGTAATTCACAATTTTATTCATTTGCGAGGGAGTTGTTAAGCTTAATCTGCTTACAGTTATTTATATGTCAACTCTTTAACAGACTTCTCCCACTTTATAATTCACAGATCATATTACTGTTTACGAGCTATATATTTTATAGTTAACTTTTGGATAGACGTTGTCTCAAAGTTTGGTATTCTACCTATTAAATGTTCACTGATCTTAATTCAATTTTAAAGCTGAACTTCCTCAGTTGTGGCTCATCATACTTAACCTTAAGTTGGCGTTCTAATACTCTGATTTACCTTATAAAAATGCAAATGAAGACAACCACAATATACCATGGCCAACAGCTAATTTAAATTGGGATTTTGTATGATGAATATGCCATAAATTTATTTAAAATCCAAAATTACACAAGCTACAGACATCTATTATGGTGACTTCTTCATTAGATGAAACAATTGGCGTAAATAATACGATTTGTAATATCTCTTTATTTGTCGATCCATTGTTGGGGTTTTCAAAACACATGTGTGTTTTGTTCAAATATTTTGCTTTCTTTCTATTTTTTTGACTTGCCATAAATCTGTGGCATTTGTTTTAATTTGTTTCGCAAATGGCAGCAACGAAACTCTATAAATAAATGTAGAAATTTGCAATTTTGAACAGCGCTACGCTTGAACCTTCCGTCTTTGCCCACAACCTCCCTCTAACCAACTGTGGAGCTTACATAATTCCAGAGCAGAGTGCAAATTTCTATTCGCAAGTTTCCATAATTTAATGACAGCTCTTTATGGGCTCGTAAACCTGCCGTCCGTTGAGGAGGAATTTCGCTTTACCCCCCACCAACCTCAAATAAAACTAAATACAAGTTTCAATACAATATTAGCGACTTTCGCTTTCGTAAGCTTTTAAGACGAGAGTCTGATTTTTCTGGTAGATTTTCTTTGGCATCCCAATGATGTGCAAATCGAATAATTTTCTAACAGACAGTTACAAAATATTTGGTTGCTGTTGCTTTTTGCTGCTTGCAACCAATTAGCGGTCGAATTGCCAAGATACACAAATAATAAATCCAAGACTAATAAAAATAATACAAATATGCAATGCCAGCAATGGCAACAACAACATCAACGCTGCATGTTGCATGTGCGCTGTAATGTGGCTAATGCAACCGGTTGCTGCCCAGCCGAAAAACTGCAACTGCAACTGCAGCCGCAACAGCAACAGCAGCAGCAACGGCGGCAACGACTTTCCATTTTCAAAAGCTTTTCGCAGCCTTCAAGCGACGCGACGCGACGCGACGCGTAGCATTGCGCCGGCAACTGGCCACGGCTGCAACATCGGCAACAACAGCAACAACAACCGCATCGACAACGGCAGCAACATCGACAACTTTTCATTTCGTTTTTCACGCGGCGCATGCCAAAAAAAAAAATACAAAAAAACTAATAAAAAGCTAAAAAAAATAAATAAACAGAAACGACCAAAAAGTGCAAACCAAGTGACGAATTTTATAGCCATGCGAGGAGTACTTAAACTTGGTCGTTAATGTCGTAACCTCCTGTAGCTATATACGATTTCAATATTTTTCGCCAATAAATAATCAACAGGTAATTCAAATATAGGTATAATTTCAATTTATTTTAATTCATAATATTTATATATACCATAGTTACCCTCTAGCCGGGTAACTATTTTTATAATGCATAATATTTCACATTGCATTTAATACAAATAAATAAATTTATAAAAACAATACAGTTTTAGTAAATTAACTTATTTTAATTAAATATTATATATATTTATTCTTGGTTTGTTATAAATATAACAAAAATATTAGGTATGAAACTGCCTATAAAATTAAAAAACTAAACTAAGAAAATACTTAATAACAAATACTTCTGGTGTCTGTGGCATTCAACTTGAGATTGATTAATAATTAAATACACAATGCAGTCTCAAATATACTTTATTTATTCTTCATTAATATTAAGAAAAATGAATCTTTTGTAACATTTGTTGGCATTCAAATATTATGAATTATTTGCATTAATTAAGTTAATTATCTTATTAAGTTGATGGCATTCAGTCGGCGATTCATTTGCATAATCCCCTCTTAAAGTGGATGACGCCCAATAAGCGTGTTCGAGCGGCGACTCATCTCGAATGGCCTATTCGACTTGGCCATTTTGGAGAATTGTTAACTGAAAACTGAAACTGCTGGCAATGTCTGCGCGCTGTCTACGCAGCTGGAAGTCCCCGTCCCAGTCTCAGTCCAAGTCCGAGACATCGTCTCAGTCTAAGGGGCGAAGACCTGGCTGCAATTGAAGTCGCAAGTCGAAATCGTAGTTGGAGTCACAGTCGCAGTCGAAGTGGATGTCGTGTGGCAAGTGCTGCAATGTTGACAATTTTTAGTTGTCGTTTTGTTGTTGCTGTTGTTGCTGTTATTGACCGGTCTTTGCCTTTCACGATAGACCAAGTTGGGGCATGGTTATTAGTGGGCGTTTGGTTGTTGCAACCGCTACTGGTCGTTGTTGTTGTTGTTGTTGGAGTCGCAACATGCGACGCTTTTGCTTTCCACAGCCGCAGCAATAATTGTCGTTTGCCTTTTTTGGGGCTGCTCAGCGGAAGCGTTGCTGATTGCACTTGCAACAGCTAACAGCAACAGCACGAGTTCAATGTGCCACGTTTCGTCTTATTATTATTGCTGTTTATTGTTGAACAGATTCGACTACTTCGATTTGCTTTTAGCATTTGCATCCTACTCAAACGGAAGCCCCAAGCAAATAACCATTCAATATCCAACAAATAACAAACAACAAACAAACGTTGTCCGCATCAGTTGATGAGTCAAGCATACGAAATTCTATAGGCGCAGATTGGCGTGGCAAGTTGACTGGGGGAGCTTGCCCCCAAGTCGTGAGTGGACTTCCGTTCCTCGTTCAATGCGCCACAAAGGGCCAGGCTAAGCTCAGCTCAAGATATGGCTTAGACAGCGGAAACAATTTACGCACACTTAATGCGGCAAACTTCTAATGCGTTATTGTGTTTTGTAATGTTTGGTTTTAAACTTCAAATTGTTTTTTTTTTTTGCTGTCGTAGTACTTATCTTGTTTTTTAATAAATTTGTTTTGATTTCTATTATATTTATATTGTATTTTGTACAAAAATTGATTTAAAAATTGTGTTCCATATTTACTATTTTATAGACTTTGCATCTGTATATTTTCCCCTTCCTAAATTTTGCTAGATGTTTTCGAATTTAAATTGGATTCCGTTCCGTTTTAATTGGCGTTTGCATGCTGCAGGAATTCCAATTAAGTAACTGGTCCATTAGCCGAACTGAAGAGAACTGCAGCTGAGCAGCAGACCTTTTTGGAAAAGTAGGAACACATTCTCCAAATGATTTTCTGTGCACTGTTTCCTAGACATTCATCATGCTGCAGGCAAGAAAACAATAAATAATGCTGAAAACTAACAAGAACACAGCTGGAAGCTAGCACTGGGGACAGCCCCAATGCAGTGCTTTGACCTTTTTGGGGCTATTAACATTAACATCGGCGTTAACATTAACATTAAGCAAGTGACCGTTAATGTTAACAGCAGCAAATGCACACGAACTAACTGAAAGTTCACGCCTTTCTAGACTTGACAACGTCATCAACGTTGTTGTTGTTGTCGTTGTTTGGATTGTTGTCGTTGTTGCTGCCGTTGTTGTCGTTGCCGCTGTTGGGCACATTTTTACCGTTTGTAAGCTGTCATATTTCGTGTCATTTGGGAGCGTGTGTTTGTTGTTCGGCCCAACTAATTTGTTATTATTTTGACATTAATTTGTTGATGATTGTTGAACGGCTCTTGCTGCGGGCACTGAATAATTTGTTATTATTGCTAGATCTGCATTTAAGGCTATGGAACTGTTTCGGCTTATCGCCTCAAGTGATATGTGAATGAACCCAAAGTTTCAATCAACAAAATGACTCAGAGTCTATGAAAAGCACCAAGAATACTATCTGAAAACAAATTGAATTTTTAATTAAATAATAAATTAAACAAATAATAATGATAATGAGCTGAAGTTTGTCCGACTTTATGAACGTAATTAATTCAGAAACTAAGAGAGCTGATCAGCTGCATTGTTTCCACTAGGCTTATGGTGAATGCTGATGTTTCCACCCGCCCGCTTCAACATTGTCAATGCTAATAGTTAATAGCATCGGAGTTGCAAGTGGCAATCGCAATGCGGTGTCAACTACGTGCGGCCTAAAATATTCACGCAATTTCCTGTCCACTCTGCACGCTCCTCAGAAATGGTCATATACGTGTTGGGGTTTTTGGCCTGTACGCAGTGCATTTAAAACGTAAACAGCAGAAATTTCTTGTTAATTACGCCACTCACTATCATTAACACATTTCCTTGTCATCATTCTGCTGACCCAATTTTCGTGGTAAATAATATGAGCGACTAACTGAGCGGAGACCAAAAAGCGACTTTTACCCCACATTGGAATTAAACAATTCCATTTGCTGCTGTCGTTTTTTGTTTTCTGTGTGTAAAAGATTGCAAAAAATGTTTTCAAGTTATTCGTTAACGCTGACAGTTGCAATTGGCCGAGGCGGTCCAGAAAACGACAACGGACAGCATTATAATTAAATGTGAGTCCAATTTCTGGAGCCGCAAAATTGGAGCAGCAACTGACTGCCGAAAAATTCGCTACTCAGAAACTGCGCTAAATTCGAGTGGAAATTGCAAGTAATATTAGCAGAAAGTGAATTCTTTATACATATGTATGTATAGTATGTATATAATAAATGAAAATGCCGAAATTCAAATGAACTTGACCGCTGTGTAAAACGATCTGGCAACGCTGTCTCTCATTCATTTACCAATGACCATGACAAAATGTAAATATATCTGCAGAGTTCGTGTGACGTTTGCTGTTTGTTATTTGGTAACAAGATTCACACGCTTTTTGGCCCGTTTTCAGCTCATGCTCATCATCATCATTATCATTAGCATTATCATTAACGCAATCATTATCTTGGGCAGGCGGGAATTAAAACGAGAGCGAAAGCCAAAGGCATTTAACAGCGAACAATTTAACAATAACAATTGCATAGCTTCAACAAATAGCGAACACAATAAACAAATAAAAATAACACATCATTCACTTAAGCCAAGTCAATTGAGAGCTTTCGCTGAGAAAATGTAATTGAGTGAAAATTGATATTGTTTTCATGGGAAAAGCTAATTAAATGCAAATCGTTGTGGGCAGTTTAATGATGTCTCCTCCTCCCATTGCGAACCCTTTTTGCCTGCTCTGCCCTGCCGCAGTCAAACTCAATTAATCTTTGGCCATAAAAAATCATCCAGTGTCATGACTTTAATTACTTTATTACAAGCCCCCCCCGGACCAGAAAGTGGTCTGCATTCTTTTTGGCCCGCACACTGCTGATATATGGCCCAAAGATTCGGAAGACTGGAACAACGTCCAGGACGGGACTCGGACTCGGGGCTGGCATTTGAGGCGGCCTTAGCGGTACATCGACTTAAGAGGCCCCAAAAATTAACCAAAGACAAATCGCTTACGCCCCCCAGGCCTGCAATATGAGCAGCATAACAATTTAATATAACAATTTATTCGCACACATACACACAAGACTTATTTATAAGCTAAACGGCAAATGCAATGTACATAATTTAATTTATAACAAAGATGATGGCAGCTGCGCACCGTGGGCACAGCTTTAAAGATGATTTAAATTAATTGAATAATATTTTGGGTTTTATTCAACATATAAATTATTCCATTTAAATCATTTATTTTAAAGCCCAAGTATAAATCGCTGGATTCATTATTTCGAATAAAAATAGTCAAAGCATTTCTAATGCAATTTATTTTTATCGGTCAAAATATTACGCTTTTGTACCAAGGTTCTTGTGGCTGCGCAGCGTTGCCAGATCGACACCCACATTACTATGCAGTGCAAAAAGTTTCCCCATTTGCTTTCATTACGCAAAGAGCCATGAAATTTCAAGTGTTTAGCCCAATTCCACTGTGCCGGCCACATTTGAAACTGCGCAGATCACACACTGAAGAGGCCAGAGATATTGAGTATTGGGGCGTGTTCGGCTTAAAGGCGGGTAAACTGAGTCGCAACCAGGCTGGCAGGCAGGCAGGCAGACAGGCCTCCCGCGAGTTGTCCAAAATAAATAATGAGTGCGTTGTTGTTGTTTGTTTGGCGCAGCTGACAGGCATCAAAGTTAGCCAGAAGTCGGCCCACAAGTCAATGAAACGTGGGCAAGTGTATTAAAAATTAATTAAAAACAAAAAGAAGCAAGGCGAACGAGAAAGCGCAGAAAGTAACTAGAGAAATGCTTATTATTATTATTATTATGACTTCAATATGAGTCAGCCACAAAAGCAGAGCCGAAGCCCCAGTCGAAGCCGCAGCCACAGCCGTGGCAGAGCTATGTACGTGAGTTGCACACCAAAACGCAGTTAGAACAGCAAACAGGCAACGGCAATGTTCAATGGCTGCTAGCAAATTGATTGCCAGCGAGAGTAGAGAGTCGATCATTGAGACAAACACAGAGAGAGAGAGCGAGAGGGAGGCGGAGAATTGACCCACTGCTGCCAGAGTATCTGGCGTTAGAATTGTGGCTCGCTTAACCGCGCTGTGGCTAACTGTGGCAAGACCTCAATATCAATAGAGAACGTGGCTCGGCTCTGACTTTGGCACGCTCCTCTCAATCGCCAGCTCACACCAAAAAGCAAGTGAATAATTCGACAGACTGCCGCGAGCCAAATAATATGCGGCATATTAACTATTGTTGTTGTTGCTGCTGTTGTTGTCCAATTTGCATAATTAGCGTACATTTTTCGGGGCATTTAACAGCGCTTCTTTAATCACCTTTTAAGTGAGAGTTTGGCATTATTGGCGCGCGGCGAAAGTCTCCATCATCCAGAGCCCGAATAACGAATGCCGAGATTCTTTGGCATAGGCCAAGTGCCATTATCAAAGGCCATTCAACCCGCGGCAAACACACAATTTATGCAGCGCAGATAAAAGATACATTCTCGCAATAAAAGTTGCTCGCAATTACAAAGCACATTCCCCACACACACACAGGCACACTGCCAAATGAGAACTTTAAGTGCATATGCCCCAGAGTGCAGTGTAATAAATAGCATCAACTGGATATAAGTATTTGCTTTATTGTTGGATGCCTCGTCTACAGCTCTGGGCATCTGTGGAATGTGCAGCAGCAGCAGCAACGGCAACGGCAACTGCAGCTGCCTTAACACAGAAGCAGCCTATTGAAACCGAAATGCAGTCCAACAACAATGACTACTATTTTAACTCAAGTCGCGCCACACAAACGATTATGATTTTTCCGGTCACACCACATACGAAATGCGTTCGTTGGTGTGGCATGTAACAGGTGGCAGACATCATCTGCATCTCCATCTCCATCACCATCACCATCACCATGAACGTCAGCCGTTGCAAATATTTACATGCGGCTGGCGATAAGCTCGGCTAACTGACGCGATAAGAGCTGATAATATGGCTCTAGAGAAAATAGGAGAAAAAAGAGAAAATCTGTTTCGGTTGCGGTTTGCTTTTTATTTTTGGGTTAGACACAAAGAGACCTTTACCCGGAAGCCGTTCAATGGGTGTTGCAACCGGCAGCTCGGCCAGCTACTTTTACTTGAAACCAGCTTGCATAATGCACTTCACATGCAGCCCACCAGATACAAGATACAAGATACAAAACACACACATCTCGAGATACAGACTCAGATACAGATACACGCCCCAAATAATGCGACAAAAGAGTCGCACTAAGCGCTCACGATCCGAGCGCTAATTCAAACAAATTGCAGCATAAATGCATTATAAAAGGCAGAGGAGCAATCGAGCGGACAGTGTGACCGTGCGACGGTGTGACAGTGTGACAGCTGCAGCTGCAGCTAGAATGCCGCGCAGAGAATGCACATGATAAATTACGCTGGACGAGCTGCTTTCAAATGTGGGCAGCATCGCACACTGGACTGAGCCTTTCAAAAGAATTCGGAATGTTTTTAATTACGTAGAATGTAAAAACAGATAAATTAAACAGATATACAGAATGAAATGAATGCCACCAAAAATTAAATATCATTATTCACTCTTATTTGAAATTTGAATTCATTGAAGAAAAGATTTATATTATTGGCATTGTTTAGTCTTTATTGAAAATGATTGTTAAATCGCAACTGCAAGAAAACCGTTAAAATTTTAAGTTATTAATTTCCTAACATCATCAGTTTATGGCATTTTGAATGTATCTGCAAATTGCAATATCTTTTTTTATATTTTATGTGTATAGCTAATCAGAGTCGGGCAATAGAGCAACAGACATATCGCGTTACGCTTTAATTCGTATTCAGTGTTCGTTTACTGATCCATTTTGTAGAGCTGCTAAGACAATGAGCTGCATTTTGTATTTTCATGCATTCGTTAATTAATGATGATCATCACGATAATGATGATCGGCTCGCTTCGCCCCACTGTGCAGCAAGTGTTTTGTTGCTGTTGTTGTTGCTATTCGGCTGCTGGGAGTGCAACTAATTTGATTAATGATAAGCCGAGCTTAACTGACGACGATTGTGATTCATTATGTGCGCACATCCAGCACACTTAGCACAACAGATACAGATACAGAAAAAGATACAGATACGTATTGCGTTTAATAGATTGTTGGCATAGAATTCGAATCGAGTGCCAAATGAAATGAAAGAACATTATTTTATTAGCTAAACAACAAGTGACCGTTGTTCGTTGGCTCAATTGAATTTCGTGCTGTGGCGATCACCGCACGCGTTATCTATGAGATACAATTTACAATTACGCACACGACTGTGAGTATGAACTCGTCGCATTCAGTTCGCAATGCCCCAGCGCTGATTACATGCAATGAGCCATTTCCTTTGCAGCTTTTGCAACTGGCACGCCAACCACCACTCATAACGCCACAGATGCAGCCGTTGTTATATCCATGTCTACATGGAAGTCTATTACATCCATTGGCCAGCAGCCGCCTCTCATTTGGGTCAAGACGAAACGTGTGACGGCGAGTTCTAGATCGATCTTCGTATCGATATGCAGCTGTGATCTCGATAATGCAGATGCAGATGCATCGTTTATGCCAGCTTCTGCTTATCGTGATCAGTAGACATTCAAATTGCAATGCCAAGCGTGCTCGACTGCCATATACCGCAACCTCAACCCAAATTTGTTTGCCAACAGCAACAACTTGCATATTTATTTGTTAAAACCTCGAAACAGTGTCAATCATTTGTAATGTACTTAATCTACTGCCAATCCTTTTTGTCCCTTTTCTATGTGTCCCTGTTGTCCTGTTGTGTTGTGTGTGATTTTAGTTGTGTTTGTGTTGCTGCTGGTGTTGCAAAGTTTCAGAATTGAAGTGTTCTTATTTCGTGTTTAATAACGTGTGCTTTGGGCGCTACTTTCGCTCCTTGGCGCGCAGCTTTTCTTGCTCCTCCTTGATCTTCTTGCGCTCCTTTTCCTTTGCATCGATTCGCTTCAGCTCTTCCTTCTCCCAGGTCTCGAACTCCTCGCGCTCTTGGGTGAGCCTAACCAGCTCGGCCAGTTCGCCATCGGACACGCCCTCATTCATGTCCTTCTGCATGAGCTCCACCTCACGAGCCATTGCCTCCTTGGCCTTGCGACGTCGCACCTTCAGCTCCTTGGCCTCCTGGATCTCCTTCTTGCGCTCCTCTCGCTCCTCCTTCTCCCTCTGGCGACGTTCCTCCTCGCGCTGGAACTCCTCCATCTCATCCTCGGTATAGGGATAGTCGGGCACAGTGGCATTCAACAGAGGCTTGCCCATGCTGATGCCCAAGGCGATGCTGCCCACGACGGCCAGGAAGCCGCTCAGCAGAACCAAATTGTACTTGGAGTTCTTGGCATGCCAATCTTGCATGAAGTCGCCCTCGGGCTTGGGCAGATCACTGAAGACGGCATGGGTGCCTCCGCTGGCAAAGAAGCCCGGCTTGGGCTTCGGCTGCTGCGAGGGATTGCATTTGGCCGTCGACATTGGTTTGCTCGGTATCTTGGCGGCCAGTTGTCGAGTGATATAGAGCAAGCCATTAAAGCGACTGCCACGAACTGCAATCGGGAATGCGAGACGGGGAGATGGCTTGATGACTAGATGGTGCAATGTGGCGTATACTTACTATCGCGGGACATCCGCGTTGGAGTGGCCATCAAAAGTCTGGACATTGTGTCTCTTCTCTGCTTATGACTGGTGAGCGAAAAATTTGATTGCTTATCGTTCAAAGTGTGATTGTTCAAAATTTCATTGTCCGAGCCGACAATAAATGATTCCCAAAAGCTGCTGCGATTCAACTCAAATTCAGTTCTGTTCTCAATTTTCTATTTTCAATTGTCAACTTTCGTTGCGACTTTCTAATCTATTGTATTGACAAACTGTTGGGAAAATCAATTGAACAAACCGCAAAACTTTTCAATTGCTTTCATTTATTATACACGATTATAGAACTCTTTTAACTGCGCAACAACATTTCACTTTTAAAGGTTGTAAAAGTTCTTAAAGACTATACATACATAAAAAAGAGAAATCGAGAAATGACAATCTATTTCTGACACTGCAAAAGAAGAGCAGATCCTTTAACGCTTCCAGCTTTACGAGACCCAAAAACTGTACGCAATTCACCCACATTTGAGCACGAACGACCCACAATTCAAATAAAGTAACTTCTGTGAAAACAACAAACAAGAACATCTTGTAGATTTACCTCAAATTTGACCCAAAGCAGGCATGTGTAAATAAGTATTGTACTCGTAAGCATCCAAACCATTTCGTGTGATAAGAAGCAAACAACAACTATGGAATCGTGTACAATAATTTACACAACGGTTAACATGTACCTGGTCTTATCTCCGCAGACACTTACACCAAACGCAGAAGACAGCAAACCCAGATGCAGACCAGACTCAGACTTGGAGACAGACTCAGACTGGGCTAAGAAGCAGAGGAGTCACAGCGCATTAGCATGTTAGAGCACATCAAAAATTTCATGGAAATTTATGACGCCTTAAGAACAAATCTTCAAAAAATAACAAAAATAAAAGGTGTCACGTGCGCTGGGAGCAACAACAAACGAGAATCCAAACAACAGCAACAAGCAGAAGAAACTTGTCAAAATTGTTGAGTTGAGACGAATGCATAATAAAAGCTGTGCAGACAGACAGACAGATGGACAGCGACAACAATAACAACAACAGTAAAAAGTAGTTCGTAGTAGTTAAAGTAGATAAAGAAGCTAAAGAGAAGCTAATCACGTCAGTTGCAGTCTACGCTACAACGACACAACAACAACAAAAACAGCAACAACATCAACAACAGCGACAACAAACATTGAGAATGCGGTCAACAAACTTGTTCCCCGTTGCATTTCTATCTCTTCGTTCTACGTTCTACGAGTGTATGTGTGTGTGTGTGGGTGTGCGTCTGTATGTGCAGGAGTGTGGGTGTGGGTGTGGGTAGGTGAAAATAACTTGATCAGAATTATGAGTGCCGAATCATTGCCTTATGGGAGATCTACAAAACATATGCATAAATCTATTCCAAGTTGCACAAAGTGGTTCAAGTGATGCAGCAAACTCATTAGTTCGATTTGCGGCGAACTCAAGAAACATACAAAGCGTTCTGTTCTATATGTTTATATCACTATATCAAATGTGGTAGAACGCAAAATAACCATAAAGTAAATAAAATGTTGTTTATTTTCTAAGAAAAAATATTTTTTTACAAATGTGGTAATCATATTACCATACCAGAAACAACAACAAGAAATAAAAACGGATTTACCAATAATATGGAACAGATGTATCGTCAACTGATTGTACATTGTATCTACAGCTGCAAGTCCGATTATTGCGAATGTACTTATTTGAACAAATGTACCTATTTTGTTGCAAAAGTACCGAATACCAACAGATTGTATAAGGTACAATTGCAGTTACAAGAAACAGTTCGAAAGTACAAATGTACCAAATGATTCAGATTGTACCGAGTAGAATTGCAGCTGCTGGAATGTACTTTTTTTTAAGAAAATATTCTGAAATATTCCGTATGTACCTATTTCGGTACAAACCAACACCAACAAAGTACAATTGCTGTTACAAGAAACAGTTCGATAATTCCAATTAAACTGAATGTGAACTGCTCCTCATTCATTTGTTCAGTTGGGGAAATGAATTTATGCAAATCTTGCGCTAGACGTGTATTTATGAAAAATCACAAATCGATGAATGAATAGTAATTTTTATACTTGATGACTTCGGCGTATTGCTTCATTGCGTAGCTTAATATTCTGATTTTTCTTCAATCGTATGCAGATCAGCGACATCACGGCAAACACGCCATATAGAGCGGCTGTTACATAGAAGCGCAGTGCGGCCTCCTTGTAGACCCGATCGGATTCGATGCGAAATTCCTCTAGACTATCGAAGCTATCATCCAACGGCAGGCTATGGACAAAGGCAAGGGCGTTCATGGACAAGCACACGCCCATCACCACCAGCTGAATGGTGCCCCAGATGCTGATGATCAAGCAGAATATCGCGAACTTTATGTTGCAGACCCAGTTCATTTTAATGCTCAACTTCTGGCGACGTGTGTGTAAATAAATTAACTACAACTCCAGTGATTCCGAATCACTCTGACGGCAAAGGCAATGGCAGCGACAGGTGTTAGACCTACACATGAAATGAAAAGTTTTTGCTGGTCGAGTCGGATGGGGGCATTCAGTAGCTCATGTCTAACCTTGTGCGAATTTAATGACATTAGATCTCGGCGGACAGATTGTGAAGTTCATGTGCCTGGCACCGGCAACAGCAACAGCAACAACTATTGCTATTGCTATTGCCAGAGCAACCAGCTACCAACTACGAGTACATACTGTAGATCAACTTTTTTCATTTTAGCACTCGCTTTCGGTTGCGGTTGCGGTTTTAGTTGGTTGTTTATTTTTTTGGGTTGTTCAACCCAAACACACTTGGAGTCAATTTCAAATGCGGTTTTGCTCCATCGATCGACAGCTGCAAATGACGTTTAAGCCTGATCTTCTAACAGCATTTAAGCACCTTTTAGAATAATCGAAACTGAAGAATCGTAAACGAAATAACTTTTTAAAGTGCCATAGATGAATTATTTTATTACCACTGCAACATAATTATAACAACATAAATAATAATTCTTATTCAAAATCACTTCGGGATTCACAATCCCATTTCTGCCCAGTAATTTCATAAGCTTAATGTCTACGATATAGTTGAGTAATTTTTCTGAGAACTCACCAGTTTTCCAAGTCCACATAGAATGGAACTGTGCTTCCAAAATTTTTGCTAGCAATAATCATTTACGCAAAGTGTCTTGAAAATCCGTTACAAACTTCCAAGTTGTTGTGAAAATTCGTAAGTTGTTTTTGCCGTTGTCAAATTTATTTTTATATTTTTTGGGTTTTTGTTTTTCACTTAATTTTTGTTTTTTTCTGCTACGTCTTCAATGTAGTCGTTAGTTGTATGGGTCAGATATTTTTATTAACTCTTTATAGGCTGAGTGTCTCTACAAATGTTTTTTGTCGTTAGCGTTTGCTGAAATTTGTAATGACTTCGATTAGGCACTGCCATTAATCGATTGTAATAATAAAAGAGTTACTTCGTTAATTTTTACAATCGCATAAACAGGAAAAAGCCTTTCATAAATGATTTGATTGGGTTTATCAAGCATCCAATGGAAAACCGTTTAAATTCCACTTCGGGACAGACACATTTTATGATTATGATAATAATTGGCAAACTGGCCATTAACTTGAAAGTGCCCACAATAATTCCGAGTAATCAATTTATACGGAATAATAAAGTGAATTCAAGTAATTCCCCAATGGAGGTCAAGTCTGAAACTGAAAACTAAATACTGAATTTCCCCCCAAAAGAAAAACCTTGACATTAGGGCGTTTGGTTGAGTTTTGAATTTCACATAACACGCAATCCCAAATCAATCAAAGCTCAGTTGGAGGACAGGTTCCCCTCCCCCTTCTCCCTTCCCCCTTCAACAACCCCATCGTCAAGGTATTTTCCATATGCGCATTCTTGTCGATCATGTTACACATGCACAGTGGAGAACTGTTGTTATTTGCACTCGATTCCGATTCCACATTTATTTTCACATTAATCCATTCACATTCATTTACATGTGCGTTTGCGTTTGTTTTGCTTTTGGTCTCAGCTTTTTGTTTATCACGATGTCGCGTCACAACAGAAGAAAAATCATAAAGAAAATTGTTATTCAAGTAGGATGCATAAGAGTTATTTTTATAAGCATAATTTATTTATTTGTTTATGGCTCTGCAATTGTTATAATTGCTGATAAGAAAGAGAGCTCAAGCGAGTTGTGGCTTGCAATTTGTTTGTGTCTCTGTCTTGTTCCCTTCTGTTGCGGCTGCTGTTCCTGTTGCTGTTGTTGTTGTTTGTTGCTTCTTGCTGCGATGCTTCTTTATTTGTTTCGCACTCTGTGAAACACTTGTTGAAAAGTACACACACACACGAACACACAGTCGTACACGCAAACGTGAGCATGCACACACACGTAGACGAGCGGTAAGAGCCCCGCGCACACGTCTTTGAATTAGAGCTTGGCTCTGGCGTAGTTGGTACCATATAAAAAGCAGGCTGGCTAAACAAAAGCCAAGCAAAACACAAACACGAAAGCGAAGCAGAAGCGGAAAGAGAACGTAAACGAAGCGTGCGCGACACAACCGACTTCCTCGACGTTCGTTGCTGGAATAAATCGAGTGAACGACGAGCACACGAGTGAGCTGGCGAGCGAGCAGCATTTGAGAGCCAACGATATTGCAGGCGCTTTGAATGCAGGAGGCTCCCCACATGTCTGTCTGTCTGTTAATGATAATTGCACTTATTCGATTAAACTAACGCACTTCAACTGATCCAAGCGGCTGTTATTGTTTGTACTTAGTTACAATAAGAGCTAAGGATATTACAAGCCATACAAAATCAACAACTGAGTGCAAATAAAATAAAACTTATTGAAGACATTTTCAATATATCAGAATCGCTATAAATAAATTACACAACAAGTGATAACCATGGAAAACCACTAAAATGAAGTGCATAGTTAATAGTTTCAAAATAGATTTGTCCAACCAACTGTTAACAGCACTGCGCGCTGTTAGCTTAACATAGTGCTTGCTCTCTGAGAGAAACCGGCTGACGCTCAATGCGTTGAGTGCAAATATTATTTTTAACTCAGCGCGCTCAACAAGTGTCCAGTACTGACGCACAAAAAGCTGCCTGCTATGAGAACGTTCGCAATAAATGTTATTACAATGTTAAAGCTTACCATTTAAATTCAAATTTAAATTGTATGTTAAATTAAATTATGAAATAAATAAGAGAAAAAATAAAAATACAAAAATTCATTTTATATCGCAGTTCGTATTTTACATGTTTGCAGTTCAAAAACAATTTAAATAGCAAAGAAAGGACAAATTAACTTTGAACAATTGCAGATGTATCCTGCAATTGTCATTCCAAAAATCAATATTCATGTTAATATAAATTGAATTTATGATGTCGGGGCCTTGGCTTCAATGTTTTATTAGAGACTATTTGATACCCTAGTTTTAGGTACATAAACTAATGAATTCGTCTAAATTGTACGTTCGCATTGATCATAATTTAATTGTTGCTTGGCGACTGTAAAATTGTTCTTGACCAAAACAAAACAGGCAATAAAAGCTTGGCTTTTATGGCAAATTAATCGGCAGTGCTCAAAGTCATTTTGGCATCATTAAAAGCAGATCTCAGATCGACGATCGCTAATTTGGGCCCAAACAGGCAGCTTACCGAAACTACTTCTATGAGCTGGAACAATGGAACGCAGTTACGCCCATGGCTAGTTAGCATAAATTACTTAACATATTCTGTCCATAATTGAATATATAGTGTGGCGATAATTTGCATAAATAAGTCAAGTCATAAAGCATTTATTGCAAATAGATTGAAGCAGTTGGTACTAGTTGTCTCCTTTAAAGGCCATCGAAACTTTCGCAACTCGCTCGTATCGCATGGGCGGATTTCCGCTCCCAAGCTACTAGAATTTCCAGAAGAGCCACCCAAAACCGTGGAGCCAACAGTTAAAAGCCATGTGCTTCATTAGAGTCTCGATTGGCGGCTGTCGTCTTAAAGTTAAAGTTGGTCATTTGATACAGCCGCTCGTTGATGTTGGCTAACGAAGGGGAGGGAGGAGGCACGATGATAGAGTGCCAGGAGGGAAGGGGGCTCGAGAGGCGGAGATGAAGTGGGAGAGACATGAGCTCTCGAGCGATTAGCATGTTAAACAGCGGCTGCTTAAAGGCTATAATTAAGCGACATAAACTTGGGTATTAGGCGCTAAATACACACACACACACAAGCACACAGACGCACACAGACATGCAGACGGACAGCAAAAAGCTTTAGCCTGGCGCACACAGAGCAAGTGCAAGCGAAGAGCGTGATGGAGCAGTGGAGCAGTAAGAGAGAGAGGGGGAAGAGAACGGGTGCCTCTCTCATGATTTGCATAACTGTTCGGCTGGCTAGGGGCACGCACTTCACGTCTCTCGTGTTGTTGCCGCTTCATCTGCTGCTTCTACTTCTTGAGTCGCTGAGTCTGGCTGCCCCACGAGAGCCTGGGCCTGCATTCGAAACAGACGGACGCCCAAACGAAAACGGAGGCAAACACACAATGCACACACACACACACACACACACACACATGCACGCACGCACTCACACAGCCACATTAACATTAATATGCACCTGTCCACATACACGGCGACACGTTGGGCTTTCATTTGCTGCCTGGAAAAAGAGTAAACAGCCGACAAGTCGCTTAGACTTAGACTATCTCCATATGCCTACAATTAGCCGAGGCGACTGCAGGGTATTATCAATTGCGATTGCAAAGCCGATTATAAGTTTAAAAGGCAAATATTCAGCTTCGGGCAACCATCTGATATGATGTGTTAAAAATATAACTTTCATTCTGATAACATTTTTATTGTACTTCACTTTACATTATTTTATTTGATAAAAAAGGTTTTCTAATATAAACTAATAATATGCATTTTACTTTAAGCATCCTATATACTATTAATATTAAATTAAAAAACAAATGTTTACTTGTCTTAGAATATTGTAATATAAAATATTTTATAACATTATATAATACTATACATAATATAGTACATTTTAATGTTACTGACTAGCGCTAATTTATAAGCTTCAGCTTGGAAATTAATCAATAAATAATAATATGTGTATATACTTAAAGTATGCTAAATAACATAGAGTCATAACTTATTGCCTTATTATTATTATACATTATTAATATTTATTATTTCTTTTTACTACTTATTGCACTTTTTACTTGGTTTGCATTTGCAGGGTATCATCGAGTGCCGCACATTGACAACACAACTTTCTTTTCATTTGTTGTTGCTGTTGTTTTCGTAACACACAAAAGAATTTCCATCAATAATGTCAATAGTACTATAACAACAACAAGCCAATAGCATGGCACTCCTTTTGGCCATGGCTATAAGGTTCTGTTTCTGTTTGGCAGCCAACGTCATCGCCATCGCCATCGCCATCGCCATCGAAGGCGGCTCAGACGAATTATGGCTATTAAAGCTGCTTGGGGTTTTAAGTTATTAGGCAACTTCAATTCCAAGCAGCACTTGGCTCAATCGCAGGCATTCGCACTAACTTAACTAACATAAGATACTTGGTCATAGTTGCTTCGATTAAATTGTATACTAGAAATCAATAGCTAAGCCAAAAGACCGCGCATCCTTTGAGAGTCTCCTTTCCCTTTCTATTAATTGTTCATTATCATGTCGAATCGTGGCTAAAAATGGATTTTAAGGTCAGTGCGCATTCACTCTGAAGCCATTCTGAAAGGGAACCCGCCGACTGAAACCTCAGCGAATCTCTCTTTCAGCCCCTTTAAATTGTCACACCAGATGAGAGTCTCTCCTTTGTGTGTTTGTTTGAGGGACGTGGCTGCTTTTGCCTGTATTGTGTTTGCTGAACGCTTATACGTCATTAACTTCTGTGTCTTTGATCTAAATTTAAATTCAAATTACAAAAGCTTGCAAATTCGAGCAACTTGAAGAGGGAATTTATGCAGCAATTTATTATGTATTGCCCCCATAGCCATTAAATTACTACAAAATATTAGACTTGATATATGTATATAAAAAAATATATATAAAGCGAACATAATCGAGTAGCAATTAGATTTGCCAAAAATTTTAATTTTCAGAAGTTGGGCGGGTTTTCCAAATTTGAATTTGAATAAAATACGTTAATATTAACGACGAAATTCCTTCCCAAAACCCACTTGGAGCTGCTGAAGTACCAGGCGAACATAATCGAGTAGCAAGTAGATTAGCCAAAAATTTTAATTTTCAGAAGTTGGGCGGGTTTTTCAAATTTGAATTTGAATAAAATACGTTAATAATAACGAAGAAATTTCTTCAGAAAACCAACGTCGATCTGCTGAAGTACCAGGCGAACATAAACGAATAGCAAGTAGATTAGCCAAAAATTTAAATTTTCAGAAGTTGGGCGGGCTTTTCAAATTTGAATTTAAATAAAATACGTTAATGTTAACGACGAAATTCCTTCAGAAAACCGACTTGGAGCTGCTGAAGTACCAGGCGAACATAATCGAGTAGCAATTAGATTGGCCAAAAATTTAAATTTTCAGAAGTTGGGCGGGTTTTTCAAATTTGAATTTGAATAAAATACGTTAATATTAACGACGAAATTCCTTCAGAAAACCGACTTGGAGCTGCTGAAGTACCAGGCGAACATAATCGAGTAGCAAGTGGATTGGCCAAAAATTTAAATTTTCAGAAGTTGGGCGGGTTTTTCAAATTTGAATTTGAATAAAATACGTTAATAATAACGAAGAAATTCCTTCAGAAAACCAACGTCGATCTGCTGAAATTCCTTCAGAAAACTAAATTCGATCTGCTGAAGTACCAGGCGAACATAATCGAGTAGCAACTAGATTAGCCAAAAATTGAAATTGTTTTTATTTGTTTTGTATAATATACATTTATTTGGGATCTAATACTAATGCTTATACAAAGATTACCGATTACATATAAAAGGAAAAGGTTTAAAAAGTTCATTACTCACAATTGATTACATTTGAACATTATTGCCCAAAATTTTTCAGAGCGTAGTCAATAGACAATTGTTGAATGAGCCTGCCGAATCATAATCAACAAAATTGCTGAATAGCAAGCAAGCTCTAAAAATTCCATAGTTATTACGGACTTCTTCATGACTCGAAGTGCTTGTAAATTACAATCAATATTGGAAATTAATTATCATCATCCGGCTGGACCCTACTTTTAGATTTATATCTACGTCCTTTCGCCTTTGCGAAGGCCTCTCGAATGTCCCGTTTGTAATCGACGAAACTGTAATCATCTTCCTTCATACTCTCTGAAAAAATGTAATTTGGATTAAATCATTTTTAAATTGAACTGGAAAATTTCCTACTCACCATACATAGCATTATTCAGGTGGACAAATTTGTCAAACGCCTCTTTTTTACTAGTCCCGGCAAAGTTGTATTTCATAAGAAGATCCGTACTCAAGACTCTTTCAATATTCTTAATGATGCCTTCCGGCATCAGCATCCTCTCGAACAGCGCTATCTAAAATGAAAAATACATTATTGACATCTATAAATATAAGGAGTACAACACGTACAAATTCGCCGGGTGATACGGAAATTTTAATGTCCATTTCACACAATTGTTCTTCAGTTTGGAGAGGAAACATGGTTCTCGGTTCTTTAATATTGTTCTGATCCATTAATGATAAAAGGCTTACGTTTACTTTATTAAGAATGCCTAGAACAAACCAAAATATGGCCAATTATAAATAAAAAAGTTTATATTTTTAGTCTTGCTTACGTTGCACATCCTTCATCTGTCTTTTCATCGAATCTACACATGTATATAAATGGGAATAAGAATTAGAAAATACATTTGTATTGTGGATGAAAAACTTACTTTCCATTTCAGTCATTCGCCTATCCAGTTCATCTAAAAGACAAAAACATGATTGTTGTGTACGCTGCTGACATCATTAATGATGTACTACTTACTATGTGTTTTCAACATTTTCCTCTTTATCGCGCGACAGCATGGACGATCCGTAGCTAGGGGATCCATTTTTCGCTATATGAATGAAATATTTAATAATATAATTTGTACCACAAAAGGAAAATCAAGTTCCTCTTCATCAAAGTAAATAAAGCAATTACATACAATCTGAACATTTAAACATAATGAAATTATTCTTATTTTACTAATGTTGCTATTTTTTCTGTAACTGCGGGACTTTCCGGTGAAACTGTCTGCCTACATATGGGTCAGTCATCTAATACATTCAGTGAAATCCAAAAACCCGAAAATCCTTTTGAAAATGCTTAAAAGAAGTCCTTTTATTCAAATTGACCTGGCTGAGAACCCGCTCAGCCTCGGCAATGGTGGCCAGCTCTTTAAATCTCTGGATTCTACCTGAGTCACGGTATGGATTAACTTCCTTGAGCTCCCAATTTAAAATATGCACGTTTTGGTTTTGCAGTTCAATTTGGTTGATATTCTCTAAATCAAAGTGTTCCAAAACTGGAACGATGCATAGTTTTTTAATTTTGCTTTAGCAATTCATAATTTTTTGCAAATGTATGAAAATATAATTTGATACATAAAAACCCTGAAAAACGAGAATTCGATTTGAAATAAAGATAAATCAGCGTCTTCCCGCAATTAAAAAAATATATGTTTTCATAATTTAATTTTTAATAGTTTTGAATTAGAAATTAATCGTTGGTTCGGTTTTTTTAAATTCTCAAATATATTCTAATCTTAAAATAAAAATATTGCAAAAAGTCGTTTTGCATAAGGGTTAATGTCGTAAACATTTTGTCCGCGCTCAACCTCTTACGTCAAAAAACGAACACGCCATTATACAATAACAGAAGGTCTCGTCGGCTGTCGAAACGTTCGGGTTTTGGTCAGTGCGTGTTCGTTCTTTGACGGAAAAGGTTGTGTGCGGACAAAATTTGTACGATTAACCCTTATGCAAAATGACTTTTTGCAATGTGTGCCGCAGACATGTGGATGGCGTTAAATTTATAAAGGCACCAAAATGTTTGGAAAAAAGAGCGTTGTGGGAAGAATCGCTAGGATGCAAACTTGGCGATTACTCAAAAATTTGCGAAACGCATTTTAGTGCAAATCAGTGGAAGTTGAAAACACAAAGAGGCCAGACTTTTAAAAAAAGGCGACTGAACGAAGATGCTGTTCCACAGAGAGAGCCTGAGCTGATTAGTCAAAAATTAGGCTATGCCGATTCAAGCACGCAAACAGAGTAAGTTGAACGTGTTATAATAAGTAAGTACTTACAGGAAAATAATAAAATATCTTTATTAAAGGGACAATATACTAGGGTCAACAACGCTCATCGAAAATAAGAGCCTTAGGAAAAGGATTCGTGAGATGGAGAAGGAAAATTGTTCTATGCGCCATCAGCTGGAGGAATATAAGGAGTTGGAAATGTCTCTAAGCAACATTTTTACGGAGACTCAAATAAAAATATTGAAGAGCGGAGGAAAGCGAACAAAATTCAATTCTTCAGACATTTCTACTGCAATTTGTCTTCATACAGCGGGGCCTCGTGCATATAACCATTTATACAAAAAAGGATATCCCTTGCCAAGTCGAGCCACATTGTATAGATGGATAGCAGAAGTTCCTATTAAACCGGGTACCCAGGATGTTGTTATAGACCTCATGGACAACGAAGAAATGCTTGAAGTGGATAAACTATGTGTATTGTCTTTCGATGAGATGACGATTACTGCTGGTTCCGAGAATGATAGCTCCGCGGATGTTGTTGATAAGCCAAGTAATTACGTCCAAATGGCCATTGTTCGCGGTTTAAAAACATCTTGGAAACAGCCAGTATACTTTGACTTTGATGCTCAAATGAACGCGGATAATCTGAATGACATCATTAAGAAGTTACACAAAAAAGGTTATCCCGTAGTCGCCATTGTCTCGGACCTAGTCCCTAGCAATCGAAAGTTATGGACACAGCTCGGCATATCCGAGAGTAAGTTTGATATAACAAATAATTAATACGAGTTGAAAAAATTATATAAGTTTTGTTTTAGCAAAAACCTGGTTTACCCATCCAGCGGATGAAAAACTAAAGATATATGTTTTTTCGGATACACCACATCTAATAAACTTGGTCCGTAACCATTATGTCGACAGTGGATTGGTCATCAACGGCAAAAAATTGACCAAGGAGACAGTCCGACAGGCAATTAGCCACTGCGCTAAGTCTGATGTGTCAATTAAGTTAAAAATTACGGAAAATCATTTAAATGTTGGCTCGCTCGGTAAACAACAAGTTAAATTTGCAACTCAATTGTTTTCAAATACAACAGCGAGTTGCATTAAACGATGCTACGAGTTGGGGTATGAAGTAGACAACGCTTGCGAAACCGCAGATGTGTTCAAAGTTTTCAATGACTGGTTCGACATTTTCAATTCAAAATTGTCAACATCCAACTCCATTGAAACGGCACAGCCATATGGGAAGCAAATTGAAGTCCAACGAGCCGTTTTGAATAAAATGTCGGAAATTATGAGCACGGATATTGTTGACAAAGACCATGGGCTGCCTTTCCAAAAAGGAATCTTAGTCAACAATGCATCCCTTGATGGTCTACTTACAAATCTGGGAAAGAACTATGGGATAAAATATATATTAACAAGTCGCCTTAACCAAGATAATTTGGATACATTTTTTGATCCTATCCGAGCTAGAGGCGGACAATATGACCATCCAACTGCTCTTCAGTTTAAGTGCAGGTTAAGAAAATATATTACAAGTATGACAAAATTAACATCGACAACTAATAATTGATTTTAACAATAAAGAAATTGCATCTTTCTAATGAGTTGGCTGAAAATAGGAGTTTCATCTGTGTGGATTAAGTCTCTCATGAAACTCATGAAACCTCCTATCCAGTTCGTAAAGAAAATTTAAGAATTTGAAATAATATTTTTCACTTTTGTTTACGACAATATTAGTTTAGGTATAAAAGTTTTATTTTAAGATTAAAATATATTTTAAAATTAAAAATCTTTACAAAAGATTGTCTTTGAACAAACAGAAACATCGATTAATTTATAGTTCAAAATTATTAAAAATTAAATTATGAAAATAAATTCAACTCTTTTTATTTTTAAAGGCAAATAAAAACCCCTCGAACCATCTAAGGGTTAATCTACTTATTCTATCGTCGTTTCGTTCGCACTTACTAGGCTGAGCCCATTTCGCAATTATTGTTTTGATTGTAGAGGTACCAGATTTTTTCAGACGAGACTTCCTTCTGTTATTGTATTATGGTTCAGGTAGCGGTCAGATTCTAAGCACCAATATGGAATAAAACTGTCAGCCAATAAGGCCATGGCAAAAAAAACAAATTTCTCTCGGCTGACATCGTAGCGGACCAGCACTATGAATACGGCATGCCTTAGGCATGAATTCCCGTCCCTCATGTTAGGCAAGAAGAAACGAAATAATCATAATAGGACTGTGGTTCCAGCATGACTTTCAGCCGTGCATTATATTTAACAACAACACGATAAACGCTCATTACCGCAATTTGATATAATTTAATTATTATTAGCAGCGCTGTTATGTATTTACCTTTTTAGATACACGTGCACTTATTTATGGAAGCAATAAGCAACATTTATATGCATACCACTCAGGAAAAAAACATCAACAAAAATAAACTGGCAAAAACTGTCGAGCGTTGCCGACGTTAAGCATTCCTGAGCTGTGCTCAGTCAGGCAACATTTCGGCAGCGGAAACTCTTCATTCCATGGTATAACAAGGGATGGCACCTATAATAAATGACATTTTCATGCCATAGTGTACAGCATGTGTTCAGTCGAAGCCTCATATTTCCATTAGGTGGCAACTCATTGCAAAAAACGCTTAAAAATACCAAACTTAACATTTAAAATTTAAAGTAAATACTGCAAGTTGCAGTGGTAACCTAATTTTTAAAGTCATAAATTCTACAATACTGAGGTTAAATTTGTAAAATGTAATCATAAATTCATTTAAATCCCAATAAATTTTTTTTTTTTTTAAATTAATAAAAACACGCAACACAATCAGCTTCTTGTCACTTGGAATTAGTGCTGTTGATTGCTGATTGCTATGACGGAGTCTTCCCCATATTCTTCACCTAATATCTTAACTTAGCTAAATTTAAAATAGTATAATTATATTTATTTATGTAATTTACGAATAATACAATAATGAATTATTGGAGTAATATATAGGTTTCCCATGCTCGAATTGATAAGAATACTACCAAAATAGCGTGTGAATTCAAAAATGGTCAATGTGTTCTTGGTTTCTTAAAATTCCCAAGTGGTTGTGGTGAGTGTTATGTCAGGGGCAGATCGATGGGCACTGAGAATCTAAGACTATACTTCACAGGATCATTTCTGTAGTCAGTCTTCACTTACTTTCACACTAAATGAAAGCCTCAAACACCCGCGTTGATGAGATAGATCGTTTTATTCGGCAGCGTGAGGATTTGTGTGATGCTCTTTTGCGTTGAGACTTCGGTCGCATCGTATTGTGAGTGTTGCACTTCGATGATCGCTCGGTAACACGAATAGAACGAATTCTGAGTGGTGTTCCAATTTTAAATGAATCAATTTGAAAATTAAAATTTAAGTTACCTTTAAATGCGTACGATGCGTTCATTTGAGTGAAGCATTTTCTGTAAAAATTATGACCGCACGCAAATATGTAATTTAAAATATTTGATTTTAATTTAAGACATTAAACTGTTCCAAGATAGATAGTTCTCAGTTTGGGTTTTTTTTTCAATTAATTCCTGACTGCAGTGGAATGCCTCTGAGATAATCTGAATATCTGCCTAGATCTCAATACAATTGAATTTGTTTTTATTATTATTTGTTAATTATTTTTTTACTATTATTCACCGATATTTTACAATGAAGAAGAGTACAACATAAATTGGGAATAATTTTTGTATTTATTTAAATTTAATGAAAAAAAACCTTTGTTTTCTGACCAAAATCTTGCTAAGTTAATTCGTCCGAATTTTGTGTCAATGAATCGTTTGCCTCCATTATACTTTTACGTGATTTCAATTTATACGCACGGGTTTTGACCCTTGAAAAGGCCGTTCGCATGTTCTTCTTATAATCATTAAAATTCCGATCGATTGATGTCGTGGCCTCTGAAAATATATAAATTTGAAGTTTAAACTTTAACGTTCATAATGTAAATAAAATAATCAAACTTACCATACAGAACTTTATTAAGGTAAATATATTTATCAAAAGCAATTTTATTGGAGGTTCCGTGAAAATTCATTTTTAAAACAAGTTCTCTAGAAATAAGCTTCTCAAGATTCCTGATGATGCCTTCCGGCATTAGCATCCTTTCAAAAAGGGGTATCTGAAATGGCGAATACACGGCTATCTGAAAAGTTCCAATATTAAGGAAAAGTTTGCTTACATAGGTGCTTGGAGACTCGCTAATTTTCTTGTCAATGTCAGCCAATGCCTCTTCGGATTTAAGAGGAAAAGTGTTTTTTGGTTCCGATACTTCTTTCATATCCATTAAGATTTTAATATGTTCACTTGCCTTAAATAAATTGCCTAAACAACATTTGTAAGATTTATGAATTGGATTAAAAGTACATCGACTTACGTTGCAACTCTTTGAACTGTTTATTCATTGTACCTAGATCAATTGAGAAATATTAAAATATTGTCGGAACACGTGTAAAAGAAACGTACTTTCAAGTCCAGCCATGCGCTTTGCCAGGTTATCTTAAAACAAAACAGGAGAAATAATTTTGTGTACATTGATTATGGTTTTATGGACATTACTTACTTTGCATATCCAACATTGAACTCTCCATTACCAGACAGCAGTCGTGATTATCGTCGTCGTCGAAGGGATCCATTTTATTAGATGACTAAAATAATTAATGCCAGTAGTTAACTTGTTGTAAATACAAAATGATGATGATAATGCTAACATAAAGGGAAATATAAGTTTAATTTTTATTATAGTTGAATTTATTAAAATGCAAAACATTCGGTCAAACTCTTGCTCTTATAATTTGTTTACAATTTAAGGCTAACAAACAACCGGACGGCAAGCCTTGTCGTTATTTACAGGTAAGCACCAATAATTTCAGCATAGAGCACAGGTAAATTTTCACAATTTATATTACCTTTGTTGCAGATTGTTAGATACTTTTATTTACAACTTCAAAGCAGCATCTAGACGCAGCACATTGTAAACAAAACTGCTAATAAACACAGCTGTATAAAATAAGGGTTGCCGGACCGTCCAAACTTTCTGAGTTGCGCTCGATCCGGCAGCAATTCGGCAATCGAAACTTACAATTGCCGAGTCTACAATCAATTATGGCATCGCTAAACTACATACATATGTATATTAATTGAAAAAAACTGTAAATATTTGTATTCATTTAATGCCATTGCAAACTCAATATAAAATATACAAAAAAAATACTAACCTAAAAATTCCATAAATTTATTATTTCCTACTATTATTTTTAATTTTTACATTTTTAAACAGCAAGCATTTGAATTTGTTGCACGACAATGTATGTAGCATTGCAGAATACATTAAATAAAATGAAGCACCAGTTGCCTATTATATAATAAAGGGAAATCACAAAGCAATCAGCTTTTTGTCATTCGTAATTTAATGCGTTATAATGTTGATTGTGATAATATTTACTTGTATACAAAATTAATAAATTTGTATAATTTATTAACGAATTTCAACATTATATAAAATAATAGATATGTAGACATACCAGGCGTTAACCAAAGTAACATACAAATCAAACATAAATATACATATGTATGAATATACATTCCGCACATTATGCGTGCCGCTAAGCAATACCAATGTATTTTTGTAGCTGATTTCTTAGAATTCCCAAACGGTTTTGGTTCGTTTTGTATCAGCAGTGGCTCGATGGGCACTGAAAATTTAAGACTATACTTCACAGGATCATTTCTGTAGTCAGTCTTCACTTACTTTCACACTAAATGAAAGCCTCAAACACCCGCGTTGATGAGATAGATCGTTTTATTCGGCAGCGTGAGGATTTGTGTGATGCTCTTTTGCGTTGAGACTTCGGTCGCATCGTATTGTGAGTGTTACACTTCGATGATCGCTCGGTAACACGAATAGAACGAATTCTGAGTGGTGTTCCATTTTTAATTAAATCAATTTGAAAGCAACATTTTTGCTTAGGCTATTTAATCTGATCACAAAATATAAGTTAATGAAAATTGCCCTAGAGAAACTGTGTGCAGAATGAGTATAGTATAGGGATGTCGAATATTTTTTAAATATCGTATCAACGATATTTTCGTTTTAAAAAAAATTCAGAATGATTTTTAATATATCATATAGAAAAATCGATATATCGATATTTTTGATATTTTTTTCCTCCTATTTAAAAAAAAACTAATGTGCCCAAAACAAAAAAAGAAACTTAATATAATTTGTCATTTCAATTTATATTTTATTTATATTTTTTTAAGGTTTTGGTTTTGAGAGATTTTAAAAATACACGTTGCTTCACGTGTAAATCCGTCATTCGGCTGCGAGTGTCGCAAGCAACGCACTTTATGGCGGATGCCATAAATTTGTTGTATTTCCACTTGTTTTAATTGATTTTAAACACAAATTACATTTGGCTATGCCACCTTTCAATATTTCATAATTTTCTTTAATTGTCTTTGAATCCATTTTTCCACCACTTCAAAACCAATCCCGCTTTCACAAAAGTAGATCAACGAGTGACCAAAGTAAAAATATCAAAAAAAAATATCATATCGACGATATTTGGGCAAAAAAATATCCCGATATAAATATATCATTTTTAGGAAAAAATATCGATATATTGATATTTTGATATATTATCAACAACCCTAGTATAGTATTAACACGAACGTTTCACATGTTGCGATTTCTGGTCGATTTGCAGAGGTTGCGAGTTACGCGTAGACTTTTTAGGGGGTTTGCTGTTAATTTAGCTTTTTTTTTCAACCACTGTAAATCAGAATTATATTTTATTACATTCTTCGCCATTAAATTGTAAAAATCACCATATTTCCTTACATTACTTTTGACAGTTTTACTTTATTAGCTTCACTCTAAATTTATTGTTATATTCGAATAAAATAAGATAAATTTTAAGCTTAAATATATTAGGTTTATGGACATTTTTCAAAATGGTAAATCTAGACCGAAATAAGCTAAACTGATACACAAGGTGACTTACGAAGTATAAAACAAAAGTAATGGTTTAAATAATTCGTAAATTTTATAGTAGTTTAATATAGCCGTTATATCTGCTTAATCAGTCTCTATTAAAAAAGTTTAAGGTTTGCAAACAATTTCTAAAAATTTTCTTCAAACATATTAAAGAACAAAATTCTCTATTTGCAAGTAAAATTGCAATTGAACTGAGTTTTTTTTAAAGATCTTCATGTCTTTTTGGCCCTTACACGACTTATATAAAGTATTCCCAATTATATGTATTAAGTTTCATCCTTTTCGAGTTTCATTTTTCTCCTGATGCAATTTGTTTTATGAACACGATTTTTTACCCTTGCAAATGCCGCTCGAATGTTTTTTTTATAATCGTTGAAGTTCCGATCATTACTTGTGGTGGCCTCTGAAAATGCATTTTAAAGTTAACTTATTTATCCAAACATGTATAATTATTCGCTCTCACCATACAATATATTATTTAAATGGATGTATTTATCAAATGCCTTCTTTGTACCGCTTCCAGCAAAATTGATTTTCATAAGAAGGTCTCTAGTCATGATTCTCTCTATATTTTTAATCATTCCTTCCGGCATCAGAATCCTCTGAAAGACAGGCAACTGAAATTGAAAACACACCATTGTTATCAGAAGATAATACATATATATGCCTTAATTATAAATATGCTTACATAATTGCTTGGCGACTCTGCAATTTTCATGTCAATGTCGCGCAAATCCTCCTCAGTTCTTAGAGGAAAGACTTTTCTTAGCTCAACTACATTTTTTACATCCATTAAGACTGAAATTTGTTCAGTTGCCTTGCTAAGAGTGCCTAAACAACGTGGAATTTAAAATTTGGAGTATGGTAAATTGATTTTAATTAGCTTTGACTTACGTTGCAGATCTTTAATTTCTTTTTTCAGTGTATCTGTTGAAGAATGAGAAATTTAAAGTTTGTCGTAATATGAAAATAAAGAAACATACTTTCCATATCAGCCATTCGTTTTTCCAATTCGTCTGAAAATAGCAGAAATATATATTACTATATATTGTGCATTGTTTATTTATTTTATGGACACTTACATTGCATATTCATCATTGAGGTCTTCAACTCCCGACAGCATTCGTGATCGGCATTTTCCTCGAAAGGATCCATTTTTATTATGGGTTCCATTTTTGTTCAATTGTATAAATAATTAGAAACCTGGAAAAATTCAGTTTATAAGAAGTTATTGGTGATGTCTATAAGTGCATCGCTATGAATAAATACTCAATATTAAAAGAACATAATTCATGTCTTTATTATTAACTGTCTCAAAATTAAATGAATTGTTTATTTAATTGCAAACTACATATATTAACTGTTAATTGACGACTGATGGCACCGCATTTTCGCAATTCAATAATCAGATTTGTTTTTTGCACTTTACGCTATGTCAATAGGCACCTTTGCGCAGTTACAAACTTTTCTATAATATGCGTAGATGTAATAAATCACAACATCTCTGCGCTACATTTAATAAACAAAACTGCAAATAAACAAAGTAAATAGATAAAGTAAGAGTTGCCAGACTTTGCCAATTCGTCGATAATATGGATGGCATCCCTGACCGCTAAACAGCTGGTTTGCATTGACTACCACGTTTTTCTGTAGGTTGGCAACTCTAAACAAATATAAAATTAAATTAAAATCAGCATGATCTAGAACTTAGTTCTTATAGTTTTAATTAAAATACATATACTCCATTAAGAATCACTTTAAATATGGTAGAAAATCTTACAATTTCTTATTGATGATAGTAAAATATTTGTAAAACGGAAAGCAAAGAATCTTTTGACACATGCAAAATTAAATGATTTATTATTAAATTGGAAGTTGTATTAATAGTATAAAAAATATTAATTATATTAGTATTCATTTTAAATTTGCAATTAATAAATTAATTTGTTTCAAATGTGAAATTCATATTTAAGATCATATACATATGCATGTAGTTCAGCTCTGACACATCCAATCAGTTCTACCTTGTTGTTATTCGCGTTTAGTTCTTATAATTCTCAAGTAGTTTTGGTGTGTGTCTTATCAGGGGCAGATCGATGGGCATTGAAAAATTAAGACTATACTTCACAGGATCATTTCTGTAGTCAGTCTTCACTTACTTTCACACTAAATGAAAGCCTCAAACACCCGCGTTGATGAGATAGATCGTTTTATTCGGCAGCGTGAGGATTTGTGTGATGCTCTTTTGCGTTGAGACTTCGGTCGCATCGTATTGTGAGTGTTACACTTCGATGATCGCTCGGTAACACGAATAGAACGAATTCTGAGTGGTGTTCCCATTTTAATTAAATCAATATGAAACAACGTTCTTCAAAAAAAACTTGTAAGAGAAAAGTTGGCTTCCAAAAGAAAGTGTAAAAGGTTTGACAATATTTGTTTCCTAACATTTATCGTAATTCAAAGATTTTCGCAATTTTTGAGATGAAGATGGTTTTGATGCATGTATTTGAAATTTTAAAACTAAAACTAAGATTTCTCAATTGACTTTTGTATTAAATTAGTACGGATCAAAAAAATATAAAAAGTGTTTTGCAAAATTCATTCAATTCGTACAAATGTAATTCATTTTAACTTAAAAACAATCTTGCATCAAGTAGCATATTAATATCAAGAAGATAATTTCGCAATTATTTCGTAGTATTTTTATTATTATCGCATTGACATCTTCCGAAATAATTGTTATAAACTAATTTTGTGTTTCGGATTGCCAAACATGTATGCCCCTAAAAGTATACCAATTTGTATATTAATACGTACTTGCAAAAGTGTTACATAAAATTAAGCGCACAGAACATAAACGCATGAAGTTTGAGACGATTGTATAAAACTGGGCAATCACAGCATTTTTTTAGCAAACTAAAAAGGCTTATCAATTTCAAGCTCCGCTTTAAATAACGGAGAGGGAGGAGAATATGTAAATGAACTCAGAACGAAAAGAAGGCAACATACCCTACAGACTTGCCTTTTAGATTTGTACTTTCACCAGCTACCCACCACAAATATAAATTTGTAATTATTATATATCAAATATTGTTGAAATGTTGTATATTCAACATAGTATAATATATTAAACATAGTAACAGAGGCTATAGGAAAGTAGCGAAGTATAATTTATTTCCTACCATAACAAAAAGTGGAAAAGTATTCAACATAGTATAATATATTAAACATAGTAACAGAGGCTATAGGAAAGTAGCGAAGTATGCTTTATTTCCTAAAATAACAAAAAGTAGAAAAGTTTTTTAAACATTTTACAAAGTCTGCTGATGGGATATACATATAGTGAATATCTCGTTTCTCTTTACTGATAGAAGTTTGCTGTTTGTTTACGCTAATTACTTCCCGCACTAACTAATCGACAGTATTAACCCACTTATTACGTCTCTTATTCGGCGTTAACACGACAAGACCATTGAAACATAATGGAAGTTTCTGGTTCAGATTTGGATTTAAAAATGCAAACAACTGTTGCTGACGTCTCGTCTTTGGCAACACTTTGACTTTGACGCGTTTTTCATTTCTTAGCTGCAACGAAACCGCAACCGTTTAACAGTCAGTGGCAGCTCCATTTCATTGATTCATTCAATGAAACGTCATAAATGCCCCACGGATTTCGTTTTGGTTAATATACCCTGTTATAAGATGCTGCTGTTTGACCGCAGTGTTCGATAAAATTTCATGTTTTTCAAATCAATTTCCAATAATTAATGAAGAATTAGAAATAAATGTAAAAATTAATTGTCTTTCAGGTCAGATAGACAGGACAACTTAAAATGGATATTTTATAATTGCATTTTAATTAATTCAAAGAAAGTTCTAAAAACTTTGTTCCTCTATGATATCGTTTTTTATTAGTGAAGTACAAACTTTGAGAGCATCCAGGATATCGCGCTGTGCAGCAAATAAATTCGCGATCTGCGGATGACAACTACGCGTAGTTGAAATTTACGACTGCTGTTTGGTTAATCAGGTAAACGAACGGTGTTCGGTCGCTTCATTCGTTTTGCAAATCAGATGCAGCCTGCAGTGTTAATTAATTGAAAGGCAACCAGCAAAACAAGTGGCGTAGACGAAAATGCGCATACGCAGCGTGGAACACGCGCGTTCAATGGTCTCCTAACCGATGCTCGATGCTCGATGCATTCGCGGAATATGCGAAGCATTCGCCGTCGAAAATTCTTCGCATTGGGCAATTGGCAAAACCAAAAGCGAAAAGCACAACTTCAACGGCTGCGCCTTGGATTTACTTTTCATGCGATGGTTAATTAGACGCCGAAGTTGACGACGTTGACGGCGCCGTCGACGGAGCAGCAGCAGCAGCGTCGTCGTCGTCTAAATCTAAAGCATTTTGCACTAATTTGGAGAGCGAGCTGCCCGATTGCCAAATGCGTTCGTTTTGGCTGGCTCTAAATAAAGCAACTAGGAGGCGCCTTATAGTGCGCATGTGGTTGAATGGCAATGCACAATTTGGCATCATAGTTTACAACCCTTCTCTTGCCAACCGATCAACTGGCCACTTATCATATTGGCATAAATTAAATGTAGCGAGCGCTCTGGAAAAACGCTTAACCACTTTTCGCCAGCGAGTAATTTTCACGCTATCTAACACTTAAAAACTGGGGCAGGCATAAAATCTTTTATTTATAAACTGGCCACTGGATATGGCACACAGTTTGTCGGCACTTGTGCCGGCAGCTTGCAATTGTTATATTGACTTAATATTTGCTAATAGATTTCACATAAATCACATTCTTGTGGCATGATTTATGCGCGATCTGCTGGCACAGGTGTCTGTCTAAGTGTCTGTCCAGTTTGCTCGTGTAGCCGGGGCACCACTCGAGAGGAGGCTTTAGCATCAGCACCTCGCGACTCGCTGCGAAATAAATGCCACGTCACTATCGCTTTTCGAGCCTAACACATGCGTCAGACACCGGGTTGGATTTGGCCTCCTTTTCAAATGAATTAATATTAATCGATGCTTAATTACGTTAAACATCGACCATCGAACTGATAATTCCATAATTATCGGCGATTATCAGAGTGCGTGACAAGCAATGTGTGCATATCAATCAGCTTTTGCCAAGGTGCACAGAATTTAAAGGGACTTTTAGATAATAACATTATTTTTATCTATTGCTATAGGTATTGAAATAATTACATCTTGTACGCGTTAAAATAAAATTTGATACATACACTTCTTGTGGCGTGGATGACCTTTTCTGGAAATGCCCATTTAGGTGCTGTGATGGATGCGTGAGGATTTTGCCAAATATCAGAAATGAACACACAAGGGTTAAGAGCAGATCGAGAAAATCCCACGAGCTGCTTGCTGTCATCGTGTTGTACTCTGTTTAAAGTCATGAGTGTCCGGCGTGGCTGGGCAACATTTGTATGTAATGCAGTCATAATAATAATAAAAGCAATAACAACAAACAGAAACAGCACAACTCTCAATTTTCAGCATTAAACACATACGAATTTGGTCAAATGCGGCATGCTGCGGCATTTTGGCCTGGTCAGAGCAGCAGCCGGAGTCTCAGACGACGGCAGAGACAAAAACCAAAATCTATAAAAGATTGTTGATTTTTTTCCTTTGATTTTTGTTTTTCGAATTGTGATGATTATGTATTTGGCAACGGCGATATTTATGCAATTTTCGGCTGCGTCAAATTGTTAACGTTTCTCGGCGACGCCACAGACTCTGAGCAGCTGAGAACAATTAGACTAAATTCTCGCCGAGATTCCGCGCATATTGACAGCACAATATGTTAGCCAATTGGCTGATTAATTAAGGTGTTATCGGAGAAGGTCACCCGAATTTGGGTAAATGACAAAACATGTCGAATTCTCATTAAATTGCTGCTTTCTAATTGGAAATCCCGAGCGAGCAAGCTAGCTATTGATTGACCCGACTCTGACTCCGACTCCAAATGCATCAAGCCAGCATCGGTAGTCGGACACTAGACAGTCAGGCTGGTGGCCGCCGCCGCCGCCTTTGACGACAAGTGGTCTGCCTTGCCGAGCTATCGGAGCCGTTGCGTCATCGCCTCATCGGACAGCAACAACAAGAATCGCAGTTGCAGTCACAGATTGTTGTCGACGCATCGTGGAGCGAAATACGTTGAAAATAAGCTATACTTGGTCAAATAGCCAACCAAACCAACTGAGCCTATTCTGCATTTATGCCTCATAAAATAGTTTCTAGAATACTTTCTATGTTTCATTTTCAGAAATTAGTTTGACAATAGATATTATTCTGCGTATCAAAACTCAATATTCTAGCTTTAAAATTAGGGGGCGGAAAGGGGCGTAGGGCGTAAAAGAAATTTTGTATAGCTTCGAACTAAAATTAACTTTGTTCCGAAAAATTTAAAATTAGCTTATCGGTAAATAACCCACTATATTTTTATTTATAATTTTTATTTTATTAATTTTTATTGTAACATTTATTAGACAATTATTTTGAATAGAAAAATTTAAAATTAGCTTCTAAGTAAATTTGTATTTATACATTTTGTTTTATTAATTTTTATTGCAACATTTATTAGACAATTATTTTGAATTGATTTTTAAACAAATAAAATAAATACATATATGTATTTTTCAAATATGTAATTTTTTGAATTGAAAAAAGTGTTGTTTACTGTGATATGAATTACAAAAAAAAATCGGTTTTAATTTAATCGATTGATAATTTTTTTCGATACAATAAAATTCGATACGAGAACTTGCCCCACTGTGCCCAGTTGTTGTCGATGTCCACTTCACAGATACTTCACAAATTGGTGCTGTTTGTGGCCCGCTTTGTTGACGCTGAACGTCGAGATCGGAATCGAAATCGCAATCGAAATCGTTGCCTGGGCATCTAGATGGTCGTCTGTCCCCTCTAAACAATCTACCGTCCCTGTTCCACCGATTCGTCTACTGTCGTCCGATTCGAGCCGGCTGCGTGGCCCGTTGCACTATAAAAGTAACGCAATGCACGCAATGAATTTACAGTTGCAATTCTCAGTCAACGACGCCAAGACAAATAGAAAACAAACAAAACACAAACGCTTCAACATGAAACTTTTGGTGAGTTGCATGTGAGGACATTCTAAACATCAGCTTCATCTCGATCTCGATGTCCTTGCTCACTCCATCTAGATTCTGTGCACTTTGTTGGCTGCCGCGAATGCTGCTCCCGGCCTGCTCGACTACGGCTTGGGCCACACTGCACCAGCCATCAGCTACGGCCATGCTGAGCCAGCCATCAGCTATGCCCACGCCGCACCCGCCATCAGCTACGCTCATGCCGCTCCAGCGGTCACCTATGCGGCTGCTGCGCCAGTCATCAAGTCCTATGCGCCAGCCATCAGCTATGCTGCTCCCACGGTCGTCAAGTCCTATGCGCCCGCCATCAGCTATGCTGCTCCGGCTCCAGTGATCAAATCGTATGCTCCTGCCATCAGCTATTCAGCGCCCACAGTGATCAAGTCGTACGCTGCTCCAGTGGCCGTCGCTGCACCGGTCGTCAAGGCTGTCGCTGCTCCTGCCACCAGCTACTCCCACTTCAGTTCGGTAAGAAGAATTCTATGATCAATTATAGAATTAATTACCGATTAATTAACGACTTTATCAAATCGAAAATTCTGCAAACAGAAACATTTTTACTTAGACTATTTCGTGAACCGGTTTATACAGTACTTACCTTCTTCATATCACTCACTAATATGTTCTTGTATAAAAGAATATTTCAGTAGGAACTACTTAGGAATATTATTATTATAAAATAGTTTACTTTTACGGCCTTCATTAATCACCTTTGATTCTACTCTACTCTTCACAGGTTGTTTCCCATGACGCGCCCATCATCAAGTCATACGCTGCCGCACCCATTGTCAAGTCCTATGCCGCTCCAGCCATTAGCTACGCTGCTCCAACTGTCGTCAAGTCCTATGCCGCTCCAGCCATTAGCTACGCTGCTCCAGCTGTCGTCAAGTCCTATGCCGCTCCAGCGATCAGCTATCAGCCAACTCTGCTGAAATCTTATGCCGCAGCGCCTGCTCTGTCATATGGTGGATATGGTGGATACGATGATCACTATGGCTACCATTAAGTTCCCCAGAACTGAGCTTGAGCAGGGTTTGATCGCAGGTGTGACAGGAAAGCGACAGGAAGTGTTAGAGTGAGAGCAGGAGTTAGAGAAAAAGAAAGTGAGAAAGCATGAAGTTGACAGCGGCACGTTTTTTTAAATTATTCCCAAGTTTCGAATATTCTGTATTTATTTAAGGCTCAATCATTGCAAATAAAGAAAATTCAATTTTTCAAATCGCCTTTTGTGTTAATTGTGATGGTTTATTGTTAATTCATACCTCCTTTTTTTGATTTGCGAAAGTGCAAGCAAGAGAGAGAGAGAGATAGAAATTATGGATTGACAGCGCAAAATTTTAAATTATTTCCATGTATTGCATTAAATGTACTTATTTTAGTGTGTACATTTTGCAAATATAACTAAAGATAATCAAAATTCGACACTAGTGCTTCAACAATATTTTTAAAAGTTCGTTACTAGACACCTCGATAGAAATATACCAACTTAAAACGCAATGGACAATGCGATCCGATTAGTTATCGATTAAGCAAATGGCTGCTCGATATCGATGGCAAGGTCCGTGCAGCTTCAGTTGTGCTTGGGCTTGCAACGAACGCTGAACGTAACGGAAGATATGACTAGTAATACATTCATTAAATGGCTTATCAGCACACTGATGTGGCTGGCGCTGGCTCAGCGTCCGGTCGCAGCGAAGAGTCGCTACAATATCAGTTTCGCCCAATTGGATACATGCGATAGCATCGACATTGACACAAGCCACGGATATGCATACAAGGATTTCTTCATGGTGCACGCTTTGGACAACAACAACATCAAGGATAATGAGCGACTGCATTTGAAATTTTATGTACTGACCAGCATGGATGCTCATATCTTGCTTTCAGTTACGAGTCATCCCCGGCATATGGATCGGGTATATGAAATCGGTAAGTAATCGCTGTGATCTCGGTATCAATTCCGGAATTCCAACCACGCTCTCTTGCAGTGATTGGGGCAGGCGGAAATACATTTTCCGCCATCCGGACGAACATGGGCATGCGACGGGTCTCCACAAATCAAGATCCGCAGCTCTTATCAATCTACGAGCCAACGCCAATTGAAATTGTGCAAACAAAGGGTGAGTTTTAGCTCTTAACAGATCGGTTTGAAACATAAACAACAAATTATAAGAAAATATAATTAATATTAAGTAATACGAAATAAATAATAAATTTGTACCAACTTCTCTTCATAGATGGTGACATATCGGTTTATATCCCTGGCTTCAAAACGGAGCCATTGCTGCATTATCTAGACGTATCGCCGCTGACCATCAACTACATTAGCTTCAGCACCTTTGGCACGAATAGTGCTCGTTGGTTTTACGACTGCGCCTTTGATGGATACTGTAAGCATCATGGACATAAGAAAATATCTTTTTTAATTCCAAAAATAATAATAATAATATCGCTTTGTTCTTCACCGTCACAATAGCCAATGAAATGGAACAGGAGCAGCGGAAACAATCATACGAGGATCAATTGTTGAGCGTGCTCATCTACCAGGGTCAGAACAGCAGTCTACCCACCAATCTGACCGAGATCAAATTCAACTTTCAAATGAGATCGCTAGCGTATGATCAGCCCAGTGCATTGTTGAACACACGAATGCAGTTGGTGTTGCACTGGAGCGATCCTCGACTCCGCTGGGAGCCAGAAAGCTTTGGCCAAATTAAGTCGTTTGTGCATCCACAACTTCAAATATGGTTGCCACAGATTGTGGCTCTTAAGTGGGTTGATCAATTGTGTGTGTCGAGAAACATATTCAACAGCTATGTACTTGCAGTGCTGCCTTGGATGGTTTCGGAGATGTGCTCAGGAACTACGAGGTGCGAGTGTATAGCAATGGCAACATCACCGTCATGGCCAGCAATCTGGAGCTGAGAACCTGGTGCGTGGACACGGCTCGCAATTGGCCCAATGAACGCCTCGATTGCGTCATCCAACTTGGTGTTGAGGAGAATAGCGGACACATTGATTTGATCTACGATCATCAGCAGCGACCTCTGGCACCCAATGAGCATGTGAACACTCCGTCCGGCTGGACATTTGTCGAAATTGCCGTCTCGCATGTGGAGAACTCCACGGACATGCGATATACGTCCGATGGCACGATCCAGATGATTTCGGGTGATGTCGTCATCGGATTTATTATACAGCGCAACAGTAGCTTCTACAAGCACGTCTTTGTCATGCCCCTGCTTGGTGAGTATTGGTTTTTGGGTAATAACCGAATTCTTCAGCCTGGGCTATATGTAAGACAGATTTTAACACATATTTTTCTTTGGTACCTGTTAGCGTGTCAGATCTTTATAGTGCTATCGTTTGTACTGCGCGGCTATCGACGTGGCGCCCTCATTCTCATTGTTCTCGTGCTGACAGCCTGGGGTCTGATGTACCTCACCCGCCAAGCCTCTCCCAACTATGTGCCGCCCTTGAGTACGTGTTTTCCGTTACATTTAATACATATGCATACTAGTTTAATCTATTGTTGCAGTGTGTGCCTATCAGCATATTATGCGTATTTCTATATATTGTTACTTGCTGCACATTGTCATCATATGGCTGGAACGCTATCCGCCACGCGACATGCCAAATACTTTCCTCATGGCCATAATAAACTCATCCCCATTGCGTCTTGTGCTGGGACTTCGCTTTTCGGATGTAAGCACTAATATGATATTTCAACTGCCTTGAATATTTTGTTTCACCATCTTTTCGCATAGGCAACGGAATTCTGCGACATGCAAACGCAGCCCTGGCGACAACTGTCCAAGATACTCAACAACCTTAGCTTTATTGTAATTAATATATGCTTCATTGTACTTGATGTTGTGCAACTTTCGAGCGTTTAAATAATTTCGTTTTTAAATCTATCTGAGTATTTTATATTATAGTCGACCCATGTATTATTATTACCTTTTTTACATACATTCAAATAAATCTTTATTGAAAAAAGAAGTTCAAAATGCGTACCCAAAAACCTTTGCCCTCTGGTTTATATATCTCTCGGATGAATAAGAGCTTAAAAAACTATTCAAAGGGTGGCGCCTTTTTACACACATTTTTGTAAGCCTGATACAGTGTAACCATGCTACACTTGTTCCTGCGTATATTCTGGTATATATTTTGAAAGTAAAAAGGTTTATTTCGAAATTTAAGTTGCGGTTACACTGCTGCTGTCTTGCATCGGTTTAATGTTTTTCATTTAAAACTAGCATTGCAATAAGTTTTGCAAATTACCAACACGAACTCCAGTCGAAACAGCTGACCCATTGGCCATGCCAGACGACACGCAAGATGCCAAAGCACAGAAATTGGCTGCTGCGCGCAAAAAGGTAAATGAATAAACCAAAAAAACATCGTGACGTGGACAAGAGCACGAAACATCAGTTTGGCCTCATATTGATTTTGATAATTGTATTGCAGCTGAAAGAGTATCAGCAGCGCAACAACAATAACGCTGACGAACCAGCTGGCACCAATACCAACTCATCAACCGTGAGCATTGCCAGCAATTTGTCGGAACGCTCCGACTGCGAGCTGAGCCTCAGCAACGGCGGCGGCGGCGTCCCAACACAACAGCTCTTCGAGCAAACGCCAGCTGCGCCAGCGACTTTAGCAACAACAGATGTGGCTGCATATTTTACGCAGTCGACGGCTACGCTGCCGCTGCTGGATCCCGTGGAGTCGATGGCCCCACCCATTTGGCCGCACAATGGCCAGAGCGATACCAATTTGCAGACAATTCAGGTGTTGATCGCTGAGAAGGCGCAGCTACACACGGAACTGACCAAAAGTCGGCATGTGTGTCGCGAACGTGAGCTGGAGCTGGAGGAGCTGCGCACCGAGCATGGCCAGACAACGCAACGCTTGGAGCAGCTGCAGCAACGCTATCAGGAGCAGCAGCGCAGCACCGAGCAGCAGCGTCTACAGTTTGCTGAGCTGCAGCAGAAGTTGCAGCAGACTTGTGCCCAAACCGAGGATCAGCAGACACATCTGAGCGAGCTTGAGGCCCAGGTGCAACAGCTGAACACACGCTATAACGAACTGCAGCAGCAGCATTCCAGCAAATGCAATGAGCTGGAAATGGCGCAGCTGCGTCTCCGTCAGCTGTCGGATGAGTCCAATGTCAATGCGGACAATCGCATTGAATCGCTTACCCAAACACAGTACATGTATGAGCAGCAGATACGCGATCTGCAGCAAATGGTCACTCAGTTGACCCAGGACAAGGATCAAGCGGCCATACAATACCAGAACTATGTGGGTAATCTAAATGAGCGTAATAGCGAGCTAGGCGAAGAGTGCGCACAGCTAAAGGAGCGGGAGCGTCAGCTGGTCGAGCATGTGGGCGGTCTAGAGCGGGAAATACAGAAAAATCTGGCACTTCAGGCGCAGTACAAGGAGGCAGCCAGCCAGCAGGCACAGCAAGCCAAGGAGCCGACGCCAGAGGTAAGTTATTTCATTTCTAATGGAAGGAGCTCAATAATAACCACGAACTTTCTTTTGCAGGCTGTGCCCAGCGCAGAGTTGAAAGCGCTGCAGGAGCGCATCAGTGACTTTGAGTTTGAGCGTCACGAATTCCAGCTAAAAATCAAATCACAGCATGATCAACTGCAGTTAAAAGAAGAGGAGTTCACCCAAATGCAGCAGGAATTGCATCGGCTGCAAACAGAGCAACCCGATCAGGTTAAGTTAATGGCTACCATGGAGTCTGACAAAGTGGCTGCCTCACGGGCTCTAAGCCAAAATGTTGAAATGAAACAGCAACTGGATGAGCTGGAGCAGCGTTTTGTTCAATTAACCAACGACAAAGTCGAGCTGGTTAATAAACTGGATGCCGAGCAGTTTGCCAATCGTGAGATGCGCACCAATTATGCCAGCATGGAGCAAAGGTTGCTGACGAACGAGGAGCGCTTCAAGTTTAAGGACGAGGAAATGATACGACTCTCACATGAGAATGTCGAACTGCAGCGTGCCCAGCTGATGTTGCAGCAACAGCTCGATCGCCTGCAGCACTATGAAGTGAGTGCAATAAGCTTTATTAACTGCAATTAATTAACAATTTTGCTTGCAGGCCAAGGCTTATCACAGCGAGGAGCCAAAGGAAGCAGCTGTAGCTGAAGTCACAGAAGGCGCTGTGGAGGCGCACGAACACGATCACCATCATCATGAGCACGCTCATGAGCACGGCGACCATCAGCACAACCACGAGCATGATCATAATCACGATCACGATCACGCTCACGAGCATCATCATTATCATGCCCACGAAGAGCACCATGCACACGATGATCACCATGCGCACGCTGAGCACTCGTCCAGCTGCAAGACGCCATCGTTGCCCACCGCTGAAGCTGTGGAAAAGTTGCAGTCACGCTTCACAACGCTGATCAGTCAAGTGGCTGATCTGACCGAGGAGAAGCACAGCTTGGAGCATCTGGTGCTGCAGCTACAGAGTGAAACGGAAACCATTGGCGAATACATCGCCCTCTATCAGACCCAGCGACGCATGCTAAAGCAGCGTGAGTACGAGAAGGCGGCACAGATGCGTCTGCTGAAAGCAGAGCGCGAGCAGCTGCGCGAAAAGATTGATGCGCTTAACAAGTTGGTGGGCAGCTTGGGATTGGCCACAATGTTGCCCACAGAGCAGCAGCAGCAACAACAACACGCAGCAGCAGATGATGGCAACGCAGTGGAGCAACAGCAATTGTTGCCACAAGGCGAGCCCGAGAAGGATAGCGAGAATTCGCAACAAATATTGCACAAGATACAGGGTATTATAAGTGAAATCAAAGAGAATACCGAACAGTCGCCTGCATCGATGTCCAACGCTGGCCAGGCTGAGCATGCCGTTGATCATTTGAACTGCTGCCTGGGCAAGTTTGAGGTGGTCTAATCCAAAGGAAATACTACTGTGCAACACATTTGTATTCGAAGTGCAATTACATATTTGCCAGCACAGCCTGCAACCGCGCCTGCGCTTTTCTGTAAAAACCAATTAGCATGCGTTTCTGCTTTGGCTCTTTCTCTGTAAATTATACACAGACTTTTTGTATATGTATGTTTCATAAATGTCCATTAATCAAATCGTCTTACTCCATACCATTATACGAATAAAATACGCAATACTATACGGTGTTATATGTTGATTATTTTCATACAAACAAGACAGGAAAATTAAAAACCAAAATCGATTAAAACATTTTTTAAAATACTTAAAATTAAATTTATTAAACGAGACATTTAAACATTGACAACATTTAGTTAAGTTGTTAAATTTTATTATAATTGGTTTGACAAATGTCAAAGCATTTTGTATCGTAGCAAAATTATATGCATTTACTATATGTGATTGGCAATTGGCTGTTCGATTAATAATCAATTTACATCTTCGAAATGTTAACTTTGCTAAAACTATAAAAAAGTACATAAGAAAACAGTGAATCGAATCTTAAACTACAATTTGGCCGATGTTTCATTACGCAGTTTTTGCTTATTGCTTGGTTCCTTCAGCGATTTGGGCCGACATGAACGGCTGGGACGACCGCTCAGGGTGAGTTCGCTGCTCGACTGCGCACAACTATCCTCCACGCAAATCGTGCTCTTTGTTTTCTTGGGCTTCGTTTTTGGAGCGGCGACGGCAACGACGTCAATAGATACTTGCTGCTCCAGACGGGGTGTGCTGCAAGCACCATTCTGATAAACATTTGGATTAAATGTGCTGAAACTCAATTTAGTGCGGCGTGGTGTCAGATTATCCCAATTGGGAGGCACTGTCAGATGTATGGGTGACTTTAGGTTATGGGCTTGTCTGACGAGTTCGATGCTTGGCTCCAAATTATCGCTACTAACTACATTAAGCTTTGAGGTGACCACTGATTTGTCACGCTTTATGATTGTCTTTGTAAGATCGACACTTTGGTTGCTTCTCGCTGGACTGCCGCGTGGTTTCTGGTTCTTTGGACTCGGTCGAGCCCCTGTGTTGGTAACATCGCGGAGTGGCAAAGATGATTCCTCTCTGGTATCGCTTACCACATGTATTTGTTCACTCTCGTCGATTTCCTCCGATGAGGATAATGTGCAATCCTCACTTTCACTCTCTTCGATTATCGATATTAGACCGCACTCAATTATGGGTGATGACAACACAGTGTGCTCTTCTTCCTCTCTTGCTTGATCCTCTATTGGCGAACTGGGCGAGCTCAAATTTGATTGAAGTTCAGCCAATCGTCGTGGCTCTGGAGTTTTTGTTTTTATTACCTCAACAGGGCTCTAAGATTGTTGTTAAATTTATTTCAAATATTAATGGTCGTAGTTTGATATCGCTGCTTACCGCTGGGAGGCTGGGAGTCTCTGCTTCAATGTGTGTATTAGGCGAGCGACGGCTTCTGCTGGGCGATATGGGAACACTTCTTTCTAATAAGATGCTGGAGCGACGAAATTCTGAGCAAAGTCTGTTGCTTTGGGTGCTCGATTTGGTGCTTCGGCCATTTTCCAAAGACCGTGACTGGGAGGGTCGCGTAGTTGTGAAATTTATGTTGATTTCTCCATTCAAATCCAAAGACTCTAAAAGATTATGGATAGCGACTTTTAATTTTGTTTCCTTATACTGAGCCTCGGCTAAACGTCTTTCGTGCTCTTCCATCAATTTCCGTTTGAGCATGACTTCCGTTTCTTGCATTTGACTTATAATTAATCGCTGACTTTGCACTTGAGCAATTAATTGCGCGTTAATTAATTTGTACTGTTCCATTTCGATAATCTAATCGTTTTCAAATTTTATACACAAACGATATAGACAAATTTGAGTTTGGCGTCTATGCCAATAAGAGTGTGACCACAATTTGCATTTCTGAATGTTGTAATTTACGCCACAAAGAAATATGCCAACATTTACTTAAGTAAATACCTTTTAGTATATCCCGTAAATGTTGGCCGGATAATTTTTGAGAAATAGTTATTGTGTAACCTTTAAATCATTGGAAACATAGTTAAGTTATTCCAAAAACAGATTTGTTTAAAATTTAAGAGATCTTGGAAATTATTAAAAAAGCTTAGTTTTGGTTGTAATTAATACATAAAGTCTTTTTGAACGAATGTGTTATGTTAATTAACATAACAATTGCCGTAACAGATGTTAGACACGGTTGAATTTTCTAATTGATCAATTATGGGAGAAACATCGATTCATCGATAATACCATCGATGTTTCTCCACCTCTAATCCCTGCACTTTCAATAAAAAGTCTGCGAAAACAAATGCGAATAAACAAACCAAATACAAGTGATGTGCTTAATAATTGAATGCATAAATTAATAAAATGCATCACGCCACTGATTACCATCATACACAATGTGCGTTTAATTGCTAATGCAACGGGCAGAGAAAGCACAAATATCGCAGTCGCAAGTCACTCGTGTATGAGTGCGTGTATGTGTATGTGCATGTGTATGTTCGTCCGTGTGATTGTGTGTGCTTAGTTAGTCAAATTCAGTTTCTTCGTTTTTTCGGCACTTATCACTAGAAAATTTCATTATGCATATTTTTACACTACAAAAATGAGCCTTATGATTTTAGAATAGTTGCAAAATCGACGAAACATCGAAAAGGACTGATTGTCGTCAAAGACTTCCGCCCGCTCACGTCAAAAACATTTGGCCAATGCAACGTTGTTGTTTTGTTTGTTGATGGCGCCGCAATTGTTTCACGTCGAGCTTCTTTGTTTCCCATTAATAGAAATTTGAGACCGCGAGTGACGCAAAATCCAAACGAAACGAAACGCAAAGTGCAAGTGAAGGCTTTCGCCTGCCATCAACAAAAACAGATTCAGTTGCGCCAGTTGAGTCCACCACACAACAATAACAAAAACAGCAACAGCAATAACAACAACAACAAATCAGCTGTCAAACCGCTTCAAGGTAAGTTTGTTTGTAAATTAACCCGTTTGGAGAGTTTTGTCTTAATTTTCTGTTGTTGTTTTTGCCAAGTTACGTGCTCAGACTTTGAACAATTTGTTGTTGTAAGAATGCAACTCGCTTTTTTATTTTCGATACCACATGTCCTTTGAAACCTATCGATAACCATACACTTGACTCTCCCAACTTACCAATAATCGTACACTTGACTCTCCAGACATCACGTACGCACACATACATACATACGTAGCTCGATCACTATTGGTGTCGAGCCATAGGCAGCCCCTATATCTTATCTGCAACTGGACAGCATGCCTATTAATTTCCATACACATGCTCAAATCCCAGCTAACCGTATCAGTTGGGGTTTTTTTTTTTCATTTTTTGGATAAGGTATATAAACAAACTTTAGTGGAGTCCCAGTTGCGAATTTACTTAGCTTATCAATATTAGAATAAATTGATTTCAATGATTTTTAACAATTGACAATTGCAGCAAACTAGTGTGCTGTGATTTTGTTGTTTTTTGGTTATCAGTTTGTATTTGTTGCCGTTTTAATCACATTAAGCAAAACGCTGCACGCGACAAATGACGAAAGCAGCAGCAGAGGCAGCAACAACAACAACATCAACAACAACAAAAACAATAAGAATTGCCCAGCACTGACCTACAAAAAGTGCAATGCGCTCTCGTCACAGACAAATTGCAATTGCTTTTTTACATGTACCAGGGGTTGGTTTTTAGTTGGGTTAGGCGCGAATTTACTCGCCCACAAAAGTACTTTCTGTGTTTGTTGCAGTTCAGTTGAGTTCCCGGGAGAACGTTGAACTAAGCCAAACACACCAACTAAATACAAATGGGCTGGAGAAACGAGGAAAAACTTCCAAAGAAACAACAATGAAATGAAATAACTTCAAAAGTTGCGAGTGAAATCTGATAACACGTCAGCTTGCGAATATGCATGCACTTATGCAGCTATTGACTATATGGCAATAACTTTTCCTACCATATATCTACAATATACTGTAGCATATCGTAACAACAATAATCTTAATTTTGACTTTAATATTCATCATTGGAGGGATATAGTCAACTTCAGAGTAGCTATAGTTTTATGTGTGCCACTCCATATGATGTAATTCAGTGTATTTCGAAAATTAAATCTATTGCAACAGACATTGACGACCTCAACCCAAAAATGATTAGTTATATTAAATTAATTATTATATGCCTTTACTTCGTCAACATTCCCTATGAACATTCATCTATGAATTTCTATTCTACCATTCCAAAATTTTTTTCTTTTTAATTTACGGCATTTCGTACGTGTTTGTTTTGTCTACTGAGATTGTGCTGCAGCCACACACACGGGTTCAATGTCATCGAGTGTGTCCTAGTCCAGGGTGTGGGGTTAGCACTGAGCAGCCAGGCAACAATCGATGCAAGGACTGTCAACGTTTCTATTGTTAGCAAACACCTCTCTCTCTCTCTCTCGCATGCATATAGTGAATAGAGGGAGAGAGAGAGAGCAAGCCTACATACGAGCACTTGTCACACAATTGGCAGTTGCATTGCACTCACATCTCAACCTTGTATGCGGCCATTTGTCAAGTGTTGTAAAATGCGAAATAAAAGCGATTCAATGCTGTCACACGCTGTTATACATGCAAATGGGGGAGTGTATGGAAATGTGATTCATGCAACATAAAATGCACTTCCTTATGGCAAACGACCTGCCCAGAATCGTTAAATGCAAACTTCGAATTACTTCACAAGATTAATGAAATATGTTCACAACTTTTGTACAAGGACAGCAAAAATGCAACGAACTTAAATAATTATATTTTATTTCATTAAAGATATTTATGTTTGCTCAAATTTCCTGCCTTTTTTGTGTTTAAACCTATTAAACCTACAACATCAACAAAATTTAGCCGATACCCTGCGGACGTATTGAAAACAAACATTTCTGCGCCTTTCGCTTCCTCAATGCAAATTGTGAGAAGTGAGTCATCGCATCGTTGATTGTTTACATCATTATTGTTTTTGTGATACATGTCATACATACTCGTATTCCTACATAAATACATACACACATATGTATCTACAGTGGCTCACACCTTATTTCGTGCAGAGGAAATGCCAACTTTCAAAGTCGAATATCTTTTGAACCAGGAGGAATTTGATAAAAATTTAAATGCAGTTTTGTTTAGCAGATATTTATTATATATGTAGGTACTTCATTGTTTTTCCTTTTTTCTAAATAACACTTAAAACTAAAAAAAACATAAAATATTTGCATATTTAAAGTCACAGCTTATTTCGTGCAAGGGACTTGCTATTAAAATGTTATACTAAAACTAAAAAATTAAAACCTAGTGTGACCTCCTTTCTGTTTAATGACGTCTTTTAAACGTGATTCCATCGATTAAACTAATTTTTTAGTTGTCTCAATAGGGATTTTGTTCCATTCTTCTATAAGCGCTTTTTTAAGGTCATTTTTATTAGATATGGACCTCTTGCAAATGGCATGATCGAGAATGGCCCATAAATTCTCAATAACATTGAGGTCAGGTGACTGGGCTGGTGGAATAATAACGTGCGGACAATTCCAGATCAACCAGGACTGCACAATAGCCGATTTGTGTTTTGGGTCATTATCCTGGTAATATCTAAACCGCCCTTCCAAGCCCAGATTGCCCGCACTTTGAATGAGATTATCTTTCAATATTTGAAGATACATCATTTTGTCCATGTTCCCATCGATGAAATCTAAATTTCCAACTCCTGAAGCCGCCATTCAAGCCCAAACCATCACACTCCCACCTCCGTGTTTTACCGTTGGTCTTAAATGTTTGTTTTGGAGCTCTGTATTCGGTTGTCTCCAAACATACTGCATCCCATCCGTCCCAAATATATTAAATTTGGACTCATCTGCAAAAATAACTTCGTTCCAGTAGTTCATAGGACGAGTTACGTAATCCTTGGCGAATTTAAGTCTGCATAGCTGGTTTTTCTTATTTATAAATGGCTTCTTTCGAGTTACTCGACCATTAAAGTTCTGATCCCGAAGTATACGGCGGACAGTTTCTACTGAACATTTCTTCCCTATTTTATTCTCCACCAAGGATGCCAATTTTGGAGCCGATAATTTGGGGTTGACTTTAGTTTTGCGGACGATTCGTCTTTCCTCGGTCTCATTGAAGATTTTATTCGGAGCGTTTCGGCCCTTATCTGCCACCCGATTTTCCCGGACAAAACGTTGAATGATATACTACACTGTACTGAGGCTTAATTCAACCATCCTAGCTATTTCCCGCTGAGTGCTTCCATTTTTAAAATGATTTAGGACTAATTCCCGCTTTTCAATTGTGGTACCTGGTTCAATTTGCAAAATTTCAAATATTATGTATTTGTAGTGTGACCAGCTATAATTAAATATCAGAATAAATTGACAAACAATATAAACAATAGTATTCATTAAGAAATTTCCATTTTTAAACCCCAATTCCAAAAATAAATTGCATCCAAAAATCTTGCACGAAATAAGCTGTGACTTTAAATATGCAAATATTTTATGATTTTTTTAGTTTCAAGTGTTATTTAGAAAAAAGGAAAAACAATGAAGTACCTACATATATAATAAATATCTGCTAAACAAAACTGCATTTAAATTTTTATCAAATTCCTCCTGGTTCAAAAGATATTCGACTTTGAAAGTTGGCATTTCCTCTGCACGAAATAAGGTGTGAGCCACTGTATGTATGCATGTATGTGCATACAAACTCAAAGTAAACTTAACACCGCTGTTGTCATTGAGCGCCTTTTAGCGCTGCAATGTTTTGCATTAGTTATTTAAGTATTATGCGACGGCGTCGAAAACCGCATTTAAATAAACCCCACAATGAGTTCCACTTTATTGTCGTTGTCGTTGTTGCTGCTGTAAGCGAATACGCTTGATCATAGCGAGTAGCGATGGGGAGCCTAAATACGGGGGATTTGGAATCAGAATGCAGCAAACAATAGATAAAACTAGATAGCAAATTATCACACATATTTTAAATAGCAAACATGGGAGGTCAAATGAACTTTTGCATTAATCGATAGAGTGTAATTGTTAAAATGGTTTAAATATAATTGCCACTAAACTGTTACTTGTTAATGTAGCAAATTAAAACTAATTAAAATTCCTGAATTTAATAAGGTTTTGCTGCTGAAACTAGCTCTATGTATATGTGTAGGCTCTCTACAGATGGCGAGTTGAGCTTTTGTGACTCACTGAATAATTCTAAGAGAATTAAATGCTTGCTCATCACTTCATCTGTTATTTCTCTTTATTTGTTTCTTTTAAAATTATACAAATTTACCAACATGATCTCAGATAGTATGTGCTTACTTATTGTAAACAAAATTCGTTGATTTGCGTACGTGTTGGGCATTTGAACGTCGAACTCTAGGCAAATAAATGTATTTGTATTTGTTCACATAACTATATATATGTAAATGTGTATGTAAGTATATATATGGAGACATTGCCCTGATGTTATAACAGTTTTGTGAGCAGCACATTTAAGTGCAAACATCACATTTGTGTATTTCCATCTCAGACAATGTTTTGCACTGCAGTCACATAATTTTATCTTTTGAAGAGCATTTGGAATTTCAATTAAAATATCACGATACTCAGGTTTTACAATTGTTGGCCCACAGCGCAAGCTGCAAAGACATTGAAATGCTAATTAATTGCAACTGCCAACCGTTTGTTGCCATTGGAGCTGCCAACGCCAGTCGATGGTGGCTTACAGCCAAGACTGACAATCCAGCCCAGAGCACGACAGACCCGAAACTACGACTACTGTGTCAACGCGACAAAAGAAATTGAAATTGAAAGCGAAAGTCGGTTGTTAAGTTTTTTTCCCCTTAGATTTTATGACTATATTATTTAATCTGTATTTGAAAGCCAGTTTGGACAGCGAAACTATATCAGTACATTGTTAATCTAATTTTATTCAGAATATACGAAAGAAAAGAAAGATAGAACCATATGATGCAAATTTCATTCTTTAGCGATTGAGCTTAAGATGAGTGGATGAGTATGAATGAGAATACCGACTCAAAAATGATATATTTGTTGTAATGTTTGTACATTTTTCTAAAATAAAGAAAATGTAATAAAGCAGTTCGCTGGAAATGATTCAGAACGAATGTTTTAATACCACATCTCATTTCTAAAATTACTTCAAGTTTCTTTGTAATCATGGCTTGCCATTGTTTAAGTATTAATTGGTTTAGTCCACTTTGTGATTGGGTAAGTTGTGGTTGTTGCTATTATTTGCTTTTACGATTTGGTCTCGTAATCTTGAGAATATTTATGAGAGTGTCATCCTGTTTGCATGCACTCAGCACGTATGATTAAAATAAGAGAGAAGGAACCAATGTTCAGGGTATTTCTTGCTGGCCCATGATTCACGCCAAACAGTTCGCTGGAAATTTAAGGTATTAGACTGCAGGAATTTGTATAGTTACTCTATCTTATCTTGAAGACGATAAACTTATCGTTTGGCACCGCGCAGGCAGAAAGCAAAAAAAATCCAAAACAGACATCGCAAAATATTACAATGAAATGACGACGACGGTTTTCGTGTTGGAAACAAACTTTTCAGACAACTTGGGGCTAAGCCAAGGCGCATGAACGTCTTATATGAGATATGATTTGAATTGATAAGTGTTTTTTGATAATACAAGTTCAATGACAGGAACGGGATATTGGAATTTCTATTCCTGAAAATTCGGCTCGCTAACATCATTATTTAGAGTTTTTTATGCTTTGTTTATGGGGATGGGATGACTCAGAAATAGGACTTTGTAGAAATGCGGTCAGTGAAGGAATTGCGGATAAGTTTATTACTGTTTTATCCGGCGTCTACACTTGCTACTCATTCAATTAATGTGTTCGAGGTGTGTTTCGCCTCCTACTTCTCTCCCTCCCAGAAGCGTTTCGATTGCCCTAAACTGTCATCAACTTAATTGCCCCAAATACACCAGGGCGTGCACTGTTGTTGCTCTTGTTGGCTGTACTGGGCGTGTATGGCCATAAAATCAAATTCAATTTGACAAATCATTACAGCACGCATCGGTCTTGGGGTTCATTCATTTTTGTTTTCTTTTTTTTTTTTGTGGGGGCTTGTTTTAGGTTCGTTTGATGGATCCTCTCCGGAAGTGCGGCTAGTAGCGCGTGCAAATTGATTTCCCTGTCAAAAATTAATATCCAAGTCAAATAGTGTGTGTTAAATGTTAACACTCCTATTTATAATGCACGCCCAGGCCTCGTGGTATGGTGTGGTGCGGTTGTGGTAACTCTGTAAAACAATACATCGCAAATATTGCGTAAGTTCGCTCGAAAACCACAAAACGCCCCCAACATCAAAACATGTAAAGTGTGGCAACGCCAGCCGCAGTTCACACGAGAGCAGGAATGCGAAATGACAATAGCGTGAACGTAAACGATAACGATAACTTTGTCTTGACAATTGCGGATGATCAATTATATCATATGATATCAGCATGAATATTATGCAATTACAGCTTATTCTAGATACAGCTTTATTTATTAGAAATATGTAAATAAATGATAGCTTCAAAACATTATGCAAATACTGTGGATGACTAAACGGCATTCACTGCCGTCATTTGAGAAGTATCGAAATGAATGAGTTGCCTGTGAGCTGAGCAGTCCGATCACTGTCAATAAAACGCAAGAGCCCCGCAGCAGCTGTACAATTAAGTGTCGCGTCGTCCCGCCTGAATCCAGCTATAGCATGATTCATGAATCACATGCGAGCACTCACGACCAACGGGCATTGCAGTTAAGGAGTTTCCAGTTTACACAGCACAGTGGGCACACACACAGCGGCCACAATCATGTTCGTCCCACTGTGCCAGTTAATGACTCAAGTCTGAAGCAAGACTGCAAATATTTCGCACGTTTCACTAACACGCATACACTTACACTCTCTGGCACACGCATAGTAGCCCATAGTTACAGTTAAGCGCTTTTTGCACTGACCGATCATCAGTGCTTCGGTAGTGTGAGTGTGAGTGACAGACAGGTGCTGAAATGCGGTTGCTGCTGCTGCTGTTGCTGCTGCGTCTCTTCTTACTGCTTCGTTTCGTTTCGTCGTGGTCTTTTGTCTTTTCTGCATTTGATAGCAGCAGCGATAAATGCAACAACAAGAACAACAAAGAGAGCGACTGACGTCACAGCAACGTATGTAGTTGGTTGGCAATTTTGTCGCTTGATTCTGATTCTAGCTGCGTCCGCGTCGACCTTAACAGCTAATTTTATGAATTGCTTGGAGCGCTCGCTCTCTCATGCGCTCGTTGGCTGGCCCCCCCTCAAAGCTTGACGGGCTCACTTAACGGCCACTCTCTCTTTCTCTCGTGGCCCGGCCGTACGCTCGCTCTCTGGGCCCGCGTCTCCCCCGCTATGGGGCTTTGCGCTCTTTGCATTGGCATCGCATGCGCGACCGTCGCGTCCGTTGTTCTTCAGTTGCTTTTCGACTCGCGAACTGAGCGCAACGCACAATTTAGCGGCGTTTACGGCTTATGTGCTTTTTGTTTGTGTCATAAATGTGCGGAGTGGAAAGGCATAATTAATAAAACAAAAGCCAACGTCGGCCAACGACAGCGACAGCGACAACGACAACGGCGGCAATAACAACAACAAAAATAAGAAGAGCCCCATATATAATCAAAACGTAAATAAAAGTGTAGTTGATAACGAAACAAATAAACAACTGAAAAGCCTCAAAACTGATCAAAATCTTTCGATTCAAATTCTTATTGTGGATGATTCAGCGACACGGCAAATCGATATGTTTTTTTTCTTACAAAATTGTTATTTATAAATAAAAATACAAAACCTGCATAATAATGAACTGTGAGCTGTGACTTTTAGCCTGAGGGCTTAGTTGATGAAGCTGCTCGACACCTTGGCCTTATCATCATTTGTGTTAACTTGTAGCCATAATCGTAGCCCCGCCAGCTCTTCCAGCAAATGCCGCGACCCGATAGCTTCACTTCATATCTGCCGCCCTCAATGTACTGACCGTTTAAGTTGCTGCAAAAAATAAGTAGTACAAGTTTATTACTACTCAAAAGAAAATCACAAGTCTCTGAAAGCTAATCAAAATGTATAAAAACCTCGTGCTACTCAAATAATAATTGTCAACGCTTAAATATTTGTTATTTTTAACAGTTGATTAAGTTTTTAAAACTTTGAAGCGCTCATAATATATTCAAAACGTTTTTAAGCTTATATCTTAGTTGAAAAATTGACTTTAACAAATTGTTGAAGATTTGCAGAAAAAGGAAATGATCAAAATTCGTAAATATCAAATAATTTATCAATCTACTTAAAGCTTAAATTGAATTAAGCTTTAGCACAAGTTAATTATGCTGTCGACCGATCAACTTCCTTAAACCTTTTCTACATTTTGCTAAATTTTCTTAAAACATTTCCTTAAAAAATGTACAACTCTAATTATATACTCACCTATGCTCACATGCATTGTACCACCAGGCGCCCACATTCGATAATGGACATTGGGTCGTGGTGTGATCGTTGTCAAAAGTGGAAAACGGCATTAGCTCGTGATATCTTAAAGAATCTCCGGCATCGCCAGAGTATTTTCCCAATGAGAGCAGTGCAAATGCATCGGACTCGTTGCCCACAACAAATCGATCGTATTTGGCATAATGGGACTCGCCATCAAAGTCCTCCAGGTGTATATACAGTTCATTGGGCTCTGCCATGGTCATAGCATGCAGCTTCTCTAAGCCAATAAACAATTCTCCGTTCAGATTGCCGAAACCCTCTCGATACTCGGCCCAGCTGCGATAAAAGTTCTCGCTGCCATCCTGGCGACGTTGAATTGTTGTCCAGCCTGCGCCCGCTGTTCGCGTCTCACAGGCGACCGCGAAGGGTGGCAACCCTGGCACCTCAATAGTTTGTATGGCATTCGTATTGATCATGGCCGCCAGACAGGACGGTGGATAGCCTAGAGATTAAATTGATTAATTTGGATTTCAGCTATTGGAATTCAACTTATACCTTGGGGTGCGGATATCGCATTTCTGTCTTTCAATTGATTCAATTCTCGCTGCAAGCTGTTGAATGAAAACTAAATGATTTTAAATTTGATAATATCTTCCGTAAATCACCTGGATATTAGTGCTTCCGCTTGGCCAATAATATTTTCCCATGAATTTCCATCTGCTGCAAGGACGTGCAATCCGCTTAAGCTCCAATAGAGCAACCAGAGTATATATTTTTCAGAATTGCACTGCATCTATGCTGCTCTCGCAATCTAGACTAAACACGAGTGCCAAGATTGTTTAGTCTAAGTTCTCAGCTTACATGCATACCCATTAATATTAGCCAAAAGGGTTACCTGATCATAATCTTTAAATTAAACTATATTCAGAAATTCATTTGTTTTGGGAAACGTGAAAATTTGTGAAAAGTAGGAAAATATATTTAAACTGATAAAAATTAATATGACTAATAGATACCTCGCAGCCCATTTTCAGACGTAACCTTAATTTATTACGATTGTATAATATAATATATATAGTATAATCTTATCAGTTGAATGTAAAAGCGTAGGTCAAGTATTAAATGGCGTGATAATTAAATGTGGAAGTAATGTGCAAGTACAGCTAAGTCTATTTATATACGAAGATATTTATTTGTTCAGGAAATACGCAAAAGGTTTATGCAATTTATTTTTAAATCGCCTGGCGACCTTTTTCGAGTATAAATATAACACGATTCGCATATTAATTGATATACATAGTACACTCGAATTCTTGCCGACCAAATTCTATAATGAATGAAAATGAATAAGGCATGCAAATGGCGAGTATTAAAATGATTCACATATTTTTGATGCTGTGGAATTGTTGCGAGCGGCTGTAGGAAAATTACGACATTTCGGTCTGATCATCATTTGAGTAGATTTGTATCCATAGTTGTGACCACGCCACGCTCTCCAGCACATGCCCCGAGCGAAGAGTCTTTCCTCGTATTTTCCGCCTTCGATATATTGACCATTCAGATTGCTGTCGATAATATTATTGTTAGATGAGAATGGTTAAAATATTGAAATAATCATCACCTGTCGACACAACTGTTATACCACCAGGCACCGACATGAAGAAAGGCACAGTTACGATGGAACTCACGATCATTATCCCGATCATAGGTAGAGAACTTCATCTTGCGATGACTTCGCAGGGAATCTCCCGCTGTTCCCGTATAGACACCCAACACATTGAGTGCATAATCATCTTCCTCGCTGCCGATGGCAAATTCATCAAATTTCGCATAACGCTTTGTGCCATCAAAGTCTTCAAGAGCAATGTACAGCTCAAAGGGTTCCAGTGCTGTGATAGCTCGGAGTTTATCCAGGCCAATGAAGAATTCGCCATTGAGATCACCAAATCCTTCCTTGTACTCCGCCCAGTTGCGAAAGAAGTTCAAGCTGCCGTTGACACGTCTTTGTATCACTAGCCAGCCAAACCCGGCAATGCAATTATCACAGTAGACTTGCAGCGGCTCAAGACCCGGCACTTGAATGCGATGCACTCCACTTGCATTATACAAGGACGACAAGCAGGATGACGGATAACTTCCACCTGCAGTTGAACAAAGATACTTAATACTAATTAATCCATGAGTAGTTAACTGCAAATGTACTTGTCTTGGAATCCTCAGCATTTGCATATTTCTTGAGTTCCTCTAGCTGATTCTTCAAACTGTGAAATACTCTAGTTATACACTTTACATCCATTCGCTCTTTTCACTCACACTGTCAACAGCTTTTCTGTAGTGTTCAGCAATATTTCTCGGCCGTTTCCCTGCAAAGCATTGCCTATCTATTAATTGTTTGACGTAGATAAGAACACTTTTATTTTTACCTCAACATTTGTGCAACAGATCCATAAAATGCAAAGAATGTTGATCGTTTTCCACAGAGTCATTCTAAAGAAATTTGTAAAGACAGCAATTCTTCAATCACGCTCTACAGATTGTGCAGTAAGTTTAATTGTAGAATTGCGTTTGAAATAGTTTCGCAATTTTCCTTGTCAGCTGTGATGCTATTGAAAATAATATTCTTATCTCTGCTTGGAATCGTTTCACGGTTTTATTGTTTCCCATTATTGATTACTCGGTTTAGCCATACAAAGGGAATAATGATTACTTAGAACCTATTATCATTTGTTATACATTATATATTGAAGTTTAACATTGATAATGATTATTCACGTAATTACGGGTGAATAAATCTGTCTAATATGAAAATATAATTTAGTTTGAATTAATGTAATTAACCAGTTCTCTTTAATAAGATTAGTGGGTGCAATTATCAATAAAGCTATACATTTCATCCAAGATAGTTTCATAAAATTGTATCTTTTAATTGCATTTGCATTTCGCTTAGGATCATCACATAATTTTCGCAGCACCAGGTTTTTTTGTTTGAAATGTTTTTCGTTAAACACAAAAGCTCTCAAATCGCGCACTTATCAGCTTATCAATAATATTATACGATTATTTTGTTTTATACAAAGTTTTAGTTAAATGCACAACAGCATTTAAATTTGTAGGTTGTGGAAAAATATTAAACGATTGTGTTGACAATTAAATGTTAGTGCGCATTCGTTTTAAATAAAAATAGACCCAGTAATGTTTTTATTTTAATTGCACATTGCAGATAATTGCACTATTTTCGGTGTAAGCGATGCAATTATCGCCATTATGCTGTAAATGCTTTTGAAAGTAAGACAATTAAAACAATTAAGTCAATAAATGCCTCAAAAGATCAGCAACAAAATTTGCTCAAAAGATATCAACTAAATGTAAATAAAAAATATATATACAAAAATTCGAAATATACATATGTATACCATGAGTAAATGTACTCTTTGATTTCTTTTGTTTTTTTTTTTTTGTTAAAAAATGAAAACAAATAAATTGGAGTGAGATTAAAAAATGATCTGCATATTTGTATTTGAATATATAAACAGCTGACAAACATCCGTAGGTAAATTCGTATGTACTTTTGACATATAGATTCTGGCATGATGCTGGCACGTGTGGGCTTTATGTGGATTCTGTGGGAGCTGAGCGCCCAATGGCTGTCAAACTGTACGGTGCGGGGTCTTTGGGTCTGGCATTCATTTTACGCGCTGTTTGCGCTTTGGATTTTGTTTTGTTTTATCCGACGCGTCAATCTCGAAATGAAAATACAACAAAATGAATAAATAAAACAAACCGAGCCAAGACAAGACAACACAAGAGACACACGAATAGACGTAAATAATAATAAGTATAGAAACTTTGTTATTAAACGTGTGGGTGGCGACAGTTAATGATGCTGCTTCGACTTGAGCGCGTCTCGATCTCGCCTCAGTCTTCATTCAGTCTTGAGATTCGACGCCACGACGTGGCACTCACGGAAAGCTTCACGGATAGCCGAGCTTAAAGATCGCCCCAAAAATGCGTTTAATTCGACGCGCCAACCCAAAAGTATCTTCCAATTATTCATAAGTCACAAGTTCTCACATTGGCATAACATTACTATCTATTTGCATATCGATTAATAAATTCTGATTGCTTGCTTACAGATGGCCATACCGCCACCACCGGGACCACCGCCACCGCCAGGACCACCGCCGCCGCCGGCCATGGGTGGCTTGAAGCTGGGCGGCGGTGGAGGAGGAGGCGGAGATGCACGCTCCGCTTTGCTAAACTCCATTCAAAAGGGAACGAAGCTGCGCAAGACGGCGACCGTGGACAAAAGTGGTCCGTCGATGTCAGGACGCGTCTGTGACGGCGAGGGTGGCTCCTCAGCTGCGACGTCGGCCTCAAAGCGCACACTGAACAACAACAATACCAGCAGCAACAACAACAACAGCAGCAGCAGCAGCAGCATTGGCAATGGGGCGCCGAAATTGGGCGGTCTATTTGAAGGCCTCTCGCAAATGCCAAAGCTGAAGCCCGTGAACGGAGTGCGAGGTGAGTTCAAGCCAAATACACTTACACACAGCTGTGTGTGTATGTGTGTGTCGGTATATTTATTTGTAAGCCTATTCGTGGGGTATGCAAATTAACATTGAGTGTGTTTTGTTGCTCAATTGATTTCCGCTTTGGATATTTGGACGTACGCCCACGCATCACGCACCAACAACAACACAACGATCATAAATACCAGCAGCAGCAGCAGCAACAACAACCACAGCAGCAACGAAGCCCACAGCGAATGAGACGCGCAGCCACAGCCCCCCCACCGCCGCTGCCTCGGCGGCAACGAGCAATGGACCCATGGACTTCAACACTGAGCTCACAAAGCATTTAACATTGAAGCGTCAGAAGCAGCAGCAACAACAACAGCCATCAGCCAGCAACAACAGCACACATATCAATGCAACCGAAGCAAATTTGAGAACAAATCGCGGACCACCACCGCAGCCGCCAAAGGTAAGCGCAAGAGAGATGGAGACAGAGAGTAAGAGAGAGAGAGAGATAGAGATGGATGGGACCCACACTAAGAACTATTTTGATTACCTTATAAATAACTCAAAACAGACACAGATAGAATCTGCAACACACTTTTGATAAATATGAAAGTCGCATTAAACAATTGCATTTTGAACTTAGTAATCGAACGCATGTCGAATGATCTAATTAGATGTTATATAGATAAGGGATAGGACATCAAAGGAACTTGATAATTATTGATTTGAGTACATGGAACTTCGTCACTTGACCCTTGCTGAACACACGTTCCTAAAAAATATAATGTTAGGAGAGATAAAATTCTAGTACAAAATGAGGAGGTACTTTCCTAGATTTGAGGAAAACCAAAAAATTTGTTTTTTTTTGTATTCCAAGTTTAAAAAAATTATAAAATTTTACAGAATATAAATCATTTCAAGTAAACCTCGAAAATTATATTAACGTAAATTAATTTCAAATTAATTTTGTCACTAAATTAGAATTTGTAATTTGGTTTAAATTTTTTAATTGCAACCCTTCTTGCCAATTTTTACATAGCTTAATACCTTAAGGGAAACATTAATTTCTTTTGAAAATCTCGAAAATATATGCATATAATAATTAAAAAAAACAAGGTTTTCAACGTGTTTAAAGGGAGAAGGGATCGAAATCTTGTACGCTTTGGACTGAATTATTGTTGAAAGAGATCGTGTATGGCGAGAGTTGATTGTAGTTCGCTTAGTTTGGGTCTGATTCAATTAGTGCTAAGTCTCGATTCTTATTGATTATATATGGACAGTTGAAATGTATACATTTTAATATATATGTGTTTCGTGTTCCCAGCAGAACTCCAGCGATTCCATATTGGACCGCATGAACATACCTCGCACACCGGCGCCGCCCACATCCAACGTCAACGGCAACGGCATCGTCAAGCCGAAAGCCTCATCGCCCACGCTCTCGGAGAGCAGCAGCAGCGGCAGCGTGAAAAGTAAAGCGGCAAATCTTAGGTAAGTTGTTGTTTTTCTGACTCTGGTGCTCCTTTGTTAAGTCTAGCATGAAACAGGTATTGATTGGGAATTAATCATATGACATTGTTACTTGTTATTGGGACACATTTTTACAATCACATTTTTGAATTTTGGACATTTGAAAACATTTTGTAAATTGATGTATTTTTGTATTTTTGCATATTGATTTTGTTTTTGGTTTCTTTGCCGGGCATTTTGGTTAAATCCCCCATCCACAGTATCTCGTTAGGCAATAGTTTTGTAAATAGTTCAATTACAAAAACAACAACAACAAGCGCAACAACAACAGCAGCAGCGACGTCGGCGTCGGCATCAACAGCAGCAAGTCGAACAACAACAGCAACCTCAGCGGGAACACTGCGCAACTTGGCGCCAAATAAATCAACACTGTTCGGTGGTAGTCCAAGTCCTGGTGCAGGTAGCGCTGCTGGTGGGCCAGTAGTTGGTGGTGGTGGTGGTAATGTCTCGCCATCGCCCCCGCCCCCGCCCACAAGTACGCCCCCAAGTCTCGCACAACAGAAGCCGGCGATTGGATTTGGCAAGCCTAATTTTGCGCCAAAGCCGCCGGGTCTGCAGCAACTGGCGCTGGCCAATGGCCATCAGCGTCCAGCGGTCGCGCGTCATCACAGCATGAAGTCACCCAGGTATAGCACACTCTCATCTCCGATTATCTCGCGACTAACTGTTAAGTTCCATGGCCACATTGCACTGCTGCTTCAGCTGCTAACCTGGTAACGCTCGCTTATACCCTGCTGCACCGCTTCCACCTCAATTCGACTCTTGATCTCCCGCAAACGCTTCACTTTAATTTAATTTGGTGTCTTCTGTGTGCTCTCTGCTCTGTTTAGATCTCCGCCAGCTGTGGGCTCCGTCAATGGTCCGGTCTTTCCAACGCAACAACATTTTGGCACAATGCGCGCTCCTCTGCAGCAGGCGCTGCTGCTACAGGCCAGCGAAGGCATCGGTGGCAGCACCAACAGCATCACTGGCAGCATTCGCTCTGCCCCCAACCCGCCAAAGAGTAAGTGCAGCACCTTGTAATCCTCCCATTCAGTACGCAATTCTAATTCCATCTTCGCAATTGCAGCACGCCCCTCGGTGAAGCCTCCGCCGCCTCCAACGCCAGCGCGCAGCATCTCGAACAGCAATTTGAGCAGCATCGCAGCGCCGTTCAGCGCCGTCAATACGACGCTCGTTCAGAGTGCCGCAATCAACACAACGCCAGCGCCATCTCCGCCGCCGCCTTCGAATTCGAGCAGCAGCAGCAGCGTAGCCACACTGCGCGATCAGTTCCGAGTCGGTGGCAACTCGACGCCGCCAACGCCGCCAAACATCACGGCAAGTCCGAAGGCAGCGACAATGCGAGAGAAGGTGAATCCCATCATATTGAACGGCGGCCCCATCAATCCACCAGCGTTGCCGCCGCATCGCAGCTGCCCGCCGCCTCCGCCCCCGCAGCGCCAGTCGAGCAATGTAAGTAAACAATCCACAACAAGTTGGCTCAAATGCCAAAGGTAACAGCAGCGACAGCAGTCTCAACTCAACTCAATTTCAGCAGCCAACTCGAAACTGCACTGCAAGAAAACCGCATTTGCCTAGCTCAACAATTTATTCAGAATATTTTTCGATTATTCTATGATATTTGGTTATTTGGATATTTATAGCAAGCAATTTTTTTTAGTAATTATTTGGCTTTCGCTACAATACTAGGAAAATATTGTGCTTCATAGTATATCCAGTTACTATTACTTAAGAATTTCATTCAGATGTCTATGAGAGTTATAGTTTGAATATAGGGATTTTATCGATATTTAATTAAAACTACAATATTAAATTTTTTTTCGCTCAATTTCGCTTCTGATTGTACCAGTTTTAATTTTGATTTTTCTTCGACATAAAAATTAAATTGAATTTAATATTTCCATCGATGTTTAATCATATTTGTTTCCAACTAAAAATATGATATGTAGAGTAGCTCCAGATTTAATGTGCATATTTCTTTCGGTTTCAAATACATAAATTTGTTAAAATGTTGGCATAACATATTTATGTTATTAACTTACCTACAACTAGCTTGAGCTTTTCTCACAGTGCAGTGCACATAGAAGTCAGCTGAGCTTTGGCTCTCTCATCAAAACACAAACATATGCTTGCTCTCTCGCTTTGACTCGACTCCTTTGACGCTGCGCACTCGCTCTCTGCTCCCACCTCGTAGCCTTTGGGTTGCGCACATTCGTTTTACTTTTTACTACCTTTATGGATTTTCCAACAATACGTGACCAAAACAGCAGCAAGACGCAACGTTAACGTCGCGACGCTCTGTCTATCGTACGCTTATTGTTGTGCTCTAAGTGCAGAGGAGATAGTTGAGTTAACAGTGATTGCTATGTGAAACCTTTGTGGGATTAGACAATAGTGCGAAGCTCTCGAATACGACACAAAGACAGAATGCTGATGCTCAATCAGAAACGCAACGTAACTTGGCATTTAAACCGATAAAAAGGGAAACTAGAACACTGCCCATAACTGACCTATGAATTGTGCTCTTTGATTTTGCAGGCTGGATCCCAGCAACAGCAGGCGCCAGTTCCGCCCCAGCGTCACTCGTCGATAAGGGCGAATGCGCCGTCAACGCCGCCCACGCACATGGCCAATGCGACGCACAATTTTGGGAGCAGCGGTGGCCTGGCAACGGGAATGGGAACAGGCGCATCAGTTGGTCGACTGGTCATCGATTTGGAGGCAAAGTTTGGCAAGAGATTTCATAATGTCACCGAGTTCCCGAAGCCGCCGCCGTTTCTAAATATACAAAAAATCTATCCTAGTCGCACGCTTAAGGCAACCAATGGTATGTAATGGTCAAAGGCATAAGTGTGTGTATGTATTGGCATAAGTATGTATGTGTGCATATGCTGTGCTGTGCTGTGCTGCATAGGTGTGCGTGTTTGGGTGTGTGGGTGACGCGCCGTGTTAACTATTACATACACTATGATTATGCTTCGAGTTTAGAGTTACTACGATGATTATTTTTTTTTATTTTTATTTTGATTCTTACTGTTATATAAACACACACATATGGAATGCTGTTACATAAAACAAATATTATTTTATTATTATCTTTAAGCGAAACAAACAATGTAGCATTTTGTCAGATTTGCAAAATGATGAAACTTTATACAACGATGTAATTTTTAATTGTATTAAACAAACACACACACACATACACTCTCTACATGTATATACATATGTACTCACACACACACACATAAAAAACAGATGTTATTACATTTAACGTTACAATTTTTATTATTAATTATTATTGTTTTATTGATCGCGAAAATGTATGATAATGTTATGTATCTTTAAATATGCAAAGTTGATAGCTTTATTCCACAATAATTTGTTAAAACGCCCATTTTCTATTTTCTTTCTTATTATACATATATTCGATATATACAAACATATGTATTTTAACCTTTGTATGTGTTAACAAAGAAAACGCGATATTATTTACTAAGCACACGCATATTTTATGTATTATGATCTAGACATATGTTTTAATATACATATAATGCCTCTTATAAATGTTTATAATACGAATTGCATTATGTTCAAGTCCCAATGCATTATATCTGTACTATATAACTACTATATATCTGTAGCGCATGCTTTTATTTTGTATTGTATTGTCTACGATCGGCTTCATTATATTTACATACTCGTATACATATACATATACTGCATACATGCAAAACAAACAAACATAAATCTATGTGGTCTTTGATATTTTATCTTTTTACTCATACATACATTGGTATATACTCTATGTATGTATATGTGTGTATGTTATATCGATGAATATTTAAGTTTAGCACAAGCACATTATTGTTTTATTTGAAGTTATTTTTTATGAACAATAAAAGCCAAAATAAAATTGAATTTGAAATACATTTTACATGATTTGTCTTGTCCTTCACAACCACATACACGCCTCCAACCGCCTCCAAAGCGATTCTCTTATACTCTCCCTCTCTCTTATATTCTACTTTTCTTCTTATCATTTGTGTGTGTTAACTTCGCTTGTCTGTTATGCATCGTCTAACCAACAGGTGGCGCGGCCATGATCCTCTTTTCATTTCATTTATGTGTGTGTGGGGGTGTGAGTGTGTGCGTTCGCTTGTAAATTATCCATTGCCTAGGCGAAATGAAATCGACTTTTGTCTTTGTATGTACATACGTGTATCTATATATATTTCTCCTTTCTCTCTCTCTCGCTGCACCTGCCTTTCTATATCCATAATGCTTGATATGCAGACGCTGTTTTGATGCCTAACAACAATAACAATAACAACAACAACAACAGCTCAGCTGCATACAACAACAATGCAAAACCTACAACGGTACTGAAACCCGCTTATGCGCCCCTCAAAAAGCATCGAGCCCCCGCGCCGCCTCCACAGGCTGGCGTCGCAGCCGCCACAGTGTCTGTGATAAGGCAATCGAGTTTTCTTTATGGCGGCAACAGCACATCAGCTGGCGCTGGCGCCGGCGTCGCAGTAGCTCCAAATGTGCGTCCGCAGTCGCAGCCGACGTCAAGTGTGGCGCGCAATTCAACGGTCTATTGAGATGGGCTCCAAATGTAATAACGATTGTAAAACTGTATCGATGTTTATGCTTTGTATATATACAAGACTTATATATGTGTGTGTCTGTAATGTATTTATCGTTGTTGTTGTGCATAGTCATGTGCGTGTCGACTGTCATGAAGTGAAAAGTGTAAAAATTATACGAAGAACAATAACAAATACGGAGATGACAATTAGATTGGGTGCCATACTTAGCACATAAGAAATGTAAATTGCACAAAGCATACATACATATATACATAAATGTTTGTATACTTGATAAGGAAGGAGTGTGGTCGAAAGAGCTTAATTTAGAAATGCTTACTAAATTTGTTGGCGATTGCATTACAATAATTAATCCTAATTGAAATTGAATTAATACGATAAAGGAATTAACTCCCAAATTGAATTAACAAATTAATGTTATTAACTATTTTCATATCAGTCAAATGTAATTTCTAAATCATTGTATGTTTTCTTCTGTTCATTTTGGGAGCGAGTCTATTTGTGATGTAACTGAAATTCGAGTTATGAATGTAAATTGAGCCAAGGTGCTGGTTAAATTAATAGTAGCGTCTTCCCAGGCTTATCCAAAATACTAATATAATCTGTATATAACAAATAATTAGCAGCATTTGAGTTTAGACCAAAAGTTAGTCAAATTACGCACGAGATGACACCAAAATGGGGAATCCCCTTTACACATATACGCATATTTTACGGAGCGTTGTGTCTCTATCCCTATCTATACTAGACTGAGAAATGTTAAGCCCATATTAAACACATATATTTTTAAATGCTAGCAAACACACAATAATGTTAAATATAATGCAAGCGAAACTGCAGAAATCAAATATAGCACAACTGAAAGTTTTCCAACGAAGTCGCATTGTCATTAAAGAGCATTTCCCATTTTCAAAATTTGTTTTTCCCAAGTACTGAACATTTTAACATTCTTTTTGTTGTGATACTTTTCCAATTACATTTTTGAATTACTGATATCATTAATTGTATTTAGCAAAAAAAAAAAAAAACAAAAACAAAAAAAATCCCCTTGGGCAATATTATTCATAAACATCAAGTGAATTATTATTAAATTTAATCATTGTTGTTAGACCTTTGAAGTCATTAGATGTAATTAATCAGTATATTATTACATAGGAACATTCTAATCAACATCATTGCATTTGAAGTTATCATATTAATAAATTAAATGAAAAGCATTGCAAAATTCAAATGTCGTTTTTATCTATACATTTTTTATAGCATGGGTTGGTTCCAAATTCTTTTCGTATATAAAATCAATAAATATAGTAAACATATATTCATCTACCCGTCTATCCACTGATATTCGGAGCCAAACCTATTAAAATTACTGAAAACTCTCCATAATACAGCAAAAAATAATGTTAAATGCGGTTGTCATTTATTTCGTTACACAATTATGCGAATATAGCCACGAGTATAAACAATAATTATTTGAGCAGGCGTAAATACCGGCAATAGGACATACACACATATATATATTTAGTAATAACAATTGTAAGCTTAATTAAATATTTAGTATAACTAAATCCGTTTTTGGGGGAACATAAACAATCGCACTTTGTTGCTTACAAACTAAATGGCTCTCCCTCTATGTAGTTTGATGCTTGAGTTTTAAATCCTGTACAGCTTCCTGCAATGGCTGATCCTCACGCTTACGCCGACGCTCGCATTTGGGACATGGCTGATGTTCGTTAAGGCATTCGGCATGGAACACAGCTCCACAAGTGAGGCACTGAGAAAATGCATAAATTGTCAACACAAATAATTAAAAAGGAGAATATTGTTGACTCACCCGAAACGTTGTGGCTATGTGGAACGGATAGAGCACTCGTGGGCTCTGGCAGATCTCACAGATGAAACCCTTTAGCTGGCACAGACGACACTTCAGCACATGCGATTCGCCCAGCTTGAAGGCCTTCTGCAGCTGCTGACAGAGCGCGCCGCGTTGTATCAAAGCCAGATCCGCAATGGAGTATTGATGTATGTGCTCATAGAGATATTCCCGGCCGCAGAAATGATTCTGCAGCAAGTAAATGCTGGCTGGAGCACAGGTGTACAAATAGGCACGAATGAAATTCAGGCGAATGCGCAGAGATTGCAATTCCGCCATGGCCTCAGAGGCAAAGTAAATGCTTGGATTAAGCAGCTGCATGTCCAGAAATGGCTGCGAACGGAACTCGGCAAGGAAGGTGGCAGCACGCTTGCTCACACTGTACTTGCGGAAATCCCAGTTGTAGATGATGCGTGCCGGAATCAGTTGAATCTCCGACTCCATGCAGCCGTTGCAATAGTAGCTGCCACTAAAAGCGCACACCCTGCAGAAGAATCGAGAATGTTATAGATGCAATATTGAATTAATTGACATGGCTTACTGGAAATTGTTGTCGCCAATGCCAAGCGGATGCTGACAGCCGCGGCAGAGAAAGCCCTGCGCATTGAGTCCGGGCTCGCGAGGCAGCTGGCACAATTGTGCCACCATTTGTTGCAGTTCGGCCAAATCAAAGTTGGACGTAACGAGCTCAAAGTCCGAGTTGGTCTGTGAATTGCAACAAATAAGTGGAAATATTCAATTAATTGTCATATGACTTACGTCCAAAGATTGCAGATCGCTCATATCATCAACTGGAAGCGGTTCAGCTTCACGTGGCTGCTGCTGAGCCACATTCAATGTGGACGCACTGGCGCGGAACTTTTCCCAGATCTGCGACCAGCCAGCGCCATCCTCGCGATTATTCTCATGCTTTCGCAGCAGCGCATTGTAGCTGCAACGCTCAGCATTGGGGGAACGCAAGCTCACAGAGCTTGTCATGCTCACAGAACGCTGAAAGAAACGCGAAGCGGACAATTCATCTGTGGGCGAGTGGACATCCAAATCGCCGGACCAAGAGGTTTGCATTAGATTGGTCAAAGAGTTGCTGCCTTGTGGCAACTCAGCGAACGTCTCCTCAATGTGTCGCAAGGAACGCTTCCGAACGCGTTGCTTGCTACTCGAAGCTGATTCGGTTTCGTCGGCGGCTGCAACTGCTGTGCTTGCATCTGCCACAGCTGGTGTCTTTTCCTCATCAATGATGTCCATTTCATCCACCTTCTGCATGAACAAATCCAGAATCTCGTGCTGATTGAGATCGGCATTGCCAAAGTGTCCGCCGCGACTGAATGGACTATTTGAAATGGATTCCGAGAAGAGTTCATTGGTTTGCAGTGGCTGTGGCGTCGGTATAGCCACGATTTCCGTGACCAATGAGCTGGCCACATCCACGCCACTGCTGATCTGCAAGAGATGTGCAGGATTAGACGAGATTCTTTGGTATTTTCAACTCACTACGCACAGGACAGGATTTGAGCGCTGGCGTCCACAGATCAGACAGTTGCAGCGCATAGTCGGGCCATTGATTCAACAGGCTCGAGTTGATGGGCAAATCGAAGCCCACATAAGCCTCTAGACTCTCCATAATCTTGGCTGCTGTCTCCAATCCTTCGGCATCCTTCAGCAGCGCCGTGTTCTTGTAATACGGCTTTAAGGCCGAACCATTTTTACGCATATTATTCAAGTAGGCGGAGAACACACAATCGTTGAGCGACTGCCGCACCCAGGCGCGACATTGTCCAATCTCCGAGGTGATCTGGCTTAAGCCCTGGATCTGTTCGATCACCTGCTTGTGCATGAACACCATGGCTGGTGACCAGAAGCTCGGTTCTGGGCGTCGCTCCACATCGCCAGCAATCACATTGATGGTGGCCCACAAAAATGAGTCCTTGAGGCCGTGCAGAAACACGGCTTCCAGGGTTGTGCATAGTGCACTCGTTTGCTCACACAAGCCAAGCACCTCTGTAGCAGATAAATTCATGAGTCATTGTCCATCAATTGCGACAATCTGTGACTTACCCAATCCTTTCTGCTTGACTTCGAATTCGATTTCTCGCGCATTCTCGTTGAGTGTGTTTATCAACGCCTCCTTTATGACATTCTCACGCTTCGACGAAAAGTTGTTTAAGCTGCGAAAGAGAGCGCTCATTTGTTATTGTTATCCTTTGATTTGTCACTGATTTTTGTTTGCTGTGCTTCGTTCTTCGTTGTCTATTGTTTTTTTTGCGCAGAGGCCATCAGCTGTTTGCCAGGGCTGGCGAGATAATCAACTGTGTTCATGGTCATCAAAATATTTTGGCAATGTTGGCATAACAAAACACTCATTAGGCAATGCAACTAAAAACAAATACAAGCCAATAATTTTAATCTAATAAATATCAAAATTAATTGAAAACTATATATTTAAGTTGCATGCAACAGTTGAATCAGTTCAGACAATCGAACTAGTTGTGAACTATCGGCAACTGTTATCGAACTTGAGGCTCTCATGACGTCAATGAGACCAGTTCAAGTTTGTAACGGCTGATGACATTTTCAAAATTTGAATTCAAACGTAATTGTGGAATGTACATACATGGATTGATCACGTAAGCGGGGCTTAAGTTCCGTTTCGCGAGATTTGTATTTTGAAACCCGTTCTTGTTATTCTTGACTTTCTTTCTATGTGTGAATGCTCGATTATGAGAATAAAATAATAAAGATAAAAAAATAGACAAACAAAAAACCCACGCAAATTAATAACCACAAAGACCGCGTGCTCGTCAACAAGACTAAGCTTTAATGACTTTTGATGCCTTGGGGTTTTGTTTCAGCAAAATCGACACCATTCATCGCATTTATGATATTTATATGACTCAACAGATCGAGGAATTTCTATCAAGCATCTGCAATAAATTTTGACCGAGTAAATTGGTCGTTAATGTAAAATGCGTCTGTTGTAAATGAAAGACCCAATTTAGCATATGAATAGAGTGCAGGCCTCAATCCCGACTTGTCCAAAAGGCTGTGCACGTACCCAGTTTTGTCAGTCCGTCAGTCTGTCAGTCGTTTAATATTAAGACGAAATTTGTGTTAAGGTCAGGGTGACCAACAAAAGCTTATGCTGTCATTGTTGATGTTGTTGTTGTCGTTGTTGTTATTGCTGCTGTTGTTGCTTTAACGCATTTTTTCAATATTTTTGCAATAAAATTGTATAGCTGTTGTTGATATCTTACAGCAGAAGATGCGCTCCAACTGGTTCAGCCGCACTCAAGACTCAAAACTGGTCTCTCAGTCTGACTTTTCAAGTGATTATTTTTTTCTTTTTTAGATTTTATTGTATAGTATTTTTCTGAAGTTTTCGGCTTGTTTTTCGAAACACTTTTCGTGTGGGCCGGCAAAATTAACACCGCATTCACTGCATTCAACAACAATTGCAGCCAACTATTGGAATTTCAAATCATGAATATTCATTGCGCGATTAACCTTTCGACAAAATTTGCTGTCGTTTCTTTTTATTTTTAAATATTGGAAATGGTTTTTGTCATGAAAGGAAATGTGAGCATTTCATAAATGAATTTGTTTTGTGGCGGCGAGAAAGCAAATTTATTTGCATCAACAAAAGCGTTTAATGTTTGTGAAATTAATGATTACAACAATTAAAAGAAAAAAGGTGCGCAGGTGAAGGGTCGTCGTCCAAGCCAAAATTCAATTTGTGGATTACGCAGCGACAGTGACAGCGACAGCGACAACGACAACGGCAGCGACAGCGACATTTCCCAACTTAGAGTGTTGGCTTTCCCCCCCGTCGGCGTGGCGGCCCTCCCCCGACTAAGCAGACTCTTAACTCTATTAAAGTAAATAATATATAGCGTGAATGCTGTCACTGCATTGTTGTTTTTTTTTGTGGTTGTTGTTGCAGCGATGCTGACTTTGCGTTTTTGCGGCGCCTCCACTTAGAGCTTGAGTTCGGCATCTGCTTGGACCATTGTTACTTCGCCTAAGTAGGAAACAAAACAAAAACCAACAGCAACAACACGCTGACGAGAAATTTATAAAAACGTTTGTTTTCGTAATACAATTTTGATTACTTCTTTGACGCCGCTGAGCCTCGGCACGTCCCATTGATGGCTTTGTTGGCTGTTGGCTGTTGGCTGTTCGTTGCTGATGCCCCCGCCTCAGCATTTGATTTATTGTCGGTAGCCCGTAAGCTTGTCCCGTGTCCATTTGGTAATATCGCCCAAGCGAGCTTGTAATTGTAACAATAATGTGCTGGAGCACAAGCGTGATTCCTCATCATGCTCATCATTAGTTAGAGGGGCGCGCATAGGAAACGCAGTCAATGGACTGCGGATAAATCCCAATGCGGAACCATAGCTGACATAATTTCTTGGCCAGATAATTATGTGCCAGAGACACACATAAACCATATATACGTACATATATCACGATTTATTGGCTGTGATGCAATCAGTCTGTGGGGCGGAAAGAAGTTGGAGGGATCATTGCACGACAGGGTTGAATGTACCCCGAACGATGCGATACTTGTCTAACTAGAAGAGGACTTGCACAATTTCATTGAAATGCCGCCACTTCGATGGTGATGGTGATGCTGATCTTATATCTTATATAAGCAGATGAGTCAACACGAATTGATGCATCTGATGGTGATGACTACAAGCAAACGTAAAGCAGCTCTCAATTTGCTTCACAAAAGAATTTTGCCGCACATCAAGAAACCAGCTTAATGAATCGCTATACGAATTGGCAAACCGACGAAAGAAAAAAAAAACAAAAAAGAACAGGATCTATACTAAACACGACATAAATTATGCATTGTTAGCAACGGTTCTGACTTCTGACAGACTGAAGACGATCTCGAGAACTGAAAAACTCAAAAACTCAAAAGCCCAAACCGGCCTGTCAAAATAAACAAACAATAAAGATACAAATGCTTCTGGCATTATCACATTCATTTTCATTCATCATTTGCATAATGTATTTATATTCCTAAATGTTGAAACGTGTGTGCGCTTTGCCAATAACAGAATGTTGAGCACATGTTAATGTTAAAGCCGCAATTCGTCAATCGACAATATGCGGATCGTGCCTACGTCTGAGTCCACTCGACCTTGGGCGACATTGGAAATGCCACTGAGATTAGCTATGCAAAACGTAGAAGTATCTTAATGACACAATACAATTACATTAATTAATTTCACCCGTTTCCCGCTAACAGTTGCAGCTGCCAATATATATAGACGAGGTTTAACCCCGAGCTCTCGCCGATTAGTTGCTGTCTATATTAGAACGAAAGAGAGAGTGTCAATAGCTCGACAACACTGCAAATATTATTATACGATCTGTACAATTTCCTTTTGACCAGAAAATTTGTTTGCCCATTTGTTTGTCGTTTGTTGTTACAGTGGCAACAGTGGTTCAATGTATGCCAATAAGGTGCTGAAATAAGAATTAAATTTATGAGAGAAATCCAAAAAAAGCTCTCAATTAATTTCCACTTTTTGTACTAAATTCGTATATGTAATAAAACTATAATTAAGTGTTTAAATTTCAGTCAAGTTTTACATGACATATAGAAGCAGCATAATTTCTTGAATTGTTAATTAAATACCAAGAAAAAATCAATTCTATGGTGAAACAAGTAATATATAAATAGAAATATTATATCAGCCTGCTGAGCATACTATAAAATAAGATCGCTAGCTACTGAATAGATAAGAGACCAAAACAATGCTGTATTTCTAGGTAGCCTTTTGTTATGATAACTGCTTTTAATAGTATGCAATTAGTATTAAATACATTCGCTATTATGAATTGTTTATTTATTTATTTTAAAAGTTTGAGAACAAAATGAACTTGAGCATTTAGCTTTTGGCTATGAATTATTAAGTATACGCAATGCTGCCGGTTCTGTTAGTTTGCACCACTGTGCGACGCCAGCAGTTGACGTAGCGTCAACTGTGCACCCAAGTGTAAGCCAAGCTTCATTCGATGTCGCTGTCGACGGCCAAGTTTATTAAAAGCGCAGAACTCGTGAGCTACGGACGTGTTTCTGCTACGCTCGAGCGCCTCGCGCATCTAATCATCTCCGTGTCTACGTTTCGGTCACAGTCTCCGGCTCATCGCAGCCTCAGCCTCAGCCTCTGTCGCAGTCGCAGTCTCAATCTCAGTTTCGGTCTCGCTCTCGCAACACGGCCTCTCTCCTTCACTCTCACTCTCCCACAGTGACTGCGAATCGTGAAATCGTGTCACAATTGATTTGAAATTTGTGTGCAGTCGCGACAACAGAAAATAAATACGAGAAAAAAAAAAGCGAAAAAATTAATATTACATATTATTTGTATTTGGCAATAAGTCAGGCATTTTGTGTGCACGCCGGCGTCATCTCCGCAACGTCTCGACTTGCTGCGGATTTTGTCAGCATCAGTTTCGACTTGATCATTGTTATTCCGCGCCTACGCGCGCTAATTATTCCTCGCGGCACTTTTTGGGCAATGCCCAATTCTAACAAGCCAACACAATAACTATAGCAATATATAACGCATATATTTTTCGAGAAATTCCCAAATCTAAAATGCACGCGCGCAATTTCAATTCGAAGCTGCACTGCCTGCGTCGCAGTCGCAGCGCTGCTACCGTTACATTTACGCTGCTGTTAACATTGGCGCTACTGCGGATCGACATCGCTGCCGGCAGGCCTGGTATACATACATACATAGCATAAGCGTACATAAATACATGCATACATACATACAATCATGCATATGTGTATATAGCATACTTCATAGCCGATATCGATTACGATTCGTTGCGATGCGATGCGATCGTAATCAATTTGCATAGTCATAAGATATTTAATTAGTGTTCGCTTGCAATTTCCTTTTCGCCTCTTGCTTTCTTCTATTACGTTTTCGATACGCATTTGGAATCCGACTCGAAAATTCCAATAAACGCATGTTTATTTATTGATCCGATCTCGATACAGCTATTAGCAATGGCTTATTTAAAAGTGGCTACTATGAATCAACACAAATTCATTTAAATGTAAAGTACAAAATTAACTTCCATTTAATTTTTGTGATAGCATAAATATTTCTAATTAATTGTCCAATAAATTTTGTAAATAATTTTCATATTTGTTGCAATACTAGATAAACTCACGCGTTAAGTATCGCGAATTTTAAATTCAAATTCCTACTAAAATTATACATATTATATATGTATATTTTCATATTCAGCATAGTTGGCTATAAAAATATTATTTACTAGTAAATCATTTATGCTTGCAGCAAAATCTGAAAAATATCTTTGAGTGCAACTCATTAGTAATTTAATGTTATTCTCAAATGAAGTATATAAAATTTCAAATTCTATAGTTAATTCATAATTGTGGCGGACAGTAACTAATTTTAATGCTCTGTAAATAATTGTAAATACTCGTAGATAGAACTTGTAGTTTGTTAAACTGTCCCTGTCAATGTTCATCAAGTTGTTACTAATTCCCAGCACTGTCATCCACACACACACACACACACCACACACACACCACACACACACACACACTTACTGTGAAGCATTATTCTTGTTATTACATCTTAACCTCTCGAACAGTCCAGTTGCATGAACGACCTTCATTGGATTGCGTTACGTTCGTGACCCAAAAAAGTGGCTATCATGTTATTGTTTATTGGTAATCAGAGTTTACCGTTGTCCACCTAACTAATTATTGCCGTGGATCGACCAATGGACGCATCGTCAATACACGTACGTATCTTCAGAGATCTTCATGTCGGACTTCGTTAGAGATTTTTGAACCCTAAGGCGGCACGGGGCCTCAAATTAGCCGACAAATGCCCTCCAATGATATTTGTAACTATTTCACCGTATTCGGTTGTCTGCAGTCTGCAGTCTGCAGTCTGTGGTCGGTTGTCTGTTTTCTTTTTATTATGAGTAAACAAACAAACCGAACACTAGGCACATATCATTTTCTGCAGATCCCCCAAGGGTCGCACCGACAAAAACTCAATAAGTGAAAAAACACAAAATAACTTTGCCAACGGCGACAAAAACGTCTCATTTCCAAAAGCCAAATGAAATTCGAGACAACTCTCGTACTACAAGAAGCCCGAAAACAAAAAAATAACAACAACAACAGTAGCTTATATAAGAGCCAGCTGACGTGACTGGCAAGGCTTCGACTTCATCTTCATCTTCGGCTACATCTTCCTCTTCAGCTACCTTCGAGTTGGCCTCTGGATTGGGGCACTTCTCCAACAGTAGCTATCACATTTTAGCGCTGTTTATCTACAGCCTCGAGGGACTCGACAAGTCCATAAATTGTTATGACAATTTGTTGAGCTTGTCTTCTCTCCCTCTCCATCTCTTTGTTGCTCTCCTTTCTCTGCATTTTGTTGATCCCAAAATGCACATAACATATACCCTTGATAAAAGCTATTTATCGGTATAATTTTGTACAATTAAAATGTTATCTCCTCAACCGTTGATAGAGACATCATTCCAAGCATCAATGCTTATCAAAGTAATTAATAATCGTGAAATTTCCTTGAATTTGTATATTGTTATTCATGTATGAAAAGAGGTTCATCTTCAGCGTCTATTGATTAACTATAGCTCCACTTCCACGCTCTATTATTATAATTTATTTTTGGCATTTATTTTTTAAACGCTCCTATTCACACGAATAAGATGAATGCACGTACGTGATAATTAAGAGATTCGCACAGATTAAAGTTCCTCCGTTTGCTATTATTGTGGATTGTGCACAATGAAACTAAGGCTTATTTGTGAGTTTCGTAATTGCCTAATAGCGAAGCACAATGGGCTGCCCATTATAGCAGATATTGTTAGATATTGGCGGTATGGTTAATAATAGTTGGTAATCTGCGGCGTGAGTCTCAGACGCTTACGTCATTAATGGATTTCCATTGAGCCAACGGCTACAGATAAAGAAGTGAAAATTGCAACACATTTTGTTATGATTAGCTGGAAAATATACTAAACGAGGCGAGTTGAAGTGGCTGCTAAACTGGGAGTTACCCTCGACCAATAGATGGCGCTATTTGCAATTTCAACAAGCTCACAAGTTATTTTTAATTAATTGGGGGTTTTCAAGTAGATTATAATTATATGTAATTAATTGATATGAGGGAGAATTTATTGCAATATTTTAGTAAATATCTGTTTGAATAAAAATATTTGATCTTTACCACAAATAGGGTACAATCATGCAGTTTACGAGTCAGTGAAAATCGAAGTCAAGTTTTATGCTGTTTCCCCTTGACATTTGCAAATGCAACTTCCAATTGTTTTGCTCATAATTTCACTAATTATACCAATTAGCACTGAGAGTTTTTGCATCGAGCCACGTTTGGTGTGGGAATTCGAGAATTTATTATCCACAAAATGGAAACAAAGCAATAAAATATGATTAACAAGCGCGAGTTTTACAACCACGTTTTGCAGGCTTTGGCTTTTTCGTCATTTTGGGCGCATCATTTAGTGGCAACAAAATGAGTACATTGATGCGATATATTGGTATCTGATCTGTGTGGGTTTGTGCGATTTTCAACAGCTCAATAAGTCGATAACTCAAGGTCCAGCGTTCCATTCGATACAACGCTGATCACGCCAAGAGATTAATATTAAAATCCATTACATTTTGTTTATGCTTTTGTTATTGTTATTGTAAATGTTTTCGCATTAACGAAGGTTGCCCAAATGGCAAAATCTTGTCAAAAAATCAGTAATCAAACAAACTGTAAAATTGGCAAGTGTAAAATAAATAATAATAAACAAAAGATGAAACAACTTGGCAAAACAATAATCAATTTGGGTTGTCATAGCATTGCTGTTATTTTTTTAGTGGGTGCAGATGTCGTGAAGTCGTCAATCAATTAAAAAATAAATAAAATAAAAAATAAAAAGCAAAAACATCAACAACATCCACTGACAATAACTGACAACAATCGAAAAATTAATTGGCACTGAACTTGAAACTAGTTTCGGGGCGTGCCTTGAATTCCCACTAAAACCAGAGTTATATTTTAGCATCCAGTTATAAATAGTTCAAAAGACTATCCACAATTTATTATCTTATTTATTAAACTTAGAAGTTAGTCAGGAAACAGGTATTTTGTACAAAGCATAAGTTAATTAGTATTAAAGTTCTCCCCATTTCATTTTTATAACCCAGCAACGTTAAATTGAGTATATTCTGTGATTTTAGAAGCCTTGCAAAAGATTAAAGCTGTTCGAAATATTTGTTTGCCAGATGATGTAAATTCTTTAAATACACATTTAAAACAATTTTGCAGAAATATTTTAAATGCTGTTTAGATACAATAAAGTTACTTCCATGTTTCATCCAAATTGATCGACGATATCATTTGGCTGCCTTCAGTCTATTGCAAAATAGATAATTAATCTCCATTAAACTCTAATACTCCTACAAATTGACGGAGTGAGTCACATTGTTCTCACGTAACCAAAGGCTATTTGTTTAGGAAACTTATCTGTTATTGCCAATATTTCTATCAGCTGTCTTGAGGGGTGTTTAACCTTTGACTTGCCGAAGTTAAGTACGTCATTCTTGTTAAAAATAAGAATCTTATGTGGCAGAGGATTGATTCTCGGAAGTTTTCCGCATTGATGCGATAATTAATCATTATTTATTGTTATGTGTTTATGTGTTATAAGCACTTTCACAGCTTGTTTACGAGACTTGTTAGGCTGTCGTCCCCTTTCGATAAACATCTGAGAACAATTCATATTTATGAGCTGTGCAACACCGAGGGCCGTCAGATTGTTTGCTTACACATATTAATGAAGCATATGAAAAGTTCAGGGACTGCTGATAAAACTAAACCCCATCAGCCGCATCAGCATCAGCACTTGCCATTTATTTTGCCAGCTGAAACTGATAGGCTGTCTGTCAGAAAAGACAATATACGAAAATGATGCTAGCAGTCAGTAAGTCAGCATATTAATTTCATATTTATTTAGAAATAGAATCGGCCGCAATATGAATGCAAAAAACAGAGACATAAATAAGATGTATCAGATAAATTCAGAATAAAGTTCCATTTATATGCACATATGTTTAGCAACCGGAACTCAGTCAGCGAATCAAAAGTCCGCGATTGTCATAACGATCTTTCGCTCTCTCGTCGTTTCTCTCTTCTGTTAGTCACATTCTAAACAATTTGTTTATGGAATTCCCCCCAGATTTTAATTAATACATATTACACTCACACTACATCAGAATTAACTTAATTCACACAATGCCGACAATTGGCATGTAAATATTCTCTCCTCTGTGGCGTTGTGCATTTATCAAACACGAAGCGGCGTCTATCTATGGGAAACATCAAATATTAGGCAGAACAATGACACAGATGATTGTACAATTTGAAAATACTTATCCGGCTAGTGTCGTACTTGTACTTGTACATATTATTAATTGTTATAAACATTGATGGAGCACATCTCTCGCATGACTCAAGTGTTTCCTCTTCAATGCACGACCGACTGTTGACAGGTTCAAACTGCGCACATATATCTCTCGATTCTCGATTCTCTGTTGTGGATCGAATGAACTTCGTCGAGAATATATGTTGTAGTTGAAGGCGTTGGGCGTGGCTGCTTGATGGATAAGGTTAGGCTGATCAAGTTAGACTGGTTTCTATCCTCTAATAATTCAATAATTCAATTCACATTCATATTCGCATGCGTCACAGAGCTTTCTGTAACAAGATGTGTCTGGAACTCGGTTCGCATTAACATTTTGCAAAAACAAATGACTTAGGCAACGAACTTCAGCTTACAGAACTAAAAAAGTCACATTTCTGCCTCTTATCGAATCGTAGTTCCATAACAGTTGATTGATATTCAACGAATAGTTATCAATAAATAAATAAAATTACAACAATCGAAAGACTTTAGCAGCAAACTCATAACTGAAGTAAAAGTTTCCAGCAGTTCTGCAATATTAATGACTTAGGCGACGAACTAGGAATCAAGTATTATACTAATACCATAAAAAACAAGTTTTTATTTTGAATCTTGAAATAATAATATAATGTGTACTTGAAAGACTTGAAAGAGAGTAAATGTCTAGCTAGACAACAGTTTTGTGAAATGCAAAACAAATGACTTAAGCAACAAACTCAATTTTTGAACAGAAGCCAGATGAAAGACTTAGGCAACAAACTTGAAACGAAAGCGAACAGTTCGGTGAGCAATAATTAAAGGTTAAATACCTTAGTTGCCAGAAAGCAAATTCCAGCTTTAACTTGACAATCGAAAGACTTAGACAACGAACTGGGAAGAGAGAAAAATGTATGGAATTTTTTTAGTAGAATAAAATATAAATATGTATATATACGAAAGACTTCGGCAACTAACAGAAAAGGAAATCTAATTTAATTTGCTTAAAAGTGAAGAATATTTCTAAAGAACGTTATAGCTGGGAAAATGACGAAGTGAAGAAAATAAATAAAACTCCAAGTAAGCGAAATCATTGATGAAAAAATAAGAAATATAAATCCATGTTATATATGTGATAGAGTGATTATAATCTGTAGATTCTGAAGTTGTGAATGTCGCAAATATGAGTTTACATGTAATTGCAGTCTGCTGCAGACGAAAGACTTGGGCAACGAACTTGACACAACCAACGGCAGCAAATGAGCCGCAACATTGATTAGCTAATCTGCCTGGGCCGACTAACGCTTCGAATGCCGTCTCGCTGTGCAGCACAAGCACCAGCACCATATGTGTGTCATCTTAAGCTCCTCTCTGTAAATAACAACAAACCTGACATCACAACAACAGCAACAATGGGGCAGGGAAAACGAAGCGAGCAAATATATGGGCCATTTAAGCCAATGTCAATCAATCAGCAACAATGGCAGCCAAATTGGCCAAGAGCCACCCACGGGCTGCCTCATCTGTCTCATCTTCGACTCCGGTTGTTTCTTCTACTTGGTCTTCTTCTGTGTCTTCTTCTCGTCTACTACTTCTTCTGCTTCTACTTTTCGGGGTTTATTATCAGTCTTCTGTTTTCTAACACTTTTGAACTCTGCGGCAAATTGCAGTGCAGCATTTTAGCACACCACAAACATGACACACATCGCATATACGACATCCACATCCACAATCACGCTTCATACACACACATTAGTCGCAACCACAACCACAACAACAAATTTACCCCAACTTCTCTGCAGATGTACGACCATCGCCATTTGCTTTAGAATTGCAACCGCCATTGCTTGAGCCAGCTGGCCAGGGAGCCGAGGGGAACTTCAATGGGAACGGGGAGCGAGCCATCGATAGCTATGGCAATCCCATTGATGCACTGCGTCCCATCGATACGCCCGATGGCCGCAAGGTGGTCAGCGCCCAGGGCGTTCAATTCGAAATACCAAATTACGCGTCGGGCATCACAGAGATACGACAGCCGGCCGATGATTTGCTGCCACCGCACATTGGTGAGTTGACAACCGCAACGACGGGCGCGACAACAACTTCGAGTGGAGCGGCGTCTGCACTGAGCGGCGACAGCAGCAACGACAGCGCGAACAGCAGCGAGAAAGACAAAAACACGCAAAAAACAAGTGGCTTGGTAGCACCAGCTGACACAGCTGATAGCAGCACTAGTAGCCTAAGCTTCGCCCGCACCCACATCCACAATCGCACCCACAACCACAACCACCACAACCACAACCACACACATGTAGAACCACTAACAAGCATTTCCCATCCCGACCCCGTCTCAGCCTCAGTCTCAGTCTCCGACTCAGTCTCGATCGCAGCTGCGACTTCTAACCACGTCAAGCGTGAATCACAGTCGCCATCCACGCAGCGATTTGTGATCACGGCGGCTGGTCCAGAACACGCACAACCCACATTTACCCTGCTCACCCTTAACCCCCAAGCACCCGCTGCAGCAGCTAAAGTGCCGTATAGAAAGCGCATCTCAACTGCAACTCCAACTCCTTCCCCACTACTCGCAGATGCCATAGCGGTGGCTGAACCCACCACGGACATTGCCAGCACCACCGACAACTCCAACACCGACAACTTCAACAAGAGTCCTTCATTAGCACCAGCATCCGCACCAGCACCAGCCACATCACTAACACCACCCAACCAGCATGCATCATCGTCCCAAGAGGAGAATGCCAGCGAAGTGGAAGTGGAGCAGGCCCAACTGGTGCCCCTCGAGCAGCCGGAGGAGAGCGCTCTGTCGCCCCAGCTGGCCAGCGGCACGCTGCCCGACTATCTGCTCGAGCTGCAGCGCGAGGATGCCAACATTGCTGGACCAGTGGCTTGGTTGCCGGCGCCCAATGGCACGCCGCTCTCGGTGATCGCCTGGGATCTGTTGCCGCCCCTGTTGGAGACAGCAGAGACGGCGGAGCCAGTGATCATCACTGAGCAGCAGCCCACACGGCATGTGGTGGGCGTGGAGCAGCCGGACACTCACAACATCCGTCTCAGCCTGGGCAGCGGACAGGGATTGTCGCCGGTGGCGCCGACGCCGGGACACGTGACTCCTGGCCAGGTGTCTGTGGTGCAGTTGGTGCGCGATGGACCCGAGGCACATGGCACCAATGCCCACGTGGGCAGCAGCACCACGCCACGCAATTCAGGACGCTTCCCGAGTCGCAATCGCGGCACCATTCACTACAGCACAACGACGACGCAGCGTCCACGTCCCAGCACTACCTCCACCTCCTCCTCCACCTCGACTAGCACAACCACGACAACCACTCGCCTGCCCCTGACTACCAGACCCACCACAACGACCACCGCGCGCACCACAACCACGACAACGACGACGCCACGTCCTCGCAGCACCACGCCCCTGGATCCCTCGACCTTCTACAAGCTGGACAACGAGGAGTCGTATGCGTATACGCTGCCACCTTGGCTGCAGGATGTCACCGATCCCGATCTGGATGTGGCCGTGACCTTCATTGTGCCCACGGACAATGATCAGTACAACCACACGCTGCTCGACGATCTGGAACCGCCCTTCGAGCCGTTCGTGGATCTGTCCAACATTCAGTTGACGCCGCCGCCTACCACGAAGCCCAGCACGACCACCACAAGCACCACCCCAAGAACAACAACATCGACATCGACATCAACAACAACGACAACAACAACAACCACGACGACCACGCGACGTCCGTCGACCAGAGCACCCAGCACCACAACCACAACCACAACCAGCACCACCAAAGCACCCATTTTTAGACCGCAATTTAACACAAACAACAACATTCACACAGGATTCGGCAGCACGGCGACGACGACGAAGACGACGCCAGCACCTGTCGAAGTGAATCCCTTTGACTCTGCCACGCTGCCGCCTTGGCTGCAGGACTTTGACTATCCCGATGTGGGTCCCGGCGTGCCCTACAATCCGGACAACTTCAAGGAGCAGGCGGCGCCATCGCTTGGCCAGCAAGCGGGAGGTAGTAAGCCCACTGACTTTCAGCCACATGGCTTTGCCAGCATCGGCAGCGGCAGCAGCATTCAATCTCCATCCGCAACAATTGCCACCGCAACCGCAACAGCAACAACAACAACAGCTGCTGTTGGCGTTGCTGCCTCCGCTTTTCCATCCAAAGTTACGCTTACGCTTCCAGGCAACGTTGATGTTGTTGATGATGCCGCCACTGGCACTGAGGAGCCGCCGCTGGTGCTGATCCCACCCGCCGGCGACGACGCATCATCAACCACAAGCACAACAACTAACAACAACAACATCAACATCAACAGCGACAACAGCAACCCGAATCCTACTACAAACTCTATCACGCATTTTGCAGCACGCTTCGATGTCCCCGCCCCCACCTCGAACTCCCTCTCTGTTTCTGGCCAGGATTCCCACTCGCCGGCGCCGTCCGACGGCAGCGACAACCAGAAGTTCGAGTACACCAAGAGCGACGATGGCAAGGTCATCAGCACGCCAGTGAACACGCTGCGCAAAGGTAAGTCCACTGGACACAATCCAACATATAGCTATATATTCATATATAATTGATAATAACTCTATTCTCATTAACTTTCTGTATATACTATATATATTTATTATACTGTCAAAACTTTTGTTTTTGAATTGAATCCATTTAAGTCGAAAGTATCGAAATATGATCATGAGATTTTCGCTGCACAGAATAATAATATTATCTCGATTGTATTTAGCAAATAATCAATAGATATTATAGGATAAAAATTAGTTGTTCTCAGAATTTCATTACGATTGGATTAATAACATTGCAGTTTTGCAAGAAACAATTTGTTTAATATTAAGCTATTCAACAAATCAGTTATTCAACATTATTTTGTGGAATTTCTTTTAATATTAAAATTACTTATATTTTTTTTTTTGTAAATATATCATCTGCTTTAAAATTGAATAATCCATATGCCTCATTTCTTGCAGATGGTCAAAGCATCTTCGCTGCTACCCCTTCTCCAGCTCCTGCGCCTGCCAACAATGCGGGCAAATATACTGGAGGATTCGGCGCTCCTGCAGGTTTGTTGCGTCCACAGACCGCTGGCAAGCCGGACATCTATGTGGCCGGCAATGAGCACGACTTTACCAACACAGTGAAGGCCAATCGAGTGCGTCCTGCAGCTGTAGCGCCAGCTCCAGGTCGCTATACGGGAGGATTCGGTGCTCCCAGCGGCGTGTTGAGCCCTGGCAATGCGCCCAGACCCTTCCAGCAAACGCAGCCACAGCAGCAGGCACAACAGCAGCCACAACAGCAGCCACAACAGCATCAGCAACAGCATAATCAACAGCCTCAACTGGCGGGCGCTGCCTCGAGCCATCATCAGAATCGCTTTGGTGGCCCACCTGGTGTCCTGGTGCCCTTCGACAATGTCCAGCGTGCCGCGCAGCAGTAGACAGCAGCAGCAACAATATGCTGCAGCAACTACTCGTATTTTAAATTATTTATTAAGTATGCTTGTACTTATGTTAAAGTTTTCTAAGTTGGCGTCGCGGTTGAAGTCGATGTTGAATGTATTTGTAAACTAATTTGAACGAAAATACTTAATTTGCCCCAATATTTAAATTGGCTTCACACACACAAACACGATTAAGCTATATACGATGCGATGTACATACATACATATGATGTCCAATGTTATACACGTAATAAACTTTTTTAAAAACAATTAAGAACATAACTTGCAAATTTAATTATCTTCTGGCTTTAGAACGTTAATTAAGGAGCGTAACATTTCTGATAACTAAAGTAAATAGTAAAATGTGCTTTCCATTTAAGAACTCGCTAAAATCGTTTACAAATTTATTTAATCATTAAACATAGCTCAGGCATCAATGGAGATTTAAAACTTTTGTTTTTAAAGTAAGAAGTCTTTACTTCTAAAATTACAACAATCAGAATTCGATGGTAACAATTAGTTTGCTTGGCACTTTGTACCATATTTTTTGGTATCATCAAAAACACATTAAACCATTTTGCCAAATAACAAATTGAATTATTCACGCCCCGAAATACAATAACAGCAAACATGTGCGTGACTAAGAGTCGACTTTATTTTGTCTGTTAACGAAACTTTGATTATGAATGCTTTCAATTAGACAGCAAAGTGACCAAGCGAGCAGCTTAAACGGTAATTTGCAACCGCATTTCAAAATGTTAACGTTTTTTAAGTGAATACGTTGAGCGCGAGTAACGAGTACTTAAGTCACCACTTGTCTACATTTGACTCACGTGAAGTTGGCCGCTTGCGCTACCAGTGTTGGAAAGTGCGTGCTAAGCGCGTAGCAAGCAGCTTGCGATGGCGTGCATTTTGCCCATGCTTCGTGGTGGGGTGGGCGTGACGTAAACGTCCTTCATTTGACTTTGAACTCAGACGATACGCGAATCTGAAGAGACGTTTTCCTCAAAGCAGTTGCAGTTGATTCCCGACGGGCGAACTGAGCGAAAGTAAAAGTGTGCAGTTGAAAAAACTTGAAATTAAAATCAAAGATGTCGAAGATTGGTATTAACGGATTTGGCCGCATCGGTCGCCTGGTGCTCCGCGCCGCCATCGACAAGGGCGCCAGCGTCGTTGCCGTAAGTGAAATCGATTCAAAACTATAAGAATTTATGCAATTTTCCATCGCTATAACGAAATTGCGTGTCAAATGTCATCGACAGGTCAACGATCCCTTCATCGATGTCACCTACATGGTCTACTTGTTCAAGTTCGACTCGACCCACGGCCGTTTCAAGGGCACCGTGTCCGCCGAGGGCGGCTTCCTGGTTGTGAACGGCCAGAAGATCACCGTCTTCAGCGAACGCGACCCTGCCAACATCAACTGGGCCAGCGCTGGCGCTGAGTACGTCGTTGAGTCCACCGGTGTCTTCACCACCACCGAGAAGGCCTCCACTCACTTGAAGGGCGGCGCCAAGAAGGTCATCATCTCGGCCCCATCCGCCGACGCACCCATGTTCGTCTGCGGCGTCAATCTGGAAGCCTACAGCCCCGACATGAAGGTCGTGTCCAATGCCTCGTGCACCACCAACTGCCTGGCTCCCCTGGCTAAGGTGATCCACGACAACTTCGAGATCGTTGAGGGTCTGATGACCACAGTGCATGCCACCACTGCTACCCAGAAGACCGTCGATGGCCCCTCCGGCAAGTTGTGGCGCGATGGCCGTGGCGCCGCCCAGAACATCATTCCAGCATCGACTGGTGCCGCCAAGGCTGTCGGCAAGGTCATTCCAGCTCTCAATGGCAAATTGACTGGCATGGCTTTCCGTGTCCCAACCCCCAATGTGTCCGTGGTCGATTTGACCGTCCGCCTGGGCAAGGGCGCTACCTACGATGAGATCAAGGCCAAGGTGCAGGAGGCTGCCAATGGACCCCTGAAGGGCATCTTGGGCTACACCGACGAGGAGGTCGTCTCCACCGATTTCCTCAGCGACACCCACTCCTCGGTGTTCGATGCTAAGGCCGGCATCTCGCTGAACGACAAGTTCGTCAAGCTGATCTCCTGGTACGACAACGAGTTCGGTTACTCCAACCGCGTCATTGACCTGATCAAGTACATGCAGACCAAGGATTAAATGATCAGCAGCAGCGACAAGAACAATGTTAACTCTTCTCAATACGCACAAACAGGAGTGTAGCATTTAATTCTATAGATGAGAAGCATCCGATTTACGCCTACAACAAACACACGCATTATCCGATTACCCAATAAAACATATATTACACCCATACACACATACATTGTAGTTGTATTTGTGATTGTATTATTGTTACCAACAGATCTTCTCTCTCCTGTTTGATGAGCCGCGCAACAACAGTTACATAAATTATATAACCTAATCTCGTTACAAATATACAAAAAAAAAATAAAAACAAACTCAATTACGGCATTTTCTCTTCAACTGATGAAATAGCTCTCTGAATAATAGTCACAGCTCAAAGATTAATTGTTTTTCTCAGAATATATAGTATATATCTATGTATATATAAGTGTATGCATATGTGTGTGTATACACGTTTTTACATGAGTATGTGTGTATACACATATACATATGTACATTAGCCTATTATGTACATATACACGAAATATGTTGTGTGTGTATTGCAAGGAAATTGAAAAATCAATTATTGTGGGTGGTACAGCGAATAGAGCCGTCTTTTCAACCTATTTGTCAATTGGAGTGCATTGGAGTTATAATTAAAGTAGCCGCTACTGTGTAGCTCTCTTATATGCAAGCCTAGAGCGGTACAAATGCCGCTATTTATATTTTTACATGCAAACATATGTATATACTATATGTAATTGTTAAAATACATATGTTCCTATATAGTATCTACATGCACACAAAAGCTGAATGCTATGCGACTGCTAAGCAATACCCTTGACATTGAGTTCAATTAATTAATAAATTTCTTATCTTGCAAAGATTAAACTGGTGAACAATGTCTGAAGTGGAACTGAAATTAGAAAGCATTTCTAGATAAGCTGGAACCCATAAATGTATTATATTTATGCTTGTATTTACAAGCCTTTGTCCCAATACATATGCTGTTATGGCGCGCAGCTAACAGTGCCATTTTGAGTTAACATTGCTTGTGGTTAACATTGATATTTTGCGGTTATTTGAATTGTGATATAACAAACAAGTTTTCTATTTTAATAGAAAACCAAACGGAATGGATGCATTAACGACTGAATAATTTTGCTTAAATTTAGATGAGTTAATATTTATATTCGTTTGCGGTTATGCGAATTTATGTAACTAAATAATACAACTTATAAATGCGTTGTATTTAAAATATAATTGCCAAATGAAATAAATTTAGTCATTTTAAAATGATGTATTCAATTATTTCAGTTATTAAAATCAAATAATCTACATATTTTAAAGTTTATTTAGCCTTATAGAAGAAACATTTAATTAAATTGAGTTAATTTTAATTTGATATAGATAAATTTTTAAATGAATTAATAACTTTAATAAGAAAATTGTAAAGCAGTAATTCCTTAGCATAGTTCTGCTTTTAAATGTTTTTATTTAATTACTTTTACCCTAACTTTATGAAGATTGAAGGATTTAAACCTTATCGGATAATTGACAACGTTTTGAGATGATTGAGACAGACAAGAATATTATTTATAAGTTATGCAACTTGTGCATACAAGTCTCATATGTGTAAGCAATGGGTTTATCGAGTGGCAACAGGTCGCCACCGTTTGTGGCAATTTTGGTTGCATGCCAGCATGTTGCCACCCAAAACAATCAAGCAATTGAAGCGATTAGAATCGAGCTTCCTTCAGAGTCGTCTGTATTTGTCAACAGAATTGGAAATGTCGTAAATACAAATAAGTATTAAAGTCTAACCCACATAGCCGAGGAGCTCGTGTTCAATTCACAATTCCCAATCCACAAGCAACTCCGCCTCTCTATCGAGTGGAGTGCAGAGGGAAGGCATGAAGTTTACAGAGTTCTCAACTTGAACGTATGCAAATATCATAATTTTTCCATCATGCCTGCAGCGTTATAAAGGGAACAAGAAGCAGCTGTCAGGTCAAAGTTGAGACGACGGCAAAAGACAAGCTTCAATAGGCCACAAAATGTCTTGAGGTTGAGGTGAAAGGTGGAAGAAGGCTTCGCGAGGATGGGGGAGGATGGCAGTGTGGGGCATATGTATGGCAACACTGAAGCCGATTGCTTATGAGGGCAGGGCAAACAAAATTGTTTCGCCACGCCGCGAAGGTTGCTGCCATGAGCAAATGAGCGGGGAACACGCAAGGCCTGGCTTTGGTCTCGTCTCGTCTCGTCTCAGCCTGGGGCCACAAACATCAAACTTATTTATTTACTCTAAAAACAATACAAGAAAATTAATAGCAATTTGCATAGTTTCATAAATATGTTGCAATAAATGTTCTTAACAAGCGAATGCCATTTACACAGACAATAAATGAGGTTTCCTCCTAATGAAGAAGGGCCTTCAATGTCTATCCTTTTATTGATTGCCATTGGATGAATTGGCCAAACAGCTCTTATCAGCTGGTGTTTAATTGGCTTTTACAAACCCATTAAACAATTTTCTGTCCCGAATAAAGCCCAGAAAACGCCCCGACAACCGAAACCTGTGCGTGACTTTAGGCTTTGTTGCCTTCAGTTTGTTAATGAAACATTGATTTTGAGTGATTGGATCTAATTTAATTAGCTTTAACAAATGTATTTAACTATTTACCTCTGTACATGGATAGATCCTGTAGAGATTTACAATAAGTAGAGATGTCATTTCTTATATTTCCCTTCTCCGGATGAAGGAAGTTTTGCATTGTCACACGGCCTCTTTCAAGTTACAGGAGTAAATTGTTGAGATATTAAAACAAGTTTATTGAAGTTTATTGAGGCTTGTCAGCACATGCAAACTAACTTACAAAAGCCACAACAACCACAACAACCGATAGAAACAACCAAAACTTTTGCCACAAAGGTAGCTCTTCTTCTAGTTCTCGTTCTCCTTCTACAACTCCTTCCCCTTTCGCTTGGCCAACAGCGCAGAGCCAGCAGAAATATGAAAGAAGAGCAAACCTTTCAGTTTGCTTCAGTTGCCAATTGACGAGCGAGCTGAGCACACGGTTAAAGAATATTTTTCGGTTATAAAAATATTCCAAAAAATAAATGCAAAATATATGTCACATATATACGAATAAAAGGAATAATTAATTATAAAGTGAATCAATCGACAAGTATCACTAATTAGCAATAATTAGTTGTGAATCATAAATAAACATTGATAATAACAATGCCGCGTAAAAAGCAAAAAGTTGACACACTCGAGGAAATCGAAACGAATATAAAGCTGCTATGTGATCAGAGTAATAATCACATGAAAGTGCGAGAGTATTACAAGGCTTTAACTGGCTACAATCAGGTAAATAACAAATTAAAAATAACAGCTGCTTACTATTTTTAAAATAAACGCGAAAGAAGTTATAACTCCTGAGCAATGTCAACAATATTATTCGAATTGCAACGGTTGCTTGTCAAAAACGAGCGATAGATGGCGCTAATCGCAGGTGCTTTCAAAAGCTTTAGATTGCGCACAGTTTTAGATTCACAATAAACTTTTAAGGAAAGCAAGGTTTAAAAGCCATGGGATAAGCTGATAAGGGAGCCGTTAACTGCGACCGTAATCATTATAATTTATATTATAAATTTATATAGCAAATATTATATTTTGACTTTTAAGATTCATAAATGACCTTACCTAAACATTTAAATAAAATAGAACATTAATATTACTTATTCCGATATTTCAGAAGTGCATAATTTTGTTAATACATATATTAAAAAAACAAATTAATTTATCTTAAATAAAATTCGTTAATAATGTCGACGAAATTCCTTCCCAAATTCAATGTCGATCTGCTGAAGTACCAGGCGAACATAATCGAGTAGCAAGTAGATTATCCAAAATTTTAAATTTTCAGAAGCTGGGCGGGATTTTCAAATTTGAATTTGAATAAAATATGTTAATATTAACGACGAAATTTAAATTTTCAGAAGCTGAGCGGGTTTTTCAAATTTGAATTTGAATAAAATACGTTAAAATTAACGACGAAATTCCTTCCCAAAACCATCTTGTAGCTGCTGAAGTACCAGGCGAACATAATCGAGTAGCAAGTAGATTAGCCAAAAATTTTAATTTTTAGAAGCTGGGCGGGTTTTTCAAATTTGAATTTGAATAAAATACGTTAAAATTAACGACGAAATTCCTTCCCAAAACCCTCTTTGAGCTGCTGAGGTACCAGGCGAACATAATCGAATAGCAAGTAGATTTGCCAAAAATTTAAATTTTCAGAAGCTGGGCGGGTTTTTCAAATTTGAATTTGAATAAAATATGTTAATATTAACGACGAAATTTAAATTTTCAGAAGCTGAGCGGGTTTTTCAAATTTGAATTTGAATAAAATACGTTAAAATTAACGACGAAATTCCTTCCCAAAACCATCTTGTAGCTGCTGAAGTACCAGGCGAACATAATCGAGTAGCAAGTAGATTAGCCAAAAATTTTAATTTTTAGAAGCTGGGCGGGTTTTTCAAATTTGAATTTGAATAAAATACGTTAATATTAACGACGAAATTCCTTCCCAAAACCCTCTTGGAGCTGCTGAAGTACCAGGCGAACATAATCGAGTAGTAAGTAGATTATCCAAAAATTTAAATTTTCAGAAGCTTGGCGGGTATTTGAAATTTGAATTTGAATAAAATACGTTAAAATTAACGACGAAATTTAAATTTTCAGAAGCTGGGCGGGTTTTTCAAATTTGAATTTGAATAAAATACGTTAATATTAACGACGAAATTCCTTCCCAAAACCAAATTAGATCTGCTGAAGTACTAGGCGAACATAATCGAGGAGCAAGTAGATTTACCAAAAATTTAAATTTTCAGAAGTTGGGCGGGTTTTTCAAATTCAAATTTGAATAAAATACGTTAATATTAACGACGAAATTCCTTCCCAAAACCCTCTTGGAGCTGCTGAAGTACCAGGCGAACATAATCGAGTAGTAAGTAGATTATCCAAAATTTTAAATTTTCAGAAGCTGGGCGGGATTTTCAAATTTGAATTTGAATAAAATATGTTAATATTAACGACGAAATTTAAATTTTCAGAAGCTGAGCGGGTTTTTCAAATTTGAATTTGAATAAAATACGTTAAAATTAACGACGAAATTCCTTCCCAAAACCATCTTGTAGCTGCTGAAGTACCAGGCGAACATAATCGAGTAGCAAGTAGATTAGCCAAAAATTTTAATTTTTAGAAGCTGGGCGGGTTTTTCAAATTTGAATTTGAATAAAATACGTTAAAATTAACGACGAAATTCCTTCCCAAAACCCTCTTTGAGCTGCTGAGGTACCAGGCGAACATAATCGAATAGCAAGTAGATTTGCCAAAAATTTAAATTTTCAGAAGCTGGGCGGGTTTTTCAAATTTGAATTTGAATAAAATATGTTAATATTAACGACGAAATTTAAATTTTCAGAAGCTGAGCGGGTTTTTCAAATTTGAATTTGAATAAAATATGTTAATATTAACGACGAAATTTAAATTTTCAGAAGCTTGGCGGGTATTTGAAATTTGAATTTGAATAAAATACGTTAAAATTAACGACGAAATTTAAATTTTCAGAAGCTGGGCGGGTTTTTCAAATTTGAATTTGAATAAAATACGTTAATATTAACGACGAAATTCCTTCCCAAAACCAAAGTAGATCTGCTGAAGTACCAGGCGAACATAATCGAGGAGCAAGTAGATTTACCAAAAATTTAAATTTTCAGAAGTTGGGCGGGTTTTTCAAATTCAAATTTGAATAAAATACGTTAATAATAACGACGAAATTCCTTCCCAAAGCCAACGTCGATCTGCTGAAGTACCAGGCGAACATAATCGAGTAGCAAGTAGATTGGCCAAAAATTTAAATTTTCAGAAGTTGGGCGGGTTTTTCAAATATGAATTTGAATAAAATACGTTAATATTAACGACGAAATTCCTTCCCAAACCCCACTTGGATCTACTGAAGTACCAGGCGAACATAATCGAGTAGCAAGTAGATTATCCAAAATTTTAAATTTTCAGAAGCTGGGCGGGATTTTCAAATTTGAATTTGAATAATATACATTAATATTAACGACGAAATTCCTTCCCAAAACTAACGTCGATCTGCTGAAGTACCAGGCGAACATAATCGAGTAGCAAGTAGATTTGCCAAAAATTTAAAATTTCAGAAGCTGGGCGGGTTTTTCAAACTTGAATTTGAATAAAATACGTTAATATTAACGACGAAATTCCTTCCCAAAACCAAATTCGATCTGCTGAAGTACTAGGCGAACATAATCGAGTAGCAAGTAGACTTACCAAAAATTTAAATTTTCAGAAGTTGGGCGGGTTTTTCAAATTCAAATTTGAATAAAATACGTTAATATTAACGACGAAATTCCTTCCCAAACCCCACTTGGAGCTGCTGAAGTACCAGGCGAACATAATCGAGTAGCAAGTAGATTATCCAAAATTTTAAATTTTCAGAAGCTGGGCGGGATTTTCAAATTTGAATTTGAATAATATACATTAATATTAACGACGAAATTCCTTCCCAAAACTAACGTCGATCTGCTGAAGTACCAGGCGAACATAATCGAGTAGCAAGTAGATTTGCCAAAAATTTAAATTTTCAGAAGCTGGGCGGGTTTTTCAAATTTGAATTTGAATAAAATACGTTAATATTAACGACAAAATTCCTTCCCAAAACTAACGTCGATCTGCTGAAGTACCAGGCGAACATAATCGAGTAGCAAGTAGATTTGCCAAAAATTTAAATTTTCAGAAGCTGGGCGGGTTTTTCAAATTTGAATTTGAATAAAATACGTTAATATTAACGACGAAATTCCTTCCCAAACCCCACTTGGAGCTGCTGAAGTACCAGGCGAACATAATCGAGTAGCAAGTAGATCATCCAAAAATTTAAATTTTCAGAAGCTTGGCGGGTATTTCAAATTTGAATTTGAATAAAATACGTTAATATTAACGACGAAATTTAAATTTTCAGAAGCTGGGCGGGTTTTTTAAATTTGAATTTGAATAAAATACGTTAATATTAACGACGAAATTCCTTCCCAAAGCCAACGTCGATCTGCTGAAGTACCAGGCGAACATAATCGAGTAGCAAGTAGATCATCCAAAATTTTAAATTTTCAGAAGCTGGGCGGGATTTTCAAATTTGAATTTGAAAAAAATACGTTAATAATAACGACGAAATTCCTTCCCAAAGCCAACGTCGATCTGCTGAAGTACCAGGCAAACATAATCGAGTAGCAAGTAGATCATCCAAAATTTTAAATTTTCAGAAGCTGGGCGGGATTTTCAAATTTGAATTTGAATAAAATACGTTAATAATAACGACGAAATTCCTTCCCAAAGCCAACGTCGATCTGCTGAAGTATTAGGCGAACATAATCGAGTAGCAAGTAGATTGGCCAAAAATTTAAATTTTCAGAAGCTGGGCGGGTTTTTCAAATTTGAATTTGAATAAAATACGTTAATATTAACGACGAAATTCCTTCCCAAACCCCACTTGGAGCTGCTGAAGTACCAGGCGAACATAATCGAGTAGCAAGTAGATCATCCAAAAATTTAAATTTTCAGAAGCTTGGCGGGTATTTCAAATTTGAATTTGAATAAAATACGTTAATATTAACGACGAAATTTAAATTTTCAGAAGCTGGGCGGGTTTTTTAAATTTGAATTTGAATAAAATACGTTAATATTAACGACGAAATTCCTTCCCAAAACCAAATTCGATCTGCTGAAGTACCAGGCGAACATAATCGAGTAGCAAGTAGATTTGCCAAAAATTTAAATTTTCAGAAGCTGGGCGGGATTTTCATATTTGAATTTGAATAAAATACGTTAATATTAACGACGAAATTCCTTCCCAAAACCCTCTTTGAGCTGCTGAGGTACCAGGCGAACATAATCGAGTAGTAAGTAGATTTGCCAAAAATTTAAATTTTCAGAAGCTGGGCGGGATTTTCAAATTTGAATTTAAATAAAATACGTTAATATTAACGACGAAATTCCTCCCCAAAACTAACGTCAATCTGCTGAAGTACAAGGCGAACATAATCGAGTAGCAAGTATATTTGTCAAAAATTATATTATATATTTTATATGTTCGTTTAATTTTAAATTTACTTCATAGTTCCATTGTTTTGTATTACTATAAAATTTCTAAAAATTAAACTATTAGGACTTGGTAGTTTGGCTTACATTTTACTTATAGCATATTTTAGCCTATAAAGTTAAGATCCCCAACCCTAAACTTAACTTTGATGAAGTCGAAGTCAAGTGTCAGTTGAACAACTGTTTCAATGTCAGCACGTTGTTTCCTTCCTTCCTCGGCCCACTCGACCAACTCGTGCCACATGCCACGTGCTATTGTTATTTGTTATCGATTGTTAACCCATTTCGAGGTCCGCACAGTCTCCAGGCAACAGCGACAAATGGCAAATCAATTACCGTTTGTTTGCAACTGTCAGCGAAGGTGTGAATTTTTCACACTCGCTTCGATTGCCCAAATTCGCAGAGGATTCAATAACCAGAAGTTTTCGCAATGTCCACGAGCGTGTTGAACAATATTCTCGCCGTCGACAAGGAGCAGGAGCTGTTGCAGAGCTTTATACGCACGGGCAACAATGCGGACGAGGAATCGTTGGACGAGTCGAACAAGAGGTCGAAGGGTCGTGGCCGGGTGTCGCATAAGCCACCGATTTGGGAACGTCGCGACTCATATGGCGGTGGGGGCAAATCCTCCACAGAGCGTGGTGCTCGCCGGTCCAGCAAGCATCCGGATGACATGGACGCAGGCGGCTCGAAGCGTGGCAATCGCATCGAAGCAGAGCTGCGGGCGGCACGTAAACGCATCGAAGAGCAGATGATGAAGAAGAAGAAACCGAAGGAGAACTTTGTCGACTTCTACACGGACAAGGACCGGGCAGCGGCTGTCAGCGCCGGCACCTTTGACATCAAGCAGAGTCTGCAGATCAAGCAGAAACAGGATCGCAACGAGGCGTTGCTCATTCCCGACGAGGCGGACATCAGCTCCATCATTGCGCTGGGCCTGAAGGAGATCAAGAATGCGAATCCCGAGAATGCCATTCAGTTCTTCTGCAAGGTTCCTCCCCGATTCCTTTCGCATTTCTTCCTCTCTGTATTCACTCTGTAATGTAAAATTCTTTCTCTCTTTGTATTTTGCAGGCCTTGGAACTGAACAACACGGACATCAATGCGCTCATCTCGCGCAGCAAGTGCTATCTGCTGCTGGGCGAGGCGTCCAAAGCTCTGCAGGATGCCGAAACCGCCTTGGCCGAGGACAAGAACAACATTCGCGCCATCTACCAGAAGGCCGAGTCCCTCTACTACCTCGGTCAGTTCGAGCAGAGTCTCATGTTCTTCCATCGCGGACTGCGTGCTCGACCAGAGCTCGCCTCCTTTCGCCTGGGCGTGCAGAAGACACAGGAGGCCATCGAGAACACCATTGGCACCAAGACGCGCTCCACTGTGCCGCCGCCCAAGAGCAGCAAGACTCGTAAATCCGGTGACAATACCCCCAAGTCGCAGGGAGTGAACAGCGCCCGTCCACAAATGGTGCGCCAGAAGCCCACCAAGGCGGATCTGGAGCGTCGCAATGCACGCAAGCTGCTCGGAGAGCTGTGCGTGGATAAGGAGTACCTCGAGAAGCTGCTGCTCCATCCGGACCTGGTGCGTGCGGACACAAACACCGAGAACATCTCTGCCTTGGCCAAGGAAGCCGTTTGCTTCCTCAACAAACGTCAGGAGTTCTGGCGACAGCAACGACCTTGTACCGCATTGCCGAACCATAAGAATCTGCCCAACGATGCGCTGCCCAAGTGGTTCTAGGGGAGATCTCTCAAAACAGGATTAAGTGTTAAGTTTATGTTCTGATTATATATATATATATATTTGCTTGGCTTCAATAAACTACACAATTAATTAAACAACATTTAATTTGTATTATTGTATTTCCTCTCAAACAGATATGTGCGAAAGCATTTTGGTAAATTATGGAAATTCATTTGAATTTACATTGGAATGTAAGATAAATAATGTTTCCAGTTTAATACATTATTTTAATTTTCGAATAAATACTGCATCGATTGTGATAATTCCATATTGATCAGATATATTTCAATTCAATTTTCATTACAAACTCAAAACTAAATAGATAACAATTTAAAATTATGGAACAGATAATTTCATTTAATTTATATTACCTTAATCCTTTACAGATTCGAAATTGAATGCGTTAAATGTTATACATATATCTTTTAAATTGAATTTCAAGTTGAATACAATTCACAAATTCATCATTTTTTGAGTAATACGCATATTTATTGATCGATTACCGATTGATTGGATGATTAAACATATTTTACAAGTTCATTAACATTTATATATAGGTGTTTTTGTTCAATTTGTATTCTCTTTGATATTGATTACGTAGTTTAACTTTCAATCCAACTAAATTCTAAATCAACTTAACGCCTCTGGAGGGAAATTCCATCCTCTTCCTCTCTCTGTCCGATAACAAACGATATTATAGTATAGTATAATGTTGAATGTGGATAAATTTAGTATTGCGAGCGTGGTCATGGTTCAATTGTTAACTACAATAGTATCTGTTATTACATATTTATATGTTTTTATCGTATTCTTCAAATACTTTTCGTTTGTAACATATTGTTTTATTTCATAATTTGACTAGTACGGCTATAATTGTTTAAACTTTAAACATACATACACATATATTTAATACTTTCTCCGTTGATCATTTTGTTCAGTTTGCTCGCTATGGTTAACATAAATACGTAAATACTTCTTAGTTTATTTGGTGCATTAGTGAGTACGTCTGGCCAGTGTTGGTTAAGTAATTATATTCTTAGCTGTTATACCTGTATGTGGAGTGTGTGTATAACAGCAGCATAATCATTCAAATCAAAAGCGTTATACGTTATACAGTTTCAATTATTGCCTGGAAACACTTTCAGTATGCATATTAATAATATTCTATTATACAATTGGCAATTGACAACAAAACATAACATGGTATATGCGTTTATATTTCATTTGCGATTTCCAACGATAAATACAACAATTCGGAATGTAATTGAGTAGACGCTACTGCCATTTGTACCAGTTGTTTCGACAGCGGGCTGTGGCAATGAAAAAGAACAAACAGAAATATATAAAAGTATGTTAAGTATTTGTTTATTCCCATTAAAAACTTGTTTTTGTTTTCAAATTTGTATTTTTAGCTTGCTGGCAGAACAGCAAACGTTCTTGTTATAGCGCGTTTGCTGAGCTGTTCTCAGCCTCCCATATGGTCTAGTGGCTAGGATATCTGGCTTTCACCCAGAAGGCCCGGGTTCGATTCCCGGTATGGGAAGTAAATTTTTTATTTTTTTTTAATTTTTTACTTTTTTAAAATTGTTTATGCATTTTAAAATCGAACTCACCCTTCTGGCATCCCCCGCTTAGTTGTTTGTGGGCCGTGTTGGCAGTGGCGGCGCATTGCCACTGCGATTTGGTATTGGTGGAGGTCCGCGACGATTGGGCAGCGGTGGCGGCGGACCCAGTGGTGCAGCGGCTGCTCCTGCTGCAGGTAATGGTGGCTGTCGACGTGGACTGTCGACGGCAGCGATGACCGGCGGTGGGGCAGCTGGCGGTGGATGACGCGGTGCCGGCACATCATCTTGGATCTCCTCGTAGATATTGCTGGCCGTCTCGTAGGCAGTGTCTGAGGGCGATGCCTGCTCCAGCGAAGCTTGTTTCGATTGACGCGTAGGCGTTGAGATGGGTGTCGCCTGCTTGCTTTGCATTTGGCGTGGCGGTGTCGGGGGTCCCGAGGGCACAGTGCCCGTGGGCGATGCCTTGCCAGACGAAGAGCTCGACGAGCTGACGGACGTGGCGTGCAACGGGGAGCCCAACTCGGTGGGCGATTGCGACTTGGATGAGGGCGTCGTATCGCCCATGGCAGGCGGACGCGGTGGCGCCACCTGAACGGGCTGCAGTGGTGCCTGCATCATGGGCTGTGGCGGCATCGGTGGCTTGGCCGGCTTCGGCACAATGCTGATGACACCAGCGTGTGGCAAGTGACGTGGCGAATTCTTTGGCGACATGGGCATGGGCGGACGAGCTGGCGCCGGCCTTGTCGGCGGCTGTTTGGGCCGTTGCGGCACCTCGGGCGTCACCTGGAGCAGTTGCGCCTGCTCCGCGGGATTGGCGCACAGCGGAATCGTATTGGATGTGCACAGCTCAATTTCACCGTCAACCTGCTGCGGCCACTCGGGCGTCTTCAGCTCAAAGACCAGCTCCAAGCCACAGACCTGTGTGCTGCGCTTGGCGGCAGCATTGAGTGCGGATTCGCCATTGCGGAACGTCACCCACATGGTGTCCTCCACGTAGCGCACCAGCGTCACCTCGCCCATCTTGGACAGCTCGGCAATCAGTGCCGACATCACATGCTCATCGTAGATGGTGGGCCCATCCTCATCGGCTTCCGCCGACGCTTCATGCACATGCACCACAATGGTGGAATCGGGTGGTCCAAGATCGCGTATGACCTGATCGAAGACCGCACGGCGACGTTGCTGATCAATCTCCATGATCTCGGCATCAATGATGGCAATAACCGGCCGATGATCGCTCTGCTTCAGCTCCGAGCGACCGTAATGGATGAGCTTCCCCGGATTCCAGGCTGCTGCAGCGGCGCCACCGAAATCGCTCTCGGCCAGCGCCTTGCGGCGACGCCAGAGCACACGGTCTGTCCAGGCAGGAGCACGTTGCTTCTCGGACGTGTCGTAGTCATCGCTAAACAAATCATATTTGTAGGTCGGATCAAAGGTAATCTCACCCTCGAGAAACTCGGAGAAGACATTGCCGGCCTCCTGCTCCTTGCGCAGCTGATCAAACTCCAGCACCGTGGACAATTCACCATTCCGCACGCATTCCTTCAGCTCGTCCTTCTCCATGTCGATGCGATAGTTAAAGTCGCCACACCAGAAAACCCAATCATGCGATTTCAAAGTGCGTCCCATGGGAAAAGCCAATTTCCGTGTGATCTCCGCATAGTCAGCATTGCGTTCCGCCACCTGAGATTGCCCGGCCGCAAAGTGAGCGCACACAAAGCACATGGAACTGCCGTGCAGCACAAAGCGGATAGCACACGCTCCCTTATTGCCAGTGGCGCCTCCGAGGCCGGTCTTCACGCAGTCGATGGCAACGTCGCGTATGTGGGGCGCATGCTCCGGCCGTATGTAGATGTAGAGGCAGACGCCCACCAGCTGCTGATAGGTGAGCAGCACATAGTCATTGTCCCGCGAGATGGTCTTCTGCAGCTCCTCGGCCCACTGCTTGGCATTGTCGGTGCTCGCAGCCATGATATTCGAGGCATTCAGATCGACAATCTCCTCGAAGCCAATGGCATAGATGTCCACTGGATGATCGGCATGCTCCGATGGATTGTTGACATCCACCAGCGCCTTGGAGCGCGCCAAGGCATGGCAATCGAGCAGCCAATCGGCCAGCGAATCCTTGAACACAATGCTGCGGAAATGCTTGCCGCCATTCACATTGTAGGTGCCGACGGCGACGCGTGCCATGCGCGGACGCACATACTCCGTGTAGCGTTTGCAGAGCTCGCGCAACGTTGTGGTTGGGGCATGCAACATGTTCGAGGGCAGCAAAATACGCGCCCGATCCGCCAGCTCCGAGCTGAGCGTTGAGCCTACCAGCAGCACATCGATGGCTTCCTGCAAAGCAATAAGCATTAGAATCTTACAAAGATTTGGGTAAGTTGTTCATTGCCACTCACCTGCTTCGAGTTGTCCAGCAGATTGTTTTGAATGGTGCGTGCCGCTGAGCGGGCACCGTCCATGAGCTTGGAGCCGCCCTGAATGGCGCCAGTGCCAGCATAGATTTTGCTCACCTCGTTGCCATTGTTGATCCACATCTGGCGAAAGATCTCCTCGAAACGCGACACATTCTGCTGCTTGCCGCCCAGCTTCAATGCCTCCAGCTGCAGATTGAGCGTGTCCAGCCCCAGATAAGTCTGCACACAATTGGTGCGATCCAAGCAGTCCAGGCAATTGGTGCGCACAACGCCAAACTGTTCGTGCACCACCTGACCGTTGATGGCATGAAAGATGCCGTAGTGCGCACCACAGGCGACCATGCGCTCCTTGAGCTTGGCCAGCGCCGTGAAGTTGCCGCCCCGACACTCCTGATGATAGTCAAAGACCACATGCGGCACATCCTTGTGCGCGGACATGCCGTGATGCCGCTGGAACTCATTGCTGAGCATCGCCTCGCCCTCCTTGCTGCCAATCAGCGAGCTGCCCAGCAGATTTACAATGGTCTGGTAGCCATAGCGTTGTCGCATCATGCTCATGTGTCGATCGAAGGCTGCAGCCGATGTCTCGAAGCCACGCGATAGCTTCACCTTGTGCGAACCGACTTGGACGCCAGGCTGCTCCCAGAAGAGTGGCACAGAGCCGCGTGTCTGCACATAGCTGGTCACGTCGCCGTCCACATAGATCACTTGCTCCGTCTCCACAAAGTTGGCCACGTAGCCCTCGTCGTTGGTGCCGCGCACATTGAAACGCGTTCCAGCGCGTTCGCAGCTCAGCCGAGAGATGATCGCGGCCCTGGCCTGCTTGGCTCCAATGTAGACGGTGCGCACCTCGACGGAACCACACATGGTCTGCAGCAACCAGGACTGGCAGTCGATACCGAAGCGCATCAAGTGTATGTGCATCATGCGGTTCCAGAAGAACCGATTGTCCGTCTCCCCGGTTTGATAGCGACGCTGGGCACACAACGTGATGTCGAACTTGGTGCTCTGCGAGGTGGCAGCGGCTCCAGCGGCGCCGGCAGCCGAGGGATTCGTGTGGGCAAAATAGAAAGTGCCCGAGTTGAGCAGCTTGCGCACCTCGCTAATCTTGTCCTCGTTGGGCACCGCGTTCTGCAGCGAGACGAACGTCGTTTGGGTGATGCGAAAGATTTCCACATCGCCAATTTTGCCCATGGAAACGCAGCCGGTGACGAGCACCAGGAAGAGCACCGTGCTTTCTCCGGCATTGAGTTGGAGTGCGCCCAAACAGCCATAGGCATCGCAGACCTATAATTAGAAGACAATTATTGTATTAAACAAACTGTGTAGTAGATTTTGGCTTATTCTAAAATAGATTAAGACTTTTTCTGATCTCACTTCCCAAACTGGAGCTTTAAATTCATATTGCAATCTTATACACTTATGTGTAACGTTTAGTTCTAGCACTTTTACCAAGGCTGAAAGTACAAATTGTACTCTTATACTGAGTAAAGCTTAAAGTAGAAATTGTACCCATATACACTGATACACATGACTTGTATACTTCTATAACCTTGACTGAAAGTATAAAATGTACTCTTATACACATATTTGTAACGTTTAATTATTGCAATTAATAACCAAAGCTCATATACAGGTTTCAAAGTTGGAAATACAAAATTAGCTCTTATACGTTAATTCCATGCTACGCTCAACTTCTACTATGCTAGAGAAGTTAAAAAGTGCACTCTAATACTATATTTATTTTGAAACCGCTTATCACACTGCATCACATATTTAATTTTAATAAATTAACCAATGATTAATAACCTTCCAGACACCTGTTTTAAGTTGATAATATCAATTGATTAAGTAAAAATTTTGTACTCATCTACCTTATTTCACTCTTATACCGAAACCAAGTTATAATTACAAAATGAGAAAAACTCATTCCAATTGGATGTATGAACTATATACACCCAATCGGACTGCATAGTGGAATCAACTTGGATAACAGTCGTGTGTTAAAAAGGTTTCCCATTCATTTGTGTTGCAAATTGCACTTGCAGCAAATTACTTCGCTTTCAATGTGTGCGTGTTTGTTGTGTCTACAGATCGTGTTACGTGATGGCGAAAAAACCTTCTTAAGAAAATTACAAGAAAAAGGAGAGAGCGAAAGAGGGAGAGGGAAATACAGACCTTTGTGTACTGCTTGCGAATGACGTTTTCCTGCTGTGTCAGCAGCGCGCAGACATGAGATTCAAAGAGGATGCATTCGGTTTTGTTGCGATGCTCGAGCAGAACGCTGTGCGGCGATGGTGCTATGGATTTCTCCAGCACACGTATCACTTTGGACATGGCCATTTTGCAGATCGTTTTTCGCTAGATCAAGTTGCTGTGCCTGTTGCCTGCTGCCTGTTGTGGGTAAACTGAATTTCACTTCAACGCCGTTTCATCAGCAGCGGCCAACAAAACATCTGCAAGCAAACAGAGAACAGTTTATATGTCTGTCCAATTTTATGGTAAACTATATGAGAAGTGCTAAAAATCAAGAGCTAACAACATTAAAAATAATGTAGAATAAACAATTGCAAGCAAGAATTTTCCCATACGCCCCCGTTCCAATCGCCGCCAGCTGGTGCACACACATGCACACACATACAAACACATGCCCACATGCATGTGTGTGTGTGTGTGCCGTTTGCTGATAAACTATAGATTTTTCACATGCCAAAACAATGCAAAGCTTGTTTTTTAGCATACGCCTATTTCTCATCACATCTTTAATGGATTTTACACGACATTATTTAAATAATCTTGCCTATGATTAATCACTGTTTTCAGGCGTTAGCACACAAATAATACCTTTTTTCAGCGATTTGATTACGAATTACTGGAATTTGTTTAGAGGTGGAGAAACATCGAGGGCACTATCGCAAAGTTTCTAAATTTTTTGCAAACATCGATTACTAAAAACAAAGTTCGATTTTTTTTGGCACCCAGATAATAAATGTACTTTTTTTAATTGTTCAATTCAAACTAAAATTATACTTTGAATTTTATTGAAATTCAATCAGATTCGACAAGACCCGGAATTGATTTGCAATAAAATACTAATAAAAAAGACCTAAAAATACCCATAAATTACAAGCTGGTTCCAGTGAACGAGCTTGCGATAACAATTACGCGCGCCAACTTTGAAATGGCTTTGCATTAAAAAAGAGTATGAAAGATTATCGCATTTTGTTGGACTAGAGCACAGAACGGCACCAATTGATGGAGAATGGAATAATTGCCTATTGGCTATTTGATAACAGACCAATAAAATAGCTGGCAATAAAAGAGCAATAATAGATAATAAAGGTGGCATCAGCATAGCTTGGTAACTGTTATTACTATAAATATTCATAAGTATAAATTTATGTTATGAAAGTTATGAAAGATCGCTTGAAAGTCTCAAATTTAAGCAGAATTCATTGCTGTGCTTTGATTATTTACTCTGTGCGCTGAGCACTTCGAGATAGCAAAGGCTATTTATAATCAAACCACTCGAGAATATTTATGTGAGTCTTCATTCTGCATTCACCAGATATGTAGGTATATAGTATGGTTGCCAACTTCTGATTCTGCGTAGACTTTGTACATTCGTAAGCGATTACGCTTTGATAAAATATTTGAATTATGTTTCCGCTATCTAAAATCCCAATAATATCTTAATGCCCGCCCAACCTTTTTGTTTGCCCAAAATAAAAAAAAAAACAAATTTTATTTTACGATAAGAATTTGATTTAACGGATAAGAATACGAAAAAGGGTGGACATAAATTCATTCGATGTATGACTTATGCTTGTGATGATTTGGCTAATTAACTGGCAATTTTTGTTCCTATCAGACACCGCGGCACACCATAAATTCCCTTAACAGCACTTGTAGATAATATGAGTACATTTGTTAATTGCAAATGAGCTGTTTTTTTTTGCACGCAAAAATCATAAAGTTCTATTGGTGAACACAATTAATCACTGCGTTCCCCGCAAACCGAAATCGTCAGACCCTGAACAGAATACTGACAGACGGCGACGATCCGCGCTCAATGTAAAGACAGATGACTCACCGTCACAATAAACGTTATCAACCAGAAGGCTAATAAATACAAAATACTTGCATACATACGAGTACTCGCACTCGTACATAGGAAAACATACGCAAACAATTTGCTGGGAGGCACTCGTGAATGGAAATTACGTGAATGCTCGTAGAGTACTCGTGTGTTTGAACACATACGCAGGTACATAGGTGCGTATACGTGATGTGAAGGCAGCCGTAGAAGACGCAGAGCGAAATAAACACTAAGATGGCGCCCTGCCTGGCAGCCTGACAATTGAGAAATCGGAATACTAGGCGCGTGTGTTGATCAAGTGGCAATCTTGTTTATTGTTAGGCCTAGTTACAAATAGATTACTATATATTGATACAAATACCTTAAATTATAGGTCTTTTAAAGCAATAGTTTTCACTTGCAAGTCAGATAAAGGCATACATAAATAATTCGAAAAATACACGTTGAACACACACCCAATTTTGCTTCATCGAATGTTGGATGTTATGTAATTTAACTAATTTGTTAAAAAATACACATATTCATACACATTTAAATTAATAAACACACTTACTTATTGCGTACAGCATAGTGCTTAATGATAACTGTATTTGTTTTTTACTTTTCTGCTTTTTGATTAGGTAAAAAAACATCAGTAGATAATTTGACTGACTTTGCGCCCAGTTTAGTATTCGGTTTAGCAAACCTCAGTTTGGTTTTTTGTATTTGCCATGCATGCTGCTTAATACATATAAATAATTGCGCTTGGTTATAAATGTATGTTGGTATGCACACTATGTTGAATAATTTGATTAGCTAGCAACTCTCATATCAGACAATAGAAATTTTAATGCACTTTGATAAGAATACCAAGCACATATGTACATAGTTATATGTAGATAGTAAGTACACATACATATGCAGATCAATGTCGTATATGTGATCACAAATTGTTGAATACGAATGCAAGAATATTTGTAGCTGTATCTTTTGTTTGGTTTATTCTGCTCATTTGGCAAGCGAAGCAAATTATGCTAAGCTAATAGCTGATCACATGTATTTAATTATGTGTGGGTGTGTGAGTGTGAGTGTGTGCTTGCATCCGTCATCGTATTTCCATGAGACTCTCCATCTCGCTTCATCGTCTCGCTCTCTTTGTCATCTCCTTCACATTTATCTGTGCTCTGCAACTGATACGCCTCTCTCTAATCTATACAAATATGCGCGTGTGTGTATGTGTGTGTGTGTGTGTGTCTGATTGCAAATTACCAATACATGTGTATCTGCTTGTATTGTTTTACGACTGCGAAACGAGATAAGCTGGAACCGTCTCCATCTTTCCACGCTCTTGCTCTCGATCTCGATGTCGATGTGGATGGCGTGAGGTCGGAACTGGGGCTGAGGTTGAGGTTGACTCAGAGCAATGCACGCTCAGATATTTCTACTGTATTGTAGTATATTTCTTTTAAAGCATTCTATTCTAGGTTTTGCACTTGTTAACAAACATCTGCAGCAAAGGTAATTCAATTATAGTTTAGTGCCTTAAGTTCCTGACTTGGCGGGGGGGCAAAAGGGGTTATTATTAAACAGCAAAGTGCGCTTGTCATACATACATAATTGAATTAATTTACATGACTTTTGAACCCTCATTAAATGTGTGCGAGAACAGGCAACGCCTCGTCTCGTCTCGACTCGCCTCATCTCGTGTTGTCTCGGCGCCTTCTATGTTTGATAACAATTATGGGATCGTGACTCAGTCCAGAAAGTAAAACCCAAACGCTGCTGAGTCATGAGAATAGCTCGTGCGATCTATTATCAAGCACAAATAGCTGATAATCGACATGAACTCGTTATGATAAATATAAAAACAAATGAAAAAAAAAGTGCTCTAGATGTTGGTTGGTGTCTAATAATAAAAATAACACAAATCATGTTGTTCATGGTTGAATTGTTTAAATTAAATTAAATTTATTCGATGGCGGTTTAGCGAAGCCTATTTACAGAGCGATAAGCAAGGAAATGAATATATATATGTATGTATGTTTTCCATATACATGTGTATGTGTGTAAATCCAAAAAGAAAACAAACGAAATTAACTAAGTATCTTTGTAGGCTTAACAATAATAAATTAACTAATCATAATTATAGCGAATCGAACTCAAAAATAGCAATAACAAAAGCTAGCTTAACTAAGTAACTCGTTCATCAATCTCAGCAGATAAATATACAAAAATCGACTACAAACTAAATCGCATGGCCAAATGTTGGACAAACATTACGTTGCAACCTAACTACAACTAACTTATCGATAGGTTCTCCCTCCCTTCTCTCGCGTTCTACTTCCTCGCTTTCTTTATCAGCAACTGTTCATTCTTTGCTGCTCAAGTACAATTGCCATTGCAAATAAGGTCTGTGGCCCCCTTCTTAATTGAGTACTGAGTACTGAGTACTGATTACTGTGTGTCTGTGCGCCCAATTCACTTAATTGTTACACGTACCTAACTTAAGTTATGTAGTGACTAAAGGGTTTTACGTTTAGCTAGTAATAATACTACTACCATCGGGTAGATGTAGATGTTAATGTTGCTGTAACTGTTGTACAAATCGCAGTTGGCTGTGTCGCATCCAAAAACAACGAAACAAAAAAAAAAACAAGATACTAGTTAAAGTACAAATTACGCATATAACAAACAAATTGTAACTAGCTCTAGCTGCTGCTACGACACCAGCAAACGATGCTTGGCCGTTGCCTGCAGTGCCGTCCCCGAACCTGCCCCCGTTGTGCTCGTCGTCGTCGTCGTCGTTGTTGTCGTCGCCGCTGTTGGCGTTGCGTTCAGTAACGTGGGCGCTGGCTGCAGCGGGGCAATCAGAGACTCCGAGGCGGGTGTGTTGTTCAGCGGCAACTCGTAGGCGACGCCGCCCCAGTGCAGCTTGAAGGTGCGCGTACGCCAACGGATGGCAGGATTCCAGAGTGCGTGCAGGAAGAGATAGGGACCGCTCAGCTCCCTGAAGAACCAGCCGATGACAAACTCAAACTTGTGGAACGGCATCGAGCCGTGCTGCACAATCGACAGCAGCAGCCAGTCGGAGAGAAACCAGCCGAGTATGTGCACCAGGTAGAACACCAAGGGATCCCAGGCGAACAGCAGCGATGCGGAGCAGGCGGCAAAAGCGCCCAGCACCAGGCACTCCGACAGAGGTTCCAGCAGTATCGTTGTCGGCACCATGGCCACCCTGAGCTTGGCCCAGCGAATAAGACGAGCCTGCAAGTATATAATATTAGACACATTTAATGTTATTCGTGATTGTTAATTAATTTAATTAATTAATTTAGGCTTTAGTTTTCAATTGAAATATTTATTATTAAAATTATGCATAACAAGGAATATTGATTATTAAATTGCCCATAACATTTTAACATATTGGGGTTTTCCCTCCGAATTAACAGCACAGCTAAAAATAATTTTGTTGTTTTATTTTTAGCGTTGTTAACTGGGAAAAGTGTTGTGAATAATAACTCATAACAAATGATCTGCTCTAAAGACAGATTCAATGCGGAACTCGACGTTAACAAATCCCATTAAGGGCATAACATTATTTAAAGTACAACCAAATTGCCAGCATTAAGAATATTGCTTTGCTAAACTGAAACTTGATGTGTTTAGAGTTCAAGGTTTTTAAAAGGTTTCAAGAATATTAAGCTATATAGCAGAAATACGTAATTAAATTAAAGCAAGTAAGAAAGCTACAAATGTCATCGACTCTGAGATACCCGCTCCCTATTTGTTATCTACAAGATACCCTGTTCCTATTAGTCAGTAATCACAACACGTTTACACTCACACACTTAAAACGCGCATTTGCATTGGGCACACCTATTTTATAAAAAAATAGTATAACAAATAACTAAAAAAATTACAGGGAATATTAAGAGAATTAAGCAGAGTTGGTTTACCAAATAACATATTATTACACAAAAGAATTTCTCAAGCTATACATTTTTAAATAAAAAACACACGAAAGGGGCGTGGCATCCAAAATTTATAATCAAATTGATCTGTGTAATGAATGCAGGAACCTATGTACCGAATTTAGTGTCACTAGGACCTATAGTCTCGGAGATCTAGGTGTTCATACAGACGATTGTTGACACTGATCGAGAATAGATATAATTTATGGGGTCGGATACAATTCCAGTTGGCACTAAGTTATAATACCCTTCATACCTTCGGGTAGCGGGTAGAAAAAGACAAGCGTACTGAAAACGATTCACTCAATGCTAAAGTATGCGCTAATGTTTATCAATTAAAAGTGAGAATATTATTCAAATTTCAGAATCAAATTCTAGGAATAAGAGTATTGTATTGTATTGTATTGTGCAAGGCTATGCAATAAATTTGCGCTAAATATCAACAAAAAGTTGCTAAATTTGCTCAAAAAATAACACATTCGTTTAATCTAACGCAAATAAGAATGCTACATGAATAGAAACTTATGATTCACGATTTCCATTGACAATATCGAGCACTATTTGCAATGATAACAAAGGTTTGTTGTAGTTTACATCAATGTTGATTGATATCTCAGTTATTATAGTAAATTTGCTCTTCAAATTGTGGGTGTGATGCCTATATTAATCATCTGTATAATCGCTGTCCAAAATGGTCGTTTTAACAATTGGACTGTTATCTTAATGGAAATTGGAATATTTTTATCAATTTCCTTTTCAATCATCTAATCTTATTGGCAACGCGAATTCGAAACTCACCTGAAAACTGCCAATGTCACATAGACCGCTGTTCTGCAGCGCCGGCTGATTGGAGATGCGCATCTTCCAACCCAGCTCCGTGACGCGCTTGGCAATGAAGAAGTCCTCGGCGAGGTAGCAGCCAAAGGCGCGCAATCCGCCCAGCTGATCGATGACCGCCTTGCGCAGCAGACACGACATGCCCGTGTGGCAGTTGATGCCCAACGCATCGGCCGATAGATAAATCCGCGACTGAACCGTGCCGAAGAAGACCTTCTCGAAGGTGGCCGCAAAGCCGTCGCGATCACAGGTGAAGGGCATCTGGTGGACGAGCGCATGGCGCTCCGACATGTTCTGCACCATGTCCAGCAGCGTGTCGTTCTTCATCTTGATGCCGCTGTCCGAGATCATGACAAAGTCATACTTGGCCGCCATATAGCCGGGATGAATGTTATTGATTTTGGGATTCACGCCCACATCGGAGCCGCCCACAAACAGCTGGGCGTCAATCAGTGGATATTTGTCCAGCAGCTGCTCCACCAGCTTGATGGCCGGATCGTGTTTGTCTTCGACGCAAAACAGCAGCTCGTACAGCGGATAGTCCATGGTGAAGAACGTCTCCAGGTTGTGCTGCAAATTGGGATCGACGCCCATCAGCGGCTTGAGTATCGAGACGCCCGGCAGCGGCGAGGACTCTGTGGGCAGCTTGCATGACTTCTTGTGCAGCTTGTACTTGCCGTAGCAGATCGCGATCAGATGCACGCACCATGTGCCGAACCAGAAAATCATAAAAAACGCTGCGAAGCCATACAACGGCAATGGTAAATGTGACATTCCGCCTATGTGTGTGTGCGAGTGTGTGCGGGTGTGTTGTGTGTGTGTGCCTTGGGTGCTGTCTGCGTGAGTGCTTGGGTGTGTGTGGAGCGTAGGTGTGTTGCGGTTTAATGGGTATGCATTTGTCGTTGCTCCTGTTGTTGTCAGCGATTTGTTGCTGTTGCTGTTGGGTGGCACAGTAATATTACAGTTTTGCGAAAAAGCCTCAGCCGGACTTTATCACGTCGTCGAATTCCCCTCGTCGTCGTCGTCGTCGTCTGCTGCTGCTGCCTTGCCTTTGTCGTTGGTTGTGATTGAGTCAGCATACCCCGCGCGGCACAGTCAACAATTGGTCGTCGCGGTGTTGTTGACTATTACACTTTGTCACTGTGTCGTCATAGGAGCGTTTTTTTTTTGTTTCGAGTGTGTGTTTCTTCGCTTACGCTAATTATTCATTAATACACGCGTGATAAACATTTCAGAAAATTCGCGTAGCGTTCCATCTCAAAGTAAAAACTGCAATGAAGAATAGGGAACGCGGAAGTGAAAATGCGCTAAAAAATTGCAAACACGGTATATTTATAATGTGCAAAAAAATGCCATTTCATACTAAATAATGCTGCTGGTATTTTATTGCGGAGTCAGTTCACAATCTACTTGAGTATGCTGTTCATTAAACTAAAACTGCGAGCAAACTTCTTTTAATGCATATATAACAATAAACTATATACATATAACATATAATTAAAGCAATTAAGACATTTAATCAACAATTGAAGCATTTAAAATAAATCTACATATTTTGTTGATTACATTTGCAGCATACCATAAAATACGCCGCGACTTTGGCCACACTGGGCCATCTTAAAGAAGTAATGTATATAAATAACATGATTTATTGAGTTTATTCCGTCTTTAAATGGCCACAAATACTAAGTAGGCTTCTGAAGTTTTCAGATAATTGTGATTGTGTTTTAATATGCATAGATAAACGCACAAAAAGTTCAAATTTAAAGTTCAGAAAGAAGATGGATCCCGAAGGAGGAGAGAACCCTTCGGCAGTGGTCTCAGTTCAAGCGACGGGCAACAAAAATGAGGCTCCGCATTTGGCAAAGGTTTTCAAGACAGACTTTGATGCAAAGTATAATATCGTCGACATCCAGACGCCGCTCAATGCCTTCATGTCTGGCCAGTATAAGCGTAGCTACGCCTACTCAACGCTACAGAACGAACTGCCCGTGGTGCTCACAAAAGTTATAGACTCGATAACAAAGGAAAAGAACGAGCTAGTCGCACAATTCGGTGAGGTTTGTAATCAGATATGGCATCTTGCTTGATTTTGGTCTATAGCGCCCACAAATTTTGTTCAGAACTCTCGCGAGGAGCTGAAGATAGTCATCGGATTGATATCCCGACTGAAGTATGAGCTTCAAACGGACAAGCCTTTCCAACAGTTTAACGGCGATGGTAAGTTTCAAACTAATTAAGGGGAATGTGCAAGTAACTTTTTAAAAAACCGATTTATTTTCTCAAATCAGGAACAAAATTATTCAGCCATAGCTCTATATATCCCCACCTTGTCATTGTTGTACTTACAAATAATAAACAAAAATTCTTGTAGAGCCCGATCGCGAACTGTGGAATAACTTCATCACTCACTTGCCAGAGGAGGGACGTACATTTTACAGGGCTTGCTGGATGCATACTCAGTCCTATATGTACCGAAAACTCTACTCCTTCGTGGAAAACAGCATCTTTCTAAAGAAGTTTGATTTTTTTGCCAAAATTAAGGAGCACTCACTCATCAAGAGCCAGGATGAAATTCTCTCACTATCCAAGTACACACGTCGTATTGAAAACAGCCTTGCAATGTTTGGCGAATTGTTGAAATTCAATTTATGGAGCAATCGCACCCATCTGGACGACAGTGATGCTCATACATTTAACATGCAGGTGTTGGAGGATTTCACAACATTAGATGATAATGTACTCGCCAACAATACAACAGATATTTTTAATTGCTTGTGCAACAAGAAAGGCAATAGGCATCAAGTTGACATTGTGCTGGACAGTGCGGGCTATGAATTGTTCAACGATTTCCTGTTGGCTGAGTACATCATCGAGAAGGGAATGGCAGACAAGGTGTGTTTTCATGTCAAGGCACATCCTTGGTTCGTATTTGATGCGACGGCACGCGACTTTAACTTCACCCTCGAGTATCTGAGAAGTCATTCGGACTACATCATTAGCCTTTTGGGCCAAAAGTTCTTGGAATTTTTCAAAGACGGCAAATTCGAATTGGCAACCACTTCATATTTTTGGACGTCACCCAATGCTTTCCACAGGTTAGTTTAAGGTGTCGAGAAGTGTTGAATCAAACTAAATTAATATTTTATCTTTTTCAGCATGCGTTCTCTTGAGCCAGAATTGTACAACAATCTGCAGCAATCGAAATTAATAATATTTAAAGGAGATTTAAACTATCGCAAACTGTTGAGCGATGTTTGCTGGGAGTCTACACAGGATATTAGGACGTGCTTGGGTGGCTTTATTCCAAGCAATTTGTGTGCAGTGCGGACTATAAAGTCTGAGGTAATTTGTGGTCTTAGGGACGGTGTCTGCAATGATTTGTTGAAACACGAACCGCAATGGATGTCCACTGGAAGTTACGGACTCATTCAGTTCGTAGATGGCTCTCGTGAATTCGGTTATTAATAGTCGAATTATAATTTTAATTGAAATCAAACCAAAAATAAACATATATTTATTAAACTAATTGATCTGCAAGTTTCTTTTAAAATTGATGGTATGATGGTATATGGTATATGGTATTTCATAGAAAAGCTTTTTTCTTATATTATTTCGCGGGAGGGCTCCTCTAGTAGGTTTAGACAAAAATTATTTTAGTTATGTTAGTAATTATAAAACCATCAAAATGAGGGATGTAGTCGTAATGACATCCGTTCTTTCTATTTTTTTCTTCACAATATTCAAATTTACTTCAAACCCACAACATGGGTTTTTTTGCTCTAATTTATAAAATGTAAAATTCAAATATATAAATGAAAATATCGTCAACATAAGTCCGTTTAATTTGAATTTAAATTTCTTCGTTATTTGAGCTTTCGATACATTTAAGTACTATCGATAGTAGTAAAATACGCTTAAAGGCATATATACTTTTGGTATTAAAATACCATCCTATTTATAAAATGCAATTGTTATCACTTATCAATATTAACAAAATTCAATTAAGAAGAAGAAGTGAATGGGTTAAAACAAATGTTCGTGATTTGTTTTTTTGTTTTTTTTTTTTTTTGCAAAATAGAACAAAATAATAAAAAATCAGTCCAGTGGTATTTTTGGTCAGTTCGAATGAAATCAGTATATTTCTGAATTGAGCTTTCGGTCACGCTGGCCGTCAGTAACTTTCCATACGCGCATCTCTGACGCGCCAAGCTAATCGTGTGCATAACCAAATGTATGAATGTTTGGTGCTGTTGCTATTGCAGTTATTCTTCTATCAACAAACAAGTGCCGAATTTAATTTAACAGTATCCAGAAATCAGCAGCCAGTGGTAAATATGAGCTTGGCACAAGACGACACTGATTTCGATGTGAAAAATGGAATTATTGATAGCGAGACGCCTCCGCATACGCAGTTAGCGGCCCTATACAAGCAGTGAGTAAAATCATATTGGCTCTATATATAGACGCCTATATAGACGGTCGCACGTGTACTTGGCAATACATATGTATGTTGATGCAATTTGATTGGCTGACCTCTAACATGACCGCATTCGTTTCATAGGAGCTTTGCGTATTACACATTTCGCGTTCGCCTGCCATCGACTTTGGAAACAATTGCCAACTCGTTGGCCAAGGACAAGGACGAATTGCTAGCGGCACACGATGAGAAGAGTTTGTTATCAATCAATTGCACTCTACAGGATGTGGCCATCGATATTGATCAAACTGTAAATGGCATTCGAGAGTTGCGTTCCAATATTCTTCAGAACGGGGATTTGTTGCCGTTTAACGACAATGGTAATGTGATGATTGAGGAGCCCATAACAGATGACAATATTAATACGTCCCATTTTAGGTAGCGACGCTGCAGTGTGGAATGCGTTCTTGGCACAGTTGCCGCAGGAGAAACGCAGCTACTTCCGAGCATGTTGGCTTTATGCCGAGTGCTACATGTATCGCAAGGTCTCCTCCATCTTTCTGTCGTCGCGCCAGCTTGCCAGCTTTGATTACTTCAGCAAACAGAAACAGATGGCAGCACAGCTTAGTTTGGATGCCATGCTGGCCGTGGCACGAGGCACACGCATTAATGAGAGCAATGCAGCCACCTTCCAGCAGCTGTTGAAGCTGAATCTGTGGGGCAATCGTTGTGATCTGTCCATTACGTCGGGCAAACAGATCAAGCCCACTGGGGATGCTTTCGATTTAATCAAGGAGCTAGATGATAATTTGCTGGTGGACGATACAAATGCCATTTGGCAGTCACTGCACAGCGCCAATGGGACTGGCATCGTTGAGCTTGTTTGCGACAATGCGGGCTATGAACTATACACGGATCTCATACTAGCCGAGTACATCATCGACAAGGGGCTGGCGCAGAAGGTGCGCTTCAATGTCAAGGCAATTCCATGGTTTATTTCGGATGTCATGACCCATGATTACCATTGGACGCTGCAGTTTCTAGCTGATCAGGCAGATCCAGTACTCAGCGAACTGGGCAAGAAGCTGAAAAGTCTTACGGATGAGGGCAAATTCGAGCTAGCGCCCTTGGAACATTTCTGGACTAGTCCTTATGAGTTTTATCGCATGGCCGAGGTGAATCCGGCCCTCTATGAGCGTTTGTCACAGGCACAGCTTGTTATATTCAAGGGGGATCTAAACTATCGCAAGCTGCTGGGCGACTACAGCTGGCACGATACCGAATCCTTTGACACCTGCCTGCGTGGTGAGTGCTTTTTGTGCTGTAATCCTTCAATCCTATTTATTTATATACTCTCTCTTATGCAGATTTTAAGCCGACAAATCTCTGCACCTTGCGCACTATTAAAGCGGATTTGGTGTGTGGACTGCCGCAGGGATTGGCGCAGCAGCTCTTTGTCAAGAACAAGGAATGGATGCTCACTGGCGAATACGGACTCATACAGTTTGCCGGCAAATAGAGATTCACCATAACTCTAGTGTAATAGTTTGCAATTTTAGGTATAAATCAATTGTTGTAGTTGCTTTCTTTGTTATTGAATTTGGATCACTTGAAAAGTGCAATTAGATTAAAACCACTTGTTAACCATTAAAGCTGTATGTTCATTTTAATTCAGATATATTTATCGCTTATTTAATAGTTACTATTAACTCATTTGTAATATTTGAGAATGCTGTCAAAATTATTAGTTACGTATCTTTAAGTTGAGTTCCGATTTGAAAACAGAAACCATGTATAGCAGTATATCTATAGCAACTACACATGACTCATGGACGACCACGTCCAGTATTGACAGCGATCAACTAGAGGATTTCGTTGAGAAGCAAAACATATTACTTATTTACCCACCGCTGAATGAGCCATTAAGTGCCAAGTTCTACCACAGCTTCGCCTACAAAACATTTCGCATTCGTGCTCCACAAATGATCCATGAGTTGATCTATAGCATGCGCGATAAAGAGGAGTCGATCATGAAGGAATGTGGTGAATATGCGCGCTACGATCTGCGACGAGTCATTTGGAGCTTGAACATATTGCGTGTTGAAATTCTGCTGAATAGACCGTTTAAGCTGTTCTACGACAAGGAGCCCGATGCCAAGGAGTGGAATATGGCCATTAAAACACTGGTAAATCGGGAGAAAAACCAATGGTTCACCTCGAATTGGCTCTTTGCCGAATGCTATCTCTATCGACGCATTTGGGCTGCATTTAGACGCGCTGAAACTCTCAGGAATTTCGATTACTTTAGTCCATTGAAGAACGATAGCGCAGAAGGTCTAGTTGGTCTCATGAATACCATTGTGATTGCCACTCGCGAACTGAAGGCTAACCCCAGGGATTTTCAGCGCATGCTGAAACTATCGCTTTGGGGTAATCGCTACGATCTGTCGAATGTAACCGAATCACCCAATAAGCGAGTGACGAAGGTGATAGATACATTTGACAAGGATTTGATAACAGATCAGTCCATGGATGTGTGGTGCCTGCTGACCGAGAATAGATCTAGCCAGCCCATCGTTATTGACATCGTCTTGGATAATGCCGGCTATGAGCTCTTCACGGATCTTCTGCTGGCCGAGTATCTAATCCAAACGGGTCTGGCCAAAAAGGTGCGCTTCCATGTGAAGGCGATACCCTGGTTCGTGTCTGATGTCACGGCCACTGATTTTCACTGGACGCTGCACAGCTTCCTGCGCAATAAGCTGCCCGAACTTTCTGCCTTTGGCCATAAGCTGCGTGTTCTTCTGCGGGAGCAGAGCTTGGAGCTGTGCAGCGTCAGTGATTTCTGGACAAAGCCTACTGGCTTCAGTTCCATGCGGCAACTGTCTGCGTGCTTGTATGTTGAACTCAGCCTAAGCACTCTTGCCATATTCAAGGGAGATCTCAACTATCGCAAGCTAATAGACGACATCAGTCGCATCCCGTCGACACCATTTCTCGATTGCTTGGGCGAGTTTATCCCCACCAGCATTTGTGCGCTGCGCGTCATCAAATCGGATATCTACTGTGGCATGCCCATTTGTGCCGTGGAATGGCTGACTGAAGATGATCCCTATTGGATGGTACGGTCGGAAAAGGCGGTCATCCAACTGGCTGTCAAGCCAAGGCCTTGAATTCGTTAAATTGTAAGCAATTCAAATACTGTCGGCTATAGATTACATGGATTACAGGATTCGTAGAACTTAACTTAGTTTTAATTCATCTCATGGTTACAACTGATTACTGCTCTGCAGATAATATTGCTTTGCAGTCAAAACAAATGCCAAGAATAATTTAAATCCATTTTTAGTAATTCTTGAAATGAGCTTCATAATTTGAGAGCTGATAAAATAACAAGAATACCAGGAGAACATAAATGAAACAAAGTCTAGAAGGCAACATTTCAAAATTGATAATCGCGCTGCAGCAAAATATCTGAGACTCTCGCACTCAAACATTGTCACTCAAGCGATTTGAATTCAGTCCGCTTTGAAACGTTGTTGCATTTCGCGAACAAATAAATTCGCTCAAAGCAAATATTAGACACCATATAAATATATCATATCAGTAAATGTGAGTGTTTATTTGAGTTTCGTATGAGTGTGTAAGTCTGTATATGCCAATGCGACCTTTGGTACCTGGTATCACAATTGAACTACCTGGAGAACAGAATGAACAGCTGCACGTGAGAGTCCTTTGAGTGATTTCACAATTGCCTTGGATGGAAATGTTAAAGCTGTATAACTTTCTACCGAAAATATTCAGCTATATATTTAATCATATTCATTTATCGTATCATATGTTAATAAATTTGAAATTCTGAAACATTTTTAACACTTAAATTTGGTGTATATCATAAATATCATTGAAGTTGCAGAAGTCATCGTTATTCAGGTAGCTACTAGCTACCATATATCGTTGAACTCCCTTCGTCTTTTGCCTGTGAAATCACTCAAACCATTTCAACCCACTGGAAACAGGCTAAACAGCCTTGCCGTTGAGACCATCTTTCGATTCTGTTCGCCTGTTACTTTTGGTCACTTTATCAGTGGGTTGAAAAAAGGTTGATAATCTGCAGACGATTCTCTGAGGGAAAGAGAGCAATAGTATTAATCAAATCTAGGGCTTCCAATTCGCATCACCTGTGAACTAAGAGCAAGCACAACTCCTTAAAAAAGACTGGAGAAACAAGCAAATACTCGTATTTATAATATTAGTAGGCCTATTGTCGATTTATTAGTAATGCTCTTAACATTTAAATGGTAGGCTGTGTAAGTCGTTATAACATAGTAGTTATGATATTCCATATTGTATTTTATGTAAGTGGTACGTAGTACTCGTATAGTCTATATGTTGGTATGTATATTAACTAGAATTATCAAGTATGAATGGTAGAAAAATATGCTCTAAAGCCATATCTTATATGGTAACTATGTGTATGTTGCATGTGTATATTCCTCTTCTTTGTGCCGCATTTGCCTTAATTGTTTGTTTTTGTTTTTTTCTATATGTTTGGTTTTTGGCAGCGGTTATTAAACAATTCAATTTCAAGTCTTATCAATTGCTGTTACAGAAAACAATAGAAATCGTTTATCGAATATTGCCCATCGAGCCATCGTTCGCATTGCATTCGTACAATTAATTAATTATTAAAAGTCAGTAACTAAGTGCATTTATTTTAATATTTTTGTTGTTGTTATTATTGTTATTGTTTTGGAGGGAGTTCTCGCTCGCTCGCTCAGCTGGCTCACAATACACAATTGGGATTCAGCTGCTGATATGGCGTCAGATCCTTGGTAATGGAGAAGAGCGCTCCATCTTTAACCATTTTGCACATAAGCGCACCCAGATTCTTGGCATCATCGATGCCCGAATGAGCACGTCCCTCAAATGCCAGGCCCACATGCGAAAGGGCATCACTGAAGTTGCAGGGCCGATACTTGTACCACTCGCGATAGACGGCACGCACATCGATCCATTGATTGAAGTACGGTGCCTTGCGCATCCGTTTGCGTGTGCACTCCTTGTGCAGACAGATTCCAAAGTCCCAGTCTGTCCAGGTGACGAACGCCACGTTGCCCAGTATGTTGGATTTGTGCATTTTGGGCAGCAACAGGTTGCGAGTACGCAACTCCTTGCGCAGCCATTCGTGGAACATCATCAATGCCGTCTGCAGCGGCACACCAGTGTCAACAGTCTTTTGCTCTATGCCCGTCAGCTCGGTGCAGTATGTGCTCAAGCGTGGCGACTCAATTGGCATCACATACTTGTGGAACTCGGCCTCGATTTTGCCCGTCTTCAGATTGACCAGCACGGCTGGGAATTCTACAAAGCAATTGAACAACAATATTATTAAGGGTTTTCGTGCGCGTGATTGGCAATTCTCTTACCAATGATTTCAGCTTCACGCCACTGTGGCGGAGCTTGTTTCTCCCAGCATGTGGCCTCAAAGTCGACGGCAATCACATAGGTGAAGGGCTGCATTGCTAACTGTTTGGATTTGCGCGATTTCTTTGTCTTGACGGGCGCTGTGGCTGTGGCTTCGGTGGCACCGTTGATGCTTATGTCGCCTTCGTTGTGCAATTCGTCCAATTCGTTGGCAGGATCTGGTTGAGCGCCGTCCACATACAATGTGTCGATCAGGCCCAGTTGTCTGCCAAAGAGCCAAGTATTCAAAATTATGGTAAAAAAGGTGTGTGTGTTTTTTGTTATGTTTCTTATTTAAAATTTCTTCTTTTTTTTTGATTTTTTGTTATTTTTTAGTTTTTCTATTTATCTTTCTTATTTTTTGCTCTTTTTTTTTATAAAATATATATGGGGAAATATACTAGTTAATATCCTTGCTACTTGTTGTTATAAGACTGACAAAAAGTATACAAATTAATAACGAAGTGGAGGCGAAATTTCTACATGGCAACAAAGCAGCTACTGAGATCTCAAGTTACAGTCTACAGTCTACAGTCTACACACATTTGGATTAATAAACAAACAATTCTATGGAATAGCACGTTTTAACAGTGATGCACTGGCCAGAGGAATGCTATACTCAACAATGTAGCTACAGACTGAAATTCGACTTTTGGTCGCACCTTCTATGCACTCTGCTGCTGTTGTTGTTTGCCATAGCAAACAATCATGGGCTTCTCTTGCCAGAGCAGTCCATTGGTCTCGACCAATGCTTGGGCCACCACCACCGCCGACTCTGCCTGCAGAAATGTGACAAATGCCTGTCCCTTCATGCGACCCTGCTGCATCACTTTGATTTCCAGACTCTCGGCTGGTGCGTAGCGTGCATAAATCGCCCTCAACTGCGTCTCCGTGACACTCTTGTCCAGGTTCTTGATGTACAGCTTGTTGCTGGGCTCGCCACGTTTGTAGTTCTTGTAAACCGGCAGCGTTTCCAGTTGCTCGAGCGGCATGTGCTCCGTCGGCAGCTCTTCATCAGCAGTGGGCAAGACTGTGGGCAGCTTCAATTCGATTTTAGCCTTATGTGTTTCTGTATGCTCTTGAATTACGGTTGCCTTGATGGGTTGGCTTGCTGCCTGCTGCAGCAATTGGCGTGCCCGCTTGCGATACTGCTCTGGCACCAGGCTGACAGCTGGCCGCTTCAGCTGCTTTTGTTGGTTGGGCTCCACATCGCTCTCCAGTTCGCTTTCACTCTCGCTGGCCAACACATCGGTTTGTGTGGCAACGCTTTGGCTTTGAATTTGCCTTTGCAAACGCAAGCCTGAAGTCCGAGGAGCAAACGGAGCCGGCAAATTCATGCGATTCATCAGATGCAGCACTTGAGTGTAGAAGCGTTTGTCACTCAGCAATGTGTCGCCGATGGCGGCGAGTATATCGGCATTGATCGGTGGATAGGCATAGCGCAGATATGGCGGTGGTGGCTGCAAAAAGTCGCATTCATTGTTGCTGGCATATAACTTTTGCACATACTTGTTGATCTCTGGCTGCGATGTCGACGACGAGCTGTTTTTATTGCCCGCTTTGGAGGATGCTTGTGTGCATTTGTTGGCTGTGCTGGGCTTAGAGCCCGCCTCGCTTTGATCTTTCGGTCCAAACGGGCAGACGCGTAGCGGCTTGTCCAGTATGTCGCTGAGGCCCAACAGCTGTTCGAGCGCCGTCTGCGCCTCGGCAGCGTCTGCATATTCAATTAGCATGCGGCGGCGACCGAAGGCGTTCAGGGAACGCGGTGTGATGAGGCTTAGCTCCTTGATTAGCTCTCCGAATTCGCTCATAGTGCAGGGCATGCTCTTGAGCATTAGTTTGCTAGTGACAGCAGTCATTTTAATTTATTTTCCAATGAAAATTGCAACCAGCGGCAACAAATGTCGATATGTTCGGAAATTAGAGTGACCGCAATTCAAATGTGCAAAATGCGCGTTTCTTCGAAAAATACCCAATAAAATACTAATTTTCCTAGTTGCAGCAATTTTACGTGAGAAAATGCGCAACTTTTAAAACAGTTTTTTTCTATTGTTTATAACAACAATAGTGTACACATTTTAATATTTTGTTTTAAATTACGAGACATTTCAAAGCCATAAATTCTTACATACAGCTTACAAGTGCTGCCATTTAGCAGTAATGTGATTTAAACGTTTCCCAACACTGTTTTGCGGCGCGCATTATTTAAACGATGCACTTTACATCAAGTGCATTTTGTTTGGTCGATAATAATAAAATAAAAAGAAAAAAGTTTAACCCGTTACGTCTTTGTCGGTTACTTTCACTAATTGCAGCCAATTGCCGCAGATAACCCTGACATAAGCATTGCAATTAACTTGTCTTCGGGACGGCTGTGTTGCTTTTACCGGTTTTCGCTGTTGACCAAAATCAAAATTCATTCGTACGCCGTTGCTTTCGACTCTCACAAATCGCGTGCAATGACATTTTAGGGGCGGGTCCAATTATAATACATAGATAATGCAAGGGCAAACAATGCAAATTGCCAATAGTTTAAGTCAAATTGTTTAAAGATTGTTTATTTTAGAGAACTGATGCAACAGAGTCGGCAGAGTCAATGCACTTTTATCAAGCAAATGGCACAGACACTCCGTGATCTGCACTGATTTTGTATATGTGGAACACAAAGGCGTTATAAAAAGATCAACATGCACACGAGCACAAGACTCAAAAGTCAGATTGCATAAAATTTGCAATGATTAAATGGACAGCGACAACGGCAACGCAAGGCAACGACATGCTCTCACTTTCGTTTGGCGTGCAGCGTGGCTATGGAGGCGGGGGGCGGGAGAGAAGGTTGAAGGTGGATGTGCACTAACGATGTCCACTGCAAATGCGGAAGCTCAATACGAGTATCTGGCAGTGGACGGCAACAACAACCTCAGCTGGCAGCTGGCAAAAGTTGAATGAATGAACTCGCTTCCTTTCTCTTTCTAAGATACGCGCCGTAATTGAGTGCGCTGCTTTGCGTGAACCGACGAGATTTTGCATTTTAAGTGACAGTAATGGGTTAATGCAACTATATTTAGAAGATACCCTCCATCAATTAGCCTAACAAAGATAAACAACAATCGACTCTATGCAGTTGCTGTTAGCTCACATTCCCAGCATATTTAGGTCAATGCTTAGAGCAACCGTTCTTTAAAGAAACTTTAACTATTCTACTATTATTAAAAAGAGATTATCATAATAATAATTATTAATTACAACGTTTCTTTGGAGGCAACTGCAACAGGTCTGTGGTCAATTCGTGTCAATAAAACTATCAATTTTGTTGTATTATACGCCGCTGACAAGCACCCCTTAACTATTAAGTGGGCGGCTAAATTGTGCGGCACTAACCCGTAATTATATGGAGACAAAGAAACAAAAGTGACAATTAGCTGCCATTTGTAAGCGCTGGCACAGTAGTCGACAGTTTTACGGCGGGTCGCTCACTAAATGCAATAAGGCAGAAGCGTGACAATGTATTTTATATAGCTCTATAAAGTTATATCTGATAGACAGCTACATACCTACAGTAAGGTGTTTCTAAAGTTTATTTAGTTGAATGCATTAAAACTGTTTATAGAAGTGGAAATTAAGTTAATTAACATTACAGTGCCAGTAATATTTTTAGTAACGCAGAAAGAATTAAAGTAAGAAGATTTGAGTATCTTAACTGTACTGTAATGGTATTAAAAGATTCAAATTAGTAGCATAATAATATTCAAATACTTTTTTACTTTTTACACTCTTTAGAACTAATAAATAATCTGTTTGCAGAGATGTGAGAACGTTAACAGTTAGCTAACAGAGTAATGTTAAAGACGAAAACAGCAGAACTATTAAGCTGCTGTAGTGACAGCTAACAGCTGTTAGCAGAGACAATGCTGTTACTTAACAGCAGCTTGAAGAGCGGCTTTGCTTGAAATAATAAACAATTATTTAAAGTTTTGGCACTATACTCCCTCTTTCGCAAAGAACAGGGTATGGCAATTGGGAAGTGCAAGTGTCATAAAAATCGTTCCAGTTTTAAGCAAGCGAATTTACAGCTAGTTAATTAGTGGCAACACACAGAACAACACGATCTACACAAATAAACAAGGCATAAACAACAAATATTTGCCTAGACTCGCACGCGTGCTTCAAAATACCAGCGTATATTGTTTGGGTGTATGCAAATTCAGCAAGTATTGCAGCAATGGCCCAAAAATAGAGCGCAATTGAGTAAAGCAATCAATGAACTTCGGCTTTCAATAAGTCGATGTCGATGTCGAGACGAGACGATAACGAGAATATGCAAATGAAGAAATGTGTGGTGATAGAGCAATTGATAGCAGTCGCTGGACGGCACGTTTTCCATCGCAATTGGCCTTTGGGGGGCGCTGGCTAATTGTCGTTGGCGGCGGGGCAAATGGATGATTATGGTCAGAGAGTAGAGCCGTCATGTCCTTGGGCATTAAGTGGAATTGCAATTGATATAGAAATTAGTCAATTGCAGCCTGAAATTATGGAGACGCTCAGTTATGGTATATATGTAATTATATATGGTAAAAATGCTTTGTATGCATATTGCGCATACGCCGCGTGCAACGCTCGAATTGGAGGCGCGTGCATGAAATTTAGCAGACCAAAAGTTAAGTGCATCTTGCTGACTGTTCGCTCCACAGCCAACCGAGAATTTGTCTATCTCTTGCGCTCCTTTGCCTCGCTCTCTCTCTTTCTCTCTCTTTTTATACCCGCTACCCATAGGGTAGAAGGGTATTATGACTTAGTGCCAACAGAAAATGTATGTAACAGGCAGAAGGAGGCATCTCCGACCCCATAAAGTATATATATTCTTGATCAGCATCAACAGCCGAGACGATATAGCCATGTCCGTCTGTCCGTCTGTCCGTCTGTCTGTCTGTATGAACACCTGGATCTCAGAGACTATAAGACATAGAGACACCAAATTTGGCAAAAATGTTCCTTCATACCCTACGCAGATCAAGTTTATTTCAAAAGTTGGATGCCACGCCCCCTTCGCCCACAATAAGCATTAATCTAGAAAAAGTCAAGTTTTTTTTTATGTAAATCGCGTATAACTCCAAAAGTTCTTTGTGTAATGATGTGTAATTTGGTAAGCCATCTGCGCTTGACACTCTTAATATACCCTGTAATTTTGGTAAAAATCGGATAAGTAGAACAAAAGTTATTCGCGAAATTATTTATCAAAATTGTTGTTCCCAATGCATATGGACGTTTTAAGTGTGTGATTGACCTAGAGATATCAAATTTGGTGACAGTATTCGTGTAGGTCTTACGCAGATCAAGTTTATTTAGATTTTTGCCACGCCCCTTTCCGCCCCCAAAAACTGTAAAAGCCGTTATAATAAACCTAGAGCATTGAATTTTGGTATGCATAATAATAATTATATTCTCAATGATTCCTGTGAATTTGGTTGAGATCGAGTTAAAAACAAGGAAGTTATTAATGAATCAATTTTATATGAAAAATTCACTTGCAGCTGCTCGCGCTTTGTTTGTTTAGTTGACAGTGTGACCATGTCGGTGTTGTGGATTTCTTCCCGCTATTTTCAAATATATACAAAACACAAGTTTCAGTATATTTTTGGTATATTTGTTGTTAAAATATCATTAAAATTTTTTTTGTTCTCTCGAAATGGGTTGCGGGTATCATACGGTCGAGCACTCTCGACTGTAGCTTTCTTACTTGTTTAATATAAATTCGATTGCAGTTGTGTGTGTGTGTGTGTGTGGTGCTCTGACAAAGCATATTTCACCCTTCAGTCATCTCTCACTCACACCAACTTCCAAATATATGTACATATATGCGAGTTGTAGTTGTGTTTCTCTATATATACTATATAGTATATTTATTGCCTGGTCTGTGTGTCGCTTGCCATTTGCTGTGTGCTCTTGACTTTGGATAAGTTTGGTGAAAACTGCTTTCAGCCGGATTTGCCAGCAGCAGCAGCAGCAGCAGCAACAACAGCGGCTAGAGACGCCGGCAACGTCGTCACTGCAAGCGCAACAATCGATTTGAACATGTTTCGTTTCCTACCATGATTAATTGCTGTACTCACGTTTGTTAAGGGCTATGGAAACTTGCTTGTGGATCAGCTAAAACCAACTATAATTCGCAACTCTACTTCATTCACATTATAAACATATTTAATGTTTCTCTGTTAATTAATTCAATTACTTGACTTGGACCGAGCAGAAATGTCCTGTTCGTCCTTTAACATCGTTTGATGACGCAGTTGGAAATGTGTTAGGCAATAGGCAACTGAATGATGACAATGACACTGCTAATGATGATGTTGATGATGAGCACAAGTTTTGCCCAGGAGTTGTTGTCGCTTCTGGTTGTGACGGCAACCAGAGAGAAGCCATCCAAACCAGAAACAGATGATGTCTCGACTCGACTCGACTCGACTGTATCATTCTGTCACGACTCTTATATAATTTACTGCTTGTAATTTTTAAATTTGCTGTAATTTAATTTCTCGTTCAGCTAACACAATCAGAGAGCTACGCTTTTATGGTTTACTTTAGTTCGCAAACTAGTTTCGTATAGAATTTGCATGAATCACATATTTTCACACCTTTGGTAAACTGTGGAAATCAATTTATGGTTGATTATATCTTGGGTATTCAATTATTATGTTCACCAAACTTATCGACATTTTTCTGTTAAATTTTAAGCACAGCACAATTCTAATAATTGCGTGAACTAAGAATGTAATGATATCTGCTTAGTTAAGATGGTAGAAAAAACAGTAGAAGCTTAGATTAAGACACTTTTAAGACCGATACAATTTCTATAAAACTAGAAAATATTCAAATTTAAAAAACCAGATTTGTTTCGCTTTTATCATGACATATGATGCCAAATCTTTTTACAATTAAACAACATTTTTCGTGACACGCTAAATCAACGGAGTTTTAATTGAGACTGAAATAAAACGACTCAACTTGTTTAATTAAAGTAACATAAATATTTAAAAACAATTGGTATCTAGGTTTTCAAATCTCTCTAAGGCAATTTTTCTAGATTTATTTATAGATCTACGCATGGGTCATCTTATATCTATACGCAAATATGTGCGTTGCTACGTATATTGAATATTTATATCTTACAAATGTAAGATAAAACATCCTGACCCTGATGACACGCTATTGCTTAAAAATAAACATGCTGTCCCTGTTGAAACATATAGTTTCACAATAAGATTATTTGCTATCACTGTTCAATTATAAGTTTATCTTGTACATCCAAAAGAAATGGTTTAAAAAAATTCAAAATTAAACAACCTGTCCCTTTTTAAAGAGGTAACTTTCAATCCTGGGTTCAGGAATTGGAAAAGTTGATGCCATTCGTGGGCACATATCGGGATCGGAGTCGGACAATAACGCTTTTTGGAGTCGGCGGTCATCTGTCAAATGCTTCGTTATCGCATCAGATATAAATATAAGATTGAGCACTCACAAATGCATTGCTAACGTCTCCCAATGATCTACTAGATGCACCATTTTCGAATGTTGCAGCTTTCTTTATTGTTTTTATGTCAGTTGACAAAATAAATTGCGACTTTTCGTGACACGCGGATAGTTTCGACTGAATACGAGTATAACAATGGGTATCAGATTTGAATGATGATCAATTGTCAGCGGCGAAAATATAGTTGCTTCAAAGCTTTGTTTGCCACAAGCGACGACAACAACAACACAAAATTGTAAAAAGTAACAAAAATAATATGGAGAGAATCGGAGGCCATTAATAGCATACTACGCATTTCAATTAATAAAATAGTCATAATTAAATTAAAAATGAGCAAAACACTTGCCCCGCTTTTGTACTCGTTTAATAAATATTAATATATGCATAGGAATAATATACAGATTTGTATATAAACAGCGCAGATTAAGCGGCCATATAGATTGCAAAAGTTATCAGCTTCCAGATGCATTTGCCTTTTGCAAATTTAATGGTTACAAAAACTCTTAAAACTTTTCCATTCGCTCTACAAATTCAGGCACAACCGAGGCCACAACAATAGCAATAATAACAACAAGGCACAAAGCGCTCGACTTTTAGATACCCAATGATCAGCGAGGAATGAAGCAGGAATCAAATTTTTACGCAATATATTGCGATACTTTGGATAGATGATTTAGTATTCAAAAATTATAATGTCTACACTCATGTTAAACCCCTTTTGGCCCATTTGGGCAAAGGGTATGACAACAATAACGAAGCATGCACCAGGCCACATTACTTATTGGGGCCACTCAACTAAGACTAGCCCAACTGTTCATCTACATCAACATTTACGTCTATAGATGCAGATGCAGATACAGATACTTTTGCAGATACAGGCTGCACTTTTGCAGCTTCGCTTCAATTGCCCTGAAACTGTCACTGGTCGCTTTTAGCGATTGCACTTGAGAGTTGACTCCACTCTCTCACACACACATATATCTCGTAGTTCGCTTTCAATTGCATTCAATTACTGTTGCATTTCACAAGAGTAGAGAGCAGGGGGCATGTCGAGTTATTTTTGGTCTGACAAAACTCCAAGTGAGGCTAATTGAAGTGTCGCTATTTATTTATAGGGCAGCAATTGCCATTGCAATTGCAAAAGAAAGACTAAACCAATTTGAGCAGAAGGTAAATCCATTAGCATTGCAGCTGTCCAGCCACTTGAACTCCCTCAGGCTATGGAGTGCAGAAATGCATACACAATTTACAGGGTTATGTAACTTAGCAGCCACATAACATAGAGTTGGCTAGCAGTGGAATGTAGCATAACAGTAACAGTGGAACGTGAATAGAAGATGCAAAGATCATGCTAAGCAAATACTGTTAATAAAAAATAACAGCGTTATGTAACTTAGCAGCCACATAACATAAAGTTAGCTAGCAGTGGAAGGTAGCATAGAATGTAAAGATAATGCTAACAGCATGTAAGCAGAAATTATGCGAATTTAATTATTGCAGAAGAAAGGCTAATCTAATTTGAGAAGAAGGTAAATCCATTAAACATGTATTGCAGCTGTTCGGCCACTTGAACTCCCTCAGGCTATGGAGTGCAGAAATGCATGCATAATTTACTGGGTTATGTAACTTAGCAGCTACATAACATAAAGTTGGCTAGCAGTGGAATGTAGCATAACAGTAACAGTGGAACGGGAATAGAAGATGGAAAGATCATGCTGAGCAAATACTGTTAATAAAAAATAACTGTGTTAGCAGCTACGTAACATAAATATAGCTAGGAGAGAAATGTAGCATAACAGCTAAAGTTGAACGTGAAAAGAAGTTGTAAAGATCGTGCTAAGCAAAAAATATTAATAATAAATTACAGTTTTCTGTAACTTAGCACGCACGTAACATAAAGTTAGCTAACAGTGAAATGTATCATAACAATAACAGTAGAAACGCCAATATAGAGCATGCTAAGTAAATTCTGTTAATAATAAATTACAGTATAATGTAACTTAACAGCAATATAACATAAAGTTAGCTAGCAGTTGAATGTGGCATGGAATGTGAAGATCATGCTAACAACATTTGAGCAGAAACTGTTAATCATAAAGTTATCGAATTTAATTATGTATAATGCAGCGTATTAATTACTATATTTCTGCAGCGTAATTATTTCAAGTTCTATTCACCTATTTTAACATGCAAAGTCGCGTGATTGAATTCTTGCAATAGCAGCCAATTGCACATGCAAAGTATAACTATAAGTATGTGCTTAACATATATGAAATAATATGAAGTACAAGTACAATAAAATTACTCTGTGCCAACCTTCTGAGTATCTAATTAAAATAATGCAATAAGAGCTCTGACGCTAGCCGGTATCGCATTGCATTAGCATTGTTATTGCTGTTGCTGGTGCTGTTAACAGTGAAGGGAAACGGGATGAAATTGTATCTACAGTGATAATCACAACAATGTCGCTGCAATTCAGGAGAGTGCAATGACCAATTGCACAAATGTAAACAATAATACGAACAACAATAGCAACAACAAGAGATGTTGCGACTAGCGTAGCTGGCGAATTGCGTTTCAACAAACGAAATAACAACAAATAATGCTAATCACGGTAAGCTGCATACTAAATGTTAAGGTAAACATTTCATGACCGCGGCAAAGAGAGACGGCAACAGCAACAGCGACATCTTGAGCATTGTGCCCTTCACGCCGCTTCAACCTGGAAGCTCTCTGCTTTAGTTATGCTTTTCACCTTCTGACAGTGGGTGGTGCAAATATGTAATTCCGATAAGAATCAACTGATCTGGGAGATAACAACAAACTAATAAGACTTCAATAAGACTATTGCCAATTGTAATCGCCAATATTTATTTTTCACATACTACATACAATTCGTTTCTGTATTTAATGGCTGTGCAATTTATTCAAACTATTGATTTCTATAACATGTACACACCTCTACATCTGCGTGCAGTTCATATTTATGTTAGCTTAACAGTGGTGCACAATTCTATAGTACTAACATAATACTGTTATGATGTAAACAATTATATTCATTGATCCGCTGGTCACTTACCTTGCCAGTCTTATTAAGGCCATTGTGTTGAATTTCTTGGTCCGAAAGGAGTTGAGCGAGAGTTGAGTTGTAAAATTTTCAACTATCTTCTATGCGAAAAAATTCGATTTGTTATTTTGGCAGTGCGAATAACGGCATTGGGCAAGGGCAAGGCAAGGAAGCAACGAAGGTGGACCGGCAAAATTTCTTTTGTTGTCTGCGCTGCAGTAGACACACACACACGCACACACACTGGCACACACTAAGCTGAGCACAACACACACACACGTTCACGAATAACTGCAGGCATGCAGGGCACGGCACGGCGGCTTGCACGAAATGAATCAAGTACCAAAAAAATAACAACGACGAAAACAAAAATTGCGCGCGCACACAAAAACTTCAGTCGATTTTTAAACGTCCGTCAATAGCAGAGCTGTGTGTCTGCCGCCCGGCAAAGATTGGATAAAAACAAAATCGCAACAACGGCAACCAGGGTGACCGCAAGTAAGATTTCAAAATAAAGGCTACTTTACAGTTGACAAATATATCAAATATACCAAATCAGTAATCTATCTGTTCTGGTCACACTTTATTAGGTATGAGCAATTTTCAAAATAGCGGGTATAAGGGCGCTATTTTTGAATAATTTTTATTGTTAGTTCAACAAATTGTATTAGACAATTGTCTACCGTATATACGTACGAATTTACGGAAATGATAAAAAAAACTTGTGAAATAATATACAATAAATCACATAAATAAAACTTTTAGATTAAAAAAAAAAACATTAAACGTATTAACAGAGGCTACCCGTTTTACAGTTTAGTATTTTATGCCACTGTTAACATACAATATACGACACTCTGGCAACGCCGAGAGGGAAAAGCGCCATCTAGGAGGCGGTTGGAATTTGAAATCCAATTCAAAATTTTCTGAAATAATGCTATGAGCATTTATATTTTATACAGTACCGTCGCTGTCATAGTCGTTTATTTATTTAACCAAAATGTGGGAGGAATTGGAGAAATATCGCAATCACTTTTTACAATACGAAATCAAAGATGTTATGAAACCCAGCTCAATTAATTGCCTACAAAACACAGGTAGGTCGTGCAATAGTTTACAGCTGCAGATAATTATATAATTTATCTTAAAGAATGGCACAAATTTAGGGAGCGTCGCGATGGTTGTCAGCATATTAAAAAGCGATGCACAGAGTACTCAACCTATTTCGAAGATCGCGCTAAGCTGGCTTATGGCTGGTTTGCATTGCCCAAGCTATTGAAGGAAATGGATAGTGGAGTGAATTTGACACATTGGCGTGCAATCGTCTCGCTGTCGGAGTTCCTGCTCAATCCACAGCATTGCGAGCGTGCCATTCTTGAGTTCGACATAGTTAGAAAGTGAGTTTTATTAAAGTTGATCACTTTGTTGCCATTGTATTCCGATCTCTTGCAGAGTAAAGAATGCGTTTATGCGTATGCGTTTAAAGTATCATGCGCAGCACTATCAGGAGGTGGAGACGTATCTCAAGATTTTCAGTGAGTTTGCCAGATTATTAATAAGCTCTTCTCAATATCCCTCCATTTCCAGATATTCTCTCTCGCTGCTTGAATGGCGCCGATCGCATTGCCAATTGCAAGTGCTTGATGATTGAGTTCTACAAGATTATTAAGGTCAAGGAAATAACGAAAGAGGATCTGGCTGCCGAGATACTGCGCAATTTAACGTGCAAGCCAAAGGGTAAATATCTTGTAAATATATTGTTTTTTGCTACTTTTAATATAAATTAAGTATTTTTATTGTTTTCCATTATACATTTATTTTTTCCATTTTTGTCTTTTGAAATTTCCATTTTTTCTTGTTTTTTGCAGCTTTTGCTAATAATTTTTCTAAAAAAAAATTATTTCATATTTCATTTTGAACTTTATATAAATAAAATAGTTTCCTATTGTTTTTGCCTGATTCTGATATTTATTATTTGCTATTTTCAATTTGCGTATAACATTAGCTGTTTTCGGTTTTTCAATTATATTTGCCGTAGGCTTTTCGTTAGGGTTTTTTTGTTACCCTGCTTTTTCCATATTTTCTATTTTAAATTCTCCTTTTTCCGAAATATTTATCATTTGACATTATTTTATAGATTTTACCTGCTTCTGCTATAAGTAATTGGCTTAATGATATTTGCTATTTACATTAATGTTTTTTTTTCCACTTTTTATTTTTATCTAAATAATATTTTCCTTTTGCGTTTTTTATTTACTATTATTATTTTTATTTTCCTTTGCTTTTTCTTTTATCTATTTCTTATTTTGCTTCTTTAATTTCATATTTGTTTTCTATTTCCCACTCGCATTTTTTATTTGCTCAGTTCTTGGGATTGTGCTCAGCGATCCGGAGAACTTTAAGTCCGTGGCCAAGATTTTTAAGCAGGATCCTTGCCAGCCGCTGTATCCGCCGCATCTGTGGCACCATCTGTGCGACATGCTGGACGTCGCCCCAGAGCGGGGCATCGAGCTGGGCTTCTTCGAGCTGATCTATGAGCGCGTCAAGGGTCGCCTGGCCAAGTTCTGGGACATGGCCTCGAAGGCGTTGGCGCTGCTGCTGCGCTGCGAAGAGGGACAACGTCGCTTCGACAACGTCGATGGCCTCAGCATGATCAACTCCATGTTTGTGGTCGCCAAGAAGGTGGAGAACTTTGAGTATGTGGTGCTGATGCTGCTCAACGGGCTGCACAGCAAACGCGCCTTGTGGCGCAGTCGCGAGTTCATCGAGTTGCCCTGTCACCTGGGTCGTCGCATGGCCAGCGACACAAATCCTCGCCTGCAGCTGTACATCATGAAGGCGCTGCGGGAACTGGGCGTTATGCCGTGCACCAAGCGTTACATTATCGCCAATTGGCTGCAGGAGATTCGGGAGCTCGTCTGCCTCGATGCTGACGTCGAGTGTGCCAGAGACGCGCTCCTCGACTGGTTGCTAAGCGATATCGCTGAAAGCAGTTAGCTGTTTAATGTATTAATTGATACAATATTTATTCATGAATTAACATTGCTCAAAATGATTTGTGTGCGCAATCAACGTTTGTTTTAGTTCGTTTTAGGCAAAACATCGCAGCCGCCTCCTCCCCTCAACGTTTATCCGTTTAACCGTTTGCATTTGCCCCGTCAACTTGTCCCAAGCAGAGCTTGGAGCGGTTAACAGGTAGCCAAACGGTTAAGCAGCTCTCTCTGTCGCTTCGCTCTGTTAATAACAGCTGTTAAGACTTCGAGCAAGCTGCTTTTACTGTTGCAAATTTGAAAAAAAAAAAAAAAAAATTCTGAAAGAAGAAAAAAAATTGAGATGCTGAAAGTACCAAATGGGAGTCATTTAATGTTATACATGATTAAATCTATGATGTTCACTTTGATTTGGAGGCACTTTGGAATTTAAGCCATTATTTTAAAATGTTGGTTCCAGACAGATATCATTCAAATTCAAGAGAAGCCGTGATACAGCAGGCGTCATAAACTATTGCAACCTGTTAGCTTTTACCGTTTCGACTGTACGTAAAGAATTTTATAGAAATGGATTATTATTGAAATTATATTATTATTTTATAGTCTATTATTTTTATTATTAGAAATTTAATAATGGGAAGGTTTAAATAATTTTCTTTACTTTTATTTTGTCATAAATATATACAATATAATTATGGATGGCTTTAGTTGCTAGCTGTCCTTTCTTTAAGTTATTAAATTATTTTTGTAATAATTAATCATGTAAATATATAAATTATTTTAAATAATTATACAGTTTAAGTTAACTTTTATTTTACGAACTAAGTGAAAACTCAAGAAAGGCTAATATTAATGAATTGGCAATAAATCATCACATAATCGACAGATACGTAGGTGAGTTGTTCCACAATCTCAGTGAGCTCTATTTACATTTAATGCAAACAAACCTGATTTTTTAAATGAAGCAAAAAAAAAGAAAAGTTAGAATGAACTTTTCCAATTTCCGCTTCGTGGGCATTAGCTTCTTGTCGCCAGTGGCGGCAATAGTGACTGGCAAGAATACCACGACCCGACCTAGCCAACATCAGTCACAGCTACAGCTACAGCAACAACAGCAACAACAACAACAAGTTGAATCCTCGAGAGTTGCTGGCCACAGCTTAACCGCAGTTTGTTGGTGTCTGCGGTTGCCAAGCCTTCCAATGTTTTATGCATCTAGTATACATAATTTTTTTTTTACTACGTATTTTTCTTTTCGTGGTGACAAAGTTGGCAACGAGTTGCAATTTTTTAATTTATTTGCAGCGACAGCCTGTAAACAGTTTATGTCCGTACTCGGCGTGGACTCGCAACCTTTTCGTCTCAATCGGCGAGTTTTTCCCTCACTGTCATCGCCCAGAGCAGCGAAACACAGCTGCCCAGTTCGCAATTTAGAGTGTACGCTCCGGCATGTCATCCTTTTTTGTGAACTTTTTAATTACCTCATCTCCTTTTCGACTTGTTTACGAAATACTTTATGCAAATTATGCATAGCCAACAACTTGATTCACACTTTTCGCAACAAATTACATTTTAAATGCAAAAATCTGTAAAATGTGGGCAAAACTTCTGCAAGACCGGCCAACATTTTATTAACAAGTTTCCACAGTTTCCCTTCATTTATTAATGTTTACCTAGAAGGAAACTTGCATATCGATAAAGCTAAAAATACTTTCATTTAAGTGTCTCAAATGCGACAGTCTGGCAACTCCACGAATGCCGCTAATTTGAAAATGATAAAAATGTGTGCAGCTAGCTGTCTCTTTCTAACGCACTAGCTGATCATTTTGAAGAAACGAAACTTTGTTCAGAGTATTATAAAACTAAGTAAACTGATGTCGTATAAATATCGCTGGCAAGTTTCACTTTAACACACTTTTCAACTAACTGAAAATGCGTTTGCTTCCATATGTTGCTGTGTTGTGTTTGGTCAAATCGCTTCTACTTGCTTCACATTTCAGTGCTCGATTTTGTGGGTGGTCATCTGCTGGTTGTCCCAGGATATTGACAGCTGTGTGGACAAAGCGTTAGGCGTGTTTGGCTGCAGCCACGCCTACAACGCTTCTGTCGATATTCAATACCTTTGCTGGCGCTTTCAACTGTTTAAACTTTGCTGTGGGAACGAATGGTCGACGGGGGGGAGCATCCAATAAATCAAAGTTGGCAACACGTTTGATCCTTCGATTGCCACCGTTAGCGTCTTTGTGTGGCCAGGAAGTCAACTTGACCATTGTGATTGCTGTGAAGTGAAGCGTTTTGGCGACGTGTAGGCACATTTATTGCAAACTCGTTAAGGCCAACTAAAAGTCATCGAGATATTAAGTATGAAATGGATGTCCCCATTCTAAGCAGGAATAAGTTATTATTTTATTGCATTATTTTATGGTCATATGTTCATTGAAAAGTGGATATTGTTTGCCGTTTATTATGTATTTATTGCACTGCAGCATCGTAATTGTGAAAAGTTAAATGTATTTAACATTATTTGGGTAATTTTACACGCAAAACACTGGCGGGAGTTCGGGAATGCGATTGGGAATCGAAGTGCGGGAGCTTGAGCAACCGAGGGCGCTATCTGGGTGGGTAATTTAACATAATTTATGCATTTGCCTTTTGAGACATGCACAAAAATAAGTGGAGAACGGCATTGTTTGACTGCAAGATACTCTTATGACTTAACAAATACTCAAAATTATCATATATACACTTTTGTAGGAGTGCGTAATCTTGTCTTTTACATTATGAATTGGAATATACATATTTCATATGTATGTTATGAATGTTCGTCCTTAGAATTATCTACCATATATTATTTTACTCAATGATAAGTGAGTTATTTCAAAACAATCTTGCAAAAAAATCTTTATTTCGAAAAGTATCGTTCTAATAATGATGCAGAAAGCGACGTGCTGAAATACAATTGAGTTGAAATCTAGGAAAATCTAAAAATCATGCTGGGAAGTTTCTTTTTCAGTCACTCTTCGTTGAAAAGTAAAGGCATATAGAGTGACTTTATATAAGATATGTATCATAGGGTATAGCCAGCTCGACGGGTGGCTGGAAACAGTTTCCACTTACCGCCCAGCCTCTGGGTCCTTGTCGCCGCTCGGGCGCTCAAAGGCTCGCCTGATACTATATATGTAATTGCATGGCTGGCCGAGCACTTGAAGGTGCTATGCTCCCTCTCTCTCGTGCACGCCTTCTATCACTTTCTCTCTCTTTCGTACATTTCCATTCAAGTCTTCACACATGCCCATGCTTCCCTTTGGTTACTTCCACCTACAGCCCAGACCGCTTTCCGGGCACATAAATCATTTTAAAAACATTACCCTAACCGAGTGCGTAAGAGAAGTATGAGAAGTATTTTCAGTATGCTTACAATTTTGCACCTTATATGTGGATAAGATTTATAGCATACTTGCTTAAAAGATTTACACTGGCAGCACTTCCCCACTGCTGTTATTGTTGTTGTTGTTGTTATCCTTGCGCTGCTTATTCCTGTTGTGGGGTTGATTAAATTTTCACAGTGCCGTTCGAACTGTAAACGCTGTGCTGTTGTTTGTCTTTTGTTCCGATTTGCACCAGTATTTACGACCACTCTGGTTATCATATTTTCCGCTCTGTTTCTGAATTGTGGACCCTTTATTTTTTAATCTAAACGCATATTGAAATGCAATTAAGTTTTATATTGTTGCAGGAAAAACTTTCAACAAAATTCCATTTCTGAAATATTTTTAAAGTATTTTTTAATTGATTAAAGCGAGCGCTTTCAGTTGCTGCCTGGCCGGGTTTTATTTTAGGGTTGGAGTCTGCGAAGATTGCGGATTGGGTTCGAGTTTACTCAAGCATTACAACTCGACTCCATTGTTTGTCGCAATCTTATCGGGCATCTTTGATCTCCAGAGCACGCGAAACAAAGACGTTCGCACAAAGCAGTGTGACAACTAACGACAAAAGTTTAAAGATATTTCCATTTCCTCGCCTCTTCATACACTTGTTGGAATTTACGGCCTGCTGATGTGCCTTGAACGAAAGCCAATGATTTGGCTACTGTTACACAGCTACATGGCCATAATAAGTTATGCGTCCCAGAATTAAGCCGCTGGCGTAGCATGACACAGAGTGCCTGATGAGGAGAGGAGGGGAAGGGGGAACCAGGCAACTAAGCCAACGGCAACGCTTTTATAAATCTCTTTAATTTATTAGATTTCATTAGACGGCTTGGTGCCGAGTTCTGCGACGGCATCGAAGGCAATGTTGGCCACTGCTAAAACAACAACAACGCACAACACAGCAAGCGAGTTTTTGTTTTTTGTTGTTACCAACGGCAGCTGCAGTATTTTTTACATTAACAAGCTCAAAACATGGCAATGGAAGAAAGCGCCAACATCGACTCTGACTCCCATAAAAAGTAATAATGCGGCCGTAAAATGACGACCGAAGGGCAGGAACAAAAAGCGTTGCATACTTCGCAGCGCTGCGAGCATTCCGCATTGTGTTTGTGTGCGTTGGGTGCGTGTGTGTGTTGGTGTGTGGGTTTGCCTTGTTAGCATTAATGTCAAGTCAAATTAGTTTTACCTTTTCTGGGCTCTAAATGATGCCATTATGTTCGCGGGTTTGATTGGATGCAAAGTTGCCTTGAGTTAGTAATGAATAAGACGAAGCAAAAATGTGAATTGTAGATATTAAACTGTTTGAATGGATAACGTTAAATAAATTTAATTTGAGTAGTATTATCATATTATATACATTTTATTTTATCTTCTTAAAAACCATTTAACTTAAAATATTTAATTTAATTTTAATGTTAACAATATTGTATTAATTTTATATGTATATGTTTCATAAATTGTAATAATTGTGGCGAATACCTTGTAGTAATTGCATGTTTAATTTAATTATTAATTTGATATTTAATAATTAATTAATTATTTGCATAATCACATATCGTACATTAAAAGTATTTTCGTTAAACACTTTTAATGTAATTTATAAATTTACATTTATTTACCTTTTCATTTCAATGTTAAAATGATTGAATTAATATCATATATTTGTAATAAATTATAAAATTTATGCCGAGTAGTAATGGCTTGTTTATTTTATTAATTAATTAATTAATTGTGTAATTTTCACATGTCGTCCATAACAACTTAATTACAATAAAAGGATTCTCTTCTATTAGATATTTTATTCGGGAAATACTTCCAATGTAATTTACTCACATATATCTGTCTGTCTGCATGTAGACATGGTCGTATATAATTTAGGATCACTCCAAATAAATTGCACATTCAATGATACACTCACACACACACACACGCAGATGGTGCCACACAGACGCACACACAAAAGCAGCGGCAAACAAAGGCAACAACGCTGTAATCAACAAAATTACACTAAAATACAAAAATAAATTTGACACGAATGCGACGATGACACAAAAGGGCCACCAACGTGCCCACCTCTGATGCCCTGTCGCCATCTCGCTCACACACACACACTCACTCTGCTGACGACAGTTACCTGTCTCCCTTGCGCGCACACATGCATCAGGGGCAGACAGGGACTGAGAGTCGAGCCAAAGCCAAAGCCAAAGTAAAATGGCACAACGCTCGCAGCGAACATTGTGAAGTTGGTTTGCCAGCACATGAAGAGCTGCTGCTGCTGCTGCTGTAGATGCTTCACTATCTGCCCGAAAGTGTGTATGTGTGTGTGTGTGTGTGTGTGATGTGGTGTGCCAAAGTGTTGGTGTGCGTGAGTGTGAGTCCTGTCATGTGCGACACTTTGTAACATATTTTTTGTCATTTGTTTCCTGTGTGTTTGCCTCTTTTTCGGCGTCACTCGTCAGTGACTCGTCTTCGTCCCTCTCCCTCCCTCCCACTTCACATCCATATGCTGCTCTCGCCCTCATTGCATGTCACTTCACACACGCATCTTGTGTGAGTGTGTGTGTGTGTGTGTGCGTGACTGTGTGGCAGAAAATGTTACATTGTTTTTGGCACGCAAGGCGACACCGCGACTCTCTCTCACACACACACACACACACCTCCGCTTCTAAAGCACACACACACACGCAGATTGCTGTGTATCAATCAGTTAAAAAAGAAGATGAAGAAGAAGTGGCACTGTGGGTGTAGAGTTGCCACCGCGTTGTTTTCATGACGCGCTGCCGTTGCCACTTTTGTTGTAATTTTATGGCAACATTTATAACATTTATTTGTATTTTTACGAGCTGAATTGTCTTTGTTGCTTTATTATTATGTCTCACTTGGGAATTTTATGAGTGCCATATACCCTGCCTCCACTTCCCGCTTCCCGCTTTCCGCCGCCGCCAGCCATAGACGACAGTAAAATGAATTTTTAAGTGGGCCATGCATCGGGATGGAGAAACACTTTGTTTACCAAGTGGAAAAGCTCGAGCAATAAAATAATCACATTCAATTGAAGATATTGATTGAGAAAAACCGATTAAGCTCGTATTTGGTGCTTAAAGTTGTATTTTAAGATCAAAGACTGACTGCAACATTTTTGTGATAATCAGGATTATTACCAAAAATAAATTCGTAAAAATTATCCGTTAATCTAAGTTGTTGAATAAATGATCTTTACTTATCCACAGTTATCTTACATTATATTTAAATAATAACAACTAACAGATAGGCGATAATATATGTATGTATTACCAACAAATAATGTGTCCTTTCAAAATCACATTATGTCGTCAAGCCCAAATTTGGTAATTCAAAATCTCTTCCGTTTCATATTTCCCAGCAATCTGATATGAGAAAATATTTATGCTCGCTTAGACAATAGATGTCCAGCAGCCACAGTCAGTTTTCATCTCGTCGAGCACTTTAGAAAATGAACAGAATTCCAATTGGGAAGAAGATAAAAAGAGGCAACTGAGCAAAGTATTTTATAATAGCCTTGAACAATAGCGAGCTATTGTTTTCATTTTGATTAAAAATTCTTATATATTGTGCATAAATTGTAATATTGTGCTATGCGCAGATAAAGGGACCTAGTTATAAAACGAATTATGCATTATTAAAAATACAAAAAAGGGGAGGGGAGAGACAGAGAGAGACTCGGTCAGTGGGAAAGAGCGGAGGACATCGTAGAAGAGCTGACAATGAAGCCGCAAAAAAACTTTGTACTGCAAAAAAAGAAAACGTAGAAAAACCGAAGCGAAAAATGCGAACGGAATGCAATTTTATAAGTGACGCGGTGTGAAGTAAAAGAATCTGGGACAAGGCAGGGAAAGCAAAGATTGAAGTGCCAGCAAATTTATGGAAAACACAATTTTCCTTTTCGTTTCTTTTTTTCCTCGTTGTTCTATTTTTTTATTTTTGCGCCAAAAGCAAATTGAATAAAATACAAAGGCGACGGCAATGGCAATGGCGAGACCAAATGCAAAAGTTGCCAGCCTCCTGGCAAGGAAGTGAAGTTCTAGCACGTCTGCTTTGTCTACTGAATAGTCCTTGCATAATTTGCGAGTGACAATAGCCAGAACGAATAATGTCAGGGGGGCAACGCAGCCAGGGGAATGCTGCGGAATTAGTTTGTTAAACAGACAAATGTTTCGCTATCGGTGAAATGGCAACTTATAACAATGAATTGAACAAAATCAGCACAATAAATAAAACCTAATGAGTTTCGCCAACAAAAACTTAATGTATCCGAGTCAGATATAATAAAAGTATATGTTTAAAAGGGTAATTTTATCAAGGGAATATATAAAATATATGTTCGTTTATAATAATAATGTAGCGAAATAAATAAGGTATTTAATATATTATTAAAGTTTCTCTCACAAAAAGTAAACTCATCGGAGTGAGATATAATAGAAGTATATGTTTAAAATTGGAATTCTATCAAGGGAATAAATAAAATAAAAAATAAATGTTTGTTAATAATAATAATATAGTTTCGCTAGCCAAAAGTTAATGTGTCGGAGTGAGATATAATAAAAGTATATGTTTAGAAGGGGAATTTCATTAAGGGAATATATAAAATATAACAAAATGAATGAGGTATTTAATATTTTATTAAAGTCGAAATCAAAAACTATTAAAAGGAACAATCTAAACATTTTCAATTATTGGTTAATAAAGGGATGCAAGATCAAGTTGTCCCGCTAAATTTATTGTTCTAACTATTGTTGTTCATATTTTTATTCATTAAATGTCGACTATATATATATTTTACAAATAGTTAATTTATATATTTTGTTCTTTAATTGGAAATAGAAAGTGTTGACATAGTTGTTAATGTTAATTTCATCGAGTCTAGTATTTTCAATTCTCGTTTAGTGAGCTATGTATGATTTAATGTGATTTAAATTCACATTATGCATTTATTTTATTTCAAAAAACGCCACATGATAGGCAGCCCGCAAACAGTTGGACCCCAATCATGTTTCGTCCTGGCCCAAACAACTTTTGCCTGGTCGCAGCTCATTGAAACTGAATTCAACTCACACACATGCATTCGAGAGTTGCAGGCTGACCTAACGAGTGCCACAACAATAAAAACAACAACAAAAACAATAGCAACAACAACAGCAAATCGCAGCATGCAACGTGTCATTTAACATTTTGGCTAATAGTCCGCACATTGTTTCGGTACTTTTGCTAAACGAAATCCAAACAAAAAATACAAAAATAGCAGCCAAAAAAAGTATTTATTTTCGCTTAAATGAAATAAAAGTAAGCGAGTTGGGGACGGAGATGGCGTAACGAGTTAAAACCGCGGTAATTTTGGTCAACATGCTGAATGAACTGCAAAATCAACTCGCTCAAATGTGACCAGTATTTCTCTCTCTGTCTGCAACTAAAACTAAAACCAAAACTAAAACTGAACTCAACTCGCAGGCAACTAAAAATCAGTTTGCACACAATTACGTATACGCCGCGTGCAACGCTAAGCGAGAATTAACATTTAGCTGGTGTATAATGACGCTTGGTTTTAGTTCTGTGGCAACAATCGGATGAGGGGCGTGCTGTCCAAACACAATACCTGCTAGTGTGTGTGCTCTATATATATCTATATCTGTATTTTCGCATGAAACGCACACTTTGCGAATCGTTTTGGTATTTTTATTTGACATGTGCTCTGTCCTGCATTAAGCACTTATTTGGCAATTGTGTGGGTATATTACAAAGGATTTGTGGATCGATCGGATAAATAGTACATGAAATACGAAATACTCGAATAACAAACTACGTGAATTATTGCGAATTAAGCCAATGAGCACTGAATTTGAAATGAATTATGCTTGTACCTTCCGTTTCAAAAGAAAGCTTTAGTAAACACTTCCAGAGAACTATTACTAATAATAATAAAAACGCATCGATACCGATTTTATTTACATAAATATTTGCAATAGATATTTATATAAAATAAAGAAAACTAACTTCCAGATCATCTTAATTTTGTTACTATGTTCTCATGGGCATTTATTGTTCATATTCATATTCGTATATTTTTGTATTAATAGTTTGCTTTAAACACACCCTTTAATAAATGTTGTGATTATTATTGTTTAAATTATTTACAATTAGAATAACAAAAATATTTTATATTTGTCTAAAAAAGGCTCTAAATATATTTTCATTATAATGAATTTAGTTAAAATACATTATCAACTCAGTCAAATAAATAATAATAGCACTTTAAATGTAGGAAGACTGTTTTTTTTTGGCACAGATTTAACTTTGTTTATTTTATGACTAATAGTATTGTGATAAAGTCGGTCAGTGATTCAGGTTTCTGGTAGATTAAATAATTAACACAGGCAGCTGAATGAAATTTAATTCACATAGTCAGGAATGTCCTCAGCAATATGTGTGTCCTTCTTAAGCGCTGTTGTAACCTTTTTGCAATTGAAAAGTCACTGCTGAAGTATTTAGCAACTCTCAATTGCTCACGGAAAAGTTGTCAACATTTTTAAATGGCAGAAACTTTTGAGTGGTTGCTCCTTTAAATGTAAAATCATTTGCCGCTTAAAGTTTGCAGGGCCTGCAACATAAAATAAATGTCCTGCAGCTATGAAGGGTTATCACCTTTAATTGGCGTTATAGAAATCTCAATTCGAAATCAGAAATTCCACACGCACTGCCTTCAAGGATTGCGAAGCACACAAATTAAATAGAAGTTAAGCGGAAAATATAGCCTTCAGCTGAGCTGAGTTGCGGCTGCGTTTGTCAAGACCAAGACCAAGCAGAGCAGATGCCACAGATGAAGCAGCGTGCAACACACACTGGTATTATTAAATTTTCATGCAGCTTTGCCGATAATCCAGCGCAAGAAACAAACGAAAACCAAAGTGCAACTGCAGGGCAACAAATTGAATAACGGAGCAAGTGCGCCTCGGGAGACTACCACCAAAGGATGCTGCTGATGATGATGACGCTGATGACGAGGACGAGCTGCCGAGCCAATCCCAGTTTCAATTCGGATCCCAGAGAGCAGCTCAGACATCGCATATGTGTCCCTGAGGTGGCTAGCCTCTGGCAATAGCAATGGCAATGGCTTTGGCTTTGCTTTTCCTTGCCAGCATCCTTGCATCCTTGCCGTGGCAATCGAAGAGATTTGTTGCTTATTATTTACACTACGTATACGTATTGTGTATAGAATGTTGTGTGTGCGTGGTGGGTGTCCAGCATGGGGATCCTTGCAAGTATCCATCAGGGTATTTCTGCGGTCTGCGTGTAAATTTCAATTTGAGTGCCGTGCGAGCCTTTGAAGGGAGCTTAAAACCAACATAAATCATACTTAGCACCCAGAACTGGTCCGCAGCCGAGCTCAGCTCGGCTCAGTTCAGTTTTCCTCGCCATTCTTTTGGTATGCTAGCAACGTGGCCGGCAAACAACATTTCTTGGCAGCCAGCAACCAGTCCAAGATCTTGGCATCCTCGCACCGCTTTTTGGCTGCTTGCTAAGAAAATGCTCGTAAACATTTTCACTTTAGTCACGCGCCGTTTGCAAGTTTCCTAATGAATTATACGATGATGCCGTTGTTGCTGCTGCTGCCGCCATTTGAGGTGTTGCTCCATGGTTACGAATATTCCCATGGCATTGGAGCTGTCTGCTCTTTTCTCCTTGCTCCCCATTTCGCTGAATACCATCTAAAGATGGCATTTTATATTCGAGTTTTGTTTTTACGAGTATAATGAATAATGATGATGTTCATGAACTTTAAACACTGCGAAATAGTTCAATTTCCTTTTGTGTGCATGAGCTTTATTTGAATTGGTTGAGTAAAAATAAGCATATCGACAATTAGCAAAATTATGTAAATTAATTGAATTGATTGGGGGATAAAATAAACAAAAAGCTAGCTAAAAAAAACCGTAAACTCTGTAATTATTGCGAGTTGTTACTTATTTTATTTGTCTCATGTTTCACACAATAAGCGAAGGAGGTACAATGCCTTTTAATATATCGAATTGCATGTGCATGATGAGAACTTAATTAAATGATAATAGAAAGATTATTCATCAACAAAAGAATTCAATAATTAATAAACTTGATATATATTTTTGTATTAATTGATGACTTTCATACTTACAAATTTTACATTAAGGCGAAATATATCGATATCACAAAATGGAGCGAATCGTGAACAAGATACTCTTATATTTGTTGCAAACTATTTTATTATTGTCTTTATATTTATTTTGCAAATTTTGTGTATCAAAATTTTCTTAATTTTTTGATTATTTGAATCAGTTATTTAAACAAGTTTGTTGATGCCCTGAACGGATTTTCATACCGCCCCTTAATTCAACTGTGGAAGACTGCAATTTTTAATGTTTAGTTAAATAGAACATGCCTTGTGCATATAGCAAGTAGTGTTTTGCAAATTCCATATATATTTCATAAGTGTGCCTGCTCAGTGTGACAAGATAACCACAGGGTATGAAGAAAACTACGAGTGTAACTTTATGCAACAATGACAGCAGCTGCCACATTTAATAGCAGCAGCAGCAGCAGCAACAACAACTTAACCCACATAAAATTTAACAAAACGTAACGAAGATGCGGCTTGAAATGTTTCAGACTGTTGCTTGGCAACGACTATTCACATTCGCATTCGTATTCGTATTCGAATGACCCACAGACTAAGGTGACAAAGAGTTCGGGGTTCTATGAGGTGTGGCACGTTGTGTGGCGTGTGGCAGTTACAATATCAGAGCAACTGATAAGTGTTGCAACTACTCGTAAAATTAAAGTGTCCACACTTAAAGCACATGTGTGGCTAGCTATTAAAGTCTTGCTCCCATCCGGAAGAAAGCGGAACTATTAGCTTTGCTTTATCAACAGCTCAGCACAATTTTGTCTGGCTGCTGCAGCGTTATTGGTGGCAGGTGGCAGCATATGGCAAGTGCAATGGCGGCAAATAAAAATAGATTTCCCCATTTAAAAGATTATTGGCCATCGCTGTTGGCGAGTTGTAAAATAATTGATTAGTGTTGATTCCGCAGATGCAACTAAAATCTAAGTATTCAAAAAGTCACAAGTCATAATTTTGATATCGTTGAGCTAAGCTGCTAAGCGAAGTCTTCATAAAACATCTTCATTTTGACAAACTCTACAATATACATTATGGTTCAATTATTTATTGATTATTGTAGGAATCAGGAGTCAGATTTGATGTGAATGCCACATACATCACAAAATTGTACAGATCGATTTAACAACGTGGATATAACAAACCTGTTAAAATCAAGAAGAAATTCTAAATGAAAATTTAAATCAGAAGATTTTTAAGCCCAGAAGATACGTTTTTAAATTGAATTCCAAAATTCTTGAAGAATTCTAGATTGAAGATAATTGAAATAAAATTGTGCTTAGTTTTTATTTTCTAAAAGGAATAAACAAGAAGATGTATATATGCTCTAGAGTAAACATTGCAGTTAAGAAAAAATTACGACTGAAATCTAGTTTGAAGAATGTCTTACTGAATCAAGTTTTGTTTGAAGGATTGTGTTTAATATCGTAATATTTTCAAATTTATCAATTTAATTTCTGTGTCCAATCCGTCATGTTTCACAGTCTGTATCAATACTACAATAATGATAATTAAACATTCTATCATTATCCTTAGCATATCTGATAATGGCATTACTTGGGAATAATATGTAGAAACTTAGTTTAAGTATCTTTTATTCTTAGGCTGCTTATTTCTTTATATTAGCAGTAATTTCGTTAACTTTCGGCCACATTCTCTTTTCCCAATTCTCTGTAACAATTGAACCTATCACAATCGCTTTAGCCATATCGCAGGGCACAATCACACACTGCAGTGAGTCTCTTGTTGCCTTCATGCCTCTGCTCGCATAGCTACTATGTCGACAATGTGCTGAACTGGACTGTTCATGCATTGTCCAGCTATTTCAGCGAAGCAGTCGCCCTCTGCTCCACCGTGTGCGACACAAGCACTTCGCTAGCGAGAGAGCAACAACTTTTAACTAAGTAAGTAACAGCGGCAACAATAAACCGCCAAGTTGGCCAAATAGATGCGCAGGACACGTGCCAGGACTTGCTGTTTCTGCTGCTGCTTGTTTTGCTGGAGGCACAGCTGCTTGCTTATCGCTTATCTTAGTTCCCTGTCCTCCACTTCCTTTGCTTTGTCCTCCAGCTGAGTCATTTTTGCTCCTCTTTCAAATGACGCGAGGCAATAGAAAAGCTGCTTATACTCGGCGTAGTCCTCGTATGGCGAGCGCATTTCTTTGTCAGTCGCGCGACGCCGAAAACTATGCTACATATATGCTTCAGTATTCCCAAAATGCCAAGACAAAGGGTATATCTGTGTGCATTATCTGCTAGCCCAAAGAACCAACAAAATGTAGCAATTAAATATTAAATAAATTATTCAAAACAGAAAAATAATTATATATAATATGAATGTAGAAACAATGCCAAATTAATAAATCAATGAGTAAATACCATATACTTATATTGAATATTAATAAGAATGAATAAATCATGTAAAAAGTAAGTAAATAAAATCAAGAACTAGTATATATTTAAAGGCATCGAAATATCAATATATCATTGAACGTAATCAAAATATTTTTTTAAACCAGTCAGAAAAGCAAAAAATAACCTAAAACCATCAAGAAGAAATCGAAATTGTGTATAGTCTGCATGATTTGGTGGTTTTGTAAATCAAAATAAATAAAATTCAAAAATCAAGTAAATACATAAATAAATGTTAAACCTATTTTAGTTTAAATAATTTCTTAACCTCTCGTATAAAAATAAAATATTGCCTCTTGTAAATATCGAAATACGAATAAAATAAAATGATTATTTTTAAAGTTAGACACAAAATCTTGTATCGAGTCTCGATCAATTAATGTCGAATAGTGCCAAGTATTAGGTGTCTGATTCTGCGGCTGGGTATTTTTTAGTTAGTCGCTTTTCATGTTGATGGTTAGTTCGTTCCTTTTGCCTTTGTGGCCAGCATGTTGTTGTCTTCCTTGGCAGCAGCTGTTACTGGCTGCTACTTAAGTGAGGAGGTATCTGTGAGCGTGTGTGTGTGTGTGAAATATACTTGCATCTTTAGTAAACGTTTAGATTCTTTTAATAGCTCGCTTACACACACACACGCACACAAACATATTTGAGTTTTAGTACCTATTATATAGAGAGAGAGTCGCAGTTGCCACGTGTTTGTTATCATCTCTCTTTTATTCCCAGCGATTGCGCTGCCCTGGCCAGACATTTCTTTAATTATCCAATTACAAAGGACAGAGAAAACCGAAGTAGACAAAAAAAAAAGAAAAACACAAACGCTTCTCAGACATTTAATGTCCTTGCACATTTCTTTTAGGACCGTGCACTTAAGAAATCTTTGTGTAAGAGCATGTACAATATCCAGATACTCGTCGAGTTTATGTGCAGGGATTACTCGAATAGACTACTACATTGACAGCATGATTGGGCTGCTGCGCAAGTGTTTTGCAACTTCTGATAGTTCAGTTATTGCCGGCGAGGAGGAGGTGCGTAAAGTGGATTTCAATAAGCGATAAATTTGCATTTGTTTACAGGCCATAAACTCAAGCTGGCTAATAAATGAGCCTCAAATCCAAATTAGTTTTGTGCCACAATCATCTTCATCAGCATGAACAGTGAACATAAGGCAGAGGCAGCCAGGCAGCTCGTTAAACTCTTCTGCCAGCACATCGTAATATACTCCGGCCAGCAACAGCGGCAACATCATCCAAGAGTACCGAGAGAATTTAATGCCGTAAATTGACTGCGTGAAATGAGGTTAATGCTCAATAATGCATACGAGTAAATGCTGAAAGCCGACTGAGCTTTGAGCCAGCCAACAGTCAATAGTCAACAGTATCCCAGCCAGGCCCAGCTGCCCTCTCGTCCTGGACCTGGCCCCAACCTCAGATACACAGCGTGCGCCTGATCCTTTGACAGCAGCAATCGCTGCTGCAGTTGCAACTGCAGAAGCTGCCGATGCTGCTGTTGTTGCTGCAACTTGTTCGCCTGCTCGATTGGTGGGCGGGAGTTATCGATGCATTGACACAAATGTTTGCAGGCCCACATTTTAACTTCGCACACTCGTAAACCATATGCAAAAATAAAATATATATATAAAACATACCATACAAAGAATGCACATCCTCGGTGCACAGGATTTTCGTGTCAATTACTTTCGCTTCTACGCTTGCCTGTACAGTGGAAACAATGGAAAATAACATTTTGGTAAGGGGCAAAAACAATACAATTTTTCTTTTAATTGTTTTATTTGTTTTTTTTACAACGTTGTCGTTTAAGGCCTGTTTCGACATTCAGGTATGTATGGTTAAATCTGTAAGTTACTTAAATAAAAGTTAAATTTAAAACTTAAAAATATATTACAAAAACAATATTAATGTAGAAATATTTTATAAGGTATAATTTTCGTACATTTTTGTATCAATAATTAATATATTTTTTAACTTTACACCAAATTTGGAAACAATTAAATTAATTAATAAAATTTCACTAATATACATTTAGAATAGCTAAAATGTTAAATGTTTTATATTGAAGTAGTTTTACTTTGAAAATATATTATAATTGTTTCAGTGTTTTATTTCTATGTATTTGTTGCCTTAGAAACATTTTCCAACAAATACGCAGGACTCATTTCATGTATAGCAATATTATAAATATTTCATTGATTTATGCAGACTTTGAGAGAAATGTGTTTTTTTTTCAATATTTTCTGTTTAAGTTACATGCAACCCAATGTGCGTGTGACTTGTGAAATTCCCAGAAGCAATGGAAAAGGCACCGGTAAAGGTAAATCATGAAAAATGATTAATAAAGCAGCTTAATATTGCATTAACACTGCAAATTTATATCGGGGCTTTAGTCAAGGCGACAAGCCGTGCGGTTGCAAGTGTTAAGGACACAGATATTATACAATTTGTATGCCAGGACGCAGCCAGGCCGCTGGATGCAGTATGTGTGTTGTGGATTAGAGACGACATAATGTCCTGCAAATTGTGCACATTTTTCAATTTAATGAGGTGCTTATTTTAAATTTCCACATGCATGCACAGCCAGGCAATAGAGACGAGTCAAACGACCAGAAACTGAGCATCCAAAGGGGCATAGCCAGACAGGAGTTGGCTCTGTCCGACATGGCTATTAAAATGCTAAATCGTTGCTGGCCAGAGTTGCAGACGGTGTCTATAAATAGCTTCATTTCTTGCCAGATTACTCATACGCCGCCTAATGCCGACGCAGTCGCACTATCAGTGCCTGGCTAACACATCATTAGGCAGCCAGCGAGGAGTGCATCCTTGAAGACTTGCCTTAAGCTGCAACTGATATGTGCACAGCGAATGCCTCGTGAGGGTTGTTGCATAATTGTATTTCACTTATTAAATACCAAATGGCTGTAAATAATTTGCACTTTCTGGGACTCTTACTCGAATCAAAAACCTCAACAAAAATGCAGACGGGCAGCATTGTGTTAATGAGCGCATCAACAACAATTACAAAAGCAGGGCACGCACTTTAATAAATTCCGCCTTGTTTACGTATTTTATTACAGCCAGGCTCACCACAGTGCGTATGCGTAATTTCGCTGCTGCAGAGTTTTATTTCGGCAGCTTGGTGTACACTCCAGCTGCCTCGTTAGCTAGGTGCCGTCAGATAAAAAATTAAATTAAAATTTTAATTAAAACAAGGCACTTGTCTTTGCAGCCGTCATGATCTTTTGCCTGCTCCTCGCATGACACACAACTTTAAACCATCAACTTTAATGAGCGACGCTCCGCCTCTGCGTTTTCTTTATGTCTTGCAGAAGCTTCAAGCGTTGGCTGCAACGACTCAGACTCGACTTTGGCTCAAATGTCAACTAGACAAAACTTTTTGATGGTGTTTTACTTAAATCAAGAAATGCAACTGCGATGCGATGTGACTGAGACTGAGTCGGAGACTGAAACTGTGACTATGACGATGGCTCCCAGCATTGTGTGGCCCTCTACGCTTTGCCTTTTGCCTGCCATTTCGCATTGTGTCGTGGCGGAAAGAGAGAAACCGGAGTGGGAGTGAAGGTGATAGCGCGGTTTTCACTGTATCTGGCTGGCAGTCAGTGATGTTGAAGTGTTGCGAGTGCAAAATGAGCTGAAAAGGTAATTTATAAAAGTAGCAGAACAGCAAAAAAAACATTGCGAAATGAATACACAACGCCATTACGGCTCTGAGCGAGTCCTCGTAGCGTGGCCCCAAATTCTCGACTTTTATTTGCCCGCAAATTCAAAAGTTGAATGCAAAAAGTATTTCGGAAGAGGAAAACTTTTTTGTAAATATTTCTATAGCTCCGCATGTACGTGGGAATTTTACAAAAAATATATTGTCAATTAGAGACAACTCAACGGTACTGTTATATTACATGTAAGAAAAGTGTCAACCAACAAATTTGTAATATACATTTTTAATGAATAATTTAGTCATATTTTCCATCTTTAGTTGACAATCTTTAATCTTAATTTAATATTAGTAATTTTTTCAAAACAAAATAAATAAATAAATACAAAATATACCAAACCAACCGAAAAAACAATATTTTGTAGTAGTTTATTGCTCATCAACTTAAATTAGAAAAAGCTGGAAAGTAAAGCTACTTTATAACATATATACATACTCGTATATATTTTAAAACAGTTTTATTTATGAGTTTGTATTTCATTAGTTAACGTCTCGTTATCAATTTTATTTTACCAAATCCGCTTTAAAATGTCTGCAGCTTATTATGTCACAAGCACACTCGTAAAGCATATCCATTATCATAATAACAATAATAATAATAATCGTTGACATGCGAAGCTGTTAATGGGCCACAGCACATCGACTTCGAAGACCCACGCACAACAGGGTGGCCGAAATCACAAGAATTAAATCGACCTCCGACAATTTTCAAGCTCATAAATTAAATTTCAATAAATTTACGTTACAGTTGTAAAGTGCTTCAGGAGGAAGAAGGAAGAAAGGACTCTCATTGCTTGGCAGGCCAACCTTAAGAGACATTGTTGAAATAATCAATAAGTCAAGATTAATATGTTAGATAATCACATTAAATACTTGCGGTAGTAGAAACGGGAGTAAAACAAACCGGAGAGAGAAAAAGAATCGATGCTGGGTCTGAACCGAACAGAGTTCAACAATAAAATAAAACAAATACGAGAAAGAAAATAACAATAAATAATTGAATTGATTTCTTCCCTTCTCATGCGCTTAGCTGGTTTTTCTCTTCTTTTGTTTTCGCTTGCCAATTTCTGGCCAGCGAGATGAAAATTGAAAATTGAATATTTCCGGCGACACAATGGAACCAAAAGCAGTTTTGTTTCTCCCTCCTTCCCTCTCCCTTCTCCCTGTGCAGATACTCGCAGTGCCAAGAGCTGGTTCATTTTTTTGCGCTCTCAATTGAAAATTGCATTGCATTGCTGAGGTGAAGATTTGAAACGTGGAAAGCGGAAACGGAAATAAGCCAAGCACCTTTTGTACTTTAGTGTTCAAGAGCATAAGATTTGCGCGGTAGAGCAACCTCATAAATTGGAATTCTTGTTTTTCCCCCAAGTCTCAAATGGGGTTCTAAGAACGACTTTCCATTACGATAGGCTTGCCTAATTCCGAGATCTTCAATTCGCCATTATTATACATTTTATATATATTTTTACTGTCATTGACTGATTGAAAGTCTTGAATTTCTATTTTAGTTGTTATTTTTATTGTGGTTAATATTTATAAATTAAAAAAAAAAGTGACAACTTAAACCGAACGTGCCTGAAATAAGAATTTAAATAGCTATTAAGTTGTCTCGTTGCCAAATTTAATCTTCTTCATTTCTCAGAATTTATAATCTACGTTTTCCAGGAAAGCTCAGATTTCCTTTACCATCAATATTAAGTTTTTCTTATATGTATGTTTTTCGTGGCTTTTGGCCTTGGATTGTGGTAAGTATTCTATTCTAAAATACTCAATGTTTGGGATGTTCCTATATTATAATTTCACTTTTAGCAGATTTACTCGTATTATTTTAATGTACATTGGACGAAATTCCTATATGTATGTATATATTTTAAATAAAATGGGACATTCTATATTTTTTACTTAAACTTTTCTATGTTTGAGAAGCAAGTTCGTCTTTCTTGGCTGACTATTAAATGATACAGATCCCGTGTTAAGCCGACCATTTCAATTAACATGCATTTGACATAAATTTGCCAGGACATTCAAGTGTGCGCCCTCGATAACACGAAAAGCGCCACAAAATCGCGTGTTTACACTCGCATGTGGACTGCGACCACCTCCATTTCCCTGTCCATCTTCTGCTCCAATTTTTGTTGGTTATTCTGCATTCCAGTTCGGTTCAGCTCAAAAGCCACTCCCATCAGAGCCTGGCTGGCTGGCTGGCTGGCTGGCGTTGGCCACAGCTGCGCTTGTCGCTTGTAATCCTATCGCCCGCTTGCTGCACTTGTAATGCGGCTTAAAAGGGGAACCCCATTTTATAGCGCCGCATCTGGGCTTTTATTTCCCCCGCGCCGCCCTCCTCACGTTTGGTCTTTTTCGGAGCACTTTTCGCGCGCATTTTGAATACATTTTTGAATCAGTGTCGAGGCTGTTTACTTTTTATGCCACTTTTTGCCTCGGCTTCAGCTTCAGCTCCGACTCAGCTGTGTTTTCAGTCGGCGTCGTCAGCTTCGTCGTTGTCGTTGTCGTTGTGTTTTATGCGATTTGTGTACTTCCGGCTTAGTGCCTGCGCTTGGGACATGTCCATGTGTGCTCCTGCCATTCCCAATCCCAATCCCAATCTCCTGCACATTCTGCGGACAGTGGCTACTCTCTCGTCCTCTCTCTCTCTCTCTCTCTCTTTGCTCGCCTGTTTTTAATTGCATACAGCGCTCAAATAGGATTTGTGCATTGTTTTCTGTGGTGGATTTTATATACATACATTTTCGCTCGACTCGTTCACATTTTTTTCAGCGCTCTCTTTTTGTTTTACATGAAATCTCGGTGCTGCATTTTTTTGTTGCCAGCCCTTTTGGTCGCATTTTAATGTCAGTTTAATTCAATACCCTGGCGAGTCTCTAATGCGCTCGAGCAGGGAATAGGATGTGGGCGTTGGTTCATTTTCCATTATCCGTTGCCTGGTTGCCTGGTTGCAGGTTGCAGGCGGCGCTTTTGTTGCAACTGTAATTAAATTGTGGCCAAAGTGCGACCAGCTTGCCACATTTCTACTTTATTTTTCTTTATCCGTTTTTATGTGTTTAGTCAATTTGAATGGTGGAACTATGCGACTGTCGGCGACTATTTCAATGCACCCGCTGAACGTTGGATTAGCGTGGGGCAAGTCCAATTTGTGGTCAACTCTTGGCGACCGGGGAAAAAAATGTTTGATAATGATATTGAATGCGATGCGTTCGTTGGTGGTATGAATGCTGTGAAAAACTGGCTCAAAGGACAACAGAAAGTCAGAGAAACGCAATGAAAATTGAAATCCAATAAGAAAGCAGCAATAAATCAAATTTAAATTTAATTAAAAGCCGACACGTCTCACTGCGGTTGTCAACGAGCGACAGTTGGCGACTGTTCTTCTTCTCTATTCACTCCCATGTTTCCTGCTCTTCGTGCTGCGGTTGCAGCTGCGGTCTGAAGGACTTCGTGCTCCTGCTGCTCCTGCTGCTGTTTGTCTTTGGGTATGCACACCTGGCAGCGCGTTTAGTGGGCGTGTCTGCCTCAATTATGAACAACACGCTATGCGAAATAATTTCACTTGTAAATATTTAAAATGTTGACAGAAACAGAAGCAGAGACAGAGCGGGACAGGCAAATTGTTGGCTGGGCCGCGGGCAAACTCATTTGTTTGCAAAAACAAAACACACACTCGCACACTCACACACACTCGCACACTCACACACACACACTCGCACTCAGATACATGGTAATGTATACGGGGATATGTAAATATGTACACATGTTGACAAAGCAGCCGAAGGAGATGCTCTGGGAAAAGAAAATAACTTGAATAATGTGTGCAAATACTCTCATGCTCCACGTGCGTGTGATTATGTATGTGTGCATGTGTGTGTAATTACAAAGCACACAATACACACACAACCACACACACACCCACACACACACGCAGATAGAGAGCATGAAAATGTCTGCATAAATATTTATTGTGTGTTCAAATGCATCGCCAGCGGCAACGGGGAGTCGTGGAGGCCCGTTCACCAGGTCGAATGAGTGATTTTTGCTTTGATTCATATAAATCACACAACAGGACAATGGACACACACAGACACACACACGCACACACACACAGCTTATTGTGGTCGACATGCCTGCGGTCAGTCTGTTACATAAACGTTATTATTTTTCTATAATATAATTTATTGCCCAATTTGATGCAATTTAAATCAATTTCGACAACAAATTATATTTTACAGTAATTGTGAACAATGTTCAACATTATGCACAACATTGTAAGTAATCCAAGTGCAACATGAAAATATAAATTGTACGCGAAACTATTTATATCAGCCTATAAATAATACAAAGCACGATAATTTGTTATACTTCGAAACCGAAAATATTGTTGATTTGAAATTAAATTTGCTAAAATGAATTCTAATAACTGACGCACCATTTATTGAGGGTATGTTAAATGCCTTAGAGGCTATCAAGTTTAATATCGGATACTTTTGAGCAAATAAATATTGTTAAAAGTATTGCTTTTGATTTAGCATTATTAATCATATTATGGCAAATAAACATTTTTGACTATCAAGATTAAATTTAATTCCTACTTAAATATTCTCTCATAATTTGAAAATATTGCTTTTGTTTAATAATGCTAATTATTCATATTCACATTTGCTAATCAAGATTAAATCTGATTCCAGCTTAAATATTCATTTATCCCTTGATAGGCAGGATTAAATAAATATTTCAAAATTATTGCTTTTGTTTAATGTTTGTTTAATTAAAGCGCATAATACATTTGATAATCAAGTTCAAATCTAATTCTTGCTCAAATATTCTTTTGAAGATTTCCAAAAATATACCCTACAAAAGAGCGAATCGGGTCTGCTTTAAAATTGCCAGCACGCGCTCTATTGTGATGAAAAAAGTGCTCTGTTGTTGATTGTCATTAAATATTTAGCAGTTTTATGGCCATTTGGCACAGTGGCTGGCATTTGGTGGCATTTGACGAGCACACATGATCCACGAAATAAATTTCCGTTGAATGTGCTTAATAAAATAAAAATGAAAGCGCAGGCACTTTGTTTTATGAAGGCATAAAGTTTATGCGGAAACTCGTGTGACGCTTCTGCTAGCACACACAAAGGAAAATTAAATAAAGGCCGGTGAAAAAACAGAAGGTGAAGACGCAAACAACAAAACTAAGAGCACGGCAAGGTGACAGGAACAGATACAGCTACAGCTACAGATACAGATACAAGTACAAATACAGCTACAGATGATGTATAAAAACATCAACGGCGACAAGGAAAAGTTGTAAGTGTCAGTTCAAAAAGCAGTTGCTGTTGCGAGGATGCGAAGGTGATGGGGGACAACAGAACGATGGGGTAACAGGCGGCAGCGAGGGGTGTCAAAACATAAAAATAAAAAAAAAACGAAAAAAACATTTGGCGGCACCATTCGACGCTGTTTTTGACACCTGCGCACACAGGTTGCCCACGAAGATGGGAACGGGAAATGAGAAAATAAGCAGCAGAGAAACACAGCAGCGGACCGTGGACAGATGCCAAGAAGGGGGGATGGGGGATGAGCAAAGATGTCGGATGCTGGAGCGGGGGAAGACAGCGATAAAAACCCGACTTGGCCAGCATTTTAAAGGCAAAGAGGGCCAAATTCGCCTTTAACTTTTTACGTTTGCGCAACGAATCGAGCGAAGCGTCCCCAAATTGCCCGTCTAATTGGCATGCAGAGGTCGTACACGGTTCACTGAGTGCCACGATGCGGCGCCACAAAATGCTGCACCTGGCAACTGGTGTGGCATTCTCTTTTCACGCCCAAAAGCATTGAGCCAAGCAGTTACCTCACAGTTCTGCTTAGTTCTTGAAAAGTTAGCAAACTATAATTGATTAAAGAGTCACACTATTTAAAGAAAACTATTTTTAGTGAATACTATTTTAAATAGGTTAATTAATAAAAATTGTTGTACAATTTTCAAAGCCCTAAGTTTTTTGAATTTAAAAAAAAGTTCTCTTTTTATTTTATAGCTGTACATATAATAATAGAAAATTTAATACCATTTAAAGAAACTGACGTATTGTGGGCTAGCTTAAATGGTTAAAATAATTATACTATAATTCTACATGTTAAATAACTCTAAATAACATTTATGCATTTCCTTTATTTTTAAATATACCCACACTTTATAATTGGTTTGGAATACTAGGCTAGGTTAATATTGGTTAAATACCTCCAGGATTTAAAATGTTGTACATTCTTATTTAATAATTTTAAATTTAGTACATTTTAAAATTTTGAAAATTTTGATTTATGCTTTTTTTATATTATTATAATTCAATTTAAAATGCATAAATATAAAATGCTTTACAGTTTTTGATTTCCTAGGCTTAATTTAATAACGTTAATTTGTTCATAGTCAATTTTCAAATAAAACAATATACAGGATCTCAGTTGTTTACAAATATTTTGTATTTCTTGTATTTTATGAATGTTTTGTATATTATTTATTTCGTAACCCTTGCATATCCGTGCTGCCCATCAGCAAAGGCAAAAATATTTACATATATTTTCGATGCTTATTATGACACCTATTGCAATCTCCTTTAATTTCTGTGTCAAGTGGGTGTCGTATAAATACTTTGTAGGTGATTGACATACATATGTATAAAGAGGACACTTGAGCAAAAGAGCTTTGTTTGTCTCAACATTTGCACCTGATTCATGTGCTATTTGCTACACTTAACCCCAGAACCGAATACCAATACAGTCAGAGCAGAACACAATTTGTGGTGCTAGGGGTAGAAGCTAGGGCTGTCTAATCTAAGCAAATGCGTGCCATTGGGAAGCACGTGCTGCCTGTGAGCGTGCCAAACAGCTGTTGGCCGCAGCGCGTAAACAAAAGCCATATGATAACGGGACTCACAGACTCTCGCTCTCTTGGATTTTCAGAGAGCCAGCGCCATGCAGAGCTTTTACGCTCTCAGATAAATTGAACCGTTTCGCTCAGGCAAACTTCACTTTCGTTTACAGTTACAGCGCTAGCGATGCCAGAGCCATTGCGACTTCAGTTTGTCGTGACAAGCCCAAGCTTAAGGTCGTCGTCGTGTCTATCGTCGCTGGTTCGTCGCCGACTCCGTGAGCCGTCGCAATTGTGAAAGCTTCGTGCAGGTCGCGACTTGCGACACGCGCTCAGTTCTTGTGCAAACGGCAGCAGGACAACAACACATTGTTCTCTGCATCGCATTCGGTTCGCCAACGCGACAAATCATTTTGTAAGTTCGCATTGTGTAATAACGCGATTCGACTGATTCAAATTCGCTTTAATCGCAAATGCAACAAAGATGCCGAAGCTTCTCTGCAGCAGTTTTGTGACCCGATAAAAACGCGCACGTGTCGCACTCATCAATCGGCATTCGTCAATCGGCCATTGACAGTCGACAATCGACAATCGTCAATCGTTAATCCCACAGTTGCCCCCGCTCTCCGTGTTTGTATTTCACTTGACTGGATTTGCTTTACGAGCACACTGCACGCCCTGAAGTGTGTCCCGTTTTGATTTTTATTGCCGTGCCATGTTCCGCATTGAGAACCTTTTCTCTGTTGCTGTCGCCAATGCTGCGAGGGTTTCTCTCAACTTTTGCATAAATTATCGTGCGCGCCAAGTGGAGCAATAAAAAACATCTCTCGAATCTTTTGAAATATTGAGCAAGCCTTCTGCTCTGTCTTTCCTTTATTCCACCTCTTTTTCGTTTGCTTTTTGTTTTGACCATTTCACCTATTTGGCGAACATGTGGCTATAAGGACAACAAGCCTATGGCTGGAAAAACAGTTCGAAGGACATGAAAATGCAGTTGACAAGCTGAATTTTAAAATAACGAATAGACCTTGTGCTGATTGTTAATCAGATTTTATTTCTGATTTTTTATTTATGCATCGATAAAATCTTATATGCTGTCGATAAGATATGTTTTGATACATTGCTGTAGTCAATAAAGCCATAACTTGAATGATTCTGTGCAACATCAGAATCTTGTTGGTATTTCAATACCTTTTATTCAAGTTTTTTTTATAAAATAAGCTTTCGCATTTTTAGTGTATAATTTTAAAATTAATCGTTTCTATCAATTAATAGTGCATAACTCAAATGATTCTGTTCTTAATCTGATTTTTGGTATTTCAATACTTCTTATTCAACTGGCGTTGAAAAATTATAATCGTTTGCATTTTTAATGTCTAATTCCAAAATGAATCGTTTCTGCTTGTAGGTATATGTGTGGTGTGTTATAAATGAATCCATGACTTGTGATATTATTATGTATAATAAACCATTTCATTGCCAACCATCAGTCAACTTCTTAGAGAAGCTCTTGGGATTCCGTTTAAAAAAATGACAGCCATTCCTCAGAAGCCTCTGATGCCTCAGGGGCTGGGCTGGTGGTCTGGGAGCATTAGTTGGAGTCGACCACATCATTCTTCATTAGAGCGTCGACATATCAAGAACTTTCGGCTGTCGCAGAATTTTTGGCCGCTTTTTGATATTTTCACGATGTTGCATTTCCATACAAGTGCGAAACATAAATAAATTCTGCAAAAAAAAAGAGATTGCAATGCGGGGCAAAACGTGAGCCAAAAAAATGAGAAAGGGAGAGAAATTCAGTGTCAGGTTGCGCTACTGCGAGCTCTGGAGCTTGACAAATTGCTGCAATTAGTACGCTTGGAGGTCAACCAACCAACGAGTCCTGCGAAAACAACGTGTGCCAGCCAAGAAATATGTGACACCAATTTTTTCGCCACTTTTTTCAGGCCACATATTTGCCAGACATACGACAGATTCTAAACGTTTGTTAAAGTTGCGATTTTCGGCAGGTTCCCTTTCTAAATTGCCTGCATTTTGAAAACGAGCTAAAAAGTTGAGCACTCTAGTAATGACATTTTTCTGTATCTTTATGGAGATTCGCAACTCTCTAAAAATTTATTAGAAACAATTTGGTTTTATATTCATTTTAATATCGGAATGTGTATAGAGTGAAGTTTGCTAAATTTTCAACCGTATTATATATATATTTTTGAATATTGGGAAATAAATCTGTGAGAAATTATTTTGCTGTTTTATAATTGATTTTGCTTTGATTAAAATTATAATTTTAAATTTAACGGAGAGATTAAAGAAAAGCAATTAATTCTTATTTCTAGCAAATGATTTAGAAAATTAAACAAAATAATTGGTCATTCGAAATGCAACAGTAATTAAATTGCGGAAAAGAGAAAGATTTCAAATTGATTGCTGCAAAAGAGAGCAAAAAGAAAGTGTGAAAAGTGCTTGTGCGAAAGTGAGAAATGCTCCAGAGCAAACGCGTAACGAATCCGAATCAGCCGCAACACAATCCACAACCGAACTCAAGTCAGAATCGGAGTCGGAATCAGATTCAGAATCAGAATCGAAATCGAAATCGGCATCAGAATCAACAAGCGAATCAACAGAGCAACAGACCCAAAGGATCAACAGTCGCCAGCCCGATGAGGCAGAACAATACAGCTGGCGGAGCAGCTTACGGCTGCGGATTTGGTTTGCGGGTGTCGGTGCCAGGGCTGGCGTTGTCCTTGCTCCTGCTGCTCCCTGTGCTGCTGCAGCTGCTGGCCCCAACACTGGCGACGCCATCGCCCTCGTCCATGCAGACGCCACAGAAGCGAGGTAAGCCCATCTTCTTCGCCTCCCCATTTTCTTTAACTTGCTTGTCGTCGTCTTCTTGTGCCCCACATTGTTGATATTTTATTTTTGTCGCTGGCGGGCAACGTCGCCATTGTATGTGTGGTTTGGGGGAAATGGCAAATAAATGTCAAATAACAGTAGCTGCCTTTCTTTCTGCCCCCCTGATGCTGCACACATGTTTGGATATATTGGCCATTGTTGTGCGCTGTTTGTATGGCTGGTAAATAGGCAAAAGACGTCAGCACAAAAGCGCACCGTACCACGTTGCGTATACGCGCCGTTGCCGTTGTTTGTTTGCTTGGCCCGTTGCCGGGGCAGCTACGAACTGCCGCTGACATCTTGAGTTTGCCTTTCATATTAACTAACAGCGAACGAACCACAGAGACAGCAAGAGAGAGGGGGTGGGGGAAGTCACATTTTATGAACATTGCATTGCTTTCAACTCGCTGACATAATGGAAAATTGAATTGCTGCGAAATGGCAGCGCAAGACGAACAGCCAGAGCCGGAGCGCAAGGACTCCTGTTTGTTATGGCTTGTTGCTTGCGATGCAATTAGATGAACAGCGCTAAAGGATGCAAAACATAATTAAGGCCAGGCAACTCAATTGCATGGCACAGTCGTGGCATGGCATTAGATAATCATAACGATGATGAACTCAAAAGTGCTTTAGCAGCTGCATTAAGTCCGAGTCTGTAACAGAATCAGGTCAGCGGAAGAGCTCGAATAATACCTACAAGCGCGAGTAAAGACGGATCATACTCAGAAGATACTAAATATTTTAAAATTGATTATTACCAACTTCTACAAATATTTATTAAATGTTTATAAATAACAAAAATTGTAATATATTGGTTGGCATATTACAAATGGAATTTGTTAGTTAGATTATCTACACAAAACTATAATGACAGATTGAGAAAACTGAAATTTTTATTGTCAAACAACACGCAGCATTAATGGCAACTACAATCACTTGTCCCTTGATTTGACATCCTTATTAAGCACCAGGGACAAATAACAGTTCCAAATGAGAGCTATTAACTGGACGTACAATACTTGAAAGTTCAAGGGGATAATGGTGAAGTTGATAATCTGTGCCATGGGCCAAAGCATATAGCTGCGTGCCATGACCATGAAATAGTTCTCGCGAATCCGTTGGATAATGTCCTTGTGCGCCTCGCCATTGACGAATGGCACCAAGTACGACAGACACAATGTGAATATCGGCGCGAAGCCCGCCTGATCGATCAGCATCTTTTTGACAGCACGCTGCAATGGCGGCTGCTCCTTGGCCACCAAACCGTCCAATGTCGTGAACCATTTTCGCAGTGTTGGGCCCACGACACAGAATCCAATCGTGGCGAAGCGTGCGGTTCGGCCGATATTGTAATCCTTGAAGGATTTCTTCTGAATCGCCAGTTGTGCTATCACATCTCCAGCGCCCATAATGATGGCCGCATTGAGTCCTTCGCGTGCCAGTATTGCCAGAGACATGTTTAAAAAATACTTAAAAATTTGTGAATCGATATTTGTGGACAGTAAAATACTTTGATCACTTTGATAATTTTGTATACAATTTACTATGTATTATATTTGTGTATTAAAATACTCAATTCGACTATGTGTGTGCCTAAATGATTAATATGAAACAGCAACCCTGAGCATAATTTAAAAAAATGTATAATTGCAATACTACAATAATATATTAACTAAGAATTAACTAGCATTGCATTCATGAGCTGCTACATGTGATATTCGATTTGAAGTTTGTGAGAGAAGTGATAAATTTAGATTTTGCTGAATAATTTAATAGTTAATGAGAATAATTAAATTAAGATAAAAGAATATGAAATTTTATTTTCAAAATGGTAAATAGAAAGTTTTCAAAAAGTTAACATCAAATACAAAAATTATGCAATATTTTATTGGAATGATTTCATGCTGTTTTACCATTGTAATCAAAAAAGGGGCCATCTTCTGCTAATCACATTGTTAAAGATACATTTATTGCTGCTTAGATTGCTATTAATTTTATAGAAGTTCGGCAAGTTCTGGCTTTTAAATACAACATAATAAAGCAAAGCAATCGAAATGCTAAAATCATCAAAAATCTGAAGAGCTACGTGACCTAAGTGACGTTTCAGCTGGTCTGCTGCCTAAGACTGCGACTAGGACGAGGGAGAGGGCGAGGACGAGGACGAGGACAAGGACTAGGACAGCGTGCGGTCCTGTGTGTTTCGTTATTGTGTCCTGTCCTTTTGTCTTGTGGACTTTATTGAGCTCGCTGAGCTAGTCTCTCGGTTGATTGCCACCCCTTACTCGGAGCCCAACTCGTCCCATCCGCCCAACCGCCCGTCCGTCCATCCTGGCAGCCGCAGAGCTAACTGGATTCATGAACTTTTGCTTTCATTTGACGCTGGGGAACAATATTGTATGCTGGCTGGTGTGGCCTTTTTTTTTTGTGTGCTGCTGGTGCTGCTGCTGCGGCTGCTGCTGCTGCTCAGTTTCCTAGTTGCTCATCTTTGCTGTGAGCGAGAGACAAAGCTGCTGGGGGAAGTTGACTCTATGACCGACGCAGATGCCGCGACTCGACACGACTCGAGTCCAACAACATGCTTCATTTTATTATGCAACAAAAGCAGCCAGAGAAGAATAAGAAACGAACAAAAAATCCAAAAACTTGCAAAACAAAAAACTTGACGCGACATTGTCGTAAATAAGAAGCAAAAACTTTTGTTTGTATCTCATTCTTGCTGCCTTCCATCCATCCCCCACTTCAGCTGCTTTCGGTCAGGGAGCAGGGAAAAAAACTTGTGAATGAATATGATAAGTTTGTTGTAGCTGTTCGCATTGTTATTGTTCCGGGACATAAATTTGCGCTAATCCAATGTGGGCACAGTTTATAGGTGAAGTGAACTTCATGGATACTTGAGCGCCAAGTTGCAGATACTTTATGCTCCTCTTCATATGCATAAATGTCTCATTTCACGCGTGTCTGTGGCAGTTGAAAGTTTTATGGCTTGCCAAGCATGAAATGTGCAACAAATTGAGCAATGAATTCGATACAGCACAATAATGTTGGTCATTTTATTTATTTATCGCCTCGCTAAACAACTCGTCGCACCTCGAAGAAACGCTTGAGGTAATAAACCTCCACGATGGTCATCAGCAACAGCAGTGACGGACCAAAGATCGACCAGGCCACGATACGAAAGTGAACACTTCTGCTGATCTGAGCGTGTCCCGAGTACCGAACATGCATGTACTCCTGCTCATTCCTGACGGCCATCAGTTGGCTGGACAGCGCATTGATCTTCCCCTGCAGCACGGCCTGTTCGATGACGTCATCCGAGCGCTTGTGCGGATCGATGAAGTGGCTCAAGTCCCGCATGACCGTGAAGTGGAACATCAGCAGCTTTGGAGTCAGCGTGGAGCGTTCGTTGTCGAAGCAGAGCGAGTACTTTCCCTTCTCTGTGGCTGCGAACGTGTAACTGCCGCTGGTCTCCGAGTCCGACTGGTGGAGCGTGTTGTCTTTGGGGTCCGAAATGTGGACGGCAATGTCCTTGAAGCCTCCCTCCATCACCTCGAAGCGTATTGTTATCTTGTCCTTTGGCATCGCGTTGTCATAGAAGCAAACAGTTTCATGCGCATCGATCGTGATCAGAAAGCCGCCAACTGCTTGGAACAACACGAAGACCCAGATTAGAGCTGTTTTCATTTTGGAGTAACTTTTCAATTTCCTCGATGCGATTGTTGCAATGAAAATGTGTCAAAGTGTCTGAGGAGTTTCTGCTGTATTTCGCTTGGCCTGCTGTGACAACTGAATTTTTGTTTAAATTGACGGTTTCTAGAATTGCACAATTTATTGTGGGATAAGCATTACAATTTTTAAAATAAAACGCTTATACACAAAAATAATGTTGTAGAACATAGATTTATATTAAAATTATATTTTCCATGATGGAATAATTTGTTTTTGGATTTTCCAACGAATAGAACATAAAGAGCGAATTCGTATTTTTGTATTGGCAATTTATCAGCTGGGCAGTGCAACATGCAGAATTAACAGATTTCAAATATATTATTAAATTATATAATTATAACTAGAATAATTTATATTTGCCAATTAATTGTTATAATTATTTTGTGCTGTATTTTAGTTAAATGGTTGTTAAAAAAGTGCGTCTTTTTTTTAGAATTTTTAGCCACCGCGATAGCCAAGTAACGAATTACCTTGAAATCAATGTTAATAATTGAAGATAATGGATAAGAGATTAATTTGTACATTATTTCGAAATTATTTGCCTGATATAATTTTTCTAAATTACTTTTTTTGAAATGTCAAATTTAGCTGTAAGCAAGTCGGTTTTTGAAATATCGATTGCGTAGCCAAGTTGCAGATAGTCAAGATTAATGCTGTTTAAGAATTAACTTGTACAAATAAGAGCAGACTTCAATTATGAATTGGCTTGGCTCTTTCGCCATCTCTTTGCTTAGCAGAGTATTCAGTTATTTGTCTTCAATTAGCTGCATCAACAATTGCATAATAAATAATTGATTTCTCTGCTAATTTACGTAGTTTCAGGAGTTTGCTGTTTTCAGCAGCAACATCTACATTCACATCCATAATCATATTCACAGACATATTCAAAGACAAATACGCTTCAAATCAAATTAAGATGATAAAAGCAAATTGCAAATTGGCAACTTGCTCCGTCCGTCCGTCTGTCTGTCTATCTGTCTGTCGGTTTTATTTGTCCGTTCGTTTCATTCAGTCGATGGCAAACGCATTTGCAGTCTCCCTCCACCCTTGTGTATCCATTCTTTCAATCTGGTCCCTCTGCTGTAGACTGCGTAATGCATATTTTATGTTATCGATTCCTTGGCCTGGGTGCGGCCATCAATTGTCAAAATGTCATCCATTTTTAATGAGATCGGGACAGCATTTTGAAGTGCTCACTCCTCCCACACACCCTCTCTCTAAATGGCAAACAGTTCTTTAGCATTCATTTGGCTTTTCTTGTAACATGTTTCTAGATTGGTATGCTAAAAAACGAATTGCTTTTTTAATTCCGGAACGAATGCCAAATAAATTACAACTTTTAGAACACACTATTTCATTTCATTTTGTTTATGAACACAATAAATGTGGCAAATAAATTTCAATTGTTTTAGTTTGCAATCCAACAAAAAATGCAAAACCTTGAAAAGTTCGCTTGGGTCACGTTCGTAATTCAATTATTTGAAAGTGCGAAATCATTTTTGTTTCTGTCGATATTGGTAATTAAATTCCAAATAAATTAAGAGCGCTAGTTGCGCAGTACATTTTGATGGGAAAAAATTGAGTTTGATTGAGTTAGCATGAAATAATATGGAATTCCGTATGGCTGATTGTCTAATTGTTTGCCTCATGATTGACAATCAATTCCAAATCGCAATATTCATGTTTTAAAAGGGGGAAATTCGGTGAATGCAATTGCATTATTTATAGAATATTGTTGCCAATTTAGCTCGTTTTGTTGCCATTAAATTTCTCGACGAATTTTAATTTGACGTTGTTTTAATCGTAATAGACATGTTAATAAGAAATAATTGAATTTTCGCAACAATTCTGATGTCCCGCAGTTTGCCTTAAATCACATTACAAGCCCACAATGCAATTGTGCTTTTCAATTCCAAGAATTACAGCATTTCAAGATGTTATTCAAACTAAGCCATGTCGAATTTGCATATTTTAAATAACTGACATTACAGCTGCACACTTTAAACGAGAACGTTAGCGAGAAACTCTTGAACCGGATAGACGCACAACTATTTCAAACAAAAGCTGAGCATACAAGGGATACAGATAGAGGAGTACGAGGAGGACGAGGAGGAGTTGCCATCATCGTTTGAGCAAGTAAATACAGCGTTGGATAAATGCCTTTCGCTTTGCCCAAGTATTTTTCAACTATTTACTGTGCGAGTGCGAGTGTGTGTGTTTAATCTGCTACTCGTTGTAGTCGTAGTTTGTTTTTCGCGCTCTTTGAATATCCTTTATGATATTCAATTTCAAATTCTAATGCTTTAAGCGATTAAGTACACGCTTTACGCCACTTAACTTCATGTCTATCTATAGCGCATCCCCTTCAACACTTCGTCCTCATCGTCATCGTAGATGTCGTTGTTGCCGCAGGTCGCTAGTGTTCGTCTCTGTTGGCGGTATTTGCCGACTTCAGTTACTTTGGGCCACGCGTGCGGTGCTCAGTCGACACTTGACTCGTTGCTTGCCCTCTCTGTCCCTCCATCCCTCCGCGCACCATCTCTCGTCATGACATCGACGCTCTTAAGTGCCGCCTGGGCATGCGACTAGGCTGGTAGTGTGAAATGTTTTTGCGTGCTCAAGAACTTTTTGCGTTGTCGTTGTCGTTGTCGTCTGCTCAGAGCTTTCGCTAGCTGGCTGCTGGATATTTCATATGCGTAGAGCTTAGCGGATGAAGTTACCGAGTCCCAAAACTCAACTCAACAGCGACAGATTTCGTTTCATATCGTTTCGTTTCGGTTTATATTTCTGCTCATGCGACTGCTGCAGCTGCTGTATGATTTGAGGGACGTGGCGAGCAGGAGGCTTTAAGCGGCTTAAATTGCGTATACGCCCCGTCTCCCCAGCCTGTAGCTTGCCTGCCTGTAATGGCTGCCCGTGTGCCTGCTCAGTGCTCGACACTTATTTTGCATTTCTAGTCGGTATTCACATGACCAGAAGACCAAAACGAGCCGACTTTCAAGGCAGCTTCATTTTTTCTGCCAGCTACTCAATTATTATTATGCCGCCTCGGACACGCCCAGGGCGCCATGGATGGATGGATAGATGGCTGAATGGATGGCAGGCAGAAAAGTTACAGTCGAGGACGTGCGTGGCAGCTACCTGGACTCAGTCTGATGACGACTACGGACTACCGACTTTGCTGGGCTTGGGCTTCATCAAATAATTTTTGTGGCCAATGCACTCGTGCGTGCTCTAATTTGTTTGGCTCACAGTTCGCCAAAGGACGACGAGGACTCGCAGGAGTTGCGGAGTGTGTGTATAGCGTTGATTGCTTCTCTGCAGTCCTAGTCGCATTTTAATGCCTTTTTAAAGGTGCAAATGAATCGCTCCCGCTCGTTTCGTTCCACCTCGACAGACAAGGACTCGCATTAGCCTAATTTTTACATTGTCGTACGTGACGCCTCAAGGATTCTGCGGCCCGAAATGGGCTCTGCACAAAATTAAGAAATTACCATAAACGCGAAACTTTTGCGTCGCATAGAAATGTGACAAATAAAAATCATTCAAATGCTGCGTAAAAAGTTGTTGCCTTCTTTTAGGCGACACGTTGAATTTGTTGCGGAAGCTGTTGATTTAATTCAATTTAGATGCATTATAAGAGCAGAAAAGAAAACGCTTTACATATTGCCTGCAAACAAATCAGTTTTCTTAGTTTTGACAACAGACAGGCTGAGAGTGACTGAAACTCTTTTATAAGGCGAAGGCAGGCCAATAAAACGAGAGTAGTGCTTTTAGAAGGCAAGGACCAACATAAGCTGTAAGATCTTGCTAATCTGCACTTGAGAGGAAGCACTTGAAGGCTGGTGACAAAAAGGAGGCGAGATGGGTGAAGAGAAGGCAAAGCAAATCGAGAATTGAGGCAAACAAACGCTGAGAATGAGCTGTAAAAAGGCTCAAGTATTGACAATGGCAACAAGGATGCGAGTATCAACGAGGCAATGGGCGTGTCGGGCATGATGTGTGTAATGGGCTAATGGGCGTGGCACGCACATGTGTGTGTGTGTGTGCAAGTGTGTGCCTATGGCAACAAATTGGCAAATTTTGTGTAAAGATTTATTTCAATTGAAAGTGCCCAAGCACGAGCTGTCAACATGAGCTCAGCTTCATGCTCGGCATAAAGTCAGCTAACGAGCATCAATGAGGCATGCCAAGTATTTCCGCCACATGCGGCATAAACGATAGAGACGAGCAGCGAGACGAGGCGGCAAGATTACCCCAGAGATGATGATGCACAGCTATCCAGTGGCACGACAAGTTATGCGCCTTTTGGGCAGCCGCTGTGAAACAATTTCCTGTCCTGCTACAAATTTCATTATACGTTGCCATTATCAAATTTAGGTTCAGGTTTCCGTTGCACAGCACAGAGACTGTTGAATTAATTTCTGTGTGTATTTTACGATTGCTGCAAAGGATAATGTCATAAATACTTTTTCCCCACAATATACATATATAGTTTAGTCGAACGGATATAAATGTCAATGGTGATTTATCCGCTCTGCATTGAGTCCTTTAATTACCAGTTTTAGCTCTGCAGCTGCTGCTTTTCTTTTGTCGCCACTCGCCACTCAATTAGTCGAAAGTTCTTGTGCTTGCGGCTTCTTTGGTTAAGCGTTTTACACACACACACAAACTCTGTCGCCATACACACACACTATGAGACTGTGACATTGTGTGACACTTGACTAAATGGAAATTCGCAATTTGTATACCGTTTGCTCCACACGCTCAGCTTTTTGCGGCTTAGTTGGCGACCATTCAATGGACGCTCACATTCACACTCGCATCCGCATCCGCATTCACATTCGCATTCGCATACACACTGAATGACTTTGATTGAGTTTAAATGGTGCATGGCAATGCTTAATGGGGCGTTCCACATATGCTTGTGACAGAAACAGCTTATCAATTACTGATAACTTATACGATATGCCTATGGTATGTGTTTCAATCGCCAGACAAATGCGACACAGATAATTGCAAGTTTCTTTGGGAAACGATACGAAGTCATTCAAATAAGAAAATGCCCAAAATATATTCGTCTATCTATTTATCAAGAAGTATTTCTTTAATTTCATTCTGTATTTTTTTTGCTTAATCAAATTTCCAATTAAAAATCAGTTTGTTTTTCAATATGAAACATTTTGTTTAATGTTTTTTTTTGTCTGATACTTTTAATGATTTGTTGGCATTTTTCACATTCCAATTTATAATTTATTGTGAACATAAATCAATTTATATTATAATTTTTATCAGACGATTGTTGTTAGTTGACTTTAAATTAAATCGTATAAAGCGAAATATAACTTTAGCTTTTGCATTTTCTTGTATTTATTATACCAACCATAATTGGCATAAAACCAATTATTTGCTTAACTTCTTAAGCCTGTACTAAGAGATAATAATTTAGAATGATTTCACAATTTGCATTTTAAATGCAGACAGTTTGCTAATTGGATTGCTGCTGAAATTGCAATTTACAATCCGCATTAGGACTGCATTCGAATATTATCGCTTAATTAGAAGCTGATCCGGTTATCCTTTGGTGTTTGAAGAATTTGTGCTGGTTAGCATTAAATTTGACAGAACGGAAACAGCTTCAAATTTCACGGCTGTACGCCAGGCTCACATAAATCACATGGCAAACTCAATGATAATCACTTGGCAAATTCAATTAACGCAATGTGCTTAGAACAGCAACAACGAACGAAGAACAACAGAGATATAAATTTAATTTAAAGCCCTAGGAGATGAAATTAAATTCAAGCATTTTGCAGAATCTACGCTTGAAATTAAGTTTTATTTTTGACACGCCCACTGGAGGCAGAAGGTGGCCGAACTGTTGTTGTTGTTGCTTACATTGTAAGCGTCTGAGTAATCCACAAAAACTCATACAAATATATATAAACATATACGTATAAATATAAATGCGTGTGTGTGAGTGTGTGTGAGTGTGTGTGTATCACCGACATTTGTGGCAGCCACGAAAAATTTAATTTTCTCACATTACTTGTGCATACTTGCAAAGGCCGCAGGCAAAAACCCAAACCCAAAGCCGAAGCTGAAAACCAAAACTCCTCATCTCTTTCCCTTCCTCCCCACATGAGCGGGGCAGATGGTAACTCGACCAAAGAGGGAGAGGTAGTGAGAGGGAGCGAGAGGGAGCGAGAGGGAGCGAGAGGGAGCGAGAGGTAGCGAGAGCGTGTTTAATGTATGCGTAATATTGAAACAATGTGAAAATTGCGCATACGCACAGTTGTGTGGCACTTTAGAACCCAACGCCCCTCGCTCGACAGCCGACACACCGTGCAAACACCCCGGCATTACTTTATTTGATAAGCAAGTCATTTGCATATGGCAAGTTGACAACCCCACCCTCCTTCCTCCCCCATCCCTACACCGCTGAGGGGTCATGACTTAAATCAGCATCGTGTTGCGTCAAATATGTTGCCAGTTTGCCACTGACAACCAACTGCTAATAAAAGCAACAAAGCAACAAAACACCAGAATCAGGTACAGAAATACCTAATAAATTAAAACTTGCTCAAACGTAAGATAAATCTAATCAGCAGACTTTGCCAACAGTCTGATCTTCGCCGCTCTCTACGATTCTCAGCAAACAGTTGTGCAGAACTTTAGACAAGCCCTGGCTTGGCATATGCTTATGGAACGCCTGGCAATTGGCCGGGTGTAGTCGCATAATTTTCAACAATTTGTTGCAAAGTGGAGACGCTGGCTGCTGGGTGTATAAAATTACAATAAATCCTTGCATTTTAGCTGCAAATAAACAAAGATTTGCAGCAGCCAACGAAACTGGGCGCTAAAACAAAACATCTGCCTGGCCAAAGTGCATGCAAAGTAGCATTTTAAGTTGCCAGCCAGAGCTGCCGGGGTTGCAAAGGCAGCAAAGGAAGCAAACGAAGCAAAAGTAGAAGTGGAAGCAGCAGATGAAGCAGGAAGCAGCTTAAAAGGAACACTGCAAATGGAGGCAACGAATCCTTGTTGCTCGTTTTGCTGTTAAATCAACATGTAAGCATTTAATGCGGCGCCCCAAAGCTGAAAAAGCGTAAAATTCCCAAAATGACCATAAATTTCACTGTTTTTCCCCCCTTCACCCATCTCTGTTGTTGTTATTTCGCATCGTTTCGTTTCGTTTTGTTTTCGTGCGCTCTGTGAATGTGACTAGAGAGCAAGCGTGGAAAACTTCAACAAGCACTTGAAAAAATAAATAGCATTTCGGGTTATGAGCAATAATAAAATGGAAATTGTGCAAAAATATTGTCGCTTCCACCGTGCTCTATATGGGAGTCAAAAGTGTGGGTGCGTGTAGAATAGCTCGTTTGCTAAATAAAACGAGTCCGGTTTGAGCAGATATAATGGCCGATGATGTAGTTATTTCAACATACTCAACTACTAGTTTCTGGGGGTCGTGCATTGCTGACAGTTCGCTTAGCAGTTAGGGAAATGTGATGCATGCAAATATCTCTCCGATCACATACAATATATGCATAACCATTTATTGAAATGGCTGAGCATTTGCCAGAGTTATGTTTGCGCACTTAATCAGAGATATTTGTGTGAATTCAATTTGTTGCCATTTGCCAAGTTTGGCAAGAATTAACATAGCAAAAGAATATACAGCATAAATCGATAAATTATAATTTCACGATTTAAAAGTGGAATGAAAAATGAGGGAAGAGAAAATTATGGGAAAATAAAAAGTATTCGATTATTTGATGTCATGACATGATATTTATTTGCATACATTAAAATAGACTTGAGAACATATGGATATAAAAAATTCAATTTAAGTGGTATTCAAAAATATACAATTCAACAGGATATATGCAAGATGGTATTTTGGGTAAATTAAAATTAGAGTGCATAGGTAATTGGTATTTGATTATGTATCACAATATTTTACAAAAATATGTTAGAATTTATTACAATAAATAAAATTGCTAAGAATTAAATTCTAAAATATAATTAGAGTAATATAGTTATTATTGAGAGGAAAAGTGTGATGTTGAAAAGTGGTATACATGTAAAAATAGTGTACTATGCAATGCGACAGCATATTTTTAAGCTGGATTTATCTTTAGAGAAAGAAATTTAACAATAAAGCGAATAAACAAAAAGTTCTATGTAGTTGATTATCTTGTGGAACATTTTATTCAAAAATAATGTTGACAGAATTTATTAATATAGATCAAAATTGTACTAAAAATAAAATTTGAGCTTGACATATGTATACTAGTGTATAAATATTGCACTTACAAATAATATTAAAATTTAAAGTCTTAACTTATTCTAATGATCCGATTTTAAGAAGCTTAACTTAACTTAACTGGTTAGCCAGCTCAATCGATGCACACATCCAATAACTTACTGTGTGAAGTGGAGTAGAGAGTAAAACTTTTTGTTTTTCCCTGCATGTTGTGGTCGCTTTCGGAGCACAAAGACGATGCCAGCTGAACTCTCCGCTGTACTTGAATAAGCATCGATGCGTTTTAGACAAAATGAAATCGAGGCTGGGGCCCAAAAAGGAAATTGCGCTTTTACTGATTTTACTTACGAGCGTTTTTCTGCTGTGTGTGATGTTGATTTTTGGCTGGGATTTTAGCTTTCAAAAGAAAATACAGCACAGTCGAGAGTAAAGCAAGTGAAATGTGTATGCTAAGAGGCTCTTTGCGACTCTTTCTCTGTCGCTCTTTTCACTTCACGTTTGCAGCCATTTTTTGTAGCTAAAAAGCGTACAAATAACAACACACACACACACAAACACAGATGCAGTGTGTATAACAGGCAACTTGGGGGATTCCCCTTTTCCATATGCATTTCGAGTGCCCGGCGGCGGTCAAAGTAAAAAGCGCCTGGCTGAGGCTTTGGCTTTGGTTTTTGCTCTCAACTATTTTGTGTTGTTGTTTGCCATGTGTGTCTGTCTCGCTCTGTATGTGTGTGTGTTTGCTTGTATGTGATATGTCAAAGTAAAAGTTTTGTGCGCTCCTTTGGGCGCTGGCTGTAATCTCCGTCCGCTGTTTTGCATTTCGCCTGACGCTGCCTCGCTGCCTCGCTGCCATTGAATGTCAGCGCAGTCGCTTTTGATTTTGTTTCAGTTTGTGAACCCCCGGGGCACGGGGCAGCTGGCAAGCTGCTGCCATCTATACTCCCCCGCACTCCCCCCCGTTAACCCTTGATGCTGCCTTTTGATAGCGCATATGGTGTGTGCTCAGCAGTCAAGCATTCTCGTATTTGTCCCAAATGTGCACTATTATTTTTGTTCTTTTGTCCTAAACAACAAAATTAAAGCGTGCATCGCAAAAGATATATTTTTTATGAGTCTCTAGGGTGCATGCTAGCAAATCTATGACTCTACTCGAGTATGAGGATACATCGACAATTTGTGTAATGAAGACCGATTATCTTCTCATGATTTTTCTTAAAATTATATAATAACAATATCTAATTATTCAGTCAGTATAGCAGGGTTCATTTAATAATTTAACGGCTGGAAGGTTTTTGGCTAAATAACATTTTTTGAATTTAATTGTTTTATGTATTCTCTCGAAAAATTATTGTTTAAATTTAGTTAAAATACTATAAATTACATTTTCATAAATTAAACTAAATGAACTAAAGTAAGCGAGCACTCTTAAAGTTGTTGCAAAGTTAAGTGATTCAGGTGAATGGCAAACATAGACCGACTATATGTATTTAGACTGCGCAGTATTCAACGGTGGAGTGAAATATTTAACAGAACTATTTACTTAACTTCTTGAATAATTTAACAATCAGTGGCTGCATGTACATAAATGCATCGTTCCATTCTATTTAAGCTGGGGCGCTTTTTATTCGTTTGTTCAATGTGCATATTTTTTAAAGTCACATCCTTCCCATTAAAAAAGAGAATAACATCAAGTGCAATAGGGGTTAAACAAAATGTCTACATTAATGTGTATTAAATGTAAATAAAGGCGTTAAAAAGTGTCGCCATATTTGTTAAACCAAAATTTTAAAATAAAATTAATTTGCTATTAAAAATTCGTTAAATTGAATATCCCTTAAGTAAAAGTTCGCATGACATTTTAAATATGTCACATGCAATTTTAAATCGAACAAAATGCATTAAGGATATATTGATATTTTGCTTGAATTTACTTGTAGAAAGTAACCTCATTTTCTGTCAACTTTGCCACAACTCGTAATTGAAACTGTCACGGAAAAATTGAGAAAATATTCGACCACCCAATGCAATTTGCACATTTTCCATGCCACTTAAATGCGAGCAACTATCAAGATAATTTGAAAATTGTTTAGCAGTTTAGCACGCACACACAGACAGACAAAAAGAGACACAGACACAGACGCACTTTCACTGGGGACATGAAGAGGTAACTTGAAGCTATTTTCGACACCTGGTTATATGAAAACTTTAAGCAAATTATGACGTTTATTAAAAAGCTTTAAATGGCGTGTGTGACTCTGCATGTGTGAGAGATTGTGGCATAGTGTGGGTGTGTGCGTGTGTGTGAGTGTGCGTGTGTGGCAGTGTGCGTGTGTAGTGCGGTTAGCTGTAAGAGGACACGTCTCCACTTGAGGCACATGCAGAACTTTAATGGCATGAACACACACACAAAAATGGCGTTGTCCATGGCAAAGTTTTAGGGGAAAAACTTGAAGTAATTTGCACAGTAATTGGGTATTAACCTAGCAGAAGAAGCCAAAATAAATGGACAGAGTTTAAGGCACGTTTCACGCTCCACGCTCCACGCTCCATGTTTCCAGCCACACGCATCTCATCGCTGCAAAGTGCTGGCCATTGCTCATACGCCACGTGAGCCGGAGTTGATAACCCATCCAGAGGCTGCAGCGTCGACCATCCTCCTACACTTAGACACTGCGACAGGAGCTGTCTGCTGTGGTCATTTTTGATGGATTCATTTATGGTTTTGGAGAGCAGAAACTGTAGACTCTGTGTAGCTCTTATTCAAAATTCAGTCAGTTACTCATTCGTTCGCAGCCCCATTTTCCATTTCCTCATTTTCCGCTTAAATTCCGTTGACCGCCCTCAATTTTTTTTGTTTTTTGTGTTTTTTGCCCACCATTTTACGCCGTGTCGGCCTTTATTTGATATTAAATATTAACAAAATGGCCTCAATGTGCAGCGCGGCGTGTGAGTGAGTGTAAACTTTGCGCTTTATCCTTAAACACACAGACACACATGCATGTATGTAGGTGTATGTGTGTGTGTGTGTGTCTGCATGAGTTTCGCTTATAAATTTGTATAGCAACAAAGTTACGTCCAATGTTGCCGTTGCTGGTGCCGTTGCTGTTTGCTCAGCAAATTTTGTTTTCCATTTTTGTGTTGATGTTGTTTATTTGCTTGACTGACGCATTGCCGTCTCGTCTTCTCTGTGCTGGCGTTGCACGCAATGTTCTATATCTTGTTGTTGATGTTGCACAACTACACGAGTGTGTGCTGCAACAATGCTCGTTGCTCGTTGCTGCCACTTTGCATGTCCTCCCGCAATTGCCACTACTGCACACTGAGTGTTACTTTATTAAGATAAACACAAGGCTCATTCTATACTCGTATACATGTAGTTCTCTTCTTTATCCCTGCCCTCAATTATACTTTTTACCGCATTGCTATAAGTTTAATTTGCCAGACTTGGGATATTTATTTAGTGTTTGTCTTGATAAACTAACGAAGGATCAGTTAGGAAGTCTGCGCTTAAAGAGGGTTTATGTATTTTCTTGCAACACTTTGAACGCTTCGATGAGTTTACAAGACACTACTGAAATATTTCTTGTTAAAAATTTACTATCGTAGCAGCTTGACAAATATGAATAATAACTGAATGAAAATAAAAAAATAATAATAAAATAATCAACTTCAACATATCGTTAAAGTCTCAAATTCATTTAAATACAACTGACAAAATAGTAAAAGCGTGTTTTTCACCGAGATCAGAGATGTAGTGTTTAATTTTATCTTTTGATTTTAATCTATTTACATTTCACTTATTCCTTTAATTTGTCTTAAGAGAACTATTCATCAACTCATTATACGAATAGCTCAACTAATTTTTTCGGTCCAAGCAGTTTTACAATATAAATAATATTTTTAAAATAATATGTTTTCATATTTGCTATACAAATATATATACGAGTAATATGCGAATTGCAGTGTCAATAAGTCAAACATTCTCGTCATAGTTTCATGCTGATATTTTGTCTGCGCCAGCTAATGAAATCCTTTTTTTTAAAGTTGTTTTATGCTATTTTTACCGCTCACTGCGTGTTTTTGTTTTATATATTTTGGGGGCACTCGCACACACACACACACATGTGTAAACACGCAAACACACACACACACACACACATATAGATACACATATGCAAGTCACTTTATTAAGCAGCTGCTGCCAGTTGGCCATTCTGGTTGAGCTGCCTCCCTTTATTCTCGCTCTCTGATAATCACATTTCGGGAATGCTTTTTGCAATCCAAACACACACAGATACATTTACACACACACACACACACACACACACAGACACAAGCAAACACATGCACATGGAAATTAAGTTAATGTTTGCTTATGAATAAGCAAATAAGCGCCCGCGGGGTTGCCAAACGCCGGATATGCCAGCGGAATCTGTGAATTCTGTGATGGACTCTCTCCCAATCTCTCTCTCTCCTGCTCGCTCGCTCTTGATCTTTCTCTCTCTCTCTCTCTCGCTCTCTTCGCTGTTGGCGTTTGCATTTTGAAATGGCCAACACGTGTTGACGTTGTATATTGCCATACTTTGCCCCTCTGTCCTCTGCCCTCGCCCTCCGTCTGATAGGCCGCTCATTTCAATTTGCTTGCATTTCAATGCATGCGGCAGCTCGAAACTTTTTCCATTTTGGTCTCGTCCTGGCTTGTCCTTGCTGCTTTTATTTTATGCATGTATACCGAGTATTTCTTTTGGGCACGTTCCATATGATTGTGTGCAAAATACTTTGTTTTTTTATACTCCTTAAGCCACGACTAAGTGGCTAGAAATGGGTATGCTAACTGACATGGTGTTGTCTTTTAAATTGTCATATATCGGAAAAATAGAGGATTAAATTGTTAACCTGGAATTAAGATAAAGATAAGATACAAATTTGATCAAAATTATATTTTTGTTTTTACTATATTCTTACCGATGAATAATATTTTCTAGTTGACGATAATTTGACAAATAAACAATTTTAATTTCGTTTTTCAGTTTTTAATAATGCTCACAGGGTGTCTTTTAGTCCTGTCGCATTTTTTTCCACTTATTTATATTTCTGTTTATCATATGTGCTTGCGAATACGTCCGTGTGTGTATAAGTGAGTATGTGTTGGTAATTAGCATTTGCTGCGCATTAATATTAATTAGTTAGTTATGCCTCGTCTGTTGGGTCCTCTCTTGGCCTGGGTCAGTACGTTTTAAGCCGCTCTGCGGCTCTGCGTCAAGCACTTAACTCCGTTTTCAGCCCTGTCATCGACCATGCATTTTGATTAACTTTTATTAGCTGGCGCAAATACTCGTTCAGCTGTGCAGCATCTGGACCAGGAGTTGGACACAGGGTCGCAGCTTTTATGGCAATTGGCAATTGGCTGTTTATTGAGCTAATTGGAAAATTTATTTGTATTGGGCAAGTCAACAAAATCGCATGTTTCTCAAATTGCTCAGAAACCTGCCAACAGTCCAATTTAACCAGCAAGGAAAAAAAAACAATTTTGATGAAATTTTAACACTATTGTCTAAACGTGTCGAAGCAGAAAAGTTCCCTTAAACTTTTGCTCATGTCAAGGAAGTATTTTCAATTTGTTCATGCATAATAGTTTCTAATCTTAAGCTGTGTAAAATACCAGAAAAATATAAGTCTCAATGTATTTCACAGTGAGGAAAGCATTTATTTATGTCATAATAAATTTCATCTTTTCTTGTTTTGCTGAGGAAAATTTAACTATTAAATTTATGCCTAAATTTTAAATTCCTTGCAGTCTTAAATATTCTGAAGGGGTATTTATATTTCTTATACCAGCCTTTAAATACTATTAAACTGAATTTTTGTTGAATTTAAAAAATACATAAATAATTGTATTAAAGAGCTATTGATTGCTCAATTCATGCACTATTTGTGCACATTAATCATTACTATTTGCGGCATGTATTTATGTAAGAACTTTCTCTGTGAACGAAGCCATAAGTTAGCTTTTGCCTAATGAACGAGGCAAGTGATGAAGAGTCTCTATTAAATTTGTTCGACAAGTATTTCATTAAATTTGCATTCGGTAAGCTTCAATTTTACACAAGCATTTCCAATTTCCCACAAATTTTCATTTACTGTCGTACACAAGTAGAGCTCAAGTTTCATGTCCTTGTAGCCAAGACATCCGCTCGCATGTAAGCTGCAGGTCATTAGGAGCCACAAAGTAGCCAAAACTTCGAGGCCAAAACAAGTTTATGGGGCAAGAGCTGAGGCCGAAGCGGAAAAGCAAAGGAAAAGCTTGCCAGTTGGTGGACCTTATTGCTTCAACTTAAGACATGAAAAGCCGCTTAGACATGTCTACAGCTTCCGGTCGACAAATGCCTGCCACTAACCCTCGAGCATTTGTTGTATTGCTAAATGGAAAACTAATAAATGCGAATGTAAATTTTATGGTTTTCACAAATAAAATAATTTGCTGTGACCATTTTCGTCAACGAGCTGAGCCCTTACATACGAAAAAAAAAACGAGAGAAAACAATTTAAATGCATAACAAGCAAAAGTATAAATAATAATGGCCATGTGTGACAGCCTGGACACACGTGGCGTATGAGTGATGGGCTCGGAATTGGGCTCAATTTTAATTTATGCCATTGGTCGATAAACTGAATCTGGCCAATCAAGTGCAATTTATATAGACATTTGATGTTGAAACCGATTCACAGTTACGAACACAATTTGCAGTTGTCAATTTATTATTTACTTCATGCCAACAGCGAGGGCGGCTCCAAAAGTTCTAATACAAAGTAATGCGAAAATATGAACTTTAATTTTTTATTGAAATTTTCATTATATAATTCTGCTGGCCAATTATATGGACTGCCTTCGGCCACATTGGAGATTTTTGTTGTCAGTTCGAGTCGCATTTAAAATGTTGCATAATTGCCGCATGTTCACATGTCAATTTGCATTGTTTTCATATTGGTTAACCCATTGAATTGAGCTCGAACCGAGCTCAGCTCGACACTTTTATGGATGCAGAGTGACATGAAGCTGCAAACAAATATGCAAATGGGTTGCAAGCAGCTCCCAGAATACTTTCAAGCTCCTGTCGATGAAAATTCAATGGCAAATGGCATATTGTAGTGGCATTCTAATGGCAGCACGTTCCCAGCCAGCAAACAGCTAACAGCAAATGTCCCGAGATCGAGATAGAGCTGGAATTCGACTCGACTCCAAGCTGGCAATGGCAATGGCAATGGCGATGGCAATGGCTATGGCAACAATATCTAATCAAGCTGCACGGCTGATAGGAGTTCTCCTTCAACCTCTTCTCACATGGTAATTCCAATGGCAACTCGAACTGCTTCTCGGTTTGTTTGCATTGACATTTGAATGTCGTGTCCACTGGTCCATTGGCACGTTACCTTTGCTTTGCATTTGAATTAACAGTTATTTTTGTCACCGTCACCGTCATCGTCGTCGTCGTCGTCGTCCTGCTTGCCACCTCTTGCATAAACAACAGAAGCATTTGACAACGCCAGACAATGCCACAAAGTGAGACAGCATTGGATTGGGAGCTCGTGTTGTTGGCATTGGAATTGGGTTGCTGCTCCTGCTTCGCTCCTGCTAATCTCTTCCATTCACATTGGCCCGGCTGGTTGAGCTCGGTCCCATGCTTGAATTCCTGAGCAGATGTCTGTTTAGCTATTGTCTGCAGTTGGCACGTGAAAACACTCGAAATTGTGTGATTAAATGCGAATTCGATGCACTAAAATTCTCTGCTCTCGACCATTAATTAGCCAAGCAGCAGAAACAAATCGATGGCTGTTTAATCAAATTAAATTTTTAGCAGTTCAATGCAATTTCTCTTTGAATATTTATTGAGAAACCACAAAAACTTCAAATATCAAAATGGACACCGAGTGCTTTGTGTGGCTTTGGGGATAAGACAAGACTGCAGTCAAGCATTATCTCTATCTATGCTTTAGCTTAATTCTCTTTGACTTTCTGATCAAGATGGAAAATCAACAGCAAATGTCGAGATAGAAAATCATTTTGTTCTGCAAGAAGATGCGCAAGAGATAGCCAAAAATAAATTTGAAATAAAAGAAAACAAATGAATGGACGGATGGAGTACCAGTTTTTAATTAACAAACCAATTAGTTTTAGGTTATTGCGATCGCAAAAGGACGTACCAGAGAAATCAACTCGAACTGGCTGTAAAAACAAACAGCATTGACCCAAATCAACTTTTGAAGCAGCAAGTTACAGATACAAAATAAGGGAAAACATTGAAAAAGTAAATACAAGCGATATAGGATACAAGAAACAGTGGGACTGGCCAAAGGATGCGACCAAATGACGACGACGGGGGGGTTGGGGATGCAAAAGGCAAACAGGGAAACCCAACCACAGCTTAAAGTATTCCTGGCTGCAGCTATTTCCAGCAATTTAGATAAACTTGTTCTGAGTTCGAGTTCGAGTTCGTGTTCGTGTACATGTTCATGTTCATGTTGTTGTTATTACTCGTGTTGTTATTGTTGCCTTTGACCAGCAAAATACACCGCAAAAAGGCAAAAGTCATTTCGGACCAAAGACATGCCAGAGGGTGTGTGTGTGTATGTGTGTAACTTCTTTGTGTGTATCTGTGTTTGTGTCCTTGCTTGAGTTCATAAAATGACAGTCAGCAAGAAGTTTACAACATTGCATTAGAAACACATCGACTAGCAGATATTATGTATACTTGGAATATCTAACCAAGAACATATAATGCTTGAAAGTTATATACTTTCAAGTAATAATAAAAATATTTTGTTTAATAGAGTTTCGTAGCAAAGCAATTGAACAAAATCAGTGAATTTCTATAGACCTTGAATAACTACTTCTAATACTTTCATAGAACTTCAACATAATAAAATCAATGGAAAAACAAGACATTTAATTGATAATCATACAAAAGTTACTTAAACAATAACTCATAATAAGACAGCTTGCAAATTCAGTGATATAGTCTAGTCTTTAGTCTAAGACATTTGCCAAATAAGAGTAAATTGGTCTAGGCAATGAATGACTCATTAAGCCAATTCCATAAAAATAAATTTAATTTTAATCATTTTAATAAGGAAATTACACAGAAACAATAATTAATTAATTTATTCATTATTTGCTATTCTAAGCACAACAAGCTGAAGCTTAGGAATTTGGGAGTTAGTTTATTTAGCATTTTAATATTATGATATAATATATCAAGAAACGAGATCATTTATTTGTTTAAACAAAAATACATAATTTAGTGATAAGACATCTAGGGAATTTATTTCGTGCTTATAAGCTCGCTTATCTTTATTTTGTTTGCTAGGTATTGAAGAAGTAATCGAGAGCTGACTCAAAAATATTAACTCAGATTCACGGTCCATCGCTTTCAACTGCTTCATCGCTTTAACCCAAGCCCCCACCCCGCCCCAATCTGAGTCTGACCTGTGCAGCCTTCGCTTTTTGATGCGATGCGAGTCATTTTCAAGTTGAAAAGTGAGTTGCACTTGCCAATCGAGATGTTTGCTGCAAGACTAGAACTTTATTCAATTCCTTTTGAAGCGCAACAGACACAACATTGAGAGTCGTTCATTTACGAGCATTTTCAGCATTCGGCATTCGGCATTCAACAATTTGGTTTTCAAGTTTATTCATTTCGATTTTTCATTGCAAACACAAAGCACACAAATCGCAATCTATGCAGATAGCATTTTTATAGAGATTGCCATCAGTCCATCATTCCTTCTCTTTCGTTCACTCATATTATCTCCCTCCCTCCTCTATCCATCCTTTTTTTCTGGGTTTGTGTTTGCTCTAACTCTGAGCAGTTTTGCTGTTTAGGTAATTTTGATTTTCCGTTCTGTTCTGGCTCTGGCTCTGGCTGTGGCTGTGGCTTGTTAAAGCTCATGGATTTAGCATTTATCCATTTATTTCATTTCATACTGCAAATTTTGCCAGCAAACCAAAGAGCAACAGCATTTTGCCCGTACCCCGCATCGAGAGGCGTTGGCGTGCAACAAAATTGAGTTGAAATTGAATTCTTAAAGTCGTTGGCAAACATGTCGGCTAAAAGGCAAACAGAATTCAATTAAAGTAGTTGTTCTTTGAATTGTAATCAATGTTAAACAATCAAGCAAACACTCTTGCTGAACACCAATAATTTTACAGACAAATACTGATTGTTGTTGCATTCTTATTGTTTCATTTCAGGTATGATTCTACACACTGCTTGGTATCTTCAAAATGTAATTACAATAAATATGAAATTAGCTCAGTCTGGTCGCTTGAAATTGGCCCAATTTCGCATCAGAGTAAACTGATTGAATCATTTCGTGGGCCGTGCTTCATTAACTCTGCCTTAATGACAGCTTTAAGTGGGCACGCCCCCGCCTCCAAGGACTCTGCAGATTGCACATGAAAATCGCAAATTATGCAATTAACCCATTTTCACGATGGCAACAACGACACGGCAAATGGCGAAAAATGGCCACACAAAATGAGAAGGTAACAGGCAGCCGCTGCTGTAGTTGGAGCTCAAACAATTGGTGAGCCCGACAAGGCGGTTGCCATCCTGCAGATCCTGGCTGGGGCTGCTGCTCGTGCTTGTCGTGGCAGCAGCAAATGATGTGTGTGCACAAAAATCGTGTGCTTTTTAACTTTAAATGCCCGCAAGCATGCAAATCTTTTTCATAAATTCACACGGCAACTCGACATGGCTGGCGAGCCACACCGCAAGCATTCTGGCAAAAAGTCTGCCATGTACCTCAGCCGCAGTCTCCCCCACATCTTTGGCCTGCTCCCACACAGAGTTCAGGTGATTGCAGCGCAAGGCTGTTAGCGAAAAAGGGGAGGCGAGTCACGGTTAAATTCAAACTGACGCTGCAATTAAGTATAATGTCCTTGCAAGGATAACGTTAAGTGGCGCGTGAAATTACATTAATCATTGAAGGGATTTACATGCAGCGCCGTTCGCCATTCGCCATTCGCCACCAAGCGCCAACTGCTCCCCTCGCTCCTCCTCCTCCTCCTCCTCCAGCTTGTCCTCTCGTCTGCTCGTTGTGGCCAGGTAAGTTGCATTTTTGGCCTTGCTGACAGGCTGCGCTTACTTTGCGGCAAATAGTCGGTGGATAGCGGATTCGCTGTGTGTTTGTTTTGGGGCTGCACACAGCACGGTTTAACTTGATGGCCCACAAGTTGTTGCCGCGCATTAAATACGCTCGAGCTGCCCCCAAGCGAATGCAGAATAAGAAATCAACGACAAATGCAGTGCAATTTTTAAATGGCAAATTAGTTTAATAAATCTTCAAAATAGAAGTAAAGTAAACAGGCATCAAATTTATTAGGTTAGATAAAATAGAAAGTAATAAACAAAAATAGCTAGACCATTTTATGTTAAATGGAATTAAATTATCTGCTGCTGGCAACTTTGTTGTGGCACACTTTCAGTGTGAAAGGACAATAGAGTCTGTGAAATGTATTCGTTTTGTAACCGAAACTCTTCAGCATATCTTGGCCTACTTTTATGCCGCCAGCATAAATTGCATCTCGGGCATATTTGGCATTCAAACACGGTCCAAAGCAAGCTGTTGGCTCTGCAACAATTCAGACCAGGCTAGAGGTACATTTTGCGCATTGCAATTGGTTGCCACACAAAAAACTGCCACCTGCCTCCACAGTTAGTTCAAGCCAAATCTACCAAAAAAAAAGGGTAAAACAGATTCTCCATTTCGCTCATATAGGAGAAGATAATCAAATTTTGTAGCCTGCATATTTTGAAAGGAAGCAACAATTTCAATTCGTTGGCCGCGTTGCCTGAGTCGAGTCAATTCGAATATGTTGCCAGCTGGTTTTTTGGGGCCAAATTGATGCGGGAGAGTGAAGGAGTCAAAGGGAGGATGGAGGTCATCGGCTAGCAGCCAAGTGCCAATGGCAACGCGTGCTAAAAACTGAGTTAGATGCCCCGTCGAGAAGCCCTTGAACTATGCAAATTGCCAAATGAAAAACGGCAGTGAAGTTGAAAGCATCGCGACTCTCACTGCGAATGGAGCTGCCAGATCTAGGGAAAGGGAAGGAGGAGGCAAAATAGTGGAGGAGGAACCAGGAAAACGCATGAGGTGCACCTTAATTGCTGTGAAGGCTGCTGCGAGCAGAGTATTTTTGGCGGCAACACGCCGCCAAAGCTTGATTGTTTGCACTGAGCGAACGAGAGAGAGGAAGAGAAAGTGTAAGACAGAGAGGGGGCGAAGTAGGCCGCCATCAAAGCAAAGGCAACCAAGTCTCTGCCCTGATAGCAATTCAGCGCGATGCATCCTCGCAGTAGTCAACAAGAAATACAAAAATTTTCAATTAGCGCCATTGGAAAGGAGATGCCAAAAGTGAGTTGGGGGAAATTGAAACAATGATGAAATATGTATAGTGAAAATGCTCCCCCGAAAGTTTTCCATATTTCCGCCAGCATTTGCAGTTTTAAAACTCGTAGATAAAAGGCAAACATAATTGTTGGTCTGCCTGCTACAGTAAAATACCCAATCACGAAATGCATTTGCGTTGATTGGAAAATTAGCAGTGCGTATGTGGATACCCTCTAAATCAGTAAACCGATTACTGGGGTTTAACGGTCGTTAGGAATTTTAATTCAAATTGAATATTTGCTTCGCTGTTATTATGACTGCTAGTCGTGCACATTCAAATCTCACATATAATCCGAAGGCAGGTAATTGATTTAATAACAAACAACACAAAAGCGTGCAAAGCGCAATAATCAAAGCGATGAATAACAAAAATGTTATAGTCAGAAACAATGCTCTCTCCCTTACTAAGTACTTCTTTTGTTAGCAAAGACAAAAGCCAACTTTTCACAATAGGTATAATAAATGAATTAAGGAATATACGTTGGTTTTAAATCAAACTCTGAAATTAAATCGAGTCCGTAAAGTAAGGGGTGTGTTAGTTAAAAGAGCTCTTAAAACTTGTTGAAAATAAATAATTACCATATCAAATTTACAATGGCACACACAAAATCATATGAAATGCATTCCATTTTATAATTTTTATACTAGGCTAAGGAGTTTTAGTTAGTGGCGAATATATTCCAAATATTGGTATACCTAATCTCATAGTTTTTTCACATTTTGAATCCAGTTTCGTAATTACATATCTGTAATAAAAACACAAAATGAAAAATGCATTGTCGCAAAATGTGTTGCCTTAACGAGTCGTGGCTTTTGGCTTTAAGACTGTTAAAACAAAGGACTTGCTTTGCGGCATGTCTAAGTCAACGGGACAAACAAATAGAGTCCACAAGCAGTGGGCGTGGCATTTACAATAGACTCTTATTGCTTGGCAGTTGCTCAAGTGCAGCGACTTGGACTTGTGCACTCTCACATCCACCTACAGAGATGGCTTTGATATGGCTGCTCTCACAGCGAGTCTGCTGCCTTTCAACGCTGCTGTTTTTTATGATTTTAACTGCAACCTCAACCAGGAAGTTGTGTGTCATAGGAAGCACTTGTGTGACATAATAAAAACTCAGCCCGGCTGGCAGTCCTTTATGCCGGAGTAACCTGTACAGGAGCAGGACTCCACGACGGTCTACGCAAACAGTGGATTCACCTGCTCGCTCCAGCACTTTATGCTTTGTCAACAACAGCAACAACAACAGCAACAACAACAGCAACAACAACAAGTTCAAGTAGAAGCCCGCAAATGTTTTCATTTTGCAAGTCAGGAAGAGTCAACTCTTTATGTATGTACATATGTATGTGCTGCATGTTGTAAATATGCGAGTAAATCTAAGAAAAGGAACTGCAGGTAAAAGCCTCTTTAGAGTCCTTTGCTCAGCTGGCTAGAAGTTCGCTCGGCTGCATTTGCATTTACACACAGGGCCACAGCACAGCCCTCGAATCTGTCTCAGTCTTTCAGACTCGGCTGCTGCTCGGTAGTCCATCAACACAAAGTTCCAGCAAAAGTTGAGCTGCAAAAAATTGGTTTACTGAAAGTTTTTGCCATTGCAAAATGCATATGTATGTGTTTGTGTGTGTGTGTGTTGCCCATTGGAAAGTTGCCTTTTGTTATTGTTATTTGTTGTTCCTGTCGTTGTTGTCCTTGTTGTTTATGCATGTTTGTTTGCATTTTGCTGCAGGAAATTAGACAAATTGCCGCAGTGACCGAACCGGACCGGACTGCCATGAAAAAGTTTATATTTTGCCATTTTTGTGCAGATTCCTTTTTGTAATTTGATTGGAGCCGTTCCGCAATCATATGAGTGCCACAACTGGGTCGATAGGCCTGCCTCCGGGCTGCAGTTGATACTCAGCGCTGTGGAGTGCTTCAGAAAAGTTATAAAAACGCATATGATTTACTCGAAACATTTATGCAATCATTGAACAATTACATAAGCCATCAAGATAGTTCCTCTTTCTGCTAGAAGCATCGACAGAATGACACTTTTTTGATCATTACTCAAGATTTGTTCTCAGCAGCCATGACAAATTGAAATTTATAATTGCCGATGATCGCATATCATTTTAGAAATATTAAATATAAATTATATATATTTATATGGTTTATAGAAATGTGAAGTCTTGAATGCCCAATTCATAATCAGAATATCTATCTTATTGCAATTATTTTTGATTTACACTGGCATTCAAAATATGAATATTTTAATAAATAGATGAGTATCGAGTAAGAATAAACTTTACTCTATTGACGAACTAGAAGAAAATGTCTGTTAGTTTTCCATAGTTTTCGCAGAGTATTGTTTTTGCCTGTTATGGAGGAGGAAAGCTTTTCTATGCTTTCCGTCGCATGCCATCGGCAGTCACAATGCGTTATTTGAAAGTTTTTCCTTTCACGCCAAAGTTTTTGCAAGGTTTCGAAAGTTCAATTTGCCAGTTGCTGTTACTCGCACTGGCATTAAAATGGAAGCTGTACATCACTGCGTATACGTACTTGCTAACCAGCTCAAGTGCCTACAAGACAAGGCTTATCACACCCACTTGCCCCACACACACACACACAGACATACGCACAATTAGCGACCGCATGAAATTCGAAACATTTTCAACAGCGAGTTACATAATTGCACATTGCTTTCTGCCTCGCCCCTCCCCCTCCGAATTGTGTTCGCCTCAGCGACTGTTGCAAAATTCACGCCGAACTTCATCAAAATTCCAATTAGCGCTTACACTCAATTACAAGGCAAAGGCATGGCAAGGCAAGGCAAAGGCAAAGGCAATGGGATTGCCAAAGGCAGCAGCTGCCACGCCCCCGCAATGCCAATGCCGAAGACAAAATAAATACAAATACAGCCACAAAACTGCGAGTACATTAAAACTTTTGCCAAATTACTGGCAGACTCCAAACTGTAGAATGATTTTTGGAATTGCGATTTTCGGATTGGATTTGCCGGTAAAGGGGGGCGAATGAAAGAAAAGGCTTGTGCAGTAGAAGGAATAGAAATTGAAAACGAAAACAAAAACCAATATAAACACAAATAAACATAACGAGTCCTGTGGCAAGCAACGAATCCATTAAAGTTTTAAAGTCGCATCGAGTGTGGGAAATGGCGTCATAAAGCCAAATAGCAATGTTGTTGGCCTACAGCAAACAGACGAAGGAGTAGTCGGATGGCAAGGAGCCGCAGGATATTGAAATTCATGTGTAATTATATATACTGTATACAGACAACACACACAAAAGCATAAGCAGCCTGAGCAGGATAGACGAACTTCCCATTCCCGCCCTAATTGTTGCGCGCGCCACATGAAACAATTCTGGCAGCAAATAAGTCTCTCTGTCATGCCACAAAAGACGCACACACACACGCACACACACACACAGAGTGAGATGCACAGTTACAATGGCAGAGATACAGATACAAAGATACAGATACAGATGCACAGGCAGGCTGAAGCTGTGGCAGCCAATGGGGAAATTACCCGAGCCACAGCCAGCAGCAACCTTCAAATGATTTCATCAACGTAATACGATAAATTTCATAATGAAACGACGCGGTAATTGGCAGCCAGCCTTTCCTTCCTCACACACTCTCTCGGTCCATCAGTCTATCCTGCTCTTTGTGTTTGTGTGCATTTGCTTATTATGCATAATTTTGGAATTATATTAGCTTGACTTTCTGTCCTTAAACACGATGAAGGATTCCCTTTGGCTGCGGCATCCTAGGCATTCGCCCAATTAAAAAGTATTTTTTACGCTCTTTGAACCCTAGGGGAAAAGTCTCGGCTGAAATATAGTTAATGGAATCATACATTCTCAGCTTTTTTGGGATTTACTGCGAAATTAACATTAACACGTTGAACCTTTTTGAAGACGCTAACAGACCATTTTCTTGGCTAATCATTGCGCATTATCTCGTCCTCAGAGTTCTAAATAAAGAACAAAGCGAAAGTTTTGTAAATAAATTGCAAGTTTAACTTAATTAAATATGATATAGTTAAATGTGGTCATCTTTTTAATTAACGAATGTTACCTAAATTACATGAGCAATTTAAATTAAATCCAAATTATATATATATATTATCTATATTCATTTTGTATTGCCAAAATTTAACCCTACACTGTCGATTAACATAAAAAGGTTCCAATAAAAACTACGTTAAAATGTTGAACTGCAATTGAAAAGGAAATTAGGCAAACTATAAATCATAAAGATACTTTCGGATGAATTAATACAAAAACAATATTCTGCTGAAGAGCATAATTCTTATTTACAAATGTCTGTAACACTTAAAAAATAAACAATTTACAATTGCAGTTAAAGCTTTTATTGCATAGCAATTCAATTATATTGAATCCATTTGCAACAATTACTCGAATATTGATAAATGAAAACCTTGAGCACTCGAATCGCATTTAAATACATAAATGCTACATTCAGTATTCACCAAATTTAAAATGAAAATATTTTACGACAAAAACGCTGGAGAAAAGTTTGTAATTTTTGTTCAGCTTTTCGGTGTTCATTTTATATATATATATTTTTTTGTTGTTGAATTTTTTATGTGTCAGCGTGAGATTTGTTTTCATTTCATTTATTACGACTGGCACCAAAAGAACAATTTTTATTGTAATTGTTTTATGCACGCGCTCATCACGCTCGAAACGTTTTGTTTATGAATCGGTTTGTCGACTTGTTCCACTTTTACCCTTTCTCCGCATATCCTTTTTGTTGTTGTCCTTTTGCGCTGCCCAAAACAAAATGGCGACAAATTCAAATGCAATAAATTTATGTTTGCTTTTGCTGTTGCACTGGTTGCTTTTATTGTTGGTGTTGCTGCATCGTGATTTTGAGCAATTTGTTAAAACAAATATCGTCAAATATATATTTGACTGGTTTCTGCTATGTTTATTCAGAGCAATATGCAGCTGCCCCCGGATTTGTGCGATTATTTGTGTATTTATTTACTTTTCTGATTATGTGGCGTTGAGCTTTAATTTGATTTATTTATTTAGCTAGATTTGCTCAAATGTTTGCCATTATTTAACATGCTTAATTCGCTCTTTCCAATCCGTTTCAAAATTTATATTTTTGAATACTTGTAACGGGTCGGGATAGTTTAAAACGTATCATGACTTCGAAACGATTGAGCGGAAAAATATTGTCTCGAGTTGTATATCAGTTGCGAGCCTGAGGAAGCATTACAGAAAAATACTCAGTCAAGTTTGGCATGCGGTTATTTTCATGTCAAACTTTTTTGCATTGTAATTGAGCGTAAAAGCAAAACTTTTACTATGCCGACTCTGTTGTGTTGTTTTTTCCAGCTCTTCGGAGAATTGCATTGCCAATCTACCCTGGGCAACTTGGGTGCTTGGGTGCTTGGCTGGCTTGGCAGCTGCGTCTTAGCCATGGCTGCCAAACCGGGCCAGAGCCGCAATTGAGGAAGCTACTCAAAAAATAACTTGTACATAAACTGTAAACAACAGCAGAAGTAAAGGGGAAGACTTGTTTCTGGCTTGGGGCAGGACTGCTCATAAAGTTCAAGAGCAACATATGTTGTGGCATAAATTTATAAAGTCCTCAGGCTTCCTTGGGCTTCCTTCGCTCTTCTTCCATTTTGTTTACTTTCATGTGGCCCAAAACCAAATTATGGTTAGACTTTTAACTTGTTTATTATGCGCCGCTTCGCCTGTCTAAAAATAAGTTTTTTAATTTAATTTTAATGAAAATTTATGATTATTTCTTTCACACGCCACATCGAGAAGAAACTTTCCTCCATTTCTTTTCATTATTATTATTGTTTTTGTTTTTATTTTATTTTTGTCGTTTTTGTTTTATTTGGTTTCGCGTGCAGCACATGCGAGGAAAAAGGCAAACACGTAAATTGTTTATTTGTCACAAAAGTTTTGTGTGTAAACTCGAGCAAGTCGGCTTAATCTTTTTGGACAACATGCTTTGCTTGCCAAATTGCAATTAAAATACGAAAAATTCTCTATTCTTTTATTAAGCCCAAACTTTGTTTGACTCAAATTATTTTGAAAGTGCCGAATTCTCATGACAAGATTTCCTTCTGTGCCAAACATCTACAAAGAAAGAAAAATTGAGCCAAACCTGCAATAAAATTCGCAATAACCCCAAATTTTATGCAAACGCTTTTTGCTGCATATTTGTTGAAATTTAATCAACTGAAGTTTTTCTGTTGTATTTATATTTTGTTAGTTATTTTGAATATTATACAAAATATTTTTAAATTCATTAACTCAATAGTTTATAGCTTTGCTCTCATTCATATTCTCTTTAATTTACATATCTGTCTGCCTAATTTCATGAGAGTTTTTTTGAATATTATAAAGTAATATTCTTAAATTAAATAATAATAATTCTCAAGTTCAGCCGGCATTTATTTTATTGTCCTGTCTAATTTTGCTGGTTATTTTTAATGATATAAAATATGTAATGTATTATTTCATTAAATGTTGCTCCCAATAGTTTCTAGCTCAGCTCAGTTATTTTTAATATTATAAAATAATATTTTTAAATGTATTATTTAATTTAATGTTGCACTCAATGATCTATCTGTCACTTAAATTTTGTTAGAGTTCTTTTTCATATTATAAAATAATATTTTTGAAATTGATTATTAAAATTAATGCTGTACTCTCATTATAATTCTATAGTATCTGTCCGTTTGTCTGTCTTATTTTGTTTGATTTTGTTTTAATATTATAAACTAATATTTTTAAATGTACTATTTAATGTAATGCTACACTCTCATTCTAGTTCTATCGAATCTAGCTGACTGTCTTATTTTGTTTGATTTAATGTAAACTAATATTTTTATTTTAAATGTATTATTTAATTAAATGCAGCACTCAATAGTTGCCTAGCCCAGTCCCCACTCAATGATCTATCTGTCTGTCTAATTTTGCCCTTTCCCTTGAGAGTCGCCACGTTAACTCCAGCGAATCCATTAACGGCACGGCAGTTCTCGCAGCGTAAGTGAAGTGCTGTATAAATATTAATAACGTTTCAAATGCCGTGCCACATAGCTGTCAGACACTCATATGCTCGCATGCGCTGCTGCTGCTGCTGCTGCCCCACGCTTCGTGCCCCATGCCGCAAGGAGCGACGTCAAACATTTCAAAGATGACAGCTATTGGGGAGGCGGGTGGTGTTTTACAATTGCGACAAATTGCATTTGCCTAGCTGACTACGAGTACTACACAAGAGCATTGTGTTCGACTTAATGCCTATGCTTTGTCTCAACATCAGAGAGAGTAGGAGGGAGGAAAACAGACAGGCGACAACGCTGAGAACATAACCCTAAACATTACAACATGCATCATCAACATAATCAGCAACAACATCAACAATAACACTCTCCCCCAGCATCGCTTGGTCGACGGTCGCAACACGCGTTTGTCATTCAACTGATATCGCCTCGATCTAGGTGCGACTTAGATGGAGCTTAGGGAGGATGGTAGGGGGTAAGGAGTGGTGGGTAAGGGGTGCAGACGTGCTGCTGTCCGCCTACAATTCACGAACAAATTTAGCGATGTGCGTGCCCAACAGTTCATCTTCCATTCTGGCATTTCCAGAGTCACCCTCACCTTCGTGTGTGTGGTATATTTATCTCCGTATTAAATTGCCAGCTCGTGTGTTGAACTCAGGCCTCGACTATTGTTAGCCATCGTTGCTGTTGTTGTTGCTGTTCTGTTATTTTTATAGTCATTTTTCTGCCATTATTTTTATCAGCACGTGAACGTTGCGAGTCCATTTTCAGTTTCAGTTCCAGCCACAGTTTCTTTGCTTTCCCTTTCTTCTTAGTCCCTTTATCTATCTCTCTTGTTCTTGGCACTGTTCCTGAGCTTCGTCTGCCTCTCCTTTACAGACTCCTACATTTCTTTTTGTTCTTTTAGTAAAAGTTAAAGTTAAGTCAGTGCTTTAATACCCTACTTTATTAAAAACCAAGTATTGTAATGTGTTAATATTGAAACTATATCAATGCAATTTAAATCTGGAATAAATAATAATACTAAATGCATTTAATTCTGAATATTTATAAAACTTAACTTAATATTTGAATATTCCAAAATTTAATATTTTTATAATATACAATGCCTCCAATTTGATTATAAATCAACTATTATTTGTGGCAAAAGGGTATTTTGAGCTTGTTTAAACCCAAGGCATGATCGGATGCGGAGTTGAAAGCTTTATGGCTTCCGCAGTGAGGTTGGGGGTTTGATTTATAAATAAATAAAGTAGCCGAAGCACTTGGCACGAAACAAATAAACAACATGCACACGTACGAGTTAATTTATTAATGCACTAATCAAATCTATCTCGTAATTTAAATGTGCAAACTAAAGTAATCTTAATAGTGCAAGGTTAGATGTCTGACCTCATCTAGTTGATTAACTCCTTGGCTTATTTGCCGACTAAACAGAGCTGTCGTTAAACGAAATAACTCACTTTTCGTTGAGTTGAGACCAAGATTTGCGGGCAACATTTTCATTTCAGAGTTCTGCCCAAGCAGCTGAAATGCTGCTTTAGGTCGTTCCATTTTGGCTGACAGGATGTCGCCGAGACGTTTGTCCTGTGGCAAGAGAGGCAAGCGCACAGCCTGCCACAGCAGCCAGCATTGAGTTGCTCCACAGCTTTGCTTGATTGTCTTTCACTCAGCGCGCAGACACGAGACACGAGGAGGCAGCAAATTTGATGTACTCCTCGCACATGTGAAGTGAATGCCATGCATGACAATTTTCCAGCCAGCCGAGGGGTTGAATCAGGCCAGAGTGGAGCAGGAAAAGGGGGGGGGGGAGAGAAGAGCAGAACAAACACACGCTCCACGTAAATTTCATGCAATTTGTTATGTTTTATGTGCCTCGTCTGGCAGCCAGGGCAGCTTCAACTCTGATGTGGGGCACAGTTACCAAATGCCAGTTGCCAGTTGCCAGTTGCCAGTTACGAATGTTACGCCTGGGAATCTCAAAATGACAGACTTCAATTTATACAATTTATTTTATTAAGTCAAACATTTGTCTCTCCCCCACTGCGTGTGTGTTTGCCGTTTTATTAACAAATTGATGAAACAATTTCCGCAGCGTTTAATATGAGGCAATTTTTTGTCTCTGACCAACCGCTTTTTGGATTTCCGCTCCGCAAAAAAAATCGCATTGAAGAAAAAAAGAAAATTGAGCATTTTTGTTGGTGGGTGAGATGAAATCAGACAACATTCCGAGTATATGAAACTGTCCCTTTATGGCACGTTAAATTTTCATTTTTAGTACACACATAAAATCTAGGAAATTGGCAAATTTCAATTGCTTCTCCCCGGCTGTAAGCGAAGGATGCGAAGGACCAAAGGACTCGAGACTCGACTCGACTCGCAACTCTCACCTAAGCGCCCATATAAATCTCAATTTATGTGCCCTATTTAGGCATTTTGGGCACGCAGCAGCCATTTGGGTTTGGCTTTCGCTTTAGGCCTCAAAATTATTGAATCTAATTAACTTAAATGAAATGAATGAAGACTACAAATGCGTCTGGCAAACTCGTAAAACTTCCCAGGCTCCCGAAAGCCTCAATGCCATAGGCAATACCAAACATGTGTGTGTGTGTGTGTGTGTGTGTGCGGGGCACGTTTAATTTATGGATGTGTATATAAATTCATTTGGAGCTCTTTAATTGCAGCTTAATGGCAGGAATCTTGTAATGTTTGACCATTCCCAAAAACCACGAGTCTGCTGCCTGCTCCTTGGTCTTGTTTCTGCGCCTGAAGGTCAACAGATTGATTGAGGATTAAGGCGCCCAGTCCAAAGGAACTCGAAAGTCTTGTTTGTTTGCCTTTCTTCTGGCAATTGATGGCTGCACAAAACTCAACTGAAACCGTATAATTAATCATTTACGCAAGCCAAGCGGGCAGAGGGTAGGGGGCGGTGCTCTTCTAATATTTGTAATGTAAATTGTTTGCCCGATTGTGGAAACTCTTGAAAAAGGCTGCTTTACAGTGTTTGCTTTATTATTGTGGAGGTTGTTTAATAAATTGAAAGCAAACAGCCTCTGCTTCCTTCATACCCAACTCAACTTCGAGTCTGACTGGTTATTAAAACTATATTGGAAATGTTTTCATTTCGAGTGTGAATATCTTTTGCATACCCTTCTCACTGGCCGCATTTGTGATCACATTTCTGACATGTTTGAATGATGGATTCAGTGCATCTCAAGTGGCTTTACATCGATGCTCATTTCCCTCAGACTGACAACTGTAGTAGACACAGGTAAATGTCGGAATGAATTCGTTTACTCGACTAAGAACTTTATGAAACTAAATTTGGGTTTTTCTTTTGATACACAATATACACAATCAGGCTGAGCCGGTAGGTAAATGCTGGCTGAGATTCCTCCAGCTGATGAGTTTCCGTCACAAAATCAATTTACGACTTCACTTTGAACCCTTCAATTGCCAGCCTGAAGGCCGCCGGCTACAGTTGGCGGTGACCTCGTGCCACTTTCCCTGCAAATGCCAATCCCAAATAGCTTCATTTGCGTCAGCCACAAACAAAAAGGTTAAGGAAAAATAAGTGAGATTTTTCTATTTGTCACCCGCAAAACATGAAAATGTCAAATGACAAATTTGTTTTTTCCACAAAAAAAAAAGAATGGAAAAGGAAATAGCAATAGAAATCGCAAAAGTCTGCATAAAATGTGTATAAATTTGGACATGGCTGAGACAAATCTATAAAAGGAGAAAAAGGAAAAACTTTTACGCATCGAGACACAAAGTGACCCCGATAAAGTTGATGTAAGCTCTCGACTGTTAGCAGTTTTTCGTAGCTTGAGCTTGGCCAAGAACTGTGCGAATAGCAAAACTTTTTAATGGATTTTTCCGTTTGATAAGATTACCAGCGAAACAGCAAAGAATTAACAGCAACATACTAAGAAGTTCTATAGCCTGGTTTAAAGCTCTGCCAGCAAATTGAATTTTCGGCTAGTGGCAACCCCTTTAAAACTTCAATTCGCTTTGTTTGATATGGTCTGCAAATTGCTGTAGCGGAAGTCTTTCACTGACAGCTGAGAAATCAGCTCTTGTGCCTGCCATCGCAATCAACTTCAGCTGGCCATTCAATCTGCCCCTTCCAGTCCATCGTCCATCAGTCCATCAGTCAGACAGTCAATCATTCGAACCATCGCGCCATTTTGCTGCAGGGGTTCCAGAGTTGTTTGTCTGTGAAATTTGAGTAGGCAATTTTAATAATTTAAGTAAATGATCCATCACAGTTACAGTTAATCTATCAAAGGCAGCCCAGGGGACGACTTCAAATACACACATACCATACAGACTTATGCATATTTTATCTTCTTCACTTCTTTTTTCTCTTTTAGTTAACAAATTGTCTTGTTAAAAGTTTTCTTCTCCTCCCCTCATTTGCCTGACCGCAAATCGCGCTGTGCAAATAAGATGAAAAGTGACTTGAAAAATCTGGAAAAATGCTTTGACTTTCTTTCCCTCTATGTGCGTGTGCGATAAGGAAATTTGCTGGCTATTAGTATTTAAGGCGTTAAGTCATTTATATTCATTTGGATATTTGGCCCAAATGAGACAGACGAACGCTTGATTGCCAAGTGCTGATGGATAATCGTAATGACCAAAAGTGGACAGCCCAAAGGACGCCAAGGACATTGAACTGACAAATGATTAGCAATTGAAGGCAGCTCAAAGTGGATGAAAGGAACACCGAGAAAAAAAACCAATTTTAAAGCCCCTATTAAGCAGCAGCACTTAAGGCCAATGGGCTACTTTAAGGCAATAGATTTCAATATAGATTAATATAAATTCTCAGAATTGTTCTATAACGAAAAAAGAAATGAATTTGGGACAATTTCCAAAAAAATTTAAATCAGTAAAAAGCAGACTTAAATTGTAGAATTGTATAATTCGGTATAAAATCACATTTCATAGTAGCTATTTGTAAAATTCACAAATTTTGAAATTATCTCACTCTGAAAGAGTATTTTACTGTTCGCTTAGTCGCTAGTCTTTGACGTTTGTTCGTGAGCAATTTCGTTGATTAGATGAATGTGTGTGATTTTTTTTATGCGCCATAAATTCACTTTTCGACAATATTCCACGCAAAGGATTTTCATAGGCATTGAAAAGTTTCCTCATCCGATTTGATGCCAAATGGAAAATTCCCATTTTCTTTTTCCAATCAGCTTTTTCCTTCGACTTTTCTATACGCCAAGCAATATGCAAATTTCGTATTTTATTGCTTGGGCACTCATCAAATTTGGAAATCACTTTTTCCATCCCAATCCCAAGTCGTAAGTCAATATAGAAGGTCGAGCCAGTCAGCCGCTAAGTGAATACAAGAAGTGAGTACCCATAACATGAAATGTTCTTATTTGGATATGAGGTAGGTTCCTAGTCGGTGCGATTCCGAGTGGAGTTGGGACACATGACCAGGCAACGCCATCAATCTTTTGATGGTGCCTCTCACGTAGTCATCGAACAGCTGCAAATAGTTGAAGCCGCTTAGGCACGAATTTCTATTAAAATATTTATGCAAAATCCTGTGAAGCGACATTTTAAGCCACCGTTGAAAGGGTCTGCAAGGAGGGGGCGAGGAGGCACATGGATTGTGGATTGTGTATCGGCTGCAGCTCTCCGGCTGTGCGTGAAAAATTTCAGCAAACGATTTTCATAATCGATTTTCAGTGCCTCCTCGATGGCTGTTGACAAGAGCGAGCGGATTTCCTAGGGAGGGGCATGACTGAAGAGCCTTGTCAACCTTTATCAAAATAAATAAAAAAAACAAAAAGGGATAAGAGGCGCCCAAGTGGGGATGAGAGGCCAGACAGAGGCAGAGACAGAGACAGAGCCGGAGCAAAGCCGAGACAAATGCGACATGCGTCTGTTGACAATATATCAACATGTGGCATGCGGGCGGGCAGCCTTCAATTGGGCAGGCGAAGTGGGAGGGGCACATCGCCTAGCTGGCTGTAGTGGCTGTGAATGTCCTTGGTGGCTTTCAGACTCGTTGAAAAATATGCAAAAGCCAAGCCAAGCCGGCTTTACAATTTATCTACTTGACTTTGACTTTTTCCCATCTGTTGTCGTTGTCGTTGTCATTGTCGTTGTCATTCTTGTTGTTGCTGCGCTCGGTGCACGCCACCAGGTCAAGTAATCTTTAAAGTATGCCCCGTCTGCCGCTGGCCGGGAATCCTGCTGGTAGAACGAACAACGATAGACTCACTTGGCAATTCAAAAGCAGCAAAGCGCGTCTAATCGATTCGCTGGCGGCACAGAATTGCCTCGCCAAGGGACTACGACTAGAACCTGCTCGATTTGGGTTTGACTTTGGTGCTTGGGCTTGGGCTTGGTCTTGGGGTTGAGGTCGACTCTGTTGCTTGTCTTTGTGCGGATTGCGCTGCTAACCCGTTTAGTGGGCGTATGTGGCAATAGTTGTGTGAACTTGCCAGCAAAAAACAGCAAAAGATTAAGCACAACATGCGATAAGCAACAGTTGCCGCCTCCCCTCGGAGGCAGTCTCTAAATCACACAATGTGAAGTGGACAGCGCAAAAGAAATGGATGTTCAATGTTGTTCAGAGCTGTGAGTTGTGAGTTGCTCGCTGAGCTGAGCATTGAATGGAAATTAAGTTTCTGGAAGACGTTTGTGATACATGCGAGTGGAAATATTTCTTACATCAATGAAGGCGAATTGATGAATTCATGTTAACACCCAGTAATTTTCAAATCTAACATCCATTTCAAATAAAGAGTATTTTGGTTACTTTCAATCTCGCTCTCTTTTCGAATCCAATCTGCACTTTCAACTGTGATTAATTAACTTGTTTATTAGCTCTTTAACTAGTTTGAATTCTCTGGAATATTGATCATGTTTGCTGTTGATTTGGTTTAGCTTTAATCAATAGTCTAATTACATTGCTTTATTACCATATTCCGATATGCATGTCATTAAATTATTATTGTGTCTACTTCGATATTATTTTGGGTATGCATGAAATATATTTGCGCATAACAACAATAGCAAAATAAACATAATTTATCATTGCCTTTTGTTCTCCGTTGTGTGATTAGATGTTTTTCCATCGTCTTAAATACAAAGAAGCCATTTTGCGAACACAATGGGCAGTGGCAATTTTGAATTGAATTGTTTGCCGAAGGTTCAGCAGTCCCTGGCTAATTATCAAACTGAGCTGGGCATTTTCTTGTTTATCTTTTGACAGCATGCCACACAAAACTTAACGGTGAGGGGCAGGTGGTGGGTAGGTGTGGCACTCGTGGTATCTTGCCCCTGGAGCTGTTTCCTCCATAATGAAATGCTGATACATTAAACAGATTTATTAAACGTTGACTTCGTTGTCGACGCTGTGGCTGCTTTTCCCCCTCTTTCTCTCACGCTTCACGAACTCAAAGCTGTCATGGACCAAGGTCTTTTGCAATACTCAAGCGCGTGCTGTGTTCGTGGTTTTGGATTGGGGGATGGCTCTGTGGGTTGTGGGGTTGACGAGGGCGTGGCAACCGCCTGCAGCTAAGCGCATTGCGTTTGTCAAATTTTGACGAGCAGCTCCCGCGTCTGCCCCTCGTATCGATTCGGCGCCAGCGTCCTTTGAAATCTATCTGTCTGTGGCTGGCTTAGTGCGTCCCTAAGCTAAATTAAAGCATATATTACATTGCATTAATCTTTTGATGATGCCTGGGAGTGTTATTTCTACTGCAGACTTAAGCTGCGGATTTAATAAGGAGAAATGGATCGGGCAACATTTACTAATGAGATGTGAGGTGGTTGCTTTAGTTTCAATTTCCACATTTTAAACTCTGTTCGATAATTTAAAGCATAGACATTACAGAATGGACACCACAAAAGCAGAGTCCAACAATTTCCGCCATTGAAGGCAAACAAATCATTTGGATTGCTTCACCTGGCTCTCTTTCCCTCTGTGACTAAACAAAGAAACAACTCGATTGTCATTCATAATTTAACTGGGACTTGCAAACTTGACAACATCAAATGAACACTAATTTTGCAACCAGTCCGAAATCGACTTGCACAAAGCCAATCTGCAAATGAAAACAGAAATGTTGGTCACGTAACAACTTTGCTTTCAACCCAAAAGGAAAAACAAATACGACGAGGACGAGAAACGCATGATTAATAGCTAAGAGTGCTCAGCTAAGGAATATTCTATTTTTTAAGCGAATTAAAAAAGGCTACAAAATAAACAACGGACGGTAGATGGCGCCAGTACGCCAATTGAAATTTATTTTGTTGAATAAGTTCTGTGTAGATGGCAAAAAAAGAAAGATTACACAATATTTACAATATTTATTTTCACCGTATTTGTCTGTCAAGAATAAATTCAATAAAAGTTCCATTACAACTGCAATTTAATTTCATTTTTCTTTCGAGTCCACTGGTAATAAAAATGTGCTCATAATGTAACAATACTTATACTTAAAGTAAAATAAATAGCAACTTTGAAGCAGTTTATAATTGTTGACTTATTTGATTTCGAGTACGTCAAATAAACAAGCATTTTGATATTAGCTTTGCAGAATTGCAGCTGGCCTTGCACCACTCGCCGAGTCAACATCCTGCAATGCGCCTGGCTGGCCAATTCCATGGCGAACAAGGACAACAAACACTCAGGCCAAAGCCGAGCCAAGCCAAGTCGAAGCGAGTCGAGTTGAGTCGACGGCGTGCTCAAAATTTTCCGCGCGTTGACTGCTGTAGTGTCGCCAGAGGGCGGCCAAGACCAAGTGGGGGGTCCTGCAAAGGACAATAAGAGAGGGGAGAGAGGGGGAGGGAGAAAAGGAGGCGCCGCGCACTTTGCGTTTTAGGGGGCGGCTGCCGCAGACTGGAATTACAAATTCAGCACAATGTCCCCTTTGTCATTCATGCATTCGCCGTATAAATTAAGCACAAGACATTTCAACGTTCGCTGCTAGCTGCTTAATAAGCTCTTAAATGTGCTTTAATCTTTCTCAGGTGGCAGCGGCAGCGGCGGCGGTGGCGGCGGCGGTGGAGGCGGAGGCGGTGGCGGCAGCTCCTCGGACATCTCCAAAGATCATTGCAATAAGACGGTGGACATTTTCGAGGACATTAGCTCACCGGAGGTCAGCAATCAGAATGTGGGACGACCGCTGACCTGCTGGTATCGCTTTCGACCCCTCAAGGGTTCGCCACGCGACTTTGTGCTGCGTTTGCGCTTCAAGAAGTTCAAGGTGGGGCAGCTGCTGAATGCCACCCACTGCGATGGTGGCTACCTTCAGGTGAGTACTTGCAACAAACGGCATCTACGGCGCTTGCTGATGTCGTTGATGTCGCTGTTGTCGCTGATTTATGGCATTGCCTTGGCAATCAAATCTAATTTATAACTCGGCGTCGTCTAAATGATGACACATGTCCTTGCTCCCTCAATGCCTGACAGCTTTATGGGGCAGGACAAGCCATCCGATTCGCAACTGGCAATTTATGTACGAGTACGGGTACGAGTACGAGTTTGTGGCATGCTCGCTTATCATTTGATTTGCTTTTCCACCTCTCTGCAGATTGTTGATGGCAATGCCAAAACAGATGTGTCCAATCGTCGGGAGCCCGGCATGTTCTGCGGCGAGGCCGAGCAGCCGCAGACCTTCATCAGCGAGACGAGCTACGTGAAGGTGCTCTTCCACACCGACAACTTTACGGATCAGGTAAGACTATAGCTACCACTCGAAGCCTCCTATTAGACTTTGTTTGTGGTTCCAAGCGCACTTTGTTACGACACTTGGCCAAACTCCATTTTTTAACCAGCTCCAGAGGCTTCCAATTACGCTGAGAAGTTGCAGTCGCAGTCTAGCGTCAACGCACTTACTCTAATAAACCAGAGATATCCTCTATGCCCCTCCACGTCTCCAACTGTCTACTTGTGCAATGTAACATATATATAGACATATATGTATGTTTTTATATTTATCACATAATTTAAGCAAAATATTACAACACACACAAGTCCTTGATGTCGTCGGCGTCTCTTGAAGTATTTCCATACACTGTGTACAAAGAGATTGTCAACTTTATCATCATTTTAGTAATGTGAGGTTTTTTAATTAATATAATTTAATTACAACGGTTATTTGTATATATATAAAGCAGAACTTAAGTGACAGTTACTATTCTGGGCCGACAGATTTAGCATCTTTGATAAATTAACTTTAATTTAATATTACAAATCATTTCAACAGTTATGCCTTTAATTTTATTTTAATTATCTTTAATAAGTGAAGGCTTTTGGGAAGTTAAAATTTAAGATATTTTATACATTACTAAACCAAATCCGTTCCTTTGATTTTCGTTTTAAATATGTAAATACATTTCGATTTTAGTGTCAATTTTTAATTTTTTTTCAATTGGAGCTAAGTTAAACGCTTTTATAAATATCATTACAAAAACCTAGTTACATTTATTATAGTTTATTTATACCCGTAAAACGTTGGATTATAAAAATAACTTCTGGCAATAAGCTGATTTATGTCTGAGTTGTAAGCTAAGTTGAACTTTTAGTTTTAATAATACCGAATGCAGGGTATTTGTAAGTCTCATTGTCTCATCGTCCGTCTAGTTGGCTAGGTGTTTTATTTGGATTTTTTCTCATTCACATTTGCAGTCTCATTTTGCGTCCTTTGCTTCTTTTTTACTTGTTGGCTTTGGCTGTGACCCATGTTGCTCTATCTGCTCGGCTGCATTCATGCAACTCACTTTCGCACCCGCCATACTCATATATATATATGTTATATATGTATGCAGTATGGAATATAATGCACGTACACAACACAACACATAAGTACATGTAGGAGTATACTATATGCACATATACATATAGTATATACATATTCTGCATGCATTATTCAGCTGTACGTCTCGGGTGTGGGAGTCGATGTGAGGGCGTCGTCTCCTCGTCTCTTCGTCTCTTGGTCCTCGCTGTCGTCCTGATCCCGTTGACTGTCGTCTAGTTGGTGTCTGTCGCTCCTTTGGACAGACTGGCGACTCGTTGCCGCTTGCAGGTTTTTCCACTCCTGTTCATGTGAGATGTGAAATGCTTTTCACAACTTGAATTCCTTTTAACTCCCCACTGCTGTTGTTGTTTTTCGCACTTTGTCTCTCTGATTTTATATTATATTTTTTTGTGCATTGCCCTTCTCAGTTTCTGAGGTTGTATTTACATTTATAAAATTAAAGAGAAGTTTGCCAGGATGTTTTAAAGTTTTGTTTGCAGTTAAATGATACGCTAATCTATTGAAAGTTGCTCTGGCAATTTATTGCATTTTCGCTTTGCTTTGCAAAGTCAAACTGTTTTGCTGTTTCCAATCTCCATCGTGAGTGATTTTCAGTAGCTCCCGAAGCCGATTCTTAGCTTAGCTTATTGCATTCAGTTCAGTTCAGTTGAGTTCCGTTCATGGCTTAACTTCATGCCGCAGCTTACAAGTTGCATGAAGCGCAAACACAACAGGCACAACACAACCGCTAAACTAGGAGATAGACTCTCGCTCAGCTGCAGAGCTGCTGCTCCTGCTCCTGGCCTCCAGAGTGTCTTACGGACACCTTAATGGAGTCATAAATATTTATGAAAACTCGTCCTGTCTCGCTGGCTGAAGTTGGCTGGCTGACTTGGCTTGGCTTGGCTGCTTTTGGGGGCGTTTTGCGTTGTGCTTTGTTTTTCCCACGCTGATTTTCCCGGAGTTTTCCGCTTCTGCCACACACACAAACACACACACATTGTTGCCACTTATTTTGCGCGAATGCGCTGGAAAATGCGTTACGTTGCAGGGCATGGCAGAAGAAAAGTGCCAGTATCATCCATAATAATAAATAAAAATAATAGAGCCCTGGCAGGTAATAACATTGCCACGCCACGTACACAATTTAATGAGCAGCGCGAACGTTGCACAAAGCAGCAAAGAATTTAAGGATGGCAAAAACAATTTGGCATTAACATTATTTCAATGTGAATGTCAATAAATCAAAAATAAATTGCACAAATTGCCTGACAAACGATATTTGCGACAGCAGCGAAATGTGACTGATTTTTAATTTATTCGCACACCAAAAGTTCGCCAGGTTCGTCGTCATCGCGTGTCGTTGGGGGCAGCCAGCGAGGTGGCACAGTTAATGCCAACGAAATCGATGCTGCCGATGCTGTCGATGCTGCATCATCATCCATAACGAGTCGCATCATCGTGCCATCCATGTTCGAGAAATATTCAATGCATTTAAAGTCGTATAATGCGGCAAATATGAGCTGGGAATGCGGCATCCACGTGGTCCAAGGGGCGTTTGACAGTTTTCGTTGCATGCCACTCTAGTAACAGCTGCCCCTGACTGGGGATGCCCCCTGCCTCTTTGCCCCTCTGACTGTCTGGCTGGCTGGTTGACAGGCCACCATCCAGGTCGTCCTCTGGCTGCCTCGCTGCCATTGTTCACATCGTTAAGTGGCGCTAACGTCATTGACGCCGGTAACGCATTTAATATTGACATGTGCATTACGCACCAAGTACCATGCTGCATGCACCATGCCACATGCTGCATGCACCACGCATCGTGCAGGACCTGCTGCTAAGTAGAGACACAGCGCTAGAGTGTCACAGCTCTGCTGCAAAGGATTATGATGATGATGATCGGGATGGCGATACCGATGCAGAGATAATTGGCAATAAAATGGAATATATTTCTACTTATGTATTGTGATTATAGCAACAAGACACAGCGTCCTCCAACTAACGATTTGATGTCTGTGCATATCATTTGTCTCGAGTGCAAATTGAGAATTATTCCTTGAGCTTCTAAGCTTCTTTTTTATGAGTGGTAGTATAAGATTCTCTTCTGATTATTCTTCGCAATTAAATTCGTGTGTAATAAACTATATTTTCAGCAAGTTTTAGTAAAATGATTCTGCTTATCACAGACTATAATAGTAGATTTTATTTTTGTTGTTCAACAGAATTCCTGACATTAATAATCAACATCTCAATTTACACCTTTAATAAATATGCATTTAATATTACAAAATATATATATTACACAAATATTTAGTTTCTAATAATGATAACGAAACTTAAGTGAGCTTTAATGCGCAATAATTTATTATTAGTTTAGTTTTCAAAATATCCGATTAAACTTCATAATAAATTTGTTCTCAATTTGTTGTTCCAAATTGAAATAAATTGTCAAAGCTTGTGCTTAGTTTGGCTGGGAGTCTGATGGTTTGATTTTCCAACTGGGGTTACGCAACGAAAGAGCAGTTGGGCCCACGTCAATGCAGCAGGTCATTAGTGCTGATGAGGCGCATGGCCAGAAAAGGGGTCAGGTCAAATGATGATGATGAGCCAGAAGCCAGGGAAGCAGGGTCAGGGAGAGGGACAGGGAGAGGGACAGGAAGAGGCACAGAGGCAGACACAGAGTCAGAGACAGAACAACGAACAACAGTGGAACGTGTCGCGCTGGCAAACAGCCACAACAACGCTTGACAACGGTGAGCACACAAAATACAATGTTTTCATCTCAGACTGATGCGACGCACGGCAGAATGAATGTGAGCAGGAGATGGCGGTGTGTAGGGGGAGGAGGGGGGCGTGGCAATTGTCTGTGTGGAGATGCAGCGGGAAATTGACGAAATTCATCAAGTAGGTCGCATCGCATAGCTGCTAATGGCATGCAGCTTAGCGTGGCATTGGACAGCATTGCGTATACGTGATTTGCGTAGTGCTTAACGAGAGCAGCAGCAACAAAGCGACAGCTTTGCTTAACAATGCATAGATTTCAACTCATTTAGTTCTCTGTTTTTTGTTCTCTTTGCAGACCTACTTCACATTCGATTCACGCGCCGAGCAACAAACCGAAGTCTATTTGCGCTATGGCCAGCATCCGGAATTGTATCCAAATCGTCGCGGCGAAGTTGTGCAAGGGTGCGTATACGTAATGAACTTTAACAGCAAACTGAAAGTGCAAAATAGAAAGGAGAAAGAGAAGCGAAGCAATGAAATCAGATACGGACTGAAAGACTGCCCGCTGTGAACCCAGCTTATCGATAATGTGTAGCGCCTTTGTGCTCCATTTTTATGTGCTCCCCCCTCGAAGGACGAGGCGGATGGCAGTGGGCGTGGCTGACAACTGACAGTTACTACTTTGTAGCCAGCGATGCGTTCATTTAATTTTATTATGTTGCACGCAACTTGAGTGGTTTTTCGAGGGCGGGGACATCGCACAAGCGATGTCTTTGACAATTTCGAGAAATGTCCTTTCGCCTGCCCGGGGGGAACGGGGACATTTCATAATCATATGCGAAGGGAGAGGAGCTGGCAATGCGGTAACAGAAGGTCGTATAAAATTGAATTACAATTTGCGAGCAGAGAGTCCGTGGGTGGGCGTGGCAACATAAACTCGCGCCAGGCTGAGAGGAGGCTGGGAGAATGCTGGGAGAACTGAGCAATTGCTGGCATGGACTAAAACGAGCATTCAGTTATCCCGAAAAACTTTGCAGACATTAAATTTCATTTGATTTCGCTCGCTTTTTTCCACATTTTTTGCGACGTCGCCTAACTTTTATCTTAATAAAATAAGTTGCAAGTTTTAAGCATTGCTATATGGAATGCGAATTGGGCAAAGGCAACAGCAGAAGCAAAGAAATTCCCCGTATCTCAGCGAATATTTTATGCATACAAAATTCGTGCTAGGCATTTTTTGTGATTGCAAGTTTGGCAAATGTTTAAAGTGGAGATTTCGAACTTTAAGCATTACGAGTATTTTGGGCTGGCTTTCATCAATCGCATTCAATGGCCGTTCAACTGATTCGACACCATAAACACCCACAAGGAATAGGCAGCCCGGAATGGGTATTTGAATTCCAAACCAAATCCCAATCCAATGGCAAACACAAACAAAACAGACGCCCACATGGCCAATATGATTTTTATGCTAATTTTGCGGTCACGCGCAGTGATATCGACCTAACCCGACTCGCAAACAAACAAATCAATGCTCGACGAGACAATGCTCATTGCCAGCTACTTTCTATAACTTTAATAAATATAATTTAAATTAAATTAAAGTTATTTGAAATTTGCAGAGCTCAAATCTAAACACTTTACCCTTTACAAAATGAAGTTTAGAGGGTAGCGAACGGAAGCAAATGTGAATGAGAATAAAAAGCGAAATAGAAGTGAAATTTAGAGCGCAAATACAATGGTAAATGGCAATCATATTTAGGCAAACTTGCGAGCGGAGTGACAACCCTGGCTGTGCGTTTGTTTGACTTGAACAAATTGAAAATTATACGCACGGCTTTCTTTACAATATTACAGTTGTTTTTGTAATTCAAGAGCAATTTTACAAGGTTTGCCTCGACAAGGCAAATGCTCGAGAATTTCCAAATCAGTGAACACAATTTTCTGCTTTTGTTGTTTTTCCTCCCTCTGTCCCTCTGACTGCCTGCCTGACTGCCTGCCAGGCAATTCCAGCGATTAATTTGTTGGATTTGTGCCCAAGAGGAAAAACTAGCGAGCAAAGTTTGGGGGTGGAGAGCACGAGATTTGAGAAGAGATTGGCGACATTTATTGACGGCATGTGGCGTGGCGACCTGAACGCGAGGGGTATCCAAAAATAGAAAACTAATTGAATTTAATTACAATTTTAATATCAAATATATTTAATGTTATTTTTCTCTCTGTTTCAGTTCGTACTGCGAGCGTGAATATCGCGACTGCCGCCTTCAGACCTGCTACGTCCAGTCGCCGGCATATCCTGGCCTGTATCCTCGAGCCTTGAACTGCCGCTATAAGCTGCACACTCGACAGCCGTACATCAAGCTATATCTGCAGAACGAACAGTTTGCGGTCGACGGTCAAAGGTAAGGGAGAACAAAGAGCTTCTCCAGACAGACGCGTTTCCCATTCTCTGGTCATATGCAAATTTCAAATTGGCGAGAGAAATTAGCGCCAAGTTTAACACCCTGTAATTTGTCATTTTGGCACAACGATGGCAACGATGCAATTCCGAAAATACCAGCTACATATATACATATATTTTTGGGGGTATTCTTCATGTTGTTGGCATTGGCGAGCAGTCAACATTACGTGTGTTGTGCCATCGTCGTTGTTGTAATGCATTTGGCATGCTGACAATGACAATTTGACAGAGCGCTCTGGAAAAATTGGCACCAATTTCATGGCAAACGCTGGCGACATGTCACAGACCCAATCCGACTCCCAGCACAGCTTTCCCATTCCCATTCCCATTTCCATTTGCATCGCACTCGCAGTTGCAGTCGCAATCAGAATCCCAGTCGGAGTCGCAGTCGCAATCAGCAGAACCATCAGCATTACCGTGACAACCCGTGAGTCCTTTTGCTGGCAGTCCTGGCAGTCGCCTAGTTGCTGGCATCGTCGCTTCAAATTGCCTGGCTAAAGGATTACATTTGCAGTCATTGTCGATTTTCTATTATTAATGCGAAAATGATGAAATTGTCTGCGTTATTGCTCAAGACTGAAGCCCAAGCTGACGAAGCGAATTCCAACTGCAAGTTGGCCAGAATGCCATTCAAATGAATGTCACATCGAATGTGATTCGTTTGCACAGCTGAAAAATGCATTTTGCACAAGATGAAATTTATTTTCTTCCGACATTCTTGCAACTAAATATTTTTACCAGATCTGGATTTTCTTGGGTAATCGCTTCATGGATGTTAGTTAGTAGACCTGGCAACACATTTGCATGAATGTGAAATCTCGGCGGAGTATTAGCAGCTCTTAGGGGACACTTTCAAAATGCCAGCTGTGTTTTGGGCTTAAATCACAACTTGAATATTTTATGAATTGCCCCCAGGTTCTGTCCCACTTAACCCCAGCTGAATTTACCTGCTTAAAGTCTGTGTCTGTGTCTGTGTCTGCGTCGACTACAATTTACATTTGCCATTCACTGACCTTTCACAAACGTTGCGGGCGGTCATTAAACATTTCGCCCCTTTTCTGCCTTATCACTGCACTGAAAGGGCAAAATAAAAGCAAAAAAAAGTATCTGTGGAGTCTACTGCGTGGAGTCGTCTTGCTTTTAACACTTCACTGTGAGGGGCACTTTGCAAATGGGCAGAAAAAGAGTCTAAGTATCTTAAAGCTGTTTGATGTGCAAATGCCAGAGCCACTGCCAGTCAGCATATTTCAGTTTCAGTCCCTCTTCCCCCTTTCTGGCTCTGAACGTGCACATCAACCGGTAGCCGGCAACTGGCAACTGGCGAATGGCGAATGGTGAATGGTGAATGGCGAATGGCTCCTCCAAGTTGAAATTAGATAAGCAACATTCAATTTATTTTTATAGATTCAATTTGAATATTTACCTTTTGAGTGCAAGCACGAAGGCATGTCAAGCTGCCAGCTTTGACAGCGAAAAGCGAAGAGTTGAAAACATTTGTGCTGGAATGCGAGCAGACAGTGAAGAAGATACATCGAGCTGGGATGGTGGGAAAACACGCCTTTCGGACTAGTTGAAAATCCGCTTTAAGTGCGTATTAATTTGCAAGTCTAAGTTGTTCCAGCCGGTCGATGAACGGGTCAGTCAGAGAGACAGACACGAGATGGAAGGCGTGCCTGCAAGGATTAGTCAAACAAACGCTACAAACGAGCTAATAGCAAACTCAGCAGCAGCAGCGAAAGGAGTTGCCGGGTTAATCGAATGTTTTTCGACAAAAGCCAAAAAGGGTTTCAATGCTCGAATGCCATTAATGATGTTTGGCTTAGCATCCGCAGGAATACACTTAAAATTCTGTCGACTCAGTCAACTCACTCGACAAACTAACCGTAAAGTTAAAGCCAAAGTTTGTTGGGAAGCGAATTAATTAGAGATTTCAAAATATATATGGCATACGATGGCAAGTTTTAATAACATGCCTAGCTGCAATGTGGCACGATTGTTCAGATAATTTGGGAAAGTTTCTAATTGGGATATATGAGGGATTTATATACTAATTTGCAATGAAAATAAACAAAATACTATTGTGCAAGTATTAAATTATTAGTATGTATAATCATTTTAATTGATAACATTTTATTTTATTTCACTAAAATCCATTTATAATATTGGTTTTGTGACTAATAAATGTCGTATTATGCTGCAGCATTTCTATAATTTCTCTCAGGAATTGCGAGATTTATTTACTGTATTTGTATTTGCGCGTTCAGTCTGAAACTATTTGCAAACAATCAGTCTAATCCATCTCAGCATTACACACAAAGCTCACTCAAATCCAGTTCATAAAACACGCTCCCTTTCTCATTCTCATTCTCAAGCTGAGTCTGGGTCGGTGAGTTAATGGCCAGTTTTAAGGCCAAGTCACATCGATATGGAGGTGCTTATGCCAACTCAGCGACAACTTTGTCGTTGGCCCGACGCGTCCCTTATAAATCAGTTGAGTTTATTGGCGAGGTTGAGGCTGGACTTGGGCTATGGGCTGCCATGCCAGTTTTCCAAAACATTTTTCTAATTTCTGCGTACCAAACACAGCAAATATTTTGCCAGCACAGCATTTTTTCGCAACAAAAAGCCCAACACAAAACTTACAAACACACTCGCAGATAGAAAAAAGTTTATGAAACTTTTTTGGGATACAGTCGAGGCGAAATAAATGCAAAAGTCATCGAGAAAAAAGTTTTTTAATATGCCGAAATTATTACCAGTCAGTTATTTTTGATATGTCTGTTGGCCAAAAACTTTTGCCTGCCCCCAAGTTTGGCCTCTCTTTTTCGCCAAAGTAAAAATGACAGAGAGCGTTCGTGTATGTGCGTGAGAAAGAGAGGGAGAGGGAGCGGAAGACTGTCAAAATAATCAACTTTCTGCTCTACGCATTTATTATCAATAAGTTAGATTAGGCCAGCCCTCCTGCACAGATCTGAAGAGGAAACTTGCTGACAAAGTGATTAAATTGACTGAAACGAAACGAAAGCGAACCGAACAACTGTCTGGCTAATAGATACAGCTACAGTCACAGTTTTGCCAAACAGATTCCAAGTTTCGCTCTCGAACTTTTACGGAAATCATTCAAAGGCTCAATAAAATGTCAATTAGAGTAGCTTTCTTTATTTTTCGTTTTTGTTGCTGTTGTTGTTGCACTTTCCAATAGCACCGCCAGCTGCTGGCCCGCATTTGATTAAGGTCGAGAGCATAATTGCCAAAGTTGGCTTTCAATTAGAAACTTCACACACACACATACAGAGCACTAACACCCATACATACACACAGGTAGAAGTCGATTCGTTTGGCTTCTAAATTGCCTCGAAACGAAACTCGACGCCTTCAAGCAAATTGTATTGCCAACAAATGGATGGCAAAAAAGGGGCCTCGTCAATGGCAGAAAACAGAGCGAATCACTTTGCAAAGGTCACTTTGTCTGGGCTATGCTCGACTGAGATGATGGCAGCCAACAAAAAAAGTAGAAATATTGCAGAGGAGTGTGCTCGACTGTGATATACCCGTGGTCTAATTTTAAGGATTCAATAGAAGACAAAAACTTAAAGGTGAAGTCGATGAATATCAATAACATTTATAATAAATAAGTGATTAAAAAATAATAAAAATGTTTTATTATTCTATATAATGAATAAAATAAACGTTGTGATATTTGTCATTTATTATTATATAGAATATTTTTCTTTCATTATTCAATATAGTAAATACAAATAATAATTAATTATTATCATTATCACATAACCATTATTTAATCATTTTTCACTATAAAACAAATAATTATGAAGGGCTTTCACGAATGTCATCATCTAATTTGTTACCTATCTAGAAATTCTTTTTAATTTATTAAGATATATTACGCCTTTCCGCTGTTTTAGACAATTAAAGTTCTTACACTCAGAACGGGTATCAAAATGGTTAGAAAATGTTTGAAAGCAGACCAGTTGGTTCTTTTTTTTGCTATGTGCGCTGACGAAGTGCGAATGAATGTCATGGACGGAGCAATGGGAGGGGACTAAGCAAACATCAATGGGTTTTGAGCTAGGAGTTGATGGTTTATTAGCAACTGTTTGACTGATTAGATAAGGGTTTCAACACATTTCCGGATTGCATCCCTTTCTCTTCCACTCCTCGCCTTTTATTTTTCCATATTTATTTTCACTAAAAGCTGTCGGACGAGCAATTATTCATGCAATTTCAGGCTGCACTTCAAGTTGCCTTTTTATTCTATTTACCTTTGGCGTTTTGCACTTGAAATGTTGCTGAGGCGCAAATTAGATTTGCCTTTTGATGTGCGCCACAAATGCATCAAAGGTCATTCACCTAGTCGCATAATTTAAAGCAGCTGCAGCTCTTTAAAGTTTATTAAATGCCCAACTAATTTTCTACCATGTTATTTGATTTATTTGCAGATGCGAGAACGTGATGACCTGTCCCATCAGGCCCATCGGATCGGGCAATGAGCATTGCCCATACGACTGGTTGGCCGTTTATGATGGACGCGACGAGCATTCGCCGCTGATAGGCAAATTTTGTGGCCTCGGCAAGTTCCCATTCAGCATTATTGGTAAGTACAAAGAGCACGCCGATGGCGAATGCCTGATAGACCACTATAGACCTCGCCAGACCACACAGAGCCTGGCCATAAGCCACTTTGCCAATCATTCGCCTTCGTCTCGCCCCACAGGCACATCACAATACATGTACGTGGAGTTTGTTACATCGCCGGCGGGTCCATTGCTGAATACTGGTTTCCATTTCAACGTCGGCAACTGGCCGGGCCATGTGGAGACCGCAGGAATCAAGCACGGCGTTTGCGATTGGCTGCTCAGCTCCGATTCGCTGAAGGACAGCAGCGCCAGCGAGGGCATCTTCCTCAGCATTGCCCACTGGTATCCGCCAAACACCTCCTGCAGCTATCACATTAAAGGACATCCCGGCGAAATCGTTCGACTCTATTTCCCGAGGTAAGCATAACACATTTTAAATGCATTTCGTATTTGTTCTGGCAACTGTGGAATTATTCATTTGGCCGTAGCAATTTCATTATTAAATATTGAACGCTTTAAAACGTTGTGAATGGGGCAAACTTTCATAAAAATAAAATTAAGATAATCAACATGATCAAACAATTGTGTCAGTCCATATATCGGTATTAACATAAATATATCGATAGCCTTACATTTGCATAAATATAACACACTGTAAACGACGATACCATCTCAAGGACCAAGCCAATTAATTCAATTGGTGAGGATTAAATGAAGGCAATGGAAAAAATATAATTGACATTTTGATAAGACACTATACGATAGAATTTTAATGTAATAAAGAAGCTACTAGATAATGTATTTTTTATTCTTTTTAATTTTACTGTTTTATATACAACTTCACTTCAATTTCGTCGTTAATATTAACGTATTTTATTCAAATTCAAATTTGAAATTTTCGTCGTTAATATTAACGTAATTTATTCAAATTCAAATTTGAAAAAACCCGCCCAGCTTCTGAAAATTTAAATTTTTGGCAAATCTACTTGCTATTCTATTATGTTCGCCTGGTACCTCAGCAGCTTTAAGTGGGGTTTGGGAAGGAATTTCGTCGTTAATATTAACGTATTTTATTCAAATTCAAGTTTGGATTTTTCGTCGCTAATATTAACGAATATTATTCAAATTTAAGTTTGAAAAACCCGCCCAGCTTCTGGAAATTAAAATTGTTGGCAAATCTACTTGCTACTCGATTATGTTCGCCTGGTACTTCTACAGCTTCAAGTGGGTTTTGGGAAGGAATTTCGTCGTTAATATTAACGTATTTTATTCAAATTCAAATTTGAAAAACCCGCCCAGCTTCTGAAAATTTAAATTTTTGGCTAATCTACTTGCTACTCGATTATGTTCGCCTGGTACTTCAGCAGCTTCAAGTGGGTTTTGGGAAGGAATTTCGTCGTTAATATTAACGTATTTTATTCAAATTCAAATTTAAAACTTTCGTCGTTAATATTAACGTATTTTATTCATTAATATTAACGTATTTTATTCAAATTCAAATTTGAAATTTTCGTCGTTAATATTAACGTATTTTATTCAAATTCAAATTTGAAATTTTCGTCGTTATTATTAACGTATATTATTCAAATTCAAGTTTGAAAAACCCGCCAGCTTCTGGAAATTAAAATTTTTGGCAAATCTACTTGCTATTCGATTATGTTCGCCTGGTACTTAAGCAGCTTCAAGTGGGTTTTGGGAAGGAATTTCTCGTTAATATTAACGTATTTTATTCAAATTCAAATTTGAAAAACCCGCCCAGCTTTTAAAAAATTTAAATTTTTGGCAAATCTACTTGCTATTCGATTATGTTCGCCTGGTACTTCAGCAGATCGACGTTGGTTTTGGGAAGGAATTTCGTCGTTAATATTAACGTATATTATTCATTAATATTAACGTATTTACTTCAAATTAAAATTTCAAATTTTCGTCGTTAATATTAACGTGTTTTATTCAAATTCAAATTTGAAATTTTCATCGTTAGTATTAACGTATAGTATTCAAATTCAAATTTGAAAAGCCCGCCCAGCTTCTGGAAATTAAAATTTTTGGCAAATCTACTTGCTATTTGATTATGCTCGCCTGGTACTTCAGCAGCTTCAAGTGGGTTTTGGGAAGGAATTTCGTCGTTAATATTAACGTATTTTATTCAAATTCAAATTTGAAAAACCCGCCCAGCTTCTGAAAATTTAAATTTTTGGCAAATCTACTTACTACTCGATTATGTTCGCCTGGTACTTCAGCAGATCGACGTTGGTTTTGGGAAGGAATTTCGTCGTTAATATTAACGTATTTTATTCATTAACATTAACGTATTTTATTCAAATTCAAATTTGAAATTTTCATCGTTAATATTAACGAATAGTATTCAAATTCAAATTTGAAAAGCCCGCCCAGCTTCTGAAAATTTAAATTTTTGGCAAATCTACTAGCTATTCGATTATGTTCGCCTGGTACTTCAGCAGCTTCAAGTGCGTTTTGAGAAGGAATTTCGTCGTTAATATTAACGTATTTTATTCAAATTCAAATTTGAAATTTTCGTCGTTAATATTAACGTGTTTTATTCAAATTCAAATTTGAAAAACCCGCCCAGCTTCTGGAAATTAAAATTTTTGACAAATCCACTTGCTATTTGATTATGTTCGCCTGGTACTTCAGCAGCTTCAAGTGGGTTTTGGGAAGGAATTTCTTCGTTAATATTAACGTATTTTATTCAAATTCAAATTTGAAATTTTCGTCGTTAATATAAACGTATTTTATTCAAATTCAAATTTGGAAAACCCGCCCAGTTTCTGGAAATTGAATTTTTTGGCAAATCTACTTGCTATTCGATTATGTTCGCCTGGTACTTCAGCAGCTCCAAGTGGGTTTTGGGAAGGAATTTCGTCATTAATATTAACGTATTTTATTCAAATTCAAATTTGAAAAACCCGCCCAGCTTCAGGAAATTTAATTTTTTGGCTAATCTACTTGCTACTCGATTATGTTCGCCTGGTACTTCAGCAGCTCCAAGTGGGTTTTGGGAAGGAATTTCGTCGTTAATATTAACGTATTTTATTCAAATTCAAATTTGAAAATCCCGCCCAGCTTCTGAAAATTTAAAATTTTGGATAATCTACTTGCTACTCGATTATGTTCGCCTGGTACTTAAGCAGCTTCAAGTGGGTTTTGGGAAGGAATTTCGTCGTTAATATTAACGTATTTTATTCAAATTTAAATTTGAAAAACCCGCCCAGCTTCTGAAAATTTAAATTTTTGGCTAATCTACTTGCTACTCGATTATGTTCGCCTGGTACTTCAGCAGCTTCAAGTGGGTTTTGGGAAGGAATTTCGTCGTTAATATTAACGTATTTTATTCAAATTCAAATTTAAAACTTTCGTCGTTAATATTAACGTATTTTATTCATTAATATTAACGTATTTTATTCAAATTCAAATTTGAAATTTTCGTCGTTAATATTAACGTATTTTATTCAAATTCAAATTTGAAATTTTCATCGTTAATATTAACGTATTTTATTCAAATTCAAATTTGAAAAGCCCGCCCAGCTTCTGAAAATTTAAATTTTTGGCAAATCCACTAGCTATTCGATTATGTTCGCCTGGTACTTCAGCAGCTTCAAGTGCGTTTGGGAAGCAATTTCGTCGTTAATATTAACGTATTTTATTCAAATCCAAATTTGAAATTTTCGTCGTTAATATTAACGTGTTTTATTCAAATTCAAATTTGAAAAACCCGCCCAGCTTCTGGAAATTAAAATTTTTGGCAAATCCACTTGCTATTTGATTATGTTCGCCTGGTACTTCAGCAGCTTCAAGTGGGTTTTGGGAAGGAATTTCGTCGTTAATATTAACGTATTTTATTCAAATTCAAGTTTGAAATTTTCGTCGTTAATATTAACGTATATTATTCAAATTCAAGTTTGAAAAACCCGCCCAGCTTCTAAAAATTAACATTTTTGGCAAATCTACTTGCTACTCGATTATGTTTGCCTGGTACTTCAGCAGCTCCAAGTGGGTTTTGGGAAGGAATTTCGTCGTTAATATTAACGTATTTTATTCAAATCCAAATTTGAAATTTTCGTCGTTAATATTAACGTGTTTTATTCAAATTCAAATTTGAAAAACCCGCCCAGCTTCAGGAAATTTAATTTTTTGGCTAATCTACTTGCTACTCGATTATGTTCGCCTGGTACTTCAGCAGCTCCAAGTGGGTTTTGGGAAGGAATTTCGTCGTTAATATTAACGTGTTTTATTCAAATTCAAATTTGAAAAACCCGCCCAGCTTCAGGAAATTTAATTTTTTGGCTAATCTACTTGCTACTCGATTATGTTCGCCTGGTACTTCAGCAGCTCCAAGTGGGTTTTGGGAAGGAATTTCGTCGTTAATATTAACGTATTTTATTCAAATTCAAATTTGAAAATCCCGCCCAGCTTCTGAAAATTTAAAATTTTGGATAATCTACTTACTACTCGATTATGTTCGCCTGGTACTTCAGCAGTTCCAAGTGGGTTTTGGGAAGGAATTTCGTCATTAATATTAACGTATTGTATTCAAATTCAAATTTGAAAATCCCGCCCAGCTTCTGAAAATTTAAATTTTTGGCCAATCTACTTGCTACTCGATTATGTTCGCCTGGTACTTCAGCAGCTCCAAGTGGGTTTTGGGAAGGAATTTCGTCGTTAATATTAACGTATTTTATTCAAATTCAAATTTGAAACTTTCGTCGTTAATATTAACGTATTTTATTCATTAATATTAACGTATTTTATTCAAATTCAAATTTGAAATTTTCGTCGTTAATATTAACGTATTTTATTCAAATTCAAATTTGAAATTTTCGTCGTTATTATTAACGTATATTATTCAAATTCAAGTTTGAAAAACCCGCCCAGCTTCTGAAAATTTAAATTTTTGGGCAATCTACTTGCTACTCGATTATGTTCGCCTGGTTCTTCAGCAGCTCCAAGTGGGTTTTGGGAAGGAATTTCGTCGTTAATATTAACGTATTTTATTCAAATTCAAATTTGAAAAACCCGCCCAGCTTCTGAAAATTTAAATTTTTGGCCAATCTACTTGCTACTCGATTATGTTCGCCTGGTACTTCAGCAGCTCCAAGCGGATTTTGGTAAGAAATTTCGTCGTTAATATTAACGTATTTTATTCAAATTCAAATTTGAAAAACCCGCCCAGCTTCTTAAAATTTAAATTTTTGGCAAATCTACTTGCTTTTCGATTATGTTCGCCTGGTACTTCAGCAGCTCCAAGTGGGTTTTGGGAAGGAATTTCGTCGTTAATATTAACGTATAGTATTCAAATTCAAATTTGAAAAACCCGCCCAGCTTCTGAAAATTTAAAATTTTGGATAATCTACTTGCTACTCGATTATGTTCGCCTGGTACTTCAGCAGATCGACGTTAGTTTTGGGAAGGAATTTCGTCGTTAATATTAACGTATATTATTCAAATTCAAATTTGAAAAACCGGCCCAGCTTCTGAAAATTTAAAATTTTGGATAATCTACTTGCTACTCGATTATGTTCGCCTGGTACTTCAGCAGCTTCAAGTGCGTTTTGGGAAGGAGTTTCGTCGTTAATATTAACGTATTTTATTCAAATTCAAATTTGAAAAACCCGCCCAGCTTCTGAAAATTTAAATTTTTGGCTAATCTACTTGCTACTCGATTAAGTTCGCCTGGTACTTCAGCAGCTTCAAGTGGGTTTTGGGAAGGAATTTCGTCGTTAATATTAACGTATTTTATTCAAATTCAAATTTGATATTTTCGTCGTTATTATTAACGTATATTATTCAAATTCAAGTTTGAAAAACCCGCCAGCTTCTGGAAATTAAAATTTTTGGCAAATCTACTTGCTATTCGATTATGTTCGCCTGGTACTTTAGCAGCTTCAAGTGGGTTTTGGGAAGGAATTTCGTCGTTAATATTAACGTATTTTATTCAAATTCAAATTTGAAACTTTCGTCGTTAATATTAACGTATTTTATTCATTAATATTAACGTATTTTATTCAAATTCAAATTTGAAAAACCCGCCCAGCTTCTTAAAATTTAAATTTTTGGCTAATCTACTTGCTACTCGATTAAGTTCGCCTGGTACTTCAGCAGCTTCAAGTGGGTTTTGGGAAGGAATTTCGTCGTTAATATTAACGTTTTTTATTCAAATTCAAATTTGAAATTTTCGTCGTTAATATTAACGTATATTATTCAAATTCAAGTTTGAAAAACCCGCCCAGCTTCTAAAAATTAACATTTTTGGCAAATCTACTTGCTACTCGATTATGTTCGCCTGGTACTTCAGCAGCTCCAAGTGCGTTTTGGGAAGGAATTTCGTCGTTAATATTAACGTATTTTATTCAAATTCAAATTTGAAAAACCCGCCCAGCTTCTGAAAATTTAAATTTTTGGCAAATCTACTTGCTACTCGATTATGTTCGCCTGGTACTTCAGCAGCTTCAAGTGGCTTTTGGGAAGGAATTTCGTCGTTAATATTAACGTATTTTATTCAAATTCAAATTTTAAAAACCCGCCCAGCTTCTGAAAATTTAAATTTTTGGCCAATCTACTTGCTATTCGATTAGGTTCGCCTGGTACTTAAGCAGCTTCAAGCGGGTTTTGGGAAGGAATTTCGTCGTTAATATTAACATATTTTATTCAAATTCAAATTTGAAAAACCCGCCCAGCTTCTTAAAATTTAAATTTTTGGCAAATCTACTTGCTATTTGATTATGTTCGCCTGGTACTTCAGCAGCTCCAAGTGGGTTTTGGGAAGGAATTTCGCCGTTAATATTAACGTATTTTATTCAAATTCAAATTTGAAAATCCCGCCCAGCTTCTAAAAACTTAAATTTTTGGCAAATCTACTTGCTACTCGATTATGTTCGCCTGGTACTTCAGCAGCTCCAAGTGGGTTTTGGGAAGGAATTTCGTCGTTAATATTAACGTATTTTATTCAAATTCAAGTTTGAATTTTAGTCGTTAATATTAACGTATATTATTCAACACTGTAGTATAAACACTGCAGTTAGATAATGTAGATTATGTTTTAATGGTACCCTGGGATATTATGGAATTCAAAAAAATAAATATATATTTTCTATAGCTAGAAGCCAAAAACCTATGATGTACATACAAAATGCAATTATTGAAAATAAAAATATGGATTGTAAATTGCTTCCAATTTTTCTGATGTTTTCCATAGAAGATTTATGGTTCGATTTATAATGGTCCTACATTTTGTTTCTACTTTGCTTTGCCGACAAAGTTGAGTAGAACCGACTTTGAAATCCCCCTAAATTACTTCAAGTTTTTTAATAAACTTAAATAGATGCATATATAGTATTCTCGAATACTTACATATTACAATTCAGCATGGTGCATCAAAGCCACGCTAAGGACTTTCGTTGCTGTTCTGCTCGACATCATTTACAATTTTGTGGCGCCCTTCGGCCTGTCCCCATTGTTCCCCCCTTTGTTGAGTTCCGCACACATAGCCGGGCCGTACTCTGATACATTGTAAATATATGGACCAAAAAGGAGGCGTGGCATCGAGGGTCGTTTTTGGTCGAAAACTCCGTCGCCCTCGTCGACATTTCACTTAATGTGTAAAGTGTAAAGTTTTGCGGCTGCGGAGGATGCCTGGCAGCGGTTTTGCATTGCGCCCATCTCGCTCCCATTGTGACAAAAGTGCGCTCTCAATTCCTCGCTCCCCGATCCTTGGTTTACCACTCCAACTTCAATCCATTTTGGCGCTGCGTTCTATGCTGTAAGCGTATTTTAATGAAATTTGCCGCAAAGATTTATGTGACATTTTAATTTAACGTGTCGAGTTGAAGTTGTTCTTTATATTTTTTACTTTCTCCCCAATCCAATTCCCACCCCCTTTTCTTATCCTTGTCGGCCCGTTGTTTGTGTCTGAGTCCGGGCTCTGAACTTTTGTCCAAGTGTCGCTCTGGTCGTGCATTTTCAGCTCTTCGTTGTTTTGTTTCCAGTTTTGCTCTTTGCAGTTCTCCGTTTGCTGCTTTGCCTCCCCTTGCCCTCACCATTGCAATGCGCCTATTCATGGGATAGGAAAATATTTTATTGTGCTGCGGTTTTTGCCAGCTTCATTTCGAATCTGGTGGTGGACGAAGGATCGTCTGGCTTAGCCCCATCCGCAAAGACTATGCAAAAGTTTTGATGCTTTGACATTTTGGGGGCCATCATTGATGCTTGCTTCGTTTGGTTTGCTTGCTCAAATTGAATCCATTCAAAGGGTGCAGACTGAAGACTTTTCAGAAGTAAACAGGGCTTAAACTTAAGAGCGTAGTCGAGTTTTGCAAACTCTTGCTGCGATATCTATGACGCATAGAGCCAAGGACTTTATTGGAAAAGTTGTTAACAACTTTAGTCCAATTATTGTAACCTAAGTAAATTATGAGACGAGAAGATTATTTCGCTTAAAACTGCAAAGTGCTTACCCTGCTTTAAGCAAACGCTGCAGAAAGGGTATGAATAGTAATATGAGTTTAAACCATATTATTTGATACAGGGGATAGATCCTCAATATATCATGAAATATAACAAATTGTACTCATAAATCAATAGTCGTATACTTAATATTTTTTTTGTTTCATTTTTCATTTAATTTATAGATAAAGTTGAAGAAATATTTATAATCAGAGATATGTTAAAGAGGAATTAGTATCTTGGGTTGGAGTATAAACAAAGACAGATCCACTTATATTAAAGAGTATATTCATCCTTGCTTTAAATTACATTGTACTAAATCTGAATAGCAGCGGGGTTACTATTAAACACATAAAATATTTTTAAACTCAATTGAGTTCAATGGCTCTAATATATTTTCCATTTCATTTATGTAAGTTGTTTTCCGCACAGTCTCTGGCACAGCGGAACTCGCTGCAATATTGAGAGCGAAGAGCAATACTTTAGCTTCAGCCTCGCCCCAAAGTTGTCAGAATAGAAACCTTCAGCCATCGCAATGTAAAGTAACGTAACGCAACGTAACGCAACAACAATTGCAAGTGGAAATTCGACCATGTTGCAAGCATATAATTTATGCACAAAATGTTGCAAAACATTGCCAAGTTTTTGGCTAAAAACTGCAAAAGAAAACTGTGTGCATGACAAACATCAGAGACAGCGAGAACTGTACACACACTCACACACACACAGAGACGCCCCCAACACACGCATTCACACATGAAGAGTAAAATATCAAACAAGTTTCTGCCAAAAGATAAATATTTATGTCCACCTACGAAAAGGAGGGCAACGAAACGAAATCCAAGCGCATGGAGAACTTGTGCGCACGTTTACACCGATTGCCATTAAGAGTTTAGAAGTGGGCAACATGATTGCGTGATTACAGTGCACAAACAGACAGAGATAGAGGCACAACCCGAGAGAGAGAGAGAGAGAGAGAGACTGTACATAGTGACTGGCCAAAAGCAGCAGCGAAAAGTTCAAAATAGACGAAAAATGCAGCGGGGAAACTGCGTGAGTTGTGCTCAATTTTCGTACTTTCAGCTCAAGTTTTTGTCTTTGCAGCACAAAATTACTGTTGTTGCTGTTGCCGCTTGCTGCCAACTTCATTCAAGTTGTTGCAACGCCCACGACAACAATTGCACAACCTTATACGAGCACAGCCCCGCAAAGCGTCTTTCCATCCATCCGTCTGTTTGCCTTTTGCCCCTCCTCCCACTCCACACAATCCTTGAGAGCTTCACTTACATGTGCGGGAGACACTCCTCAACGGCTGCTTCAACTGTTGCTACTGTTGCCATTGCTGCTGCTGCTGCCTGCTCCAAGTCTGCAAGTCTAGACACTGTCGACATTGTTTCCAACAAACTTGCTCATTTAAGTAACATGTCATGCCTCGGCTTTCTTCTGCAGCTCATACTATTCCAAGTACGAGTATCCACTGTTCTTTTTTGCTCCACCCCACATTGCAAATGATTGAAACTAAACGTGGAATTGCTAGTCGACATGCCAATGCTCTAACCCTTAAAATATGCTGCAATATTAATTAAAGTGCTGTGGGTGGAACAGAGCACCATATATGTATATTTTATCCGTTCTATCGCAATTATTATTTTGTTTTATTTTATTTTATTTGATATACCAAGTAATTGTTCTAAACTAGCTTTCTGTTACCAATGTGGCAACTAAATCCAGTTTTAAAACCAACAAGAATAACATCAATAGCATGGTAAAAAATATATACTTCAACTAAATTATATTACTGTTGTATATGATTGAGCCTTCAAAACTGTAGAAAGTGAAAGGTTTCACAAAGTTACAAAAAATATGTATTTAACAGTTGTTTCGAATTCCGAATATAATAAAATATTTGGAAAAAAAGAAATTAATTTTATTTTAATATTCAACAACAAATATTTTTAAAAAGTAAAATAATTTACTTTTATTACTCGAATTTAGTTTCCAAACAAGAACGGTAGCCTCCAGGCTTCACTATGTTCAAATTTCGAAACATAACTCATTAAGCTGTCAACTGCAGAATTTGATTCTATTGAAACAAACAAAGCACAAAGAATAAGAAAATAAAATTAAAAATAATAAAACTAGTGAAAACGAAATATCAAATCAGAAAAAATGGATTGATTTGATTGGGTAATTGTGAGTTGGGCATTTAACCTAAAACAGCAAATTTAGTTGCAGATAAGTTTATTGATTTTTTCAAAGATCCAAAGGTTATAAATATGAGTAGATAAATAGAGAAATTGCTTAATGGAGATTCTAGAGAGCTGAACATTTAACCTAAAACAGCAAATTAGGATTAGTAGCCTGTCCATTTATTCAAAGATTAAAAAGTTGTAAATAGTAGTCGATAAATATAATACTATTTGGGCTTCGTTTTTTTGCTGCCACTTGCAACAAATACATGTAATAAATCTGTTTAGAGGACAACTAGAAGCTACAGCTATTTATCAGCTGACGCCCGCACTTAAAGCAGGACTCTACACGACACCAATTGACTGTCATATGCACATAACTAAGCAGTTGCTGCCCAACCAGCTGACAACACAGCAGAACAGGGAAGTGGAGAAGGGAGCTGAGGAGCAGTTTTGATCCAACTGCTGCTGCTGCTGCTGCATTGCATATTTTAAGGCGGACTGAATAAACTCCCCACTGAGTCAGCATAGCCAGAACTAGGCTGCAAACGGATTATGAGGACATGCCGCAGGGCGTCAGGCTTACTTTTCGACGTCGCGTACGTGAATAACGGCCTGGGCACGTATAGAAGAAGGGGAGAGTTACAGCGGGGAGGGGAGCGGCAGAGACGGTGTAAAAATAGTAACTCTGCTCTATTATGAATAGGACAAGAAGAACGTAATAATAGTGGAGCAGCATACAAAAAACCAAAATGAAAACGAAACGAAGCGAGCCAAAACGAGACGGGACGAAATGAAACGAAACAAATGAAATGAAATTGTGTCGCTATGCTGCGCTGCTTCCGTTGCTGTTTTTGTTTTTGTTGCTGCTGCCTGGCCGAATGGTGATTTGTTAGCTTTTTTTTTTGCTTTTCTGGTTTTCGGTCTCTTTCTCGCTTTTGACATTTGGTAACTTTGTGTGTGGGTTAATAAAATGTTGTATTATGTCATATTTTTTGGACAGCGCCAATGTAATTGTATGAAATCTGCTTAACTGAATGAATGTGCGATGGTTACGCAAACTATTTTTACGGCACGAATCCTTGGATGCTTGGATGCCTGCTGGTCGGCGGGTTCGAGATTGGATTGCTGCCAAAAAACTGTGGATGAGTGTAATTGGAAAAGTTTTCGTGGTAGCTGTAAATTATATTAAAGCCAGGCCATAAAGCGTATTCCCAGGCACAATTTGCCAAACTTCCTTAGAATAGAACTGGCATATTAAATTTTTACTTATTCTGGCATATTTGGATAATTAGCTTACTTACACAATACACAACTTTGTTTTCTATTTTTATATATTCAGATATCAAATATTTTTCATACTAATAAAAATGTAGTGTTAAATCAATATTTCGTTATTGCCAAGAAAAAAGGATAAATTTAAACAATTTGACAGTTAGCTTACACACAAATTTTAAATTTTCTACTAATTCAATAGGAGTTCTTTAATTTAAAATAAATCTAATAATTAATTGTATTACATTTTATGAAAAAATTTTATAATGCTTGCCCGTAAATTGTTGAATAGTAAGTTTGCCAAGAGCACATTTTCATGTCAATGTTTCTGTAAATTCAGCCCAGAAGAATTTTGTATTATTTTAATTGCTTCCTACTTGGCGCAAGATGGCGCCACTTCGATTTTTATCTCTCTAAAGCTTCGGTGATTATTATTGAATTCTCTCTGGAATTTAAAGGTTATTTGTACGGTTGAGTTCCAAGATTTAAGGCAATCTCTGCGATCCGTCTTATCTTATGCTCTATTTATTAGGTAAGCTGCGAGTTCATCAGTAGCTGGGGCGCATTCCTTGCAATAATTTGCTGGCTTCAACGTGCCTGCCAAAATACTTTAGCGAAGCAATTTGCATTCATTTTTCTGCACTGCAACGGCAACAACAACGACAACCGAAACTGCAGCGAAATGCAGCTCACAAAGGCAGCAGGCAAAATCTAACGAGGCTACGTGTGCCAGTAAAAAGTGAGATTTTACCTGTTACCAGTCGGAATTTATATTAAACTGCGCCACGACGCAGCACGCTAAAGTTGGTTGATGCCATCGGCAGACGGGAAGACGGACGAAATTTTGGGGTCGCAGTCGGGTTGGCAGCCCAAATTGTGGTTTGTTGGCCTGGCATCAGGCCAAAGGGTTTTGGTTAGTGGGGCTGCCGCACTTTATGGCTCCAGCTGTGTGAAATATCATCCTCACATCTAGTGAGTTTTGCTCGCCTCATCGTTTGCTCTCACTTTCTCTTTGGCAGCTTTCGCATCAATCGCATCGAATCGCCCATTCTGAAGTATGAGGGCGACTGCGGCGAATCGTTGACCATCTACGACTCGGATCACGCGGACCCGGCGCGCATCATCAAGACCTTCTGCGACACGTTCTCGCGGCCCATGGAGAAGGTGGACTTCGTGAGCACAAGCCCCTCGCTCTATGTGCAGTTCGACTCGAAGACCGGCAGCTATAGCGGCAGCTCATTGTACTACTGGGCTCACTACGACTTCTTCAACAACACCCGCTTCGGCGACCCCGTGCCCAACACCCTCTGCGACGAGGTCATGTACGCCTGGAAGCATCCCGGCGGCCGGCTGCGCTCCCCGCTCAACTCGCTCATCTTCAAGCGGACCGGCGGCAGCGATGTGCGCTGCCAGTACAAGTTCGTGACGGACCGACGGCTGTACGCGAGGGCTATCATCGAGGTGAACTCGGTGTCCTTCAAGGAGCTGCCGTACAACAGCAACGCGTGCACGCGCTGCCACGAGGAGCGCGTGGACAAGCTGGTCATCTGGGAGGAGCGCGACAAGTACCAGAACAACCTGGCCTGCTTCTGCGACAACATTCCGCGCGCCGTGCGCGTCATCTCCTCGGCGGACCAGATGAACCTGGAGATGATTGTGCAGGGCCAGCACGCAATTACCTCGTACTTCAAGAACCCCAATCCGCTCTTCGAGGCCACCTACGAGTTTGCGCACGGTCCGCTCTGTGGCCCCATCACGCTCGGTCCCTCGCCCGACGGCGATCTCGTCTTTCCCTACAAGAAGGCGCTGGCCATGGTGGCGGGACCCATGGCGCCGCCAGAGCATCACTATCGGCGCGAGAAGTGCATCTGGGAGCTGAAGGTGGCCGCGCAGCGCGACTTGTGGCTGAACCTGGAGAAGGCACGGTTCGCCGAGCGCAGCTGCGAGAGCGCCAAGATCGAGGTGTATCTGGCTGGGCGGCTGGAGCCACGCTTTGTCGTCTGTCCCGAGAACATCTCGCTGGCCAGGGATCTGCCCATACTGACCACGGCGGAGCTGGGTGCCACGGGCGCCGATCAGGAGCCGCTGCCGGTGCTCATACAGTACACTGGGGATGGGCAGCCGGGCAAGAACATCTTCCGACTGGTCTGGACCGAGCTGTTCCACTTGCCCCGCAATCCCGACGGTAGTCTGGCCGCGTCCCTCTTGCAGGATGGTGCCTGTGACTTCCGCTGTCCCGGCGACACGCAGGTCTGCATCCCGCGCCACCTGCTCTGCAATGGCATCGCCAACTGCCCCAATGTGACGCACTCCTCGACGCTGGCCCAACTAACGCGGCACATTGAGTGGAATCTGGAACAGCTCGGCCTCCTCCACCACGCCGGCGAATACAGCCAGCTGGTGCTGCACGACGAGTCGCCCGAGATCTGTCTGCGCCGCGATCTCAGCGAGCTGCCCTACGGCAAGCTCTCGCTGCTCGCCCTCGGCCTCTGCGTGATGTTCGCCCTGCTGATTGCCATCCTGCGACGCATGTGCCGAGGGACGTCGAAGCAGCCGGGCCTGCAGCATCTGGACGAGGATTACTAAGAGTCATCTCTGATTTTAGCCACATTTTAACAGCTCACTCAGTTAAGCTTCAGTTTGGAGAGTGAGAGAGAGAGAGAGGGAGAGTTACATACTGCCAGCCAGCTGCTCGGAATCAATCCGTTTTCCAACAATGTGTTGCACCTCTTTCCCCAGCGACTTTTCCCACTCCTCCTCAGAGCAAAACCTATTTGCACTTTGTAAGTAGTTTTACAATCTAAACTCTGCAAGTACGAGTATTAGACCCCGATTCTCCCCCACTGAACGCGACGTGATGGCTATTGAATATTAATTAATATAATTACACGATATTAACTCGTACATATAAATGTTTGAAAAACACACACACACATGCTCACACGAAAAAAATGATTAACTGCCCAGAATAAATTAATTAAACACAAACGTAAACGTAAAATTGTCACGTGATAATTGTTGAGAAAAAAATGAAATAAAATAAATCGTAACAAAAGAGAGAATAGTTTAACAAGCGTAAAGAAACCAGATATTAATTAAGGTAGACAGGTAAAATGGAAAATAACATAAAAAAAAAAACAAATTAAACTCGTATTGAAAAACAAAAAAATTGTTGGTGGTTTTATTAGTTATTATGTATATCATAAAAAAATCAAATACAATGTATCATTGGCAAATTGTCAGGATTATAAAACAGACGATGGCATACATACTTTATATATTATATGTATATAATGTACGATATACAATACATATACATATACATATATATTTTTTGCACATAGATTAACCTAGACCATAACAAAGATACCAAATTCCATTTAAATTGGAAATTAAAATTGCCCACAAAACAAAATGGCTGATGTTTGCTGCTGATGAAAACGATAGAAAATACCTTGAAAACATCCCGTAAAAACCCGTGAAAATTGTAAAGTTCAGCCTTAAGGGCTATAGATTTTAAGTCGTATTACCTAGACCTAAGCTGCATTATATATACAGAGTTGCGAGGGCATTGGAGCGGTATTAGCTATTTAAAGAATAAAAGTTAAATTTGTTTTATTTCCCTCACGAAACAATAAGTTAACTTATAATATATATTATTTTTGCAAGAATGTTTAATTGGTTTGGTTAAAATTCGATCCAAAAAGAATGTATAAAAGCAAAGAACAATTGTCATATTAAAGAGTTAGCTCCTAACTTAAAGATAACAAGATTTCCGTTGGCTTTCAAATGCTTGTAAAATCAGCACAGAGACCAGGAGATCGAAGGCAACCCTGCTCCAATGCGCCAAAGAATTATAGAGATTAACCCACAACAATAATGAAAATGGTAAAAGGAACGAAATGAAATAGCAATTAGATCACATATTTTAGATGTACGTCAAAGTTAAATATAAGCATTGAGAGAAAGAACACATGAAAGTATGAAAATAAAAAAAAAAGAAACACATAAATAAATGCAAATGGGAAAACAGAAAAATACCGTGAGTTTGAATTGGCAATTGAGGGGAGTTGGCAGCACTGTAGAAATGTGACCCTGGGCGGCAACTGTCAACGAGTCTGGAAAGGGGCAAGCGAAGGAAGCTCGGGGCAAAGCAAATGCGAGCAAACGCGAAGAAAACGCAACCCACAGCGATTTATATGTCAGGCGGCACACAAAGTCGAACTTCGACATCGACATCGACAACGACAACGATCCGATCGAAAAGGAAATTCGTTGAAAATAAAAAACGCGAAATAATTAAGGAAAATTTCACATTTCTCATTTCTTGACGCTCGCGATGTCCACGGTGCCCAGGGGCAAGCGACCTCGAGTGCAGGTCTCCATCGACGACAAGGAGCGCGCCATCGCACGCATCCGCAAAGGCGAAACCAAGGCGGGCATCTCTCGGGAGCTCGGGGTGCCGGAGTCAACAGTGCGCGGCTGGGTGAAGCGAGCGGATCAGCGCAAGGCTCGCGAGGCCTGCGAGGGTAAGTTCCAAGTCAAGTGCAGTGGTGTCCATTGAAAACTCCTCACTTCTCCTGCAGAACACATACCACCCGCCACCCTGCGCATGCCCAGCTCACAACTAGCAGTGAAACGAGATCACACTGGGCAGCAGATTGTGGCCACTCCGTTGGCTGTGGTGCCAGCTGCCATGCCCATGCCCTTGGAGCTCTTCCAGCAGGCGGCGGACTGTCAGCTGCAGCTGAACGGCTGGCTGCACATCTTCAATGCTGGCATATTGAACTTCACGCTGATTGCCACGGCGGCTTCGCTGCGAGCACGCGTGCGCGGCACTTCGGACCGTCTGTCGCTGTGGCAGATCATCTGCGATTATGTGGACGAGGCGGGACGCAATGTGGTCGCCAATGGGGGCAAGTATGTGGCGCCAGTGCAGCGACAGTTTAATTCGCACGCTCGGTTGCGCGGCAACGGCTTTGTGGCGCCACGCCTGCACATAACAGCCGAGGATGACGAGGACGACGACGACGATGTTGATGGCGAGGGTGAAGTGGACAGCGAGGACGGGAGCATGGAAGCGGAAGCGGAGCCAGTACCGTGAAAGCCAACCATCGATTTATTTATGTACGAATATATGCAAATAAAACGCCTGTCAATGGGATTATGTTGTTTAAGGCAAATAATTGCATTTTAATTAGCAGCGAAATAAGTGTGATAATTGGCTCCGGGCCTGTTGAGCAACCAACTCCCATTCCATTCCCCTCCGGGTCACGTTCTCCCGATGTCCCGATGTGATTCTCGGTCTGCGAAACCGAATCCGGGTCTGATGTGGCTGACTTTATTAACCATATTATTATTTCAGTGCACGGCATGTCATGCAAATTTCCAATTGAAATTTTTATTGTTGTTGTTATCCTTGTTGTCGCCGCGTTATCCTGCCACTGTTGCCGCTCTTCTCTCTTCTCTGGCCCTGACTAGCGTCACGTAATTAAGCGGTTTTATTTGCGGCTTTGCCGCACATTAATTGCTCATGTTAAATGCGAAATTTATTTAGTTGCAAAAGGCAAAATTCATCAGCAAAAAATTGTCAACAAAAAACTCGCATTTTTACAAATTAAATATTTTTCATTTCACATTTCAAATTTCAGTTGACGCGAAATGTTTGAAATATTTATGCATTTAAGTTTTAGCTTTTAGTATTACTTGATGATGATTATGAACAACAACGTTTAACTATTGATTTCATTTATAACAATTATATTACTAATTCGATGCAACTATAGATTCCCTAATTAAATGACGAGTGACAGCAAACATGAATTAACTTTACAATTTTTAGCTTGGCATGTTATAAATATATGGTTAATTTATTTAAATTTTTCTCAAACTATTTTTGAACTAATAACGAGATTAAACTTCACATAACTATTTCGTTATGCGAAATTAAATCAACTCTATAGGATCAATTAATTTTCGAAAATATTTTCCACATAACGTGCGACTATTTTTAGTTCACATACGTGAATTATCATTTGGGAGAATTCCGTAACAATTTACGAATTAGTGACTATAGGCGTCGCATAAAACAATTCACCTAATTGAAGGCTAATCAGGGTCACGTTCTCATATTACCTTTTTCCATTGGTTTCGTTTGGGCACGAGGTAATGTTGTGTTGGCAGGCAGCTTTGTGGCCAGGCCAACCACGATAACTAAGGCAACTAAGCCACAGGCTGTGGCCAGACTAGCACTCGGCGATTATCCAACAGTTCATCGGACCAAACCAAAAAAATATCATCCCGACGAGTTGCTAGTTGCTTAACACGAAACTTTTTCCATTTCCATTTTCATTTTGCGCGCAAGACCATAAAAAATGCGGAAAACGGACGGCTCAAGAAAATGCGAGGATGCCACAATATGTAGCAGGAATATTTGGCTCCTTTTTTTTTTTTTGTTATTTTTGCGATTTTCCCAATCACTTTTGGGGGCAAGTCGATGATGGCGATGCCGATGCCCGTGTTCGGGCCCCAAGCTGAAGGCCTATCAAAGTTGATTATCGTGAAATATTTTGAGCGAGAGATTTGCGCCGTGGCCTGTACCTGATTTAAGGCGTAAGCTGCTGGGATTTGCGACCCAGATTGCTGAGCCTTTGCAACATTTTCGCTCCATTACAACTTTGATTAACTTGTTGAAGTGCCCGACTTGGGCCTGCCCGAAGAAATGCAATGTTAATGGCTGTGAAAAACAATAAGTATTTTTGTGTGTTCGCCAGGAAATGGCAACCACATGGAAAACTTACACTCACAGACTCCTAGAGCAGCTGCGGCTGCCATCAAGGTGCTCAGCTTTTATGGTTTGCTCTCACCGCAATAAACGCATTTGGTTTTCGAATTGGAATTGTGGCTGCAAGTGCCCAGACATTCTTTCATCGCTTCCATCGCTCCGCCTTTTGATACCTGGGATCGGTGGGGGCTTGCTCGACACAAGTCATAAATCAAACACGTTTAATTAAAGTTTTGCCCGTCGACCTGTGCCACCGAGCAGTGTGCAGCAAGGGGCGTGACAATCGCTGCAAACTTTGACGCCGTTCACTAAGTAAAAATGCAATTAGAAGTGGCAGGCAGAAGTCAGGAAATGTAAAACGTCGAGCACCCGAGGGCCGATCAGGACCTCACAGTACACAGAATGCCACCCAGCTTGCTGGTCACGTTGCAGTCGATGGCGACGTGCATAATGTTTGCAATGCAGTTTCCAATTGCGACTCCGTTCACAGCATGACTCGACTCGAAGATGTGCGAGCTGTAAATGGACAGGCAGCGCCCAAAACTATGCTGTAGTTTTGCTCAACGAAGTCCCTTTAAATACAGTTCGAGTGACGTAGCAGGCAGCCAGAGGGCGATGTATCTACTAATTGATGCTCCAAATAGAAATTCAATGTTGGCCTTAAATACAGTTCGAATAACGTAGTAGGCGACTAGAGGGATAAACGTTAATAATGATAGAAATATAAATTTAAAAAATAATGATTGGATAATAAATTTAATGTTGATGCACAGGCAGCCGGAGAGCGATGTATCCACTAATTGATGCTGATGGAAATAGAAATGTAATGTATGTCTTGAATACACTTCGAGGGTCGTAGCAGTCAGCTAAAGGAATAGACTTTAATAATTAAATCAAAATTAAATTTAATGTTTATAACAGGCAGCTAGAGAGCTATTTATCTCTTCATTAATGCCGAAAGAAGCAGAAATTTGGGCAGAAATTATAAATAATCGATATGTAAATTTGATTGTGAATGGAGTCAACAATATTTCAATTTAAGTACGTTGTTCAGCATGTTAAAATAAAACAGATTCAAGGATGTCGTAATCGATAAGGTTTCAGAGAAATATCGAAATCTAATCACACAATACGTTTGTCGGAAATTCAACATTAAATGTTGAATTCAAGTGGGTTGCATAAGTGTGGTCGTAGTTGCTGCAACCGCACTTCGACAACAACAGTTCTATTTCCGGACATGGGCCAAACGAATTGCCAGAAGATTGCGAAAACTATGCCACAACTTGTTAAAAACCACACAAATACACTGGCAACAACTGTAAATTATTTGGCAAAATGTTTTAGCACCTTCAACTTCAAACTCAAACTGGCTCAAAGGAGAGAGAAAGGACTGCTTCTCCTCCGGCCTCCCACAAGCTCATTCTTCAGTTGTCCCTTCGGAGGAAATCACGCAATAAACTAGTGGCGAAAACAAAACTTTAACTACTTTTTCCGTTAGCCGCGAAACTCGACTGGAAAAAGTTTGGGAAACAATACAATTTATATTTATGCGACGATGAGGATGACGATGACCCAGAAAATGCCCCAAAATAATACTCCCGAGCAGCCTGAAAAGCCAACAAGAAAATGCTATCCAGCAGTCGGCTAAGGACGACAAAAACCGCAGTCACGGGTTGGATTGGTTACTTCATTTAAGTGGTGAAAACTACTTGACCCACTTGCGAGCGGTTGTGAGAAATGTTCATGGCTTTTATGGCCATGTCTGTTACACAACCTGCGGCCGGGATCGTATGAAACTGCATATACCCCGTTAATACGAATTTCATATGGAATTAATTGCCTTTATGAGCAGGCGACAACGGCTGCCTCACATTTTGGCCATATTTTATAATTCCAATTCAGCTAATGGAGCAGAAAATGATGCCCAGCGGGCAAACTCACATGGGCGAGGAAAGCAAAACCCAAGTCAAGGCAAAGGGTTGAGCAGGGAAGAGGAAGCTGAATGAACTATTCCCGTTGCTAATTAGTTTTGGGAAGAAATCTTATTTGTTGTGTTTTGTGCCGGAGCCAAGTCATAAGCGAAACTTTGCAATCAATACACAAGCCCTGCCAATCATACGCCCCAAGCGAACACAAACACACATCTTCAAGCTAGAAACAATCCAAGTATATATTAAACTAGAGACAAATGAACAGCATAAACTCTGGTCGACCAGAGAATACTCTAAGACACTCTCACTTTTGAGAATTGGCAACAATCTCTAGTTGACTATGCCCCACAAAAGCGTCTTCTGCAATACAGGGTAAGACAATAGCAGCAACAATGGATGGACGGCAACAATGTGTGTCTCCAAATGCCTGTTGGATGTTGATTGCGAGCCCGCCAGACGGGAAGTGGGCGCTGGGAGGGAGCGGAGCGCATAATGACCCGAAATCCTATCAATCCAAATGAAAATTCCCCAGTCGTGCGTATAATTGGAATTAATACAAAAAGCAGAGCAGAAATATTGGCTGCAAGACTGAGAAAATGATAGGGTTACGAGTAGCTGCTGCGGTGGCATATTTAATGCTTAGCTGGACTCCTGATGATGCCAGCTGCCGGACAACTGGACAACTGGATCAAAACTGTAGATGGGACCGGCAACGAATTTGATTCAATTTGCCAGCAAACAAAGTTGACAGCATTTCGTGTCGTTGCTGAGGTTTCAATATTGAGTTAAGGATATACAGGAAAGCATACAAAAGCCTTAAGAAAATGTTTATGGGAAAATTGCGAAAAACTATCGATTATATTATGCATGTTCTATATACGCTCGGAAATATGAATAAACTCATCATAAATTGATGACTTTTCAAAGTTCCGACTTCTTTCATCATCCTCTCCTGCTCGACTTTTACAGTTTGTGGGCATTCTTCCCACTCTGAACAAACGCAGAGGACGCGACGAGCGATGGCAACGCATTTGATTAATAGCTTTTAATATTTAATAACTTTATGCAAAGCAGCGCACAATTAGGCGAGAGCCACGTTAAGCGATTGTTAAACAAGCGACTCAATACACAATCTCGGGGAATAACAAAAACAGCAGAGTGAGGTCAACTTTTCGTGCCGAATTGTAAATACTCTACATCTTTTCTGCAATAAGTTCAATTATGTTAACTGCTATAATTAATTTACAACTAATGAAATATTTTCAATTTTAGTAATACAAAAATATCGAAAATATCGAGATTTATTTATTAACCGAATTATTGAAGGAATATAACTATTTATAACAAATCCCTGACTTTATTTGAGACACACATTTTAAACATCAACTCAAAACATTCATTTCAAGTTTTGATGTTAAGATTCTTGGCACAAACATATATTTGTAAATTCAACTCACGGTTTGTCCGTCGACAAGGTCGAATTGGCTGTATATTGTTGAATTGTTTAACTCGACTGTAAACAAACATTGTCAGAATATATAATACGCAAATGAAACAAAGGAAGCATACAATTGACAAAGGGGATATTAAAAGTAACTTTGGCTGTGCATTTGGGAAGTTCAAGAATTAACAGAAATGAAGCGGAAAGTAAATGAAAAACTCTAAAATCCGAAAAAGTCGAATAAGAGAAAATCATTCGAATATTTTTTATAATTTCTCCATACATTTGTCAATGAAGGCATAACAGAAAATATTTAAGATAATAACTGACAATAACTCTAAACATGATATTCATATTCATTATCGAAATCATAAAGTAATTCTGAAGGGCAGTCATACTAAAGAGAGGAGATGGAATCGACCTTGCTGTTAATAATAATAAACTGTCAGGTAATATATTTATTTTCCCATTTGCCATAGCTTACAATTAGTATTTTTATTGACAAATCCATAAACACGTGACACTTGTCAAAAAATTAGATGCATTGTGATCAAAAGTTAATCTTTAATTCATAGAGAAATTAATAAAGTTCAATAATTAGTTAATAGATTGCGTATCGCTGCAAAAGTTAATAATCGCCAGCAATTTGATCGCATATGACATAAAACTTTCCATCACTCGCTGGGCAGTTGCTGTGGGAGTCGTTAAGTCCTCAGATTGACATCAAGGCATAACACACTTTCAGCTAATTAAATTTGACCCAATAACCTGACAGCAGGACGACACTCAAGCACTCGTAAGTCGTCGCTTCGGCCGGCTTATTGGGGCAGTATTAGCTGGCCAACAGCCGGAACTGTAACATGTTGCATCGTAAGCTGGCCCTGCTGCTGACCATAAGCTATTACCACATGCTCGTCTACGGCCTGATGCCGACCACACTGCGAACCAGCAGCAGCTCCAAGCTCAGCATCGGCAAGGTGTCCTACGTATACTTGATCTACAGTCTGTGCATCACCTGCTTTCTGCTGCTGCAGTTTCCGTACATGTTTCCGCGCGGCATCTTCAACGGCTACACGAAGAACAACATCGTGCTGCAGTGGAACCTCATTGTGAATGCCGCCCTGCGAGCCCTTGTCGTCGTCTGCTGCTACGGTCATGTCTGGCTGCATCGACAGCCCCTGATTCGCCTTTACCTGGACTTTCTGCTCTACTGGCGCAAGCATTGGCGCATTCTCAGACGGATTGCCGGCGATCAGGCTCTGTCCAACATGCAGCTCCAGCTGGCGAACATTTTGCTGCGTCAGTTCTACGTGAACTATGCCACGTTTTGTTGCTCTGTCGCCATTCAATATCAGCTCGGCAGCAAGGATCTGCTGCCACTGTTCTTGAAGATATTTCAAATGGTGATGTTGACCGCGATTCGTCTCGGCTTATGCACGCTGCTGCTGCTCCTCACTCATCAGTTCGAGAGCGTGCAGTTGGCTCTGCTGGCGATTCGGCGACGACCGGGTTCTCGCTCTTTAGAGGATCTGCGACGTGTGGCGAACATTCACTCCAAGTGGCTGCAGATGGCACAAAGGGCCTTTGGCGTCTATGACTTGTGCATGGCCAGCGTGTTTGTCATCATGTTTGCCGTCAATGTGAACATCCTCTATCATGCAGTGCAGTTTGGAAACGACACAATCAAGTCGGACACCTCCGGCCACCTCATTGGCTACGCTCTCATCGTCTTCAATCTGTGGAATTCAGCCTTGGTGATGAATCAAATCGAGCACACGACCAGCTCCTGCAATGGTGCCGGACAACTGTTGCGGCAGTTCAACGACCTTCGCCGGCTAAGCCCAGAGTCACAGCTTGAGGTGAGTTTAATTATAATTCGAATTTATTTCATTTCATTTAAATCATTTTATTACTCTATTGCAGTTGGAACTGTTCATGAATCGCATACGAAACAATCAACTTGTCTTTCGGCTTTACAGCTGTGTTGTGCTGGACAGAGCTGCCTTCCTGGCCTATATGGGATCTGTGCTGAACAAGGTCATCATTCTAATGCAGTTCGATTTAAAGCGTAACCGGCAGCTAAGCTTAACACACATCGATAAGCATAAAGCATAAAACATATGTACGTATACGTAATATCGAATCGAATCATGGTTGTTATTTGATAAAATGCATTTCATAGTTCTTTATTATTAATTAAAAATATATTGAAGTTTTCTTAAATAACAGAATTGCTATCTTAGTTTGATATCTGACAAGCTTTTAGTTTGGCGGCAAAGCTTAAAATACGTTGAAGCATGTAAGCTCGTAAGTTTTTGAGTTCGCTTTCGGCAAAGCTTTTAAAGCTGCAGCAACTGTTAGTTGCAAGTTACAACTTAATTTATAAATCATTTGAAAAATGACGAGGAAAGTTTACTTGATGATTAAACTTGTTTTCGGCTTTTCAAGATATCTTTTCAATATAGTTTAGATGAACAATATTTTAATATGACACTTATTAAATAATTGCTAAAAATGATATCCCAATAAATGTTGCTGGTCAAGACGCCGACTAAATAATAACAATTCTATATTTGAATATCGATTTAAGGCGGTTGCACGCCCCAATTGGTTGCAGTGCATACGAATGTACTTTATGGTTGCATTTAGCGCATTTTCGACTGCAATTAGCCAGTGTCAATTGTTCATGTGTGCTCAGCGCAAATGGCTCTGTGAAGCATTAGTGGCTTGTTTTATTTTTTACACACACGCACACACACACACATCATCACGCATACTCCGCACATACGCACACACACATTGTTGCACTTCTAAATGCCATTTGCAGCTGTTTCTATTTCCGTTGGCAGGCCACAAAGCAAGGGCATTCTGTCAAGCGCCTCCCCCAAGCACCAGCCTCCCCTCTCCCCCCTCCAACTTCATGCCTGCTCACAGCATCATTTGTAATTTGATGCCATGTGCACACATTGGTTGCTGCAGTTGCAGTTGCAGTGGCAGTTGCAGTTGCGATTGCAGCTACAGCTGTCGTTTGTCGGCAAGGAAATATGCCTCAAAGTATGCAACACAAATGTGACCAGGGCCATTATAATTGCAGGCACACACAAACACAATTTGATACTCAGCCATAGATGGCGCTCGCTGCTGTGCGAGCTGCATGGCAATGCATTGCACTTGACAGGCTGCTTTATTATAATTAAATCATAATCAATTTGGCAAATATTTGAGTTGCCCGAGACCGAGAAATGAAAACTAATCAGGCGTGAATTTGGAATAATATACAATTATACACAAGGATGCAAGCAGGCAAGAATCCATGCCCATGGGGGCTAAATGCAAATAATCAAAAATAGAGGCAGCTGTCTGCCTTGTGCTTATGGCGGCAAAATCAATATTGGGCAAGTTGCAAGCTGCATGTTGCATGAAATGTGCCAATAAATAAAACTCCCTTAACAATTTACTTGAGAAATGGGTTTTAGCGAAGTCGTCGCCAGCAGCAGAAGCAACATTGCCATCGCCATCGCCATCGCCATCGCTACCACTATCCATACACGCCCTAGTTCTCGCCTCCGTCCGCATCCGCAACCGGAGGGCCAAAATCAATTCCCCAGCTATTGCACAGCATGTAATTTCTCAATTTTTGGTAGCACGCTTCTCTGTCCCAAGCAGACGTTCAGTTCAGTTGCCTCTGCTGCACTTGCTACATTGTTTCGGCGGTTTCTCGCAGCTCGCGCAGCAAAAAGCTACTTAATTTCAACTCACGACCAGGAAGGGAAGCAGCGCAATTTGCAGGAAGGCAGCACAATATGCTTAGACCCGACTACTTGCATAAGCTGCAGGCATGACGATACTCTCAGTCCGCGGGTCTTTCTAGAGAGCGCATTAAAGGCGGCAATAAATCAATTAGTTCAGTCTGAAGAAAACGATACAGGAATTTCCCAAATTAGCCAAAATATTGTACATATTTTCAGGCAGCTAGAAACTACAATGAATTATTCTAAATCGTATGAAAATTTGTTTGAAACTGCATTTTGTTGGCCTATATTAACATCACTTTAGAAGACATTTGAGTTAAATCCATCAATAGACATTTAGAAGTGTACTTTTATAGAACTTATCAAGTATCTCTTTCGCTTTAAATCCTTTTGAAATTGCTTCCCAATTTTCTACGATCCCTAAAAGGATGTTTTATGTACATAAAATTGTTTATTTGAGAGCATTTCCTTTCTAGAACAAATCAAAAGTCTAACAGCTTTAAGGTCCATCGACCTGAAGGTTTAACATCTTGACCTTCTCATCGATCCAGTTGCGCAGGAAAGGAACGTTGGCATAGACAGCGGGCACATCTTCCTTGGCACAATCGATGCCCCAGGACACAATGCCCACCATACGATACCGATTCATTTCTCCCGGCATGGTGCAGAAGAGTGGAGATCCGCCATCGCCCTCGCAAGTGTCCTGACCCTGAATTCCACCGGCGCACAGAAAACTGGGCCGCAGACGAAAGCGCGGGCCCAGCCTTGTGACTCTCAGCATTGCCTGACACTCGGCTCGACTCACCAGCGGCAGATCGATGCGCTTCAGCAGATGTTCGTTCCTGCTGCTGCCCGGCAGACGGCGTCCCCAGCCCGTGGCATAGCATTGGGCATCGCGCAGCTCGGAGAGCAGTGCGGGCGTCTCGTTGGGGGGCAGGCAAAGTGGTTGAATATGCGGCTGAATTGTCACTGGTTCGCTCAGCACCAGCAGGGCGATGTCATTGAAGTAGGCGTGGGGATCGAAGTCCTCGTGGCGAATGATCTGCTTGATGCGACGCGCCTGATGCTCATGCGGCTCATCGAGACTGTTGAGATCCCATTCGCCGAGACGGACAACCATCGTGTGAACCGTCTGATTCTGCACATTGTGAGCGCTCGTCAGCACCAGCTGTGGATGAATCAGAGTGCCGCCACAGAGGTATTGATTGCGTCCACTGAAGACTGCCACCATCCAGGGGAACTCGGCGAACAGGGAGACGTCCTTGGCATACTCGTAGTTGTCCTGATCGGGTATCAGACCCTTGGGATTGCTCCAGCCACAGCCCTGATACTTGAAGCTGGCCAGCTTGGACAGATACGAACTCTCATTGGCAAAGACCTGCAAATACCACAATATCAATCAAAGCAACTCTTAGAGGAGGAGGAGTTACCTTCTGATCTATGGCACAGCAGCGGTGCAGAGCGCCGACACAGGGAGTGTCGCCTATGCGAGGATTCAGTATGAAGCGTCCGTCGTCGATGATGTGATTCTCACGGCACAGTTTCCGCGGCACACACTCCATGTTGAAGCCACAGCTCTCATAACCGCTGTTCTCCTCCGTCGTCGTCATTGTCGCTGCCTTGGTCTTCATGGTGGTCACAGTTCCACCTGATAAACTTCGCTGCAGGCCGCCTGCGCCCTTGGCCAGCGTGGCGTTCCAGCTCTCCAGCTGCTCGCGGTCGCAGCACACCAATCCCTGGCCACAAATGCGTGCAATGCGCGGTCCAATTGCACCCCGGCCCGAGTCGTCGGACTCGTTGCACAGCTCGTCTGTGACGCACATTTCCGCAGTGCCACACATTGAATCGGCAGCTGCATTCATCTGCTGGCCATTCGCCAACCGTTGATGGGCTATCGCAATGAATGCGAGCAGCAGCAGTCTTATCATCTGAAATGGGAGTATGCATCACTAGTGACTGATAAGAATTACTCGCAGATATATGTAGTTGTTGTACAGGCATCAGTCGAAAGGTTATCAGTTGCATCTCTTTTACCTTCGAATCAATTTTACAACTCGTAAATAAACTATTATAAACTCTATTTCAAAAATCTCTTCCTAAAGCATCTTTGCTATAAAACAATATCAAATTTAATTAATATTCACTTCAACTGTTATTTTCCGAACTGCAATCTATGTATTTCTAATTGACACTTCAAAAAATTAAAAAAATTATAATCTTCTTCAATAGTAAATTCACTTTTCAAAACTTTATTATTATACATTTTTCCTATTTTATTTCTGAATTTGGTATTTCGCATTTGTTTGCTAAAAAGCTGAAACAAATATTCGAAACAAATCTTCTGCTTTTACTCTTGTTTCTATTATTATTTATATTTATGTTAATATATATTATTTTGGTACAACGAATGTTCGAATTGGAAAAATTACAAAGAAAATTATACAATGTAAAAATAGTGTCAATAACTTTCTCAACTTATGTTATATGATAACTTTTTAATAATGCACATTATTATGCAAAATATTTTCAATCTTTGCTTTCCAAATAGGGTAAAAATTCTTTACAAAGATCTTATCAACATAAATACCATAGATATTTCTTTAACGTGAATTGTTAATATCGAACACTTTTAGCTTAGTATTCTCTAAGCTGCAACTGCATCTTCTCGAACTACAGTCTCTCTTAATTGAATTTCCCCAACAACATCTCCATAAGTTAATTTTTTTTAACAGCCGCTGATAATTAAAGTTGTGCAAATTATTTTGCTAATCAGGTAAATAACAGTTACAGCACATTTCATATAATTAATTGCAATATTTTCCTTTTAGATTGCTCACGTTTTTAAGAAAGTGTTTTTTATTATTTTCTTTAGTATATATATTAAACATATAGATACTCGTTTCCATAAGCCACTTGGGCGCGTTACGAGCGCTCACTTTGGTTTGATTCAACGATGATTCGCGCACAACATGAACTGAGTTGTTTGATATTGGTTTGATGCGTCTTATAGGTAGAACCGGCTTGGAACTATTCTATTCTGAGAGCACACGAGAGAGAAAGAGAGTAAGGAAGCCAATAAAGCAAAGTGAGTTAGCTGTCTCTCAATATTTAATTTCAATGAGCTGGGCTTTAACATTGCGCCGCTAATCTGATGGAATATAAACAAAGAGTTTCGGATCGGGAAACTCAGTTGAGTTCGCAAGCTGACTTTGAGCAAAGCTCAACACAATTTGTGAATTGCGGTGCTAATAAGTTAATAAAAAGTAAGTGGCATTGATAAGATACTCAAATATTGAGGTGTATACAATTAAATATGCATTGTTTGCATATTACGCATACGTAACGTGTAATCAGAGCGCTTTACTCGAACTTGTGACTAATCTCTCTCTATCTCTCTCTGTCTCTTTGTCTCACGTAGGCAGTGCGCAATATAACTATGTTGAATCAATTCCAGTTAATTGTGCTGCTGATTCTCCCCTTTGGCAGCATTGCTCTTCGCGCTTGCACTGAGACTGAGCTTTGCATCACCGAGCAGCGCTGTGATGAAACCGACGATTCTGGACGCGGTCTGCTGGGACCTCGCACCTTGGATCGCAGCTGTGGCTTCGGTCTCGTCTGCTGCGAAAAGGCGCAGCTGGAGAGCTATGAAGCAACCCTTGCTCAAAAGCTAAGCACCGAGCACAAAGCAACTGCAATGGCCCAAACCTCATCGCCACCTTTGAATCTTGACTTTAAACTCGACTACGATACGTGCGACACAGACAAACTGTGTGTCCCGAGGCATCTGTGTCGATCTGGCATGGTCAACGAGGATGGTCGCTTCATAATCACAGCCCGCATCGATGACACCAGCAACTTTGGCTGCTCCATATTCGAGAGTTGTTGCCCGCCCAGCGATCAGGTGAGATCATCTTACCAATAATACTTGACATTCTATTTAATAGCATAGTTAAGTTAAGTTCACATTCGCAGCTTTGAGAGCGACCTATCGAATTGGTTATTTCCCAGTATTCAGCTTGTGCTGAACAATCAATACTATATTATTTTTAATTAACAATAACTCGCAAACATCAATTTCACATGCGCTTAAAAGAAATTCCCAATTGCAATTTTATTGATATTGCAATTGAGAATATATACATACATATATATAATATATCACAGATAATCGAATTAACTTTTCCACAAAAAGCTTTAATATTATATTATTAAAGCTTAAGAAGGAACCAAAAATAATGATTATTCTATTGATTTTAATATTTTCCGTTAAAAATAAAACTTGAGCATAAGTAAATAAACAAATATTGGCTGCGTTTTGATTGAGTTTATGATATTATTAAATATTCCGTTTATTTGTTTTAAAACATTTATTTAGATATGAGTTTTATTTTATTTGAAATTATAATCATAAATAATTAAAACTATTAATGTTGATATTAACAAAATAATCATTATCGTTGAAAAATCAACAAATAATCACTAACATGTAATTTGTAAGAAATAACTTGTAATGATTGCATTCCAAATCATCGTATAAAGACAGAAACTCTGGTAGAGGCGCACTAATTTGTAATTTGTTGAGGCTTTTAAAAGTATTTAAATAAGTATTGGCAGAAATGAATAGTCTCAGGACTCTTAGATGATTGTCAATAATAATATTAGTTATAATATCCCAGATAATAATTTTCCCTTCACTCTAAAAGAAGTATTTTGTTGAATTTTCAATTAATTTATATTTCAATTTGGTTTTTCGCTTGCAAAATAATACATTTCATTGCTTGCCAAATTATTTCCCTTCTGACATACCAAATAATTTCGCTGATTGTTAACCCTTGTGTATTCCAGATAGACGAGAGCGAGAGTCCAATGCTGCGTCATCTGCAGCAGTTCAAGTACAAGGGCTGCGGCTACAGCAATCCGAAGGGCCTCTACTACGACATGGTGGGCTACAACAACCACGAGGCACACTACGCCGAGTATCCCTGGATGGTGGCCGTGACGGACATGCAGGCGAAGTACGTCTGTGGCGGGACCTTGATACATCCCCAGCTGGTGCTGACGAGTGCCCACAATGTGGGCAACCACAGCTCGGACTCGTTGCTGGCCCGGGCGGGGGAATACGACTTGAGCAGCCAGCGAGAGCCGCATGCATATCAGACGCGGCGCCTGCGTCATTTGTGGCGCCACGAGCTCTTCAACAAACTGAACTTCCACAATGACATGGCGCTGCTGGTGCTGGAGCAACCTTTTCGCCTGGCGCCGCACATTCAGCCGCTCTGCTTGCCGCCAGTGGAGAATCCCATGGTGCAGGATGCGTTACGGGAAGCGCAATGCTTTGCCATCGGCTGGGGCAATGGCAGCAACCAAACCAAGCCCTTGGATCGCATTCTAAAGCGCATTGATCTGCCCATCCTCGAGCATGAGCACTGTCAGCGATTGCTGCGTCGCACAATTCTCGGCAGACGCTTCAAGCTGCATTCGAGCTTCTTGTGCGCAGGCGGCGTACAGGGCAAGGACACGTGCCAGGGCGACGGCGGATCGCCGTTGTTCTGCAGCCAGGCTGGGCAGCCGGATCGCTTCCAGCTCGCCGGCATCGTCTCCTGGGGCATTGAATGCGCCGAAAAGGACATCCCAGCTGCCTACACTAATGTGCCATATCTCCGTAACTGGATCGATGAGATGATTACAAGGTCAGGTGTCAAACTGGACGAAGTCTAGGCAAGCAACGTCAGAATACTTATTGTCTATTCCATTCTCAATATACTCGACTTGAAAAGTATTCGCATTTTCAATCACTGCTCAAATAATTCTCAACTCTTTATCGAGCATTGGGGATTATTTTCACGAAATATCTTTTCTAAACATTTTTAGTCACAGTTGTTGTTAGTCAAAAGTTCAAATGAAATCTTCATGTCTATTTAAATTTTCAGGAAACGAACACTTTAGGACAACTTCCTCAAATATTTATATTAATGATAGTCCAAGCGTCGCATACAAGTATAAAGAGCATTGGTCCACAATTATACTTGCTGAAGCAATGGATTTTCATGGCTTATTCCTCATAAACTACGTGGCTAGAAAACTTGTTCCTTTTGTGGGCTACACAATACTATACAAAAAAAATTTGAAGCGACGTGGCACAAGCCTAAATATTTGGGTCACCTGGATGTGCAGCCAAAAGTTGCAAATGTTCAAATTGAATTTTAAATTGTCACCCGGTATTTTTTTATGACAATTTTATTTGATTTTGTTTCCTATTTTCGCTTTGAAAAATGCCAAATATGCGACTATTTCTAGATATTCGTATTTCGCAAAATTTATGTTTGGCCAAGTCTGATTTATGGAAGTTTGGTTTACGATTTTGATTTGTGGAGCCATAAAATATGCCGGCCACCAAACTGCATGCCTGCCTTCCTGCCTTCCTGACTGCCTGTCTGGCAATGGTTATTGAATTGCGACAATTGAGTTGCAGCTAACGGTGCGTATGAGCAATCACTCAACTGAGCAAGTCAGCAACTACCAATTCGAGTGTGTTCTCATATCGGTCTTTGTGCTTCCCCTACTGTGAGCACACAGCTGTCAAAAATTGGGCCGCAACTTTTCGAAAAATCACAAAGAACCTAAAGGGACAAAAGAATGCTTCGAAATTGATTCAAATTGGGTATGAAGGGAACTGCTTTATTTCAGACCAAATTCACTTTGTCCATCTCTGCAGTGACAAAAACCAGATGATGTCGTCAATCGGAAGAAGCACTAAAAATGCGAAACACTAATTAAGTTCTTGCATCGCAAATGAATGCTCTGTACACAACAATCCAAGTACGAGTCAAAAGCCCAGTATTTGCCTAGTGAGCGAGCCGAGTTGATTGTTTCGACTGGTTTTTATGGCAACCTGACCCCAATTAGTAGTGTCACTTCCTCTCCAATTTTAACTCCAGAGAATGAACAGATATAAAAAGAGTCGCTCGTGAGTAAATAACTCATTTGGCCTGAGCTAAAATAGCGTTCATACAGAAAACCCTTGCCGAGCAGCTTACAAAAAATATTGCTCGGCTTAGAGAAGGCCAAAGAAATGGCAAGGAAATGACAGAACTTTCACCTGTGACGCCATAAATTTTCATAGCATCCATCGAGATGCGTCGAGACGCAGTCAATTGAGCTTAAATGTTCGACATTCACGACGATTCATTGATATCCGAACTGCAGGTGGTGGCACGGTGTGTTGCATGCAACCAGCCATCGATTAGCCATTTGCCTTTCATCCGCTTTACTCCATTTGCAAGTACTATCGCTTTTAAAATGCGAATGTTTCATCTTGCAATCCTCAAAAGGTAGCAATTTAATGGCTCCAGATCACGGCTCTTGTGGAACAATTTACAGTGAAAAAATTCCACATAAACTTGTTATTCACATAGTTATATGAATACCCGTATTTTGCTGTAGTTGTTATTTAACTGCAACGCTTTGATTTCCATTACAGCCTTTTGGCTTGCAATAAACTGTTCAAATGGGCTAAGAAAATATTAAGCTACTTCTAAATTCATAAATCTAGCAAAACTATTTTATGCACAAGTAAATAATATGCATTTAGTATTTATTGCACTAAAACTTACTAATAAGAATGTCAAAGGATCAAGAAAAGCAGAAGAAGTTGCTAGCTAACAGCAACGTTGATCGAATGTCAGTAGACTAGAACGTTTAACGGAAGAAGATGCACTTATTATATAGTAAGTACGTTAAAGTAAAGCAGAAGCAGTTATTAGCAGTAAAGCAGAAGAAGTTGTTAGTTATCGCTGAGAGTAAAGCAGAAGAAGCTGTTCTAACATAAGGAGACGCAAATGTTAAGCAGAAGAGGATGCTACTTATGAGAAGTACGAATGGCACATTGAAAGAGAAGAAAAAACTTGTACGAGAGTGTGAGCGAGAATCGAGTCGATTGTCGAAGTAAGCGTTCGCTGATCACACACATAAGAGTAGATGTTTGGCTGTGTGCATGCGTGGGAATGTTTCGTAGTAGCCGCTACTGTTGTTGTTGCTGCTACCAAATAGAGCTATGTACAATAACAAGACAGTAAGAGAGAGAAGAGCGAGAGAGCGCCATCACACGTACACTGAATCACATATTTTTGGGTGTATTGGTGAACATTTTTCTGCCTGCATGCGAATTTAATGCGGAAATTCATTCGAAATGTTAACTAAATGTTTAGGAAATGTAATAAATAGAATCCAAAACTTAAAAAAAAAAACTATTAATGAAAATAAAAAGTATATTTTTCAAAATTAATAAAAAAAATGTAATGTTTTGGAATATTTATATCATCATATTTATGTTTATTAAATTATTTATCAATTTGTATTATGAGCGCTCATTTGGGCTATAAAGAAATATATTACAAAACAAAAAGAAAATCTTATAAGTTTTAAATTTCACCAATTATTTACTATTAAATTAAATGTACAATCTAAATAATTTTGTATATATTGCTTATCAGCATGAACATGCGCGAACAAATTTCAATTCAGTACAATTTAGTTGAAAAGTAGAATATAAAAATAGCTTTAATTTATTTTAAAAGTTTAATTTCACATTTTGAGAATGAAATTGCGGTGCTTGAAGTTTTACTGCATTTTATGCAATTAATATTGACCGTTGAAATGTGTGTTTTTATGACTAAAACTGTATTATACTCGAATGACAGGTATATAGATTTACTACGGACAAGGGGTTGCAGGACTTTTGGTGGCATTGAAATAACAATTACTATATGGCTAGATGACGTTTAAATCTCACGACGGCCAAGAACGCTGCGAACATCGTTGGTGAAGCGCAGGGCGTCCAAAAAGGGCAGCAGATTGAGCAGCTCCTCATCGTCAGGATCGTAAATGTAGCTCTTGATGGGTAAAGCATTTTGTGGGAAGTCGCGATAGGCGCCCGGCGAGTTATCGATGATGAAGACTTTCGACAAATCCCGATTGACAACATTAAGATTCTTGCTAATTAAATTGGTCGATGAGATACAATGCTGTCTATAATAGCGACGCTGTAGAATGCCACGACCTGCATCCAATTTGTCTATGACAAGGGAAGCATAGGCTTCCAGGCTGGCCGTGTAGATGACCAGGTCATACCATTTGGCCACAAAGTCGAGAAAATAATCGACATGCGGACGCTTGTACACCTGGAACATAACTGGATGTAGATCGGCAAGAATCTGAATGTTCATCTCATAGTCGGGCTTAGCTGTTGGGGGCACAAAATTACAGCCCACGACAACCTGTGTCTCAGGATCCACATAGCATGAATGCACAAGTGTTTCATCCAGATCAAGGATCAACGTCTTTCTCTCCACGCGCAACAATTGCTGTTCCGACTCTTTGGAGAGAGCTGTTTCCCTATAGAGGGTGACTTCCGAGTGGAACAGGTTTCGAAACTTCGACGCCACAAAGGCGAAAAATTGCTGTAGATATTCGCCCAGATCGTCGATTACTCGGAATACACAAGCCACACAATTGGTCCTGAGCACAACTAAATTATTTCGCCAGCTCGTCCTGGAGCCGAAGCTGGAGATGAAGCTGGAGTTGGAGCTGGAGCTGGATATAATGTAACACGTGGTGTTAATTTGTCTGCTGGGCACTTGCACTTCGATTGGCGGCACCTTGGACACGTTGGGCAGATCAATTGATGGCAACGATATGCTGGAAGATTCCGACATCTGCATGACCATGTTTTTTTGCAGATCAGTTCGCAAAATAAAATCAAATTGGATTTAGTTGGTTTCAATCTTGCATTACGTTTGAATATGCTTCTATAATTTTTTAGCCAACAGCCAATTTGTCAGTATGCAATTTAAAAAGTGTCGAAAGTTACATTTAAATGCTTTTTACAATTGAAATAGTATGTATTGAAAATATCAAAAAAAAAAAAGTTTGAAAACACAAATTTTTTCAATCTATTTTCTATTTACATTGTGACACTGGATTGCCAGAGCGCTCGATAGAGTATCATTTCAAAACATTTGATTTGGTTGTGGTCGAATGAAAGATACATAAGTTAAAAGGGCACAAATCAGATGATTGGTTTTCAAAGCATTTATTTAGTTACAATTTACAGCGAAAAATGCTCGTTACACTTTATAAGATTATCGAATGTACGATATTGCTTGTGAAATGTAAACGGTTGAAGATTAAACTCAATGAAATCACTTCATATCACGAATTGTAGGCTAATAAGAGGTAGTAGAGCCTGTGGAGATTAAGCCAAGTCATCTGAAGTCAAGTGGAGTCTGCACTAATTGCAGCCAAGCCACAGACAGTGCTCGGTGCTCCCAATGCACCAGGCAGGAGCAGGCAGCAGATTCATTAGCCAACTGAATCAGATACACAAAAACAGACACAATGACTGGAGGGAGTGGGAAAATAAGGGATGGCCGGGAAGCTGCTCAGTCTGGCAAATGATATGCAAATCGAAGGAGACGAGGGGCGGACAGAGGGGCAATGCAACAACAATCCCCGCGCTGCGCTCACATTAATTAAGGCCTGCATAATTTATGTATATGTAGTTGTTGCCTGTAAATGTAGCTGTTGCTTTTGGTTCTGCTTTTACTGCCTTGTGGCAACTAGTGGCACTTGCTTCCGGTGGCCACCATGGCGTATACGCAAAGTGCTATCTGCTAATTGAGTTATAATACTAAGCGCCTATTTATTGGCCAGTCAGCGAAGCGAACAATCCCAACACAATGCAGGCCCATTGTTGCGTTTCTTGCTTGTATTCGCATACAATTCTTATTATCACTTGGCGGAAATATTTTGTTGCCGCCTGACAAACTCAAACATAAAACACTAACAATTTAGTTGCACAACTTTTGCAACCGCAACCCAAAGTGGAAGACAGTGAAAGCAATGTTGAAGTGATTTTTTTTAGGCTATATGAAGCACAAGAATGCTTTACTAAGAATAAGAAATATATTTATGTTGAAATGTTTTTAATTTAATTTAAGATTTATATATTTGGATATTTTTTAGTCAGACATATTTGAATGGATATTTAATTTTATTATTTGTACAGACTAAATTGACAAAGTTGAACGATCAGATGTCGTAATTTATCAAAGTTATTTCTCAGTTTCGTATTCGTATTTATCAACCACTATAAAATAGATAGTTTGTCGTCAAGCAATCAAAATTTGGTAATTTCAACAACAATAATTCAAATAAGTAAATGACATTAGTTCAAGAATAATTGCAGTCGTTAAACAGTCGGAATTTATTTGATTACTAGCATTTCAATTTATTCACTTCCAAACAAAAACCCCCTTTTGATAAGGCAACACGAGTCACAATGTCTATTGTATAAACATCATAAATTCATTGATAATTGATTAATAAATGATAATGAAAGCAAAACAAACAAGTAAACATTTAATTCTGATTCGGAGATAAATTTTGGCAGCCCAATACATTGGATCAGCTGTTGTCGATAGTTAATTCCGAGGTCATGATGCAACTCACAGTTGTCTTATTAAATATTTAATGGCATTCACACATTAAGTAGAGAACTCAGCAACAATTTCAAGCAAGCGAAGAGGATATGCAAAATGAGAAGGAAAATGGAGAAAAAAAGGGAAAATATAAAACAATTTGGTAACAAGTAAAATGCATCAAAACTCATGGAAGGCATTCCGCTTGCCTTTTTATTATGCTTGGCAATAGGAAGCTGAGCTGCAGATGCAGCTGCAGCTGGAGATGCAGATGCAGATTGAAATGGAGACTCGGAAGAGACAGAGAAAAAACCAAAACTGTTGCAAAAACATGTCACATTAAGTGCAGAGAGACGAGGGGACAGACAGACAGACTGGCAGACAGTCAGACGGACAACAGGAAGTCTATGGGACTTGAGTGCTTTTACTGCAGCCGGAATTCTGCGGGCATTCACTTTGAAGTTGAAGCTTGCATTTGGCTTCCATCTCTCCATTTCTCCTCTACTCCATTGTGCAATTCTCAATTTTTTCCGTTGTTCCCCATCCTATTTGTGGGAGCTCTGGTACACTTGTTTATGTTTATGCAATTGCACTTAAATGTAATGGTTATGTTTCAGTTGGCTTCGCATTTCGTGCTAGTTAAATGCCAAGCTCAACACAATTTGCATTCTTCGATTTCAGCAGTGCATTCAAATTGCAGACAGGTTTCGGCTTGGAAATATTTTCCATTTTCTTCGAATTGCGCAAGTGCTATCATATTTTATTGCTGTTAAGCACATATATCTGGTAAGGATTTAGTAAATTCCTGGCATTAAACTATGCACTTAAGTTCACATATTTTAAATGTAATTAGCAAAAACAAAATTTATTGACTATAGCATAACGTTGTTCCAAAATAAAGTCTCAAACCTAAGAGGTTGAAATCTCTCCATTGATTACAAATTCCAATTTCAATATTAAGGATACAATTTAATATGGTGCAACAAATAAAACCATAAGCCATATTTTCCTTTCTTAGTTCATTTATTTATTTAGGGAAAATCATATTACGTCTTTTGTTGTAATTCATAAATATAAAAAAATGAAGCCTTAGCCGTTGAAATCTCCGCTTTGATTAGCTAGTTTGATTAACAACTCATGATTATATTCACTCTCTTAAATAATTTATTTAAACAGTAACAACATCAGCATCTTCAAGTTGAATTTTTTAAATATTTTAATATAGTGAATAAAACATAATAATATCAAGAGATTATTTATTCACAATTTTAAATATACTGATTGTTGTGTTTGGAAAATAAAAATCCTGTCTTCCATCTCACAATGATTACACAATCATATCTCATTGTTCAATATTGATTGTTTTGCATCTCCTTTGACCCAATTACAAGCACTTGGCTCGCAATCAGTCTGAGCATAAAGCTGTAGCAAATCCCGAACCACTTTAACCCTAATTAACGACAAGCTTTTGCTGTCACTTTAAGCTTTCCCTCCATTATCCTCAATGCTTTTTACATTGCAAATGGAAGCGGACACCCGTTGTGGCTCTGAAGTTTCGCTGCTTGGCAATGCAGCTGGATGAGTCTAGTGCCCGGACTCCGGAGTGTCTGTCGGAGTGCTTCATCAAGGATCTTTCTCCCCGCTGCCGCTTGACGTGCTTGTCAGGTCAACGCTTAAGCTGCACATTTCACTTGAGGTCTGTGCTGGGCTGCCGTTTTAATTATGATACTTCATTAATATAATTAGTCTCGGCATTTACAAACGTGGCAAGAAGATATTGTTCCGCTAAAAGGAAGCTAAAGAGTGACTATCATGCAAAGGAAAACATTGCTTTGACGTCAAAGTGTATTTATTTTTAATTTAGACGAGTATAAACGAGTTCTTTAAACTCTACTTTAAAAAGTGCGATTTGAAAGCACTTCTAAAGCGAGACTTTGTCACAAAGTTTTGTATTATTCTCAGTGCCAACTGAATGCCCCCAAATGAGAGAAATATCCGATGATTGCTTTGAACTTAACTATGTCATGTGTATTGTAATTTCAAGAATATTTATTATGCAGCTGTTCTGTTATTGTAATTCATACAAACAGTGTTGGCTTAAGCCCTCCAGTTGGACCAGTTGCGGATCTCGTTCCACAAGGTGGTGCCGGGGCACTCGGTGGCGCTGACCTGACGATGTCCGTACAGAATGTAGCCGGAAACGATTTGGCCACGGGAAACGGCATCGGCCAAGATACCCTTGGCGGCGCTGATCATGGCAGAGGTGGCGGTGTTGTAGTTGTAGTTGCCCAGGAAGGAGATGCCCAGGGACTTGGAGTTCCAGTTGGTGGCATGAGCACCGACCACGTTCCAGCCACGACCCTCGTAGACGGCGCCATCGCCTCCAATGAGGAAGTTGTAGCCAATATCGGGCCAGCCCAGGCTGTCCATGTGGTAGCTCTGGATGTTGCGCAGCTCCTGGGCGCAGGCAGCCCTGGTGCTGCAGTAGTTGCCAGCGGTGTGGTGGACCACAGCGTAGCTCAGGGAGTTGCCCAGAGTAACCTTGCTCTTGGGAGCACGGCCTCCCCACGCCGACTTGGAGACCACGGCGACGCCGAAGACGGCCTGGGCGCAGCAGAGCACTGCCAGCAGGATGAGAGCTTTGTTAGCCATGTTTATAGATCGTTCTATGTCAATTGCCAGCGGCTCTGGTGCTTAAATACCATCCTGCGATGGCAATGCTTTCGTGTGATTGGTCCGATACCGGACCGAAGCTATCTAGCGATGCACCTGATTCTTTCATCACTATCTACGACTTTCAAATGATTACCAAATGCGAATTTATGACAACTAAATTCAAGTTCCTTTTATCAATGGCAAGACGAGCTCTCCGTTGGGGGCGATACGCTGAGCTCTATTTACTACACTCCATACAACTTATTTGTCCTACCACACCGAGTGGCTGAATCAATAATCTTTGCTATTGCTTAAGATTTTATTATTAGATTTCCCCCTATGAGCTGTTTACATTTTATAGTTAGACATTGTTTTTATTTGATATAGTTAGATATAATTATTATTTGCAATTAATAATTTGCAAGTAGTAATCAAATATTTCTATTGATCGTTAAAAGACATTTTCTTCAAAAGTGTGGAAAAGCAATTAAAACGGTTGCCTACTTTCAGGCGGCACAATAAATTTAAAATTTTAAAAAGAAAATGTAAAAGTGAATTATAATGAATATTAAATAAAATGTATATTGATTTGTGATATAAAGAATTTGTTCGTCTTGTATATATTTTATAACAGCGCTATATTTTGTTATTTTTTTTGTTATTATTTTTTCTTGTTTGTTTAAAATGCATTAATATCCTAAACCCATAAGGAATTAGGTTTTTTTTTTGTTATTTCCTTTTTTATATATAATGAAGTAAGCAAACAATATACATTTTTTTTGTAATTTGTAAAACAAAAAAAAGTCGATTGGTCGATTGAAAATTTAATTAAATAGAATAAAAACAAATTGGACTTACTTGTTACAATTTTTTTTTTAAGTTGGAAGAAATCTTGCTGTACAAGAAAAACAACGTAAACAGTTTGTATGATTAACGCGAGCGTCTAGCAAAGAAGTTAAGTGTAACAGCCCAACAAGGTGGAAATAATTGTTAACAAAAGTAAAATATATATTTGTACCGTATTGACCATGGAACCATGTAACTGAATGTTTATTGTGGGCATTGACATTGGAGAAACAAGGAATGCCCATGCTGATCATGCCTGGAAAGGAATTGAGTGTTTATGCGACTGATCCAATTGAATGTTCGATAACTCACTGAGGAGGGGCGTAGTAACTCTACATGGCGAGATCAACGTTAAAGATGACATCGCCAGCTCCGGCAAATGATCGAATGCAGGCGGCTACATAATTATCGGTCCTTTGAATGGCAACGGCCAATGGAATGGTGAAGCACAACGTCCATTTTTCATACGCATATGTTGACCTGTTTGTAGATGCCTTAAAAAAATTAATCTCAAATAATTCGAATAAAGGTTCGTCGCAACAAATTTTGATCCAAGAACGTGACAACAACGAAAATTAAATACAACGAGGCAAGCACTAAATAGCAGCATGTATTTCAATGAAGACATTTAAGAACTGAGATACTCACGCACTGCCTCAGAATTGGTTGTTAGCGTATCTCTATATACAATGAAGGCGATTAGCTTGGCCGTGACCAGCAGAAAAAGCATATACCTAATGATGCAATATCCATTTATGCGAAATTATCGGAGGAAACATACAATGTTGCCACTGAGAAGCATCACAGTCAAGGCGTTTCTCATGGTTACGGCGAAGATCGGAGCATTTCTACGAATGGGCATCATAACAATCAATTCCGATATGGTGTTGCCTAGTGTTTCACCTGAAAGGTGCTCGCTCAGGTGCCACTTCATCAAGAGTATATTGAGCACTGGCTAACCGCAAAGCATACTGGAGAAATTAATCACTTACTACTTGTTATGCATGCTAAATATATCAAAGTTACACTACATGATTTCAAAGTAGTTGAAAAAGTTTATGATGTAATTGTAATTCTTGATCGCCTTCGATGGGTCGCAACGAGGCCGAAAGTCGACCTCCATCAAACTAAAGCAGCTCATCTTCAAACGCGACATTAGCACACCGTTAAGGGAATCTTTAACTCGAAGCACAACTCACCGATTTGTAAGATTTCGTCAGTGAAACCGACTTAATTATATTGCAAATTGCCGAGTGGTCTGTGCAAGAAAAGTGTATTTTTCGCAAAAACGCGTGTGAAATGTTTTCAATGTTCCTTGAAGTTTGTGAGGATAGCACACTTTCATTTAGATATCTCATCTGGGTATCATCTGAAGCATATTCGAGGAAGTTCCCATCAACAGACTAGCTGTAAGCCGATATGGCAAATAAGTGTATAATTTATACAATCGTCTTTCCACACTCAATTCTTCCAATCAGCAAAATGACGATTACGATTACGAATGTCCGTATCTGGACATGAATGAATGGCCAGCCATAGTGTCGACGTCAACCCGCATAAATCATAGTTTTGACTTTTGGTAAAGTCTTGTGTGCTTCCCCCAATGCAAGAGCTATTACCATAAATCACCATTATTGTAAATAATCAAGAGCAGCTTCCATAACGTGACTGGCACATTCTGAAGAGTTCGATAAGCCGCCAACTCGAGGGTTTTCTATATAAAAGCGCCACTCAGTTAACGAATTCAAATCAATGCGAACAGCTTAACCATGGTGTCCACAGCAACAGTTGCTCTCGTCCTGACCGTGCTGGTCTTCAGCCAGTATGCTGCCCAAGGCGTCTACGTCGTGTCGAAGGCCGAGTGGGGCGGTCGTGCTCCCAACTACCGCGTTGCCCTGGGCAACTACCTCAACTATGCCATCATTCACCACACCGCCGGCAACTACTGCGAGACGCGTGCTGCCTGCGCACAGCAGCTGCGCAACATCCAGAGCTACCACATGGACAGCCTGGGCTGGCCCGATATTGGCTACAACTTCCTCATTGGAGGTGATGGCGCTGTCTACGAGGGTCGTGGCTGGAACTCGATGGGCGCCCATGCTGCCGAATGGAACCCCATCAGCATTGGCATCTCCTACCTGGGCAACTTCAACTGGGACACTTTGGAGCCCAACATGATCGCCGCCGCCAAGAACCTGCTCCAGGATGCCGTCAACCGTGGCCAGCTCAGCTCCGGCTATGTCCTCTATGGCCATCGTCAGGTCAGCGCCACCGAGTGCCCTGGCACCCACATCTGGAACGAGATCCGTGGCTGGGCTCACTGGAGGGCTTAAGTTCTGCGTTGATATTGCAATCTTAATAAATGTTTAAAGGAATGCCTAAGTTAGTTTTAATTTATTGATTAGCATATTAAATGGTTAATCAGTGTTTATTTGGTATTTTATCTGTTAGACCGAGTAATTGATTTCCAAGCTGAGGGCGAATAGAATACAATTTGATAGAGTCGCCAAAAGTGGGCATTCTGTTATCAAGTGGCATCGTTATCTCTAGTTCGATGAACCGCGTATCTGTAAACACTTTAACGAGAGCTTTTGGATGGGAGATAAACGATCGTGGAAGCGGCCTTGGTCAACAACAGGGTGAATCTCACATTGATTTTTAGCTGTGCACCGATCGTCAATCAAAGGGGTCTATCAATCGGTTGGTAAGTCAAATGATCTTAAAATTCAAAAACATTTCAACTTTGTTGCAATCCCTTAATAAATCTACAAATAAAAAGCAAATAAATAAAGATTTAACTTTGATTTTCCCCCATAAGTATGCAACACTTTTGCTCAAGCCAGCAATTATTCAAAGTGCCCTCGTTACACTGCCAAAAACAAGTGGGTAAACAAAAATGCTTCGCACTGGAAAAAGCTCTGCAAGAACAACACCTGTTTCGCTTGAAGACTCTTCAGTTAGTCGCAGCAAATTAATTAGTGGCCACTCTCGCTGATTAAAAACTCATTTGACCAATGCTGGGAGAGGCCCATCGCGTCATTGGGAGGAGTATCAGAAACTGCTTCAGATTGTCTACCTATCAGATCAAAAGCCCCCCCAATAAAATATATATTATTTATACGCAGCAAGTGTCGTGTGCCTCGTGCTTCAGTCTCAACTGAGATAAGACAGACTGTGGTGCCTATATAAAGACGAGCCCCGTTGCCGGACAATCACAAGTCTTGAAATCGATCTATAAACATGGCAAACAAAGCATTCATCCTGCTGGCCGTCGTCCTGTGCGCCCAGGCCGTCTTCGGTGTCACCATCATCAGCAAGTCGCAGTGGGGAGCTCGTTCACCCAACGGCAAGTCCACTCTGGCCAACTCCCTGAGCTACGCTGTGATCCATCACACCGCCGGCAACTACTGCAGCACCAGGAGCGCCTGCGAGACTCAGTTGCGCAACATCCAGAGCTACCACATGGACAGCTTGGGCTGGGCCGATATTGGCTACAACTTCCTCATCGGCGGTGATGGCAATGTCTACGAGGGTCGCGGCTGGAACGTCATGGGTGCCCATGCCACCAACTGGAACTCCAAGTCCCTGGGCATCTCTTTCCTGGGTAACTACAACAGCGACAAGATCACCTCTGCTCAGATCACCGCCGCCAAGGGTCTCCTGGCCGATGCCGTCTCTCGCGGACAGATCATCTCCGGCTACACTCTGTACGGTCATCGTCAGGTCGGTTCCACCGAGTGCCCCGGCACCAACATCTGGAACGAGATCCGCACCTGGGCCAACTGGAAGGCCTAAGATCTCGGTTCATCGAGTTCAACTTTCAAGTTCTTTTTAAACCGCTGCAAAATAAAATTTCTTAAAAATACAATACACATTATTCAATATTCAATCGCACTCCACGGGTATTTTTCCTGGGGGATTTTCGCCAGACTCAGCGATTATATTTTCATGTACTTTTACTTATTAACGCGGTGACTAAGACTCGTATTAAGTATTAAGTATGAAAGAAAATGGAATTGATTTAATCATGTGCAACCTAATTTCTTATTATTTGTTGTGATTATTCCAAAAGAATATCCTTCTAATATACACCAACATCTCTACTAGTAAAAGAGTCCAGATTTACCATTTATCAACTATCGAGCATGTTAAAGGATTAATTTTTATTAATTAATATCCCCACATTTTATAATTACAATTTTTTTTTATTTATAAAAATTGTTTAAATACCGTGTATAAAGTCTATCATACTTAATACAATTACTTTAAAATAAATAGTCTCTACAACTAATTAACTTTTTCAACTACAATTGAAACAAATTGAAATATATGTCTTTTAATCGATCTTTTAATTATTTGTTTATACCTGCGTAAAACACTTGTTGATGGTTGTGTTTACCAAATAAACAAAATGCAAGCGTGAGAGCTTCAAACAAGAGAGCTACATCATATGGTAAATACCCATTTTAAAGAACTTAACCATTTTTATGTTATCTTAAACAATTGAAAATTCTCAATTGTGTGCCTTTAACATCTGTTACACTTTCGAAACGGTTTGTAACAGAATTTGTAATATTAACATTGTCGTCGTATGATCAACTGACAAAATCGTCGAATGCGAAATAATAGAGCTGTTAAAATTAATATTGTGTATAAAGGGAATTTGCAACTAGTTTATGCTGTGCCAACTAGTTTCTTTAATATTTTCCAAGTTTGTTATCCGATCGTATAAAATATCATCTTTATTATTATTAATTAATTAAATCATCATTAATAAGTATTCAAGATCCAGGCAATTATTCACACAGATACACATACGAAAGTGGATATACCTTATGGGATCGGAGGTGCTTATCATATTTCGAATTCGACAAACTTAATAGAACTTTTTTAATTTGTTTAAAAGAGAACAGGTGATCATTTTTTGCGAATCAATTTGACAGTAGCCATAAATTAATACCACTATCTTTACTACGGAGCTTCAGCACTCTTTTCTTTTTTTTGGCTACTTCTGCTCGTAATGATATAGATCTAAAATCAAACCAATCAGACCCTAATTATGAGAGATACTAAGAAATAAAGTGCAAGTGCGCGATAGTTGATAATTAAAGCAAGTGAGAACTGATCGTGTCTATCACATTCTCGTATTAGAGTAGATGTCTGTTTGTGTGCGTGCGTCGTAAGTTTTTAAGGTGGTTTTTTGTTTCGTTGATTCACAATGACGCCTCACCGATGTTGTTATTGTTTTTAACGTTCTGTTGTTATTAGACTACTTTATGACATATAAGAAGCAAATATGCAAAAAAAAAGAGAGCACATCAATGAATCAATATGCAAGCTACATATATATATTCATTTATATGAACATATACAAGCTAGTATTTATTTTCAAAGAGTTGTTTGAACTGCATTTGGCTTTTTTAATATGCTTTCAACAAATTGTTGAGACCACTGGAATTAAAATAATAAAATCAAACAGAATTATCGTTTTGTGTGAATTTAATTATTTGCCAAGAAAAAAAAATAAAGTTATTGTCACGGCTGCCGCTAAAGATAAAGTTCGAACGGCAATCGATTGCCAAATATACCCAAATTATAATGAGTCTTCTTAATTTGACTTTCAACATGATATTGTCGTGTATATTTTTTGCCAGAAACATAGACTTGTCAAACCAATTTTAAAGTCCGATTTAAGATACTTAGAGTAGGTCCTTTAAAAAACTCTGCCATATTGCACGATCAAATTACGATAGCAATGTTGTCTAAATATATTATCGTAAGCGTTAAAGCGGTGCGTTGATAGTTCAGTTAGTTGCTAGGGAAAAACAATTTTATATAGATAGATAATGGGTACGAGTATTATGTTGAATAATTTGAATTTTTCATATTTACGCATCTGTACATATTTACGTTTCAAATTATCTAAGAAAGCTAGTGACAGTAGCTTTCTTAGATAGAAACAGTTTCTTTTGATATTTGAAATTTTAATATACGTTTGTTGAATATATTAAAACACGCAACTATTTAAAAAACAAGTAAAATAATATAATTAAAATAACATTGTTTTAAATTTTTTAATTTAATGTTATTTAAAACTACTAAATATAATAAAAAAAAAGTTGCAGTCGGTCAACCAGTCAGCCGATCATGTCAAAAAATTCTGTTTGTAGTGCAACCAAGAGCCAATATATGTATATTAGGAAAATAGACGGTTAGGTATGGTAAGCTAAAGTACGCTAAGGTACTTCCCCTTAGCCAGACCTACAACATACTATATTACCATAAATCACCATACATTGTAAATATTCAAGAGCTAATTCAAAATGGCCAGCAAATAAAAACAAGACTTAACATTATCATTACTGAAGAGCCCGATAAGCTGCTGGCTATAAGACTTGCTATATAAAAGAATCGTTCCGGCAAAGGAACTCATATCAATCCGAACAGCTTAACCATGGTGTCCACAGCAACAGTTGCTCTCGTCCTGACCGTGCTGGTCTGCAGCCAGTATGCTGCCCAAGGCGTCTACGTCGTCTCGAAGGCCGAGTGGGGCGGTCGTGCTCCCAACTACCGCGTTGCCCTGGGCAACTACCTCAACTATGCCATCATTCACCACACCGCCGGCAACTACTGCGAGACGCGTGCTGCCTGCGCACAGCAGCTGCGCAACATCCAGAGCTACCACATGGACAGCCTGGGCTGGCCCGATATTGGCTACAACTTCCTCATTGGAGGTGATGGCGCTGTCTACGAGGGTCGTGGCTGGAACTCGATGGGCGCCCATGCTGCCGAATGGAACCCCATCAGCATTGGCATCTCCTACCTGGGCAACTTCAACTGGGACACTTTGGAGCCCAACATGATCGCCGCCGCCAAGAACCTGCTCCAGGATGCCGTCAACCGTGGCCAGCTCAGCTCCGGCTATGTCCTCTATGGCCATCGCCAGGTCAGCGCCACCGAGTGCCCTGGCACCCACATCTGGAACGAGATCCGTGGCTGGGCTCACTGGAGGGCTTAAGTTTTGGCTTCCTTTTTATTCAATTCATACATTTTAAAGCTGCCCAAATTTAATTTTTTCTTAAAATACAATACACTTTACATAAGTTAACGCAAATTTCTTGGAGTTTAAATGTTTTTTAATGTAATATTATTATCATATATGTTTTCCAAGAAAACTTTACGAGTGTGTGAGTTCGTCAATCACCCAAAATTAGAAAAATCACCAGGAGACACACCGCAAAGTTCGGTTTGTATAGAAGTTCATCCTATTGGAAAATATGTATTATTATCATGTAAACTTTGATTAGAGCTTGTCACAATCTAATCAGATCATGAAAATTTATAGTAATTCCATGTGACTCGAATAAGTTACTTGACACTAAGTTGTAATACCTCTTCGAGTCTATGCGAAAACAAAATTAAAAACATATTACATTTACTGACTACACATCTCTTTTTTTAAGGTTTTTGAATTTAAAGAACTATTGGAACAATGATCGCTCGCTGTTATTATAATCAACCTGCTCATTATTTTTGTAATATGTGTGTGCAATAATCAACATCTCAGCACTGCCTAAATGATAGGAGTCTGTAGTTTAAATATAACATAGTTCACCTGATTTGGTCAGCATTTTTTAAAGTTCCCAATGGTACAATATTAAATCACTAATTTAAATTTGTGTGACAAGCCTAAGTAGAAAATTTGTGTTACACCTCCAAATTTTGTTCGCACATTATATCTTCTTGAGGGTGCAGAAATAACATAGAGAAATAACAATCGACCAACGCCATTGGTATTTTGTTTATCTGGCAATGATATGTTACGATCGATAATGTCACACCTGATGGCCGTACAGGATGAGGCCAGAAACGACAACTACTCGGAAGAGGGTCTGTAGCAGTAGAGCTTTCTTGGCCATGTTTGTAGTTAATCCAACACAAAGTTGTGGTGCTTAGAAATCAAGCTTTGATCACATTGATTGGTCCGATAGGAGCCAATCAAATTATGCTCCTGATATTCCTCGCTATCAGAATCTATATCAGAACCGAAGTTGCCAAAAAAAGGAAAAGCGTGAAAACAATAAATTCCACCATGTTGATAGTGATATTAATTTATTGCTGTGAAAGATTTTTAGCTTTTTTACATAACGGTTCATCAAATAACATTTATTGCTTTAAGTAGTATGTATTACTACCCACCGTACGAATTTCTCAAATATATTAATAGTTGGCGCTGGTGAAACATTTTGCTTTTGTACTCCGTGATTAATTATCAACGGCATATTATACCCAACTTATAAATTTCTTCGATTACAGGGTAGAAATAAAGAAATCATCTAGAATTTATAATCATTGTTGACGTTTTTCATATATTTAGTCTGATTGGAATTAATAATAATTTATAACCTTAAAGTAAACGATAAGATTGAGGTAATCAAATCAATAACCTAAAGGCAAACATTTCGCTTACAAATATTAACAACTTTAACATTCGATTTGTAAAAAAAACATTGTTTTGCTTAAATTATCAATGAATGTTGAAAAAGAGACTTGATAAGAATCTATAGCTAAGAAAGTTGATTATTAGGGAGTAAAATGTCATATTTGTACAAATTTCATAAATTTGTCCTTTCTCCTATTGAGTATTACGATTTAATACATGTGTACATTAAGTAAATATTTTTTTATTTGCAATTATTTGCTTATTTTATATTTATAAATTGTAACTTTTTTATAAACATGAAAATTTCAAACTACTATCTATTATAAAGATCTATGCACTTGAAATTAATCGCTAAGCCTATGAAAATCAAAGGCTCTATTAGACATACTTCACTTTTTTTCATTGACTAAAGATAAGAATTTAATTTATTAAGGAATCACACACAACACACGACACATGCTTTGCTCTACTTATCAGCGAGAAAAGTGTTGACTTGTATTTGGGCGAATGTTGCACTATGTGTAAAACCAAATTAAAGTAAGTTTAATTACAATTCATTCTAATGACAAAAAAAGCCATAATACAAGTTATAGATGCATATGTTGATTTTTTGCAATGCTCTACTAATCTAAGGTTTATTAATCAATTTACCATTCCATTAAAAATTGTCTTAGACGGTCAGGCTGCTATCGATCAGGACGAAAAATTTTGTTTGTAACGCAGCCAAGAGCTAATATAAATAATGCCAATATATGGCCAAAGTAAGGTACTTCCCCTTAGCCTGAACTACAACATACTATATTTCCATAAATCACCAACATTGTAAATATTCGAGAGCAATTTAAAAATGTTATTGCATGACTTAACATTATCATTAACATTAACTGAAGAGGCCGATAAGCTCCCAGCTAGAAGGCTTGCTATATAAAAGAATCGTTCCGGCAAAGGAACTCATATCAATCCGAACAGCTTAACCATGGTGTCCACAGCAACAGTTGCTCTCGTCCTGACCGTGCTGGTCTGCAGCCAGTATGCTGCCCAAGGCGTCTACGTCGTCTCGAAGGCCGAGTGGGGCGGTCGTGCTCCTAACTATCGCGTTGCCCTGGGCAACTACCTCAACTATGCCATCATTCACCACACCGCCGGCAACTACTGCGAGACGCGTGCTGCCTGCGCACAGCAGCTGCGCAACATCCAGAGCTACCACATGGACAGCCTGGGCTGGCCCGATATTGGCTACAACTTCCTCATTGGAGGTGATGGCGCTGTCTATGAGGGTCGTGGCTGGAACTCGATGGGCGCCCATGCTGCCGAATGGAACCCTATCAGCATTGGCATCTCCTACCTGGGCAACTTCAACTGGGACACTTTGGAGCCCAACATGATCGCCGCCGCCAAGAACCTGCTCCAGGATGCCGTCAACCGTGGCCAGCTCAGCTCCGGCTACGTCCTCTATGGCCATCGCCAGGTCAGCGCCACCGAGTGCCCTGGCACCCACATCTGGAACGAGATCCGTGGCTGGGCTCACTGGAGGGCTTAAGCTGTGGCTTCCTTTTTATTCAATTCATACATATTAAGGCTGCTCAGTTTTTAATTTATCTTAAAATATAATACACTTAACATAGACTAACTCAAAGCATTTGTTTATTTTCCTGGGAGTAAATGGCTTTAATGTAGTCCATCCTTTGACCAAGGCGAATTATTCTAACATGTTTTTACGTATTACGTATGAATTGCTTGACTTCCAAAATTAGAAACTTCATCAGGAGACACAAGGCAAAGTTCGGAATTCCATTGTATAGGTAGAAATTGATGCCATTGAAAAATATGTGCTATTATAATCTAAGTTTTGATAAGAAGTTGTCAGAATCTAGACAATCTAATCAGGTCTTGTAAATTTATATTAAATCCAAATAAACCGAATGTTTTAATTGTGAATGAATTTGTCGTCACGGGTTCTAAAAATATTCTATTGCAGCACACTTTGTGGGGCACAATTAGATGGGTTTTGTTCATTTATTTACCATGCTGATAAATCTTTAAATATACTCTTAATATTGTTTTAAACTTTACTTAATTAATCAATGCATGTTGAAAAATAAACAAACAAAGAATCCAAAGAGAATCTTGATAATTTGGGAATCCAAAATACTCAGTGAACAACTTTCCAATTTTCAAAGACTTAATCTCTTTAATAAAAGAGTCTCTATAGTGCAGTAGATAATTAACATTGAACAATTAAATATTAGTAGGCGGTTCAGTTGAGATATGTTTGTACTTAGCAAAACAACTCATAATATAAATGTATTAGCAATATACTGCGCCTAAATTCAGTTTGTTTTTTCTTCAAACAATTAAAAAATAGTTGTTATTCCTTTTCTTGTTTACAAGATTTATTCTAAAAGGATATTGCAATAACAATCGTCAGGATCGCCTTAATATGATCGGCACTCTATTTTCACGTCTGATGATATTATTCTTTGGCACCTTATATCCAGGTTACGCCTCCTACAAGGCCATACGTGCAAAGGATGTGAATGAGTGCACCAAATGGTTGAAGTATTGGATTGTCTATGCCGGACTTATATGCATTGAGACCATAACAGATGTGTTCCTGTTTTGGTTTCCACTCTACTACGAAATCAAGGTGATACTTGTCTTGTGCCTGATCTCGCCATCCATAGAAGGCAGCTCCACTTTGTATTCGAAACTTGTGCAACCCACGCTGGAACTACATGAAAGCGATATCGATGAGTATTTAAATCATGTTCATGAAAAAGGTTATTCTACACTGCTGGAGCTGGCCTCCAAGGTTGCCAACTGTGCCACAGATGCCATTATGCAGTCGGGCTTTAAAGTACTTCACTTGGCTTCTTCTTGGGCGGCACAGCCGCGTCGTGTGCCTAAATCGAATTTATGCAACCAATTACCACAGCACCATGAAGAACTTTCACGTTCCAGCTCGCTGAGTGACATTGAAACCTACTTCAACGAGCGAATGATAATAACCGAGTTGTCAGGAGACGATGTTGAAGAAGACCCACAACCCTACCAAAATAGTAAGCTAGCCGAAGCCATGGAACGAGCCAAAAAGAGATTACAAAGCAGTGAACTGTCCATGCCACGTTCGTACTCCACTAGCAGCATTGACACAAGCTGTTCTCAGCGCAGCATCATAACTGTGATCGACCGGCAACTGAGCACTGATGTAGACCACCAAGACACCTACCTGCTTGAGAAACCCGAGAAGAAGACCAAGAAACCCAGAGGGACGTCATCAAAAGCTTCAACTACATCAGCTGCTGGCAAACATTCCTTGCGCAGCACTTCCAGGACTAGACACCAAGATGTTGTGCCCCAAAATGCTGGCAGGGAATCCTTAAGAAGCCCCGGACCAAGTTCGTTGTGGATGTCTTAAAACCATGGCATTGCCTCATCAGCAATATAAATATGTTACACTGAATTGATTTTATCAACAAAACACTTTTACAATACTTATTGGTTATATTTTATATTTATGTTTCTAGTACACTTGCAGTGTTATCAAATATTTGCAAAAGGTTTTTACGATGAATAAATTATGTCAACACCCAAAACGTTCAATTCCATTGTGAGAAGCTGCAATCGAGACTTTTGATTTTTAGTTTCTTTCATTACTTAATTCTTACCTTTTGCTATCTGTGCAGCAACCATTTAAACTAAAATCCTTGACTACGAATTTCGAGAATTTCGAACTATGACTATGATAATGTGGACAAAGCCGGATACAATAAGTAACTAAATATTAAAATGAACAACTGATTGGAAGACAAGTGGCTCTTTGTTTCAAACTAATATTTATTCGAATATCTTTGAATATTTTAGTATACAGTATACATTATAGATATTACATATACGCATATAGATATTGTACACACATAAAATATGATGGGGATTTTCTCGGGATACATGTGGATTGCAGTACATACATACTTGCTAATTGATACACAAAACTAATGTACAAATAATGATATACAATTTAATAATATAATAATTAAAGTCTTACGAGTTAGCTTAATCATAGAACATACTTTCGCATCCATCGATTTTCCCAGTTAGATTCTGCTTGCAACTTTCAATTGGTAATTTTTTTCGGTAACAACTACTTGTGCTTAATTAGGTAAAACTCAGGTTAACAGGTTAAAGAAAAGAAAACATACACTCACTACTACATCGTTAACGTAAAACGGATCCAAATCTTTAACAAATCATTGCAAATTTTAACAAACACGATTAAGAAGTAGAGCTACGTGAGCCTACTATCTTGTAGAGCAAAATTCAGCGAATATTCAGTTATAGCACGTTTTTTGTTTTGTTTTCATTTCTTTTTAGATTAAACAACAATACGCGACTGCTAAAATATGTTTGTCTTTGTTTTTGTTTTGGTTTGATAAGCAAATACATTGATTACTACTAATCCGACGTTGATATGGACATGAGATGGGAAATGGAATATCCAATTGATGTGAAGTATTGGGCAAGGAGAAGGGATTGCGTGCGTCGCTGCATTGTGCACAACAACGCCACGATAATAATAATGAGAGAGAAACAGCTTAACTCAAATCACAACTTAGGCCTGGCTCTCGTTGCGTCCAGGCACCTGTCCAGGGATGTTCACCTGGCAATTAAGCCGCGACGGCGACGGCATCTGCACCTGGGCATCGGTCACATCGTTGTACGGTGGCGGAGGTGGTGGCAAATTGCCTACATCAATGCCAGCATCGATTATCTCCAGATCGGCGTCTTCATCATCATCATCATCATCGTTTTCATCGTCGGATTCAGCGCTAGAAGTTGCCTGCTCGCTGCGTCGCATCGGTGGCGTGTTGGCATTCACATGAACCGTATTATTGTTGTTGGGTATATCGTTGTTATTGTCCAAACTATCATCCGTATTGGTGGCCGTGTTAACAGTGACCGAGTCCAGCGCCACAAACAGCGGTGTGCTGCCCCCAGCATCAGCAACAGCTGCACCACCTGCGGCGCCCTCATCCTCATTGTTGTAGTTGGACATGGCCACCTGATAGGATGGTGGCGGTGCCTGTTTCAAGTACTGAGCAATGGCCTCATCGTAGTTGGGCAACAGCGTGGAATATGCGCGCTCCTCGGCACCAAAGCCGCCACTGCCAAGTCCGCCATGGAGCACAGTTTCGGGCAGCACGCACGGCAACAGGCTGCGCAGATGCTGCTGCCGAAGGGTCAAGTACTTGTAGCAGCGCCAGACGATGCCAATGCAATAGGCCTTCAGGAACACGATGCACACAAAGACGACGAGCACAACGACCACCAGTTCCTCTGGGGGCAACTCCAGCAGCTTCTCGCGCCAGGGCAGCCGATGCGATTCGGCAATGATGCGGTGTATGGCCTGCAGATAGCACAGATATCCAGCGGCGGTCAATCTGAAAGCAAGAAACTGTTTAATAAATTGCACAATATTTAAATTGCAATTGCTGCTCACGTGGTGATGGCAAAATCGAACAGCTGCAGACAGAAGAATGGCAACAGATGAGACGGCTTGCCCTTGATAATTCCGTAGATCATCATCAGCGTAATAGCTATCATGCAGGTGCAGACCAGCCCGCCCATGTCGAAGTTCTCTGCAAAATCAAAGGGTTGCCAGTTAAAAATTGAAGATGCATTAGAGGCCGAGTGCTTACGGTAACGCTTACGATAGTTAAGCGAGTGATCGCGATAGGCGTAGGGAGGATCAACCTTGCTCAGCGGTGTGGGCAAGGCAGGCGCATTCAGATCGACGGTGTAATCATGATTGCCACTCTCCAGTTCATCCATCATCTCCGGATTGCGCCAGATGACCGCGAGCACGCTCAGCGCCAGAATGTTGAGAAACTGCAAAACGAAACCACATTAAATTCCCTATGAAACGTATGTGAAATATTAAAAAATATATTTGCACGGCAATAGAAAACAGTAGTAACATGAATCACAAATCTAATTGCGTGCCAGTACGTCGGCAACAAAGACACTCATTTGAATCCTCCACGAGCTGCACCGATTCCTGCCAGTAATCCTTGGGCCGCGCTTGCAACAAATTGAGATAGCCAATGAAGACTTCATAAGTGAAGTCGTCAGTGATCTGACAATGCAATCGATGGTGATAGCTGCAGCCGGGATCATAGATCCATTTGCGCTGCACCGGCGACTTCATGTGGATGCGTTCCATGTGCCGCTTGAAGCCTTCACCATCGGAGCCATAGCAGACCCGCGTTGTCGTATAGCCAATGCCGTCATGCAACTTCTGCAGCACATCGGGATGCGAAGTGATGCGTTTCAGTTCCACTGACGACGCCTGACGATCGTGCAGCTGGATGAGCTGCCACGGCGGCGCCAGGCCAAAGCGAACACAGGATATCAGTTGGCCAACGATGAGTCGCCGCTTGGGCCACTGAAAGTTGAGCCAACGCACCGCAGCCATGAAAACTTCCAGCTCCGTGTTGACACCAATGCTGTCCGACTGCAGCAGTTGCCACATCGCTGGCATGGGCAGCTGAAGAAACTCCTGCGAGGCGACCAAAGTCAAAAAGAAGCGCCCCACGCCCAGCAGCAGCGGTCGATGCACTCGCTCCAGGTGCAGCAAACGTGCCTCCAGATACAGCAGCAATGCAGAATCCTCCGAGAAGCCATGCGCCAGACAGTGCTCACACTGCCTGACCAGCTGTGGCATCTTCAAAAACTTGGCGGCGGACAGCACCTCCAGCAAGCCGAGGCGCGCCAACCGAGGCACATCCTCCAGCGCCCAATCGTAGACGAGTTGGAAGGCACGGGGCGTCACACATTGCTCGGGCAATTCCACGCTCATGTCGTTGTTCAGGCGACAGAAGAGCTTCGAGAAGCATTGCAGCACCGTGAGATGCACTTTCAGAGTGCTCTGGCCAATGGTGACCGCAGTGCTGGGCTTGTGATGTTCTCGCATCAACTTGACCATCGAATCGTAGAGCGGTGGCTTCTCTGCCTGCTTCGGCTGCGTCTGCGCGGGCCAATCCTCGGCAGCCACATAGCCCAAGGAGGCGAGCGTTACTTCTGGCACACTGTTGAGCTGTTGAGCTCCTAAAGAGGAGCAAATGTTGGGCAATGCCTGAGGTACTGCCTGCCACTCGGAAGCTTCCCTTAAATGCACTGACGAATGATTTGAGCCAATTGAACTGCAGAGAGTATCGTCGTCATCCTCATCTTGACTTCCTTGAAGCATCGCATCGGAATCGGATTGCGATTGCTCGCCAAACACAATAACAAATACATTTCACTTCTCAATTTTTAAACAGGGAAATGGATGTCAGCATTCGAGAGTAGTTTTGTTTGATGAGGCGAGTATGAATAATCAATACTTGTATTAAGTGGGGATAAGCTTGGAAAATGAACAGAGAAGTGGTTCAAGAGCGCAGACCCATCGAGTGCTCTGATTCAGTCCACATTTGATAAGCAGATTGTCTATCGGATAAGTGCTTGTACTTGTACTTGTACTTGCTTTAGTTGCTGCCACTTAGTCTCAGTCTCGTTATCAAGTAGTTATAGTACATGGTTTATTTTTGCAGATAAGCAACGAGTTATCAGCAAAGTGAAATGTTAAAAAAACAAACAAACATTGTTTGTTTACATTTTCGCAACTTTTAAGAATCATTATTCATGTTTTTCTATATGTAGTATATGTAAATACGTAGTTGCAGTCTAGAATTCACTTTCCCTTGCAAATTGCGGTTGACCTTTGATGCGACAATACTGCTGCCGCAGTGACTCACAAACTGTGAAGTGTGCGTTAATCGAATAGCGCAATTAATTAAGTAACTGCCAATTAGCAGCGGCAGCAGGTAGCATAAAGGTATCAACAAGTTGTATCAAATGATGGCTCATTAGCTATCGACGTAGTTACATTATGTCAACACACATCAAAGGGAAATTTCTACAATTAAATAGAGAGAAAAAACTAGGCACGTCTCGCAATGTTGTTGGAGTAAGGTTAATCCCCGTTTGGCATGATTTCGAAGGTAGTTTGACATGCACAGGCCATATACATATACATATAGATTATGTCTGAATGCGAAAGCGAGCTGACACAACAAAAACCGCAAATTATAAGTGTTGAAGCGTAGCCAACTCCATTGACGTCACAGTAACAACCTTAAGTGACACTTGTAATTTTTGAGAGTAACTGCCTACTGTGGTTTTGAAGCCACTGGACTGCAACGAGAATTGATTTTTCCCTCCTTGACACTGAACAGGGTCAGCTTAAATTCCCTAGTATGCGTGTGTGTGTGTGCCGCAACAACAAATGCACTCCAACGTAGGCGTAAACACATATACATACGTACATATGGCGATCCAAGGATTTTTGACTTACCAGATGCCAGAGCCCAATCATCAATGTTGCCGTATGCACATGCAGGCCAAAGCAGCAGGTAAACTCCTTATGGAGGCGGGCATGGTTGCTATTGCCGCCCCCTCCTCCACCCCCTCCACTGACGACTCCATTGTTGTTATTGTTGTTGTGAGTGCGTTGCGGGCCCATTTTGACGCGAATCCTAAACATTGCACGTAGTTAGGTATCCGCTCAGCCGCTCGCTTGCTTTATCGCCACGCACTGAAGAAACTGCAGACGAAATGAATCAACAGACAAACGAGACATTAATGACGATTGTGCATGCACATAAATAAGCGCTATTTAAATTGCTACTCTTATTTATGCTCATCTACTATATACACACATATACATATATACACATTTACATATGTATACACATCTGTTTGTGTGTGTGTATTTGTTGTGTGCCACTTTTCCAATTTATTGGTGCGAACATTTTTACTGTGCAGCATTTGCAACGCTTATGCAAACATTGTTCTGCTAATTTTATATGCATATTTAAATCCTACCTCGCAGACGTTGTTTTTTTCGACAATTACTAATTGTTAATAAAAAATATCAACCGTTTTCAACGTATTTCACAGAGAGCTGAAATTTACGTTTTGCAGAAACTCTACGCCAGAGTGACCGTAGAGCACAGTACCCAAAATTTGAGTTTTCGCCACAAAATATTCCCATGAAAATATACTAAAATCCACTATTAGGATTTTGGCCAAGGAAGATACACAAAACATTTGTGAACTTTTTATATAAATGTGAACTGCAGATAATGAATAAGTGGTTTATATTTTTGTGTTCTGTCATCCTAATCTGTCAAATAAAATTATTATTACGTTATTAAGGGAATACCAGTGTCAATGCGTTATATGGCTTTGCAACCCATCCATCGATAGGCCAATCGATAGACACGGCGATTGATTTTCAAAAGCATTAGTTCTTGTTGTTGCTGCCTCAGTTGCGACTCGCTCGTGTTTCGTTCTTTGCGTAACGTGAAGTTTGGTTTTTATTATATTTTTACAAAATTATCAGTTCACAAGATGGTATTAATTAAGGAATATCGCGTTTGCATGCCGCTCACTGTGGAGGAGGTGAGAATTTGTAGTAAACAACGGTGTCCCCGAATTTTCTTATACACAATATCATTCAACATTTTATAGTATAAAATCGGACAGCTCTATATGATTGCGCGCCACAGTCTCGAGCAGTCCGATGAAGGCGAGGGTGTCGAGGTGATGGAGAACAAGCCCTGCGAGGATCCAGTGCACGGCAAGGGACAGTATACAGAAAAACGCATACACCTCTCCAGGTAATATTCACAGTCGTAATCGTATTCACAGACGATGTCAACAGATGGTTAGCTAATGCGCATTCTCTGTCTTTGGTTTTCAGTCGCCTTCCCTACTGGATACAAGCCATTTGCCCTCGCGTTTTCTATGTGATTGAAAAGTCGTGGAATTATTACCCCTATACTCTGACAGGTGAGGAGACTCGTAAATGCCGTGTTTGTCTATTTTGAGCACACTATATCTAATGAGTTCAGCCTGCCGCTCTCCAGCTGGGTTTATTTTTAAAGACAAGGCTTAATTATTTAGTAAGCAACCGCCTACCTGCTGGGCTGGGCGGGGCATCTACCTTGCCATATGGCCACCAACGAATTGTCTGGTCGGCATTTGGCCTTTATTTCGTGATACTATGGCACATTGTCGTAGTGCGTCTCCGATAAGCACACATATCCAACTCCATATATAGGTTTAGATGTACGCAGTGCCATATCGCATTTGTCATGCCATCAGTACGTCACAGTTCCAGTTATTAGTTATGATAAGAGACACACACAACTGTTCATGGCCAGGCGAGCATGATGATGTAGCTTCGTTTAATTGAATGTAACTGAGCTTTTGAAGTTTGTAAAATGTTAACAAATGTCACGGCTCACACGGCTTAATTCCAAGTACTGTCAGTCGGGGTGATTTGTAAGCCAATAGTTCTGATAACCAAATTGATTATCTCTTCAATTGTACTCCATCATATGGGTATGATTAGGACTTTGGTTTCATTTATATGATGACCGACTTTTTGCCTTGGCAACGAGATAGTGAAGAATTTTATACTTTTTGAAAGCCATTAGATCATATGAAATAAAATATCAATATGATAAATATTATTTCCACTATTTGTGATCATAAAATTGAAAATTGTATGGCTATTGGGATGCTGTCTGGCATTTACCTGCTTCAAGTTGTTTTGATTCTATTTAGCGTGGCAATTAAACCAATTGCAAAGCCATAAATGCATCGTCGATTTTTGAAATTTAATTGGCAATGCGATTGCTTTCTCTATAAGTTATGAAGCGAAAGGCTAAAAATAGTTGCGAGTGAAACAAGAATTTTAATTTACCGTGTATTGATTTTGTTTTGAATTTACTTTCATATTTTCATGGACATCCATCAACCGGACGAAAATATGTTTATGCAGAGTATACGGTAATTATCTCAATTGATCTTCACTTTTCGATAGTCAAATATTAAATAGCCACCTTTCTATTTACAGTGCTCTTTCATCCCCAAATTAAACGTGCTCATCAAGACGAAATATGAAAACAACAGTGGCACTACCGAAAACGTAAGAAATCTTAATCAAAAGTAAAATATTTATAGTAGTAACTAATTGTTTGTATTGTCCACAGTGCCTCGATCTCACTGAGGAGGATATGAAGGCGCGCACAGTTGATCATGTGGACATTGCATTTGATGAACTCAACGGCAAGCATTACAAGCGTGATGAGGATCCCAAGTTCTTCAAGTCCATTAAGACAAGTAAGTGCAACAAATACTACAGCAAGTGATGGAAATATAATTTATTTTAATTTCATTAGATCGCGGTCCACTTATTGAGGGCTGGCGTGAAACTGACAGGCCCATCATGTGTTCCTATAAAGTAGTTAATGCCAGCTTTGAGGTCTGGGGATTGCAGACTAAAGTTGAAGACTTCATACAACGTGGAATACGCGATATTCTACTGCTGGGGCATCGCCAAGCCTTTGCCTGGGTGGATGAGTGGCATGGCATGACGCTGGAGGATGTGCGCACCTATGAAAAACAAAAGCAAGCAGAGACCAACGAGAAGGTGCAGTTAAATGTCAACCCTCAGCCAGGTGTTGACAATGGGAGCACAACGCCAACCCAAGAGGGTGACGCTTAGACGAATTATCAATGTTGGATTAATAAGCTCTTGTGAATTTTATACCAAAATGAATCTGCCCGAGAGGCTAGGCAGACAGTTTGTACCTTCAGCTCTATAATATTGTTAATGTTATGGTGCTCCAAGCGTCGAGCTTACACAATAAGTCAAAGCCATATGAATGCATTTTAAATTGTCCAACTAAGCTCAAGAATCTGAAACTGCCTCGCAGCAACAGACACAAATCTACCTAAACATATGCATATACTACATATAAATATATATACGTATATATGAAAATATATATATTAGTACTCGAAACCAAACACAAATTACTAATTAGAGAATTAAGCACTATGCTAAATTATAGTCAAAACCTAAAACATATAATATCGATGTCCATGTCGGTGTATATTTATATATGAATGTATGTGGAGCACAAGTTTTTGTTAACTATATTCTTTAGTTATATATGTATGGGGCTTTACTTCGATGTACAAATACAAAAGATACTTGATTCAACAATGTTTGCTATTCTATAAATTTAAACTACCATCACAACCTGGCATAAAATCTTTTCAAATCACAACTATACGCGTCTCAATGAGCAATCAAGCTCCATGTTGAGTTCACTTTTAATTGCTAAATGCAAAATTAAATCGATTTGAATGCGTGTGTCGTCGAAGCGATCAATAGTCGAACTTTTTCTAGCTGTCCTAAATAACGCACACTCCACTCGGTTGTTGATGCTGATCAAAGAGAGGCACAGAGATAGAGAGAGAGAGAGAGAGAGTTTTTCATTGAATGAACAGCTGTTCGCAATGGAATCCTCTCAGTGACGACAACATTCTCTTGGCTCACACGCACTACTCAAAAAAAGCTGGTCAGCTGATTTGGTTGTGGGATCTTCGGAAGCCGCCAAAAACATGACAGCGTTTCGCAGTTGCGTCTCATTTGAACTTCAAACGCGAGAAAAGTAGCACAGACCGCGTGAGAGATACGGATGCAAAGCTATTAAATACAACAAAAAAAATATACAAAAAAATATGCAAAAAAATGTGAAAAAATATAAATAATATGTATTAATATTAATCATAATCATAACAACGAGAATATGTACCACAAAGCAAAAGCAAAACAAGTGGGTGTATCTGTGTGTGTGTGTGCGTAGTTCCCGGTGTTGATCGCTTTCAAATTACAACATCTATAAAAATTCAAAACAAAAGCCAAATGTGATCCAAAAACCTGACAAACATTCGGAAATTTACGCGTCTCTTCAAAAGAATTGTTTAGCTATTAATAGTCCGCCGAGCTTGTTGTTTTCGCTGATGTGTGCGAAGCCGCTGAGAATGGCAATGAGCTATCGAAGTGTGTTTATTAATGAAAATTCATTTGTGAGTTCTTTCTGCTTGCTGCTGCTGCCGCTGGTTATTTTCGGAAGGTGCGCAAAATATTAATCAAAGCAGTTAACGATTTTTTCGTATTCACTTTTTATCAACCACGAAGTTTAAATTTGGTGCGCCTAGATTACGTATACGGAACGTATACGCAATTTTTGGATGCGTCGAGTGCCTCCTTATCAACGGGGTGGTCACATCTGTCTCTCGTACTCATTTGCAATACCCTATCCCATTAATGCCAACAAACCCCAAACGATTTGTGTCAGTGTCAATATTTAACTCATTCATAAATCAATCTGTTCATTTTTTATCACAAACAACAACAACATCAAGCGTCAAATAGGCTTATCGTAATAGCCAAGTTGTACTACGAACAAAATATGCCTATATTTATTAGGCCTAACTTGAAATCTCTGATTACCCCTACAACTAGACCCATAATGGTTGGCATACAACTTGTTGGGATTTTCAATATGCAAAAATGAGTGCTGACATTTAATATCCTTTAACCGCAAAACAAATTACACATAAAAATATGAAAGACAGTTCAAAATTTGTTGAGCATTTGAAAATGATTTAAAATGAAATATAATGTGCTGAAGACCCTAACTTTATACCCTATCTATTTCGTTTACCAAACTTTGAGCATTGCTGATCCAAAAATAATCATTTCTATTTCTAATCTTTTTTCACAACTCTCTGTTTAAGGTTACTAACTATCATTGTAAGAACTTCTGTGCCTCAATAAACATAACAAGGCATCAACTTGTAGTCAAAGTTGCTTCTCATCTTACTATCTAGAAACTGTCGTCTGTGATCATAATTCACAAGATTGTTGTGAAACTAACAATTTAATTGTAGATAAAATTTGATGTGTTTACCGAAATTATCTCAGTGTCTGGTTTATATTTATCATATACACATAACAAAATTACCATGAACACATGACACATAACTACTGTAATTATTTACCACGAGAAACAATTGTACTCGAAACTACTGCAAAATTGATAAATAAATTCGAGTGGGGTGGTCGGAAGATAGTGGAAAAGATAAATGAGAAATCATTCAAAACCCTATAGAATCAATAGATCTTAGATTAGTTGATTGGTTTATTATCAGCTGTCGATTGGGAAATGCCAGAAAGTAATAGAGCAAATAAAGACTGTATCCAATCAACGGTCGACAGGCAATGTCAATTTCTTTTTCAATTAATCCGTTCTCAGGAATTTAAATTCTAGTAGTACAAATTATTGAAATTTCCGAACATTTTAATTACTTATTCGAACTCGATAACAAACGAACCCACGATCTTTTTGAATAACTTATCGAATTTCTGAATACCTTTGGCCAATTTAGTTTAATTTTTTGGCACGACTTGCGCTGCGAATTGGAATTGTACTCACAGTTCTGTTAGTCGAAGAAATAACACTCATACGCCATGTGTGTAAATATTTATTCTTCACAATCTGGACTTAAAGCAAAAAAAATATAATTGGATAACTTAGTGCTTGCCATTTTGTTAAATTTGAAAATAAATATTTTCATGCATATTAATTTGTGTACGTTTTTTTTTGCTTTTTGTTTTCTATTTGAATGTTGTTAATTTTAACACTTGAGCCACAAAACATATGACGAAAAGTTGCTAATTGCAACTAAATAACATTCAGGGGCCAACAAAATGTATTGCGCACAAGTCGTAAATGTTTAAATTTTAATGGCAAATATTGGCAAAAAAGAGATGAGCCTGGAAAAGTGCAAAGATGAATGTGATTCAGTTAATGCACTTACAATTACTAGTATCTTTTAAATCGGTCTTCGAAAATTGGTTCTATCAATTGTTTCGAACGGAATGTTCCATTTTAAAATTAAGCTAACTTGATTTTAATTCTGTTTTTTTTTAACTGATTTTTTTTTGTATCTAAATAAGTCCCGCAAATTTGTTCAATTGATTGTATGACTTGCTCTTCAATCGTTATTCAATTGTGTTGGCTTTGTTTCCCCAATTTCGATTCTGATTCTGATTTTGTACATGTCACAAAGTGATCTAGCAATCTGCTAAGTGGCTTGTTCATCATTATTATCGTCGAGTCGTCATCGTCATCATCATGTGATTCGGCGGCCAGAGTCGAGCTTTACTTTGTTGGTATTCCCATTTAGTACCTTAGCCCATTGCTACTGACTTGTGTGTTTACACTCATAGCTACTCGTCTCTATGGCTTACTATATATTTGTCAAATCGGATTGGGTTGAAGTGCCAACAGACGACACAAGGCAATTATTTTTTCGACACGCGTCAAATGCTGTCGAATTTCAGGCACACACAAAACAAAAAACAGAGTAGCGCAATCAAATAAACTGAATTCACTGACGACAACTGACAACTGCTTATCGTAATCACACGCCATATAAAAAAAAGAGAATAAATAATTAAAGTTTCGTCCCAGAGTCTGTCTGTCTGTTTGCCATAAAACCCAGCCAGAACAGCTCTATAAACGTTAGCGCTATCATTTTGTCTAACTCTTGTCACTGTTGCCCCTAGTACAGACAACAGACTATGCTGATTATCACCTAGACCAACTCGGCCAAAAATAGATTTGGCCGCAAATAAAGTCGGCTAAATGCGGCTCTAATTGCGCAGATCAACAGAAGCTTCATTTTTCGAAAATTACTCATACGCCCCTTTGTACAGGTTCGGCGTTGCCGTTGCGAATGTGGAGCTGGATGCTGGCCAGCAGTCATTGACATTTACAACTCCCATCTCCACCACAACAACAAGCCCAGCCCTAAGCGTTCCAAAGGAATCCACCAATAGCTGTGCCCACTGGGAATCGGAGCCTGCGGCGGCAGACGGCAATTGTACGCGGTTGACGCAGCCAGGGTTAATCCGCTGCCATGGCGGAATGAACAACCTGCTCAAGTAAGAGAACATCGATCAGCGATCCAAATTAAGTCGAAGAGAATAATTTATTCAATCATATTCATTTTGCAAAAGTCTATGGAGAGTTTAGATTGTAATCTTTACACGCAAGCTTAAAGCTCTTCTTTCTCACAAATATGCGATTGAATAAATAAGTTCTTGAACCTAATTTATCAAACTAAAAAAATGTATATTTTCTAAGCGAAACACTTTTGACTTAAGGATGTAATCAAGGCATTATTCATACGCCCTGTAGCCCATCATTAAACTCAGCCTCAGCCACTAAGGCTTACACATTACAACAACACGCCCAGTTGAAGTCCGGCTAACAATTAATTTGTTCTTAAATAGACATGTACAGTTGGGTTCATATTTCAAATAGACAACAACATATTGAGAAACAAATCTAACAAAATTATATATAAAAGAATTTAATTTTAAAAATTAGCTTAAAATCGATGAGGACAAAAATGTTGAGCAAATTATTATATTTTCTAATTAGTATACATTTTGGCAATCTATGACGAGTCCAGAATATAACATTTGTTGCCCTGATAAAGTAATAATTTATTTTATCTTAAAGTCGACTATAAAACAATTACTAATATTAAATTAAGTGCAGCAAATTAAAAACTCCAGTACTTTTTAAATTTTAAAATGCAAATTTCAGTAAATTATTAATTTAAAATTTACCAAACTAAAAATAATATAAGATGTCCTTTTCGACCACTGCTGCTGTCCTTGCAGCTCCAAGCAGGCCAAACTGCAGCCAGCGAAGCAGCTGATACTCTGCGGCCTGCCACAAGAGGTGTTTAATCGTCTTGGCGAACTGCAGCGATTTCCCCAGCTGCGTTCGCTGACCATCGAGTATGGGGACTTTACGGAGCTGACGTTCGATTTTCCGGAAATGTTTCATCTGCACGCCATTAACATTTCGTGGACGAATCTCACGCACATTTCATCGCGCACCTTCAAGCGAATACACACACTAAAGATCTTGGATTTGCGCTGGAATCGTCTCATCCAGCTGGATGGACCACTGATCTTGCCACACACATTCCAGCAACTTTATTTGGCCGGCAATCCATGGAACTGCACCCGCAACTTCAAGTGGCTGTTGCTGCAGCCGGAGAAGGGTCGTCTGGTTGCCGACAGGGACGAGCTCATGTGCACCGATGGCAAGTACAGAGAGCTGCAAATGATGCTGGTCATGCACTACAAAGTGGTCAGTATGATCTCAAATATATGTACCTTGATTCCATTCTGATTGAAGCTTGTCACAGAAACTAAGAAAAGAGTGCGAATCTCACGAGGAACTGCGGAACTGCACCTGCCTGATGACGTACATCCAGCGGTCGTACACTCCACACTACACGATCAACTGCTCCAATCTGCAGTTCCATCGCTTGCCATCCTATCTGCCCGAGAACACATCTTCGTTGTACTTTAATGATAATCTAGTAAGTTCACCTAGCATTTAGTCTACTTTATTTAGTTTGGAAGCCATACAAACTACTATAATTAAAATTATATTGAAATATTATACTCTACAATTGCTTTAGATATAACAACATTAAATGTTGTTCTGTTGGCTGAATTTAGTTTTCTGTTATAATCTTAAGAAACTTGAAATTACAAATTTTTTTTGTCGACTTTCTCTGGTTTTAATAAATGGAATAAATATTCAATTGTTTGCTTCTTTATAATCTCCCACGTTTCACTACAAATGGGAAAATAGTATTTTCAATGAACATCTATTCTTAGAATTATAAACAAATGTGAGGAAATTTTGATTCTATGGCAGAAATTTCCGTTAATTGAACTGTGATAATTAAAATCCAATTTCATGTGTTTACTTTGCAGGTCACCGATGTGAATCCTCTGCGCGATAATCCGGTTTACCGGGATGTTTGGGACCTACAGCTGGGCAACAATCGCATCTCCAACATCGATGTGCTGGAGGACACCTATTGGCTGCAGAATTTTCGCATGCTCAATCTGCATGGGAATCTCTTGCGCAAATTCCAGGTCTTTGCCATGGATAATGCCCTTGAGGACAACAGGAATGCGGCTCGGCTGTGGTTCAGCAGGAATCCCTGGCATTGCACTTGCAAGTTTGGCATGCGACTGCGCCAACTGTTGACCAAGTACAAGGATATTGTGTCGGATGCCTGGAACGTCAGCTGCACCTATTCCAATGGCGACGAGTTGCGTCATGCCAAGGTCCTGTCGCTCACACGCGAGGATATGTGCACTGTTGATCCTGTCGATGAGTGGTTCATGCATCCCATCGATTTGGTCAACTGCATCTTCGCCAGCCTCATCTTTCTCATTCTGGGCAAACTGGGCTATGACTACTACTTTTACCGATATCACGGTCGAGTTCCTTGGATTGTCTTGAAGATGCCCTGAGAGGCATCTAATTATGACGATTGTGCCTTAATAACTTGTCGATTCGAAATCGAATGCATATAAAGACATGCACTTGTTGATCTGATCTTATCTACCTGCTAGAAGTACAGAAGTATTATCTTCCAATTATGCCAAGCATTTAATATCTCTATCCATAACTTATAATAAGCTTGAAGTAAATAGCATGTATATATTTTAAATATTACCTATTATGTATTAGAATATTTTATTGTTAGATTTGCGAATAAAAAAGTATCAACGACCTCTGTATACGAAATCGATTGTTAAATACGCGGTACCCATATCAACCGAATTGTATTGAATAAAAATTATAAACTATGAAATGAAATTAAAATGCGTCCAATTTATTTTTCAGAATGAAGTGGGTTTCATAATATTTTTACTATTTCAATTTTTTAATAATAATTACAACTATTTACTCTTCCAAATTTCGTAGACAAGCTCTAAAGTTTCTAAGACCTTAATTCTGTATGAATTTTGTCATTTATTTATTTATTTTCGATTATTAAAAAATATCTTGCGCAAGAGTACTGAATAAAATCAGTAGTAAAATGTTAGTACATATCAATTCAGCGCTAACTGGGTAATAATAAAACAGGTTAGATGACAAGTGATCGACTTGAAAATACCCTGTTTATCATGATCTAGCACTAACGGAACTCATAAGAAATCGAAGCTCCAATATTGCTAATATGAATGCCAGAAAAATCAAAAAAATTTTGTTAAATATTACTTCGGTCAATTAAAATTATGATACCCTTCCTCGAGAGGTTTTTAGGTCGAACTGCAACTCCCTGAACTGATTGTTATGTGAATATTCCCTGGCGTCCATTTAGGCCGAGTAATTGCGAACAACATGTTGCAAGTTCTAGCTGCAGTTGAACTCAACTCTGATTTAGTCACCTCAAAACCATTGTTGGCAATGGTATATCCTGCATTTCTCATCCGCCTCAGTCGGGTTGTCGGCCTGTCCAATCTTCGATTTGTGCCCGAAAAAGGACGCTTTGAACGGGAAAAGGGACCCATGTTGCTCTACTGCATTGTGGTGCACTTACTCTACGTGCTGCTGATACCCAGTATGTGCCTGTTGCTGCAGCGTACTTACTACGATTGTCAGGAATTGGACATGCTGGCTATCGCCTACAGTATAGTCGGGATGGCAGAGATCATCTCTATATTCCTACTGCTCTCCACCACTTGGTTGCTTCGCACACAATGGATGCGCATGGTAAATGGATTCATGAGGTTCCGTCATCTATATCACAGAGAGCTCATGCATTCTAAACGTGTGAAATTGTGGCAACATGTGTGGAAAATTGTGCGGACCCTTTCTCGATTTGTGTTGCTGTTCCATCAACTGTATGGACCTTCTAGCATATTCATGTGCGACAAGTTTGATGGGATGAGAGCCCAATTCGCCACCGTGTATATACCAATATCCTTGGTAGCTGCTCTCTTGGAACTTCTTATGACGTGTGTCGACTACTGGTTCTATTATACGATTAATTTCTGCAATCGTGTGCTCGGCTTTATGTCACAGGAGACGCAGGAACTACGACAGGATTTAAAGTGGTTGCCGAAACGTCGCGGCTGCCATCGAAATGTCTATCAGCAGCAACTCTTTGCTGCCTGGCAAAAGCTGTGGCTTCAATGCTTGCGCCTCGATAAATTAATCCACAAGATGCTGGATGTTATGCAGTGGCAGATACTTCTTAACTTGTTTGCCGGCTATTTGACCGTCATTACAATTATATTTAATCTGGTGATTTACTCAACTGAATCCGATGATTTCCATATACTTCGTGTGTTGGCCTATTTGTTGCTCTGCACATTATATTACTCAGATGTTGTAAGCCACTTTGCCAGCTTTGGAGCAAATCGTTTGCAATGGACTCGTCTCTTGGCGTACTTAGAAAAGCTCTGGATCACACTCGGTGCCATGGACTTCGATCCAAGTACAGACAGCTACTGCATTGCAATGCATCGCCAGGTGACCTTGACCCACCATTCATATAATTAAATTGTAACTAATCAAAATCTTTTCTTTCAGATATCATTGGCTATCATGTGCATTAATCGCAGGCAGCATCGACGACAGAATCGAGTTCGTCGTCTTCACATTGCGGGATTATTTGATATGAACCCAAGAACAGGATTCTGCATGAGCACCTCTATTGCGATGAATGTCGTTATCCTTTGGCAGATAGCTTATAAATACTATTATTGATATCAATTCGTTTCCCTTATTTTTTACATTATTTGTTTTCTTAGGAACGTTCGTATATTTTATATAAAGAATACTTTTTCTTACTGCTGGAAATAAATCTCTATATCTGAAACCATTTAATGATCTAGGATTTCATGTATTTATTTTTATTTTTTTTATTTTAATTGCAAGCATTTTAAAACAAATAAAACTGTTACTTTGACAACCCAACTTTTCCTATTTCCTATTTTGTTTCCAATTGTTAGCACTGCGTGTTCTCAGGCCTGATTGCAGTACGAAGAATCCCTGGTGTATTATTTTATGCATTACATTACTGCAACATGTTGCAAGCTGCCTTTTGAAAACTGCATCGACATTGACTTTGATTTAGTCACCACGAAACCATTGTTGGCAATGGTATTTCCTACATATCTCTTTCGTCTAAGTCGGGCAATCGGATTATGCAATCTTCGGTTTGTGCCAGAAAAAGGACGCTTCAAGCGGGACAATGGAGTCTTATTTATCTATTGTATGGTATTGCACTTTGTATATGTGCTGGTGATACCCTGTATTTTTTTGATGATGTTGCACTCTGCGTATGATTGCCAGAAATTGGACATGTTGGCTATAGCCTACAGTATCTCGTCAATAGCCAAGGTCGTCTCCATATTCCTACTCCTTTCCTCCGTTTGGTTGCTCCGCACACAATGGCTGCACATGATTAATGGATTCATGAGGATTCAACATCAATATCAAAGAGAACTTATGCATTCTCAACGTGTCAAATTGTGGCAGCAATTGTGGAGAATGTTAATGAAACTTTCGCGATTTACGTTGTTATTCCATCAACTATTTGGACCCCCCAGCATATTCATGTGCGACAAGTTTGATGGGATGAGAGCGAAGTTCGTTCCCGTGTATCTAGTGTTATGCTTGGCAGCTATTCTAATGGAAACTCTAATGGACTGTTTAGACTCTTGGATATATTATTTAATTAACTTCAGTAATCGAGTGCTCGGCTTCATGTCGCAGGAGACGCAGGAACTACGACAGGATTTGAGCTGGTTGCCAAAACGTCGCGGCTGCCATCGAAACGTCTATCAGCAGCAACTCTTTGCTGCCTGGCATAAACTTTGGAATCGCTGCTTGCGACTGGATAAATTGACCCACCAAATGCTGCACATTCTCCAGTGGCAGATACTTCTGAACTTGTTTGCCGGCTATCTAACGGTCATTACAATTATATTTAATCTGGTGATATACTCAACTGAATCCGATGATTTCCATCTACCCCGTATGATTGCCTATTTTTTACTTTCGATATTATTCCATGCGGATGTCGTAAGCCACTTTTCCATCTTTGGAGCAAATCGTTTGCAATGGATTCATCTCTTGGCGTGCATAGAAGAACTCTGGTTTACACTCTGTTCCATGGACTTCGATCCAAGAACAGATATCTACTGCATTGCAATGCATCGCCAGGTGACCTTAACCCACCATTCATATAATTAAATTGTAACTAATCAAAATCTTTTCATTCAGATATCTTTGGCTATCATGTGCATCAATCGCAGGCAGCATCGACGACAGAATCGAGTGCGTCGACTTCACGTTGCGGGATTATTTGATATGAATCCAAGAACTGGATTCAGCATGACCACTTCTATTATGATGAAAGTCGGTATCCTTTGGCAGATAGCTTATAAATACTATTATTGAGATAAATATATTTCCTTTATTCTACGGAAAATTTTGTATTTTACGAACGTTTGTTTATTATTAGCTTCAAATTTGTATATTTGATAAATTCAACTTTTTCTTTCCGCCTAAGGTATTTTCGATATCTGGCATTTTCATAAACATTTATATTTCATATTAAAAATATTTAAATCATTTACTAAAGATATTTTGGAATAATATTTACAAAAAGTAATAAAATATAATTATTTAAAGAGCTGTATGTATTTTTTGGTTGTGCAATTTTGATTACAAAAGTGAACTCTGCGTGAGCTCAGGTCAGATTTCAGGACGAATATTCCCATGGGTATAATTTATTGCTGCAACATGTTGCAAGCTCTCGTTCGAAATTTGCATCGGACCTAACTTCGATTTAGTCACCTCATAACCATTGTTGACAATGGTATATTCTGCATTTCTCATCCGTCTCAGTCGGGCGGTTGGCCTGTGCAATCTTCGGTTTGTGCCAGAAACAGGACGCTTCAAGCGGGACAATGGACCCATGCTGATCTACTGGATTGTGTTGCACTTGGTCTACGTGTTGATAATGCCATGTATCTTAATCGTGTTGGTGAGCAGCCACAATAATTGCCAGAAAGTAGACATTTTGGCTGTGTGCTACAGTGTCGTTTCGGTGTCGAAGGTCCTCTCCACACTCTTACTCCTTGCCAGCATTTGGCTGTTACGCGGACGATGGCTACGCATGGGAAACAGGTTTTTGGCATTCCAGCAACTATATCGCAGCGATTTGGTCAAGAGAAGCGTTAGTCAGCGATTAAAACATCTGTTGAAAATCCTAATGTGTCTGTCAAAAGTTCTACTAACTATATATTTGCTGTATGGACCCAACAGCTTGCTCCTGTGTAGCGTATATGACGAAGACGAGCCTCTACTGTCCTTGGTATACATTGGTCTAACCTTTATGATTGTCCCATTGGAAATGATTGTCAGCTGTATAGACTATTGGATCTATCATTTAACGAGCGTCAGCAGTTGGCTAGTTGACTGCATGACGCTGGATGTTCAGGGTTTAAAGCAGGACATTGCCTGGCTGCCCCAACGACGCGGTTCTCATCGAAATGTCTATCAGCAACAACTGTATGGTGGCTGGAAGCAACTCTGGCGACGCGCAATGCGACTGGATAAAGTGTACCGCGAGATGATAATGATATTTCAGTGGCAGATGCTTCTGAACATTCTTACCAATTATTTGTCAGACATCACATCAATTTTCCACTTAATTATCTACTTGAGTGAACCCAAAGGTTTTGATCAATGGTCGTTTATGGGATTCTGGACTATATGCATATTGTTTCATTTGGATATTATGAGCTTCTTCGCCATATTTGACACGCATAGATTGAAGTGGAAACATCTTCTGCAGCAGGTGCATGAACTGTGGTTTACACTCGACAACATGGATATTGATTGGGATGAAGATATTTACAGCGTTGCTCTCTATCGTCAAGTACGATACGAAATAAACTTTACTTTCTATTTAATTAACTAGATTCTTTTTTGTAGATTGAGTTTTCCATCATTCTGACCAACCGCAGGCTGCAACAACGCCCGAATCGAGTGCGTCGTCTTCACATTGCCGGGTTGTTTGACCTAAACAGAAGATCCGAATTTTGCATGTGCACTTCGATTGCAATCAATGTTCTCATCCTTTGTCAGATAGCTTACAAATATTATTATTAAAGTATCAGCTTTAAGTGCAGTTCCTTTAAAACTTGCATTAAAGATTTGTTATTAGTGTGTAGTATCATATTAAATTAATTGAATTGCAATCCTAGCATCATTGTACTATTCGATTAAAAGAACAAATTTTCTTTTCAATAAACTTAATAACTGGACCTTCAGGAGTAAAGCATATCTATATATCATTTCGCCTTATTTTCAATAAAAGTTAATTAAAACAGATTTTCATACCTTTTATAAATCAATAAAATCGTTTGTAAACCTCAAGGCATATCTTTCCATCCTGCAACCGCTTGCAACTTTAGCACAAAACTTGTTGTATGTAGATTATCACCATCCACTTAGCATTTATTCGTTTGAAGCTACACAAGTGCCAGAGTTTTCTTGTACAATTATTAACTAAACAAACGCAAGAGAATTTCAATCGTGGTCAATGATTTACAAATGCTCTTGCACACATTTTACTTCGCCGGCTACTCCTTTTCCGAGGTCCAGTTCTTGGGACGCTCAGCCATCAGAGTATAATCATTAGAGGCAACATTCAAGCCACCATATTGATGCGTCGGTGAGTCGGGGAAAAACTCCCAGCCTTGTTCAATGGACATCTTCTTGATGACACCGGCCATACCTAACATAACACCAATTTATTTGAATCATATTGCAGGGAAAATCAAGGAGAGCTCACCTAAGAATAGACCGGCAACCAAGCCAGCTACATGACTATGTCTCCATGCGCCAAAAACGCCACCAGCAGCAAAGCCTCCGGCCAGATAATTTAACCTGCATAAGAAAGGAATATTAACCCATTTCATCTAATTTTATCGGATCAACACTTGCTTATCGTCCTTGCCGCGGAAGTTGGTGGCAGCGAGCGTGGTTAGCGTAAATGCTGTGGCCATGCCCATCAGCGGACCCGTATTGTAGGCGAACCGACCGATGGTTGGGATGTAACCTCGCGGTTTGGACAGCGTCAGCACATCGACAGTGGACCACGCCAATCCGGCGGCGACAGCGTATCTGTTTGTGGCCACAATCTTGCCAAAGGCATCTTGGCCATCGGGATGGTCGTAATATTTGGAGCGTAAGAACGACATGTTGATCTACAAAAATCAAATCACATTTATACAAAATGTACAATATACAAAAAGTTTGTCACAACAATTTATGCAGAAATTTGACTACCAATTGAACAGTGCCCAAGTGGCTGTCTAGTGAAATCTACATATTGTGAAATATTATTCACAATCTGCGATTCCGTAATTATTAATGCACATTGTGGAATGCACGGTAAATCCTTTAATAAACGATTTAATTTACTAACCTGCCGAATTTACGTAATTATTTCCAAACGCAACACAATTCGGTAAATCAGCTGTGGTTCAGTGTGTACCTACTTTCGAAAAATATACAAAACATACCAAACAAACAAAAATACTCAAAGTGCCATTTTGAGTATAACATAAAATTTAGTTAACATAGTGCCTAACAACATGATTTTCAAATTTTCAACTGATCAATTTAAAAATTATACTATATTTTTAAATGAAATGGCAGTTGATCAAATCAAGTTTTAATTTATTTTCAATTTATACGTATGTATTCAGTTTAAGCTAAGTTCACAAACATTGTGGCACTAATATTAGTTCTTTAATCATAAGGTGCAATCGAACATTTTGATTAAGGTTAAATGGTAGGATGTAATTTTTATTTCGAAAAAGTACCGTTTATAGACAATTATAGACGAATCGATGGATTTCCAAGTGATAAAATTATGTTAAGTTACTTAAATCGATGGTGGTAGACTAGTTTTTGTTTGTTCGCATGTTGACTAAAAAATATACACATAAAATCTAGCGATTTAAGTAAAATTACTATGAATATCCATTTTGAATGAGCTTTTTGGCATACAATTTAGGAGTTTTTATGTTGATCGAAAAGGAAAAGTAGTTACACAGCAAAAAGAATCTATGATTTCGAAAATAAAATCGGTATCAAAACACAATCAATACACAGTACATACATATAAGAATAATTATATACAAATCAAATGTCAAATAATTAACATATTCTTTGTTTGTTTAATCAGTCATAACATTCGCGGTGAATTTGTCAAATTTCACTCATATCTTTCAAACATATGTGATGTGCTTTGGTATCTGTTCTCATGTGAACTTGGTATTGCAAGTTTGACATAAAAAAAAACACAAGAAAATCAAAACAATGCGTTGGGATTCGATTTCAGCACTGTCATTGCCCAAACATTCATACGAGTTGCATGTACATATATTTATACAGCTTTCATGGTTTAGTGTTCGTCGTGTCCAATTATTTCAATATCATCAGCCAATGGACTTTCGATTTCCTGTTTGTTCTCGCCACCATTTTGTTGATTTGCATCCAAATTAATCAATGATAACGTCATCTTGCTGCTGAGTATGACCTAAAATTAACAAAATGTCAGTACACTTCGGCAACAGTAATGTAAAATAAGTATTATACTTACGGCCGGTTCTTCAGCTGATCCATTCAGCTCAGAGTCATAGACCTCTTCACGTTTTGTTTGTGAATCGGCCACCAAAATCTGAGAGTCGTGTGCCAAGGCGCCTTCCAAGTAAATGGACTGCGGCTCGGGTAGATTTTCTTCCAATTTATTGGACTGCAAATGAAATTAAAGCAACGTTACCAAACTGAACTGGCTATGTCTTAACAGTGTTATTACAGTTGTCAATATATTTTTAAATAAATGTTAGTTAAAAGTTATCGATCGTAACGGTCGATAACGATTACTCGCGACAAGAATATTTAAATTTGAATTTACATTAAAAATAAGCACTAGAGTTTTCAAAGTATTTCGCTATTTGGAACGTTCTTTGACTGTGGCAGGATCGTGAGCTGGCAACAAGGTGCAACAGAGGCACTTACATGTTCACTATATGCGCGATAAACAGGCGTTGGAGGGCGTCCAGTCCACCTTTGGCCGCCCTCGCAAATTGCCGTTAACTCCATGCCTAGAACCTGCACCACACAAATATTATCACATCATGCGAGTATATACAAAAATAATAATATCAAATAAATGAAATACTGCTTCGATCAAAAATTGTATATATGTTTACCGTTACTTCGCGCTCAGCGCTAATGTCACGACGCTTCCTTGGCTGTGCCTTTGCCTTGTCCTTGTCCTTCTCCTGATCCTGATCGGTGATTGTATGCCCATTGGAAATGTTTTGGTTCTCTACATTGGTCAAATTCGTATTTTCGTTGTCGTGTTGCTATTAAGGACCAAATACGGAATAAGTTATTGACGGCAAATACTTGAATTCCAATAAATAACCAAGAACACGAAAGAAAAGCTATTTTCAGCGAGCCGAAAATGAAAAACCCTTGCAGAGTGTATTTAATATATTTATATTATGCTTAAAAATTATTTTTTTAAAGAAATATATCGGATCAACAGATATGAGTTTCGTTTTTTTTTTTTAAAGCTTTAAGATGTAGAAATCTAAGTCAGTTCCAACGGACCTGACTTTATCAATACAGTTATTCATGACAATCTGTAAATAAATTCTGCTTGGGTATCAAGAACATGAGCATTCTAGAAGTTTTGCTCGAACAAAACAAACACAAAACGTATTAACTTATTAAATGTTAAGTAACTATGAACAAATCAAAAAGATAAACAATATTTACTTAATTGTCGTTAAGTGAATGCAACGAAAACAATATTAATAATAATATGGGGTTCTCAGTTACTTTTGGCTTGTTAATAAACACAACGAAAGAGTTAGGATAACTTTCAACGATTGCTCTGGGGCGGGCCCAAGGACGGCGCTAACCTTATTTAAATCAGTTTGTTTTTCAGTTTCAATATCAGTATCAGTATCAATCCTCGAATTGTGCACGTCTCGAACGTTCAATTGCTCATCGGCAGCGTCTATAAGACCTTGTATCGCCGTTACAACTAATCGAATTGTGCAACAAAGAGAGTTATACATACATACATATTCATATACATATATAGGAATGGAAAGAGAGAGAGAGAGAGAGAGAAACATACATATACTATTTGCACATGATCAAAGTAACGACCGATCGATCCTGTTCGATGTATGATTTGTGAATTGTGATTTGGCATGATATATATAGTAAATCGAAAAGGTTTTCAGAATGTACTACAACATACTTATGCACGAGTATATTATACGAGTTGAATGTACATATGTATGTGTCTTTGCTTTGATTCCAATCTCATTGTTTTCGGTTTCTAAAATATGTCCCCATCATAAGTATTTGTTTAGTTAGACAAGCTACAGTGATACAATTACGTATACGAGTAGTTAGCAAGTTCGGAATAGTTTGATGATTAGTTAGTAGGACTACAGATTCGCATGCCGATCGAAGATAGAGCAAAGTTAGAAAGTTATTTAGTACGAGTGCAACAAAGAGTCAGAGAAAAGACACAGAGAGATATAGAGAAAGAGATAAAGAGACAGAGAGAGAAATAACAGTCAAAGCATGACAATAGAGAATTATGTGTAATTGGTACCGGGCGAAGACAGGCTTCAAGAACGAACGATCTTCTAAGGCTGCTCTCTCGCATGCAACTCAAGAGCGATAATGATAATGCTGCATCTTCTGCTCAACTATGAATCTTTTGGAGGGGGAAACACTGGCAAACCATTCAAAGGATTAGAGACGGGTTCAGGTACAGATACAGGACAGGCAACAATTCAGGTATTTACTAGAAATCAAAATTAGAAACGAAACGAAACGAAGAGAAACGTTAACGATTCATGTCTTGTACTTAGTTTGGTCTTTTTCAGTGATTTGATTTGAATGTTGTAAATGTTTGCATTAGAAATTTGGCTGCCGCTTGAGAAACTTCATTGCAATCATCTTAAAAATGAGAATACAAAATATATATTAATAAATGAGATAAATTGCGCATGAACCACACTGAGTATGCTACGCGTCAACTAAAGATTGGTATCGCAATTGAAATTGTTTTGCTAAAGTGATACGAGAGTCATGGGATAAGGTAAAGATAAATGTGAATCCAATGAGCTGCCAGGATGGGTGCCACTAGCTACGGATGGATGATGCTAACCTTTGCCTCATACTGATCGGTGTTCATTTCGGCAATTAGCTTTGCCATCTCACGCTCCGTGTCCTCGAGCTTTCTGCGCAACTTTTCAATTTCCATCAACTGCTCCGTCTCCTTATTGAACAGCGACTTCTCCACTTCGGCCAACGTCTTGGGTACCGTCGGGATCGCCGACGAGCTCTGCGTCTGCTGCTGGGCGGCATGGCACTGCTGTTGATGTGCCTTCAGTGTGCTGGAGAGATTCGTGGCCAACTCGGCCGCCGACATGGTGGCATTATAGAGCTCCTTGTCGTTGCGCCTGCCATTCGATGCGACGCTCCCTAAAAAGGTTTGCGTAGGATTTTGCTTTAACTAACAGTTAGGTTGAGGCAACAACAAGAACAATAACAGAATAACAACAACTACAACTACAGTATTTACAATATACATAGTACATAATGGGCTTTATATACAGCATAAAACATAATGTGTGAGTGCACGCTACTCTGATGCGTAGTATTGCGAATGCATTCACTATTCATATTCATTTGGCCAAATGGTTGTGGATTGTGAATTAGTAGACACTTAAATACAAGTACAACATTTAGGGATATTTCAATATGTATCAGCTGGCAGATACATATATAGCATATCGATGGGTAATCCGAGAGGAAACCCTGCTTGACATTTGGGTTAGCTGCTGCACCAAATGAGGAGGACATATTTTAAAAGAGCGAACAGAGCGAACAGAGTGATTCTCTCATATTCATATATCATATTCATACCAGATGAACTTAATGCTTAACATAATGATAATAGTAAATAGTAATAATCGAAAATGATCAATTCTATTTTATTTTCTGGCTTACTTGTCTGATGCTCGCGCCAACCTTTTTCATTTCGCAAAATGGCAACGCAGAAAGTACAAATACAAATTAACGGATTGTTGGGTTAGCTTTCATTATGAGTTAAGTACTTGTGTGTGAGTGTTTTTTCTTTTGTATGTGTGAGAGTGTGCATGTGTGTAGGGAAGAGTGTGCATGTTGTACGAGTATTGGTTTAAGGGGTGCATAGTGTATAGCTACAAGACATCGATATCGAACTACTCAACGATATCGACACATAACTTGGAATCTCTCTTTCAAAATCGATTGAATTCGAGCTAGCCTACAACATGAGAAGGATTGCCATTGACTTACCCAATTTCGTGCCACCCAAATCCTCCACCTGCTGGCCGAACACCTCTTGGCGGAAGTTGGGGTCTGAGGGAGCGGGGCCATAGGGCGCATTTGGCACTTGCTTCTTAAACACAATCTGTAAACATTAATTATCGTCAATAATTGGCAAACAGTCTTTGAATAGCAACATGCATACCTTCATAATCGTATAGCCGAAGAAGACCACAATGCCAATCGTGTAGAGGGGCATCAGGAAGCCCATGCTGCTGCCGCCTCGCTGCTGAGGCTGATGCAACGCACCTGCTCCCATGGGCGGGCGCATGCCGGGGATGGGTCCAGGCTGCATTCGAAAGCCATAAAAGAAATTTAATTATAGTTTCAATTCAGGTAGAGATATGAATGTAAACGATGTGGATCAAGAACTGCTAGTATACCCCTTGCCATTCGAAACAACAATCTTTTGATTCTGATTATTATAGCCGAATTAAAAATATTCTTAGTGGAACTTTGGAAATAATTAACTATGTAATAATTATAATATTTTTATATTTCAAGTTGAAACATCTATAAAAATTATATAAATTATATTAGCAATTGAATATGTAATCTAATGAAGTTTTCTTCTTATTTTGTATTACAACACAGGAAGAGGTTTCCACTTAAAAAAAAAAGAATAATTCAAGTGAGTTCAGGTCGAAATCTCAACCTTGTCTTCAGGCCTCTCATATTAACAATCGGAAAAAATATTGCTAATCCGTAGTAGGCATTGATTTTTGCAAATATACGCTGAGATCGGTCAGATGAAATCTCGCCTTATACTGTTTATACATACAACAAATGGATGCGCGGGCAGGTGGCGCATTAGATTTGGCACAAGTTCAATATGAACAATATTTTGTATTTTTCTTGCTCTCATCCCACTCTCTTGTTTCTTCCTTTACAGTTGCTTCTGTATATTTTCATTGGGCTGTCGCTTTGCCTTCAATTTGCGTGCAGTGTCATAAAAACAAAAACCCAAATCCAAATAAAATAAACTCATCTATTTATAGTATTTCGCTGATGTCTCATCCCCAGCGTCGCCACGCCCTCCTCCGTCCCACCAATGACACATGCAAATTAGCAACCTAAATCTTCAACGTCGTCGTGTCAACGATGGAAAGAAAATGAGCTGCAAATCGAAGTCATAACTCACCCGTCCGTCAACGATTCGAGGCGGTGGATTGCTCGGTGAGGTCTTCCGCTCGACAATGGGTACAGTGGGCGTGGCTGGTATGGCTCGCCCACGCTCACGCATCGCTTGATAGATGGACTCCGGATGCAGATGGGCTGGTCGCTCCTGACGCAAACCTAATTGCAATGAAACTCATTGAATTAGTTGAAGACAAAAACAATCGTACAGATAGAAACAAAAAAGGTGTTAGAGAAATAATAAAATAATGTAAGAAACAAAGGGAAATTATTATAATTATAGCACAAAAGTTAATAAAAAAGGAAATCAGAGACACAAAATGTTAAAGTTTAAGCCAAACCCTTGGATTAGTTAGTTTTTCAAAGACAATGCCGTTAGTCAAACAGAACGAAAGCAAAAAGAGAGAACGAGAGCGGTTGACTCTCTTCTCAGTTGCACAGTGGCGCCACCTACTTATCTCGCCGGTGTACAAATTGACTTGTTTGCGATACAAATGCGGACCAAACGGCTCGGCAGCCGGCTTCGAGGCATTCATAAACTGCTCCCTGTCGAGGACGACATCACAACACCCTGTGCCGCTCAAGACAACACCAACACAACACGATTACAATATTCAACAAAATAAAGTGATAAATTAAAATAAAAATTAGATGAAAATAATGGAAATTAAAGAAGGCTTAATGCTCACCGCCCGGTCCGGCTCGCTGTTGAGGATCCTTGTAGATGGGCTTGGGTGGCGTGCCGCCAAACATCATGGGATGGAATACCTTTGGCCACAATATGGCAATGCAGCCGACCACCGTGACAATCGCAATAATGCCCATTTTCCGGGGCGACATGCTCTCTTCAGTTCCCGGGCGAGATTTCAGCTTGGACCCTGCCCCCGGCTGTTGCTGCGACGATGTTGTCGGCATTTTGTTGGCGTAATCCGCAAGCGTACCTCCTAAAGCTCAATACCTAAGGCAACTCTCCGTTTATATGTGTGTCGATGTGTGTGGTTGTGTGTGTGTGTGTGCGGTTGTACTCCTAGTAAGGTATCCTTGGTGGTAATCCTGATGATGCTGTGTGAGTTTCTTTGATTATTTGAGGTTAACTGTGGTGTTGGCTCATTTTTGTGACGTTTATTGCTTTATAGTTGTTGCATTATCTGAAAAATACACCACACATAAGTTTTTGAATCAACTTATTTCGAACTTTTCTTCTATATATTATGTATTTTGATTTTTCACAAATTTATTAACCCATATTATTTATTTGGTATCACCACGAAATCGTCAGCATATAATTTTAAAATTATATTTAGAAGAAATTATAATTTTTTTTCTTTGAAGATATTAAGTAACTGAATTAAGTAAAATGCAAGCAATTTTTTTAATTCATCGGCACACTTTTATTATAAATGTTACATTTATAAAAATGTTGATACACTTTTTATGTGTCAATAGTACACATAATTACTGTGAAAGTAGTCTGGAGTCTATTCCAGTTCGGTACACATCACTGCTCACGATCGCAATTACAGATATATTAAGTCACTCAATGTGAATATTTGTTGAATTTCTTTTTTGTTAACAACAAAAAAAGTTTTATTACATAAATAGCGGTCCCGATTATTTTATTTTTAGCGCTCACACTTTTCAGTCTTTTTTGCCCGTCACAATTCTAATAATTCTTTTTTTCTGCCGTGAACCATAAATAATGTATTTCAAGTCTCGAAATTTACGATCGCATAAGTAAACAAATACATAAAATCAAATCGATAGAAATGAACAAACAAATACAACAACAAAAACAACAAATAATAACAATAAATTTAATATATTGGCTGTTGGATATCTTTTAAATTTTCTTTTTCGAGAGATCTTTCGGCACTGCGAACGACGACTGCTTACGCAAAGATCCAATGTTGTTTCCGAACTGGCCAAGCAAATTTTTGAAACTATTAGCAAATTTTTAAAAACAGCAGACGACGATGTTGGCGAGAAGAACGCCGGGGCAGGAAGGGGTCTGGGGGGACGTACGCACGGGGAATATGGCAACGAGGCGCTGCTCGCTGCTCGTTGTTCATAAGGGGCCCCAGTCGGTCATAATTTGAGCATTAGTCTGTTATTTTTGCCGCATTTGCCGCCAGTTGGCTGAAACTAAAATATAATGAATACGACAAAATAATTTGCAACAGACCGCCATAGACCACTCTGAAATCCCCTCCCTGCCCTGTCAGTGGAAGAAGCGCACGCGCTGATCATCCCCATGCTGGGTGCTCCGCCAAATTTCATACATATTCAAATGTATGTATGAGTGGTGAGTGCTCGCTCAGTGCAAATGCTTTTGTTATTGTTTGTTTTCATCTTTACCAACCCAGTATCTCAGTGTGAATGTTTGAATTAATGTTGTTGTTGTCGGCAGGCAATTTTCATTTCACTTTCGAGCGCACTGACTGGTGAAAGTGTGCAATATACATACATCTGCAATTGTTTTTTATTTTTATTTTCATTTCTTTTTTCATGTTCGCATGACACAGCCAGCAAACATTTTCCTAAAATATGCTGCCTCGGTTAATTTATTTATTAGTGTGGTCAAGATATAGCAATCTCGCTGCTGTTCATGTCCAGCATACATCGTTGGCTGCCGTTATTTTTAGAGGCACTTGATGGCATTGTAACAAGTCAATGTCGCACAGATCTCAAATGTTTTCAAATTTATTTATAAATACACAAATTTGTAACGCTCGGGTTAATGCTTGTGTCCACTTGTGCCATTTTAATTTGTTGCAAACACTTTGGTGATTTTTAGCCTATTTAATTCAATTGCACTTTTCAATTATTTAATAATCACCTTATTTTTGATTAAATATTTCGTAAAATCTTAATTGCTAAATTCAAACTGAGAGTTTGTCGTTATCAAGTGTAGTCGAAAAATCAATAGACTGACCAAATTAATCGGCCAGCCTCCACAAGTTATCGAAACCAGCTGTCAGTGCTGTAAGACGCCAGCTGTGATCTAAGTTTTGATATTTATAGCAAGCTACATGTAACACTAATTATGGCACTTAATAGCTTACTAATATTTTGCGATACTCTACTCTGCCATTAATGCATAAATCGATGTTTGCGAACATCGATGTTAGTCGAGGCTAGAAAATAAATAATTATTGAATTACAGCACTATCGACATAAAAAGAAACAACGATAGTATCGTTAGTGGCTGGATGATTTCGCATCACTACACGTTGAGCTGCCATCTCCCGGCTTAAATGTCAATTCGTGCTCAGTACTTACACATGTTGGGAACTTACAACTAAATATAAAATATATTAAGCGACATAATCTCATGTTATAGTAACTAATAGTTTTTTTTACAGAGGTAAGTGCAACACACACTCATTCATGTCTGCACACACACATGCATACATACACACATACATATGTATTTAGATTTGCGTCGTGTTTCGAAAAAACAGCTGCTCAGTGCGCCAGAGTTGTCGCTATGCGTAAAGAAAAAAATAATTTTTTTTCGATTGTTATGTGTGAGAGGTGCAAGGCAACCCTGGTAGTGATGGTGCTCTTCTTTGTGTTATTATTGTAGACGAAGCTCAAATAAAAAAAAGTAAAACGGAATTTGCCAAATAATTTTAATTACAAAGTGAAAACTGAAATTCACTCTAAAAGAGCTGCACATCAAACACTTCCGACTCGTCCTTGGCTGAAAACCTAATGCGCGCTGTCGATTGGCGTCGCTCCAAACTCTCAAAATTCACTGTTGATCCGCAAACGGAGACGGGCATCATGGACAACGAGGCGTGTGCGTCTGTGGAGAAGGAACTCGATCGGGTGGTGACCAAGCTGGAGCAGCTGCACGAGAACTCAGCAGCCGAAATCGGAGACATCGCCTCGCTAATGTCTGAGCTGGTCAATGTGCTGGGCAACGCCGAGCAAATGGTTGTGACTACACTGAATACTGGGACGCAGATGAATGCGACCGACAACAGCAGCGGCACTGACGACCCCATGGGTGATGCCATCAACATGCAGGTGGAGACGGAGCCGTCGGCTCCACAACGTCTCACCGATCGTCAGATGGAAATCATTCGTGAGGCGATCTCCAAGTGCAACGAACGTGTTCAGAAGCTATCAACGGAGCACCGTGAACTGCACGGTTCGGTGTCCAAGATTGGCAAGGCTATCGATCGCAACTACAGCTCCGACTTCAGTTCCACAATGCGAGTGGACGCACTCCAGGATGAGGATAACTTGATGCTGCTGAACAAGGCTATTGCCAAGCATTACTGCCGCCAGGGCATGGATGAGGTGGCTCGCACTCTGATCAAGGAGTGCAAAATGAGCGAGGATCATGCCCAGGATGTGTTCGACTCGGAGCGCGAATTCGCCGAAATCTACAGCATCTGGAATCAGATACAGAAACGCGAACTTGCCGATGCCCTCGACTGGGCCGTGCGACACTCCAGCCAGCTGCTGGAGCGGCATTCGCTGATCGAGTTCCGCTTGCATCGCATGCGCTTCATGCAGCTTGTCTCGCACGGCCTGAAGTCGCAGAACGAAGCCATCTTGTATGCAAGGACAAATTTCCAGAAGTTTGCCGTGCGCTATGAGCACGAGATTGCCAACCTGATGGCCAGCTTTATATATCTGCCTGGTGGCCTGGAGAACACACCGTATAGGATCTTTCTATCGCAGGACATGTGGACCGAGCTGTCGTTCACATTCCTCAAGGATGCCTGCCAGCTGTTGGGCATTAGCAAAAACTCGGCGCTGTCCGTTGTGGTAAACGCCGGATGCACCGCGTTGCCAGCGCTGCTCAACATCAAGCAGGTGATGCAGTCGCGTCAGGTGCTGGGCATGTGGAATGGCTGTGACGAGCTGCCCATTGAGATTGATCTACAGCCCGAGTTTCGGTTTCATTCGATCTTCGCTTGCCCCATCCTGCGTCAGCAGACCACCGAGGATAATCCACCGAAGAAGCTGACGTGTGGTCATGTCATATCGAACGATGCCTTGCACAAGCTCAGCAACGGGCACATCCTCAAGTGTCCCTACTGTCCCGTCGAACAGAATGCCGAGGAGGCTGTTCGCATCTACTTTTAAATCGTAGTCCATATGATGCCCCATTACAATTACAATTTAATCATTAACATAATGTGAGTCTGTCTGCCTTCTGCCTTCTCAACAAGGGGACAAAGATGATGATGATGAATTAATTCGCGAGTTTCGTACTTTTCCTTAAACGTTATTCACACAATTGACAGCAGCTCATTTAGTTGGTTCTTTAGATAAATTGGATTTGGGCAAGGCGCAGTGTCTTGAGTAATGAATGATCCTAACAACTCCTTCTCCTACTCCCTCCCCCCATATATAATTACCTTCTAAATTAAGTAAACACATACACACACATATATATATAATAATAATAATATAAATAAACATTTATTTGTAATACGACATAACAGTTCAATTTGGTCTTTCATTTACAAAAACAAAAAAAATCGTCACATTTCGTCGTTGCCACTGTGCGAGCAGGTAAACACCAATATTGTCCACTGTCTGCCGAACCGGTTTCGGATTTTATCGTGTCGTCGTCGCCGTCGTTGTCGCCATCTCGAGTTTTCGTCGTGTTTGTTGTTTGCATCGTCTGCAGTGCATAAAGAAGTGCGCTGGCGGACAGCTGATCGATCGAACTCTTAAATTGAGCAAACATTACTCCCCATTACATGTGCATGTGTTTGTCATTTGGGCTGTGTCTCTATTTTGATTGTTATTCCGATTAAAGTGGCAACGAACTCTCTCAACTATTTCCCATCCTCGCAGATTCATCATCTGAAAACATACACAAATAGAAAATATAGCAAACCACAATTCCATCGTTGAACCCATTAAGTGAAAAACAAAATGAAAAACGTTTTGGATGTCATGTCGTTGCAGCAGCACGTGGAAACTAGCAAAGCCCAGAACATGAAGCCCATTGACTATCGGTGAGTTGTCATTGAACCAACTACATTTCTGAAGTTTCAACATTATTCCCTGTTTATATAGCAAGTCCACTAAACCTGGTCTGGTGCCGCTCTACATATTCGAGTGCGCTGCCAAGCTGAAAATGAAGCCACTGACAGCCGCATGCGCTGCCATTGTCTACCATCGTTTCTTCAAAGAGGTCAAACCAACCGATTACGACGAGTTCGTGAGTTGAACTGCATGATTTTCCTCCATGTTCAATGGTTAATGTTGTCGCTTCACAGCTGATTGCCGCCTCATCGCTGTATCTGGCTGGGAAAATCAAAGACGATGATACTGTCAAAATTCGCGATGTCATCAACGTGGCATACAGCACATTGAATCGCGGCAGCGCTCCCCTGGATCTGAACGACGAATACTGGGCCATGCGGGATGCCATTGTCCAGGCCGAACTGCTGATCACGCGTACTCTCAGCTTCGATCTAAACATCGAGCTAGCGCACAAGGTAAACACACACACCACAGACTAACACACACACACACAGTGCTTGTAACGAGACACTTTCTCTTTTATGTGGCGCACACAGTATTTGCTGTACTACATGAAGACACTGCAGGATTGGGTCGGCACAGATGTGTGGAACTCGGTGCCAATTGCCAAGACTGCCGCCTCGTACTTACAGGACTTTCACCACAGTCCCAACATTCTGAAATACAAGCCCACGCACGTGGCAATCGGTTGCCTCTCGCTGGCACTGCAGACATATGGAGTGCAGGTGCCGCTAACTGATGAGTCGGATGAGGCTTGCATGTGGTATAAGCCACTGGTGAAGGACTTTACCAGGGAGAATCAGTGGGAGATCATTGAGGATGTCATTGAGGTGTACAAACATGAGGCGTCTCTGAAGGCCAATTAAACGAATCACCGCACATCAACATCATTTTGGCTATCCTGGAGCTGACGCCATTCCCATACGATTTTATTTATTTCCAGCACAAATCATATGCCATTATTTTATAAGACTCATGGCTGCTCACTAAATGAATTTCCTGAATATACGAATCAGCTTAATTACGACTAAATTCAAAGTGTCCTTGGCTAATGCCGATGCTTGTGTTTGTGCTTCTCCACACGATGGCGGGGCGGCGATGGGCTGGCTCGTCGATTGGAGCGCGAACTGTAGCTGGATGAGGCTGGCGAGGGAGATCGTCGCGAGGAGCGTGCCGTGCGCTCCGGGTAACGCTTGGGCGAATCCGACTGGCTGCGTGAACGATTGCGTTTCCCGGATCTACCGCTGCGGCTGCTCTCGCCACCGCTGTACGGCGAATGGGAACGCTTGCGACTGGTGCGCAGACTGGGACTGGAGCGAGAACTGCCGCCGTAGTGTGCCCCAGCTGGGTACTTGCTGTCGGGACTTTCGCTGCGCTGCAAACTGCGTGATTTGGAGTGCATATAGCTCAGCGGCGAGTCCACAGACTCTGAAGGCGAAGATGTCTGCAATTGAATAGGAAATATACATTCAAATTGTTGCTAGAGAAAAAGTCAGTGGGTTGAGTGAGCTACCTGTTTGAGCAAACGCTTCCGATAGTATTCAACCTGTTCGGTCAGTGTCCAGCCAGATTCGAGACGACGTTTTCCTGATTCCAATTCATCTTGATACTGCATGACTTTCACTTCAATTTCGCGCAGTTTCTGGCGTTTCTCGTCGCTGTATTTTTGTGAGCTCTCGTCGTCACTTTCCTCTTCGGAGCTAAAGAATTTTGGCGGATCTGGGGGATCCAATGTGTCCCACTTGCTGGTGGTTATGGCTTGAGCTTCAACTTGTTGCGGATCGACCGTTTCCCACTTGGAGGGAATAAAACCGGGCAATTTGGCCTGCGACTTGTCAGTTGATTTCGTTGCCTGCTCCATGGGAACGCCATCGAGATCTTCATCCACTAGAAGCAATTCATTTATGAATATACATAACCAAGAATGCATAATTGTTCGCTTACAAGGAACGCCATCGATTTCATCATGATATTGCTCTTGCTTGGGTGTTCCACGTTGCTGAGCAGCGGACGCAGATTCCGGCAGCACCAATTTAAGAGCACTCTTCAGTAAAGCAGCGCCATCGAGTGGCACGCCATCCAGATCCTCATCGTCTTTGTCATCGCCCGAGAGCGGCGCACCGTCAATGTCCTCATCCAGAGCTTCCTCCGAACGAGATTCCTCAGCTTGGGGCGGTGAATTTATCTGCGAAGCAAACTATTTAAAGGCTTGGAGATTATCTTTAATGAGTGCTTGCAATTGTGTACTTACTTGTCGCCCCAAGAAAACACTACGCAATTGGGTTAGGAACTCCTTTGGGTAGATGGTCCATTCCTCCCAGGTGCGTATTACATTGCAGACCCTTGTCTTGAAGCCCTCTGCCTTGAGCCGACTCTCAATCGCCAGATAGTAGGTGTGAAGACTCTCAAATATGTCCAGCAATTGCTTCTCCACGCTGGAAAAAAGTCAAAAGTCAGTGAAAGAAAAGAGCCAGTCGTCTATTTACTTACGATTTACGGAAGAACGACGCGTTTGATACTTTCACAGTGCAATTGTGAAGGATATCGGAAACGAGATACAAGCGAGCGATCTTCTTGGAAGCCACAGTTTTTGAATTGGCCAACGACTCAGCGATGCATTCGCAAATCTCGTCAGCAGCATCAGCATGCTCAATGCAAAAGATCATGGCGTCGCCAATACGCGATCGTTCCGGTGTCAAGTGGCGGATCAAGTCTTCCAGACGATCACGTTGCCTACGAGAGAGCGACCGATAAGTTTCAATTGATTAGTAAATGAAAAAGAAGCGCTTACGCATTAGACAAGGCACCCTTGTGCACAACGGGTGCATCTGGATCAACGACTAGCTCGTCGGGCATGCCTTGGGTGTAGAAATTGGCCACAGGCGGCTTCCAGACAGGTCCTCCTTTGAACATGCGAAACTGTTGCTCTCGCCACTCGCTCGGCGTGTCGCCCTGCAGCAGCGAATAGAGCTTCCAACGATAATAAATATGGGCTGGGCTCTCGTTGTCAAAGAGAAACGAGAAAAGGGGATTCTCCATTTCGCGGCTCATGATCAAAGCCTCAAACATGGGACCCTCGCGTATAACAAACTCGATCATGCGGTGGATGATGTTCAGCACGGATCTGAAATTAAATACTAGATGAAATTTCTTGAAATAAAATGTACATCATTTACATACTTCTCTGTCGGGATGAAGACTTTCACAACGGATTTGGCCAGCACCTAAATGAATAAATTTATTATGCATCTTGCTAAATTTCCAATATCAAGAGGGTCTTACTCGTTCCATATTCTCCTTCTCCTCAATCGACTCGTAGTCCTTGTAGTTCTTCTTGGGCAAAGTGTTCGCTTCGCTGGGCGGTGGTTGAGCATTGAAAGGCAGACCCGACGATGGTGGCGGCAACGTCAGCTCCAGCAGCGCTTGCGGTGCAAAGATTGGCGTATTCATAATGGGAACTGTTTTGCCCCAGCCCAGACGCATCTCGTAGCCCATTATGTAGCGACCGTTAAGGGTGCGCAGTGCACGCTCCGCATCCTTGCGGCTCATGTATGCCACAAAGCCACAATTGCGACCTCGTTGCTTCTCCTCCTCGGAGCGTGGCCACATTATCTTGATGCTGGCCAGCGGGCCATAGCGTCCAAAGATCTCCATCAGCTGCTGCTCCGAGATCTTGGGACTCAAGTTGCCCAAATACAAATTGGTTGTGTTCGGATCGCCAGTGTCAAAGGAGCCGCCAGCATCCCGAGCGGCGGCGCTCGACTGTTGGGAGCTGCTCGGTGCCTGTTGTTGCTGCTGCTGCTGCTGCGGCTGCGGTTGCGAAGCTGGTGGATTCGCCACAGCCATGTGCTTATACTTGTGACGTTCCTCGCGCTCCTCCTGAATTCTTTACATGAGCAAAATAACATTAAATTAGTGCTGTTCATATTAAGGGGCTTGTTTAACTCACTGTCGCAGCTCCTCTTTGAAAAGCTCCAAATTGCTCTTTTTCTTCTCCTGATTCTTCTTTTTCAATGTTGGCGCATCCTTCTTCAGATCTGAGGCCAGCAACTTGGCATATTCCTCGGCCTTCTCCGAGGCAGTCTTCTCCACCAGCTTGGAGCCCGGCTTATACAATTTGCCCTTCTCGCTTTTATCCTCACGCCTGGAGCCCGCATCGTAAGTGCCCGCCTTAACCCACACTTTGGAGGAGGCTGTCGGTGCTTCTTGGAACGTCTCCACGAACTCTTTAAAGGCCTTAAAAATTAAGGAAATCAATACTTGACAATAAATATACATACTTTATTTTTGTTACTTACGTGTGCCGCAGCAGCTTCATCTTCCTTCTTTTTCTGCTCCTCCAACTCTTTCTTGGACTGTAAGATTTGTTTGATAAATAAAATTCACACCCGGTTTTCAGTGCTTACCAATTGCCGTTTGGAAAACGTGCCGACTGTAAAGGCCTCCAACTTCTTTTCGCTTATGCGCTAATGACAAAACCATTAGCGCAGTGTTTACACTTTTAAAACAATTGCTTACCTTCATATTGACGGTCTTTTTATTATTATTTATTTTGCATAGCTACTTTTCACTGTTCTCACGAGCGACCTATCGATGCTTGTTCTTAGATGACATATCGATGACTGAGAATTACATTCCCTATCGCTATCGCTGTTATACAGACCAGCGATAAGGAATGTAATTGCCAGCTATCGATATTTCGATATGTCATCAATCTCCGTCACACAACAGAGTTAGTTATTACAAGTTTGCCAAATATTAAATAAAACAGGCTGAGCTGGTCTCTGGCTGCTGCCGTGTGTTGATCAACAATTGTTAAATCACTCTGAAGCATTCGCCACATCAAGATGGAGCCACAGATCTGTCGACTTTGCTTGCGTGGTTGTGGCTCCCAGATGTGTCTCCAAATCTTTGACGATGCAGCAGCAGCAACTGCAGCTGTGGACAGCGTGTCCAACGTTGCCGAGGTTCTGCGCCAGCACTTTTGGTTCGAGGTAAGCCACAATTGGATTACAATTACAATTAGCCATAGATATGTATTGTTGATGTTCTCAGGTTATGCCAAATGATCCGATGTCGAAAGTGGTGTGCAATGTGTGCTGGACTCAGGTTTCGGAGTTCCATCAGTTCTACGTATCGATTCAGGAGGCTCAGCTGATTTACGCCAACGCACCAAAGTTCAAGCAAGATCCCGATCCCGATCTGATGACTGCATCGTGGCCAGAGGAGATCATGTTGCCAGCCAATGATCTGACTGTGGATGCCCATAACGATGGACGCGCCGCGCAGCTGACTGTGAATCCTCTGGACGAGCTGGACCTGGAAATTGCAACGTATGCCGAGACAGACGTGAGCGACCAGAAGGAAATTAAATTGGAAAGACTTTCGCCGAGTGAATTCCTGAATGATGTCGACGATGTGGATCTTATTGTGACCCGCAGTGGACTGAAGCGTAAGCGTGAAACGATGGAGCCCATTGACAAGCTAAAGACGACCAAAGTGAAGAAGTCCACGCAGCCCAAGAGCCTGGAAAAGCGCAGGCCCATTGCCAAAAGGACGTTTAAGAAGCAGCAGTGGCCACCATTCTGCAAGGAGGACGAGGAGCTGATCAAACGCTACGTTGTCATGGGCTGCGAGCTGTGCATTTTTCTGGCTGACGATTTCGATGGCATTCGAGATCACTTCAAGGACAAGCATCCTGACGAGCGGCCGTACATCAAATGTTGCGGGCGAAAATTGAATAAACGCTGCCTAATTGTGGAGCATGCTCGACGCCACGAGAATCCCGAATACATTAAGTAAAGCAATTAAAGTTTTATTTATTTTCTGTTTACCTAATAATATTCTATGTTTCAGGTGCAAGGACTGCGGCAAAGTGTTTGCCAATTCAAGCGTACTGCGAGCTCATTGGTTGGTTCATCATGTGCCAGACGACGAATGCGACTTCCAGTGCGATGAGTGTGGCAAGCGTTTCTCGCGTCGCAATCATCTGGAACTGCACAAGGGATCCCATGTGCCGGCCAACGAGCGCAAATTCATCTGTCCACAGTGCCCCAAACACAATGCGTAAGTAGAAGGCTCATATAGTCGCACACTTCAATTAACATTGCGCATCCTCGCCAGTTTTGCCACCGAATACCACATGCAGGTGCACATTAGCATGCAGCATCGCAAGGCATCGAATATCTGTCATGTGTGTGGCAAGGAAATCAAGGATAAAGCTGTCTTCGAGAAGCACGTTCGCCTGCACTTTGAAGAGAGTGGCCCACGCATTAAGTGTCCGCGACCGGACTGCGAGAGTTGGCTCAAGGACGAGGACAATTTGAAGCAGCATTTAAGACGCCACAACGATGAGGGCAAATCGTTTATCTGCTCAGAATGCGGCAAGAGCTGCAAGAATTCGCGAGCACTCATCGGCCACAAGCGCTATTCACATTCGAATACAATCTACACCTGCGAACAGTGCGGCAAGACCTTCAAAAAGGACATTAGCCTTAAGGTAAGTATGACGCTGATAATGCTTGCAAATACATACTTGTATTATAATATCATCTGATTTGTAGGAGCACATGGCCCAGCATACTGGAGAACCGCTGTACAAATGCCCATTCTGTCCGCGTACATTCAACTCGAACGCCAACATGCATTCCCATAAAAAGCGTATGCATCCGAACGAATGGGATCATTGGCGCAAAACCAAAACGGGCAGCTCACAAAAGGTGCTGCCCAGTGCTCAGGTATCGCAAATGTTCCGGGAAGATCCCGATGCGACGGCAGCCATTCCAAATATTTCGAGCATGTTTTAGAAACGCATAAGTTACCTCTGCCTTTTGTTTATAATTTCATTATTTTTTTTAGTTGTTTAAATATGACAGCTGGTTGTTAAACTGCAGTGTGTGTTTTTTATAGTCATCAATTGTTTACGCGTATTTTCCTTAGATAGGAATAAAGAATGCAATGTATGTAAAAGTACATTAAAAAGATTTTCAGAATAAAATGAGCTTAAAATAAAAATAGAAATTAGTTTTGAAATTAATAGTTCAGCAAAATGTGAATGATTTCAAGTGATCCTATTAAATTGAATCATTTTTCTGGGATCCCCAAATTTATATTTAAACGTGTACAAAAAAAAAGTTCTTCCCGAGGAAAATCATAGTTGCATATAAGACATTTTATTATTATCGACTGTAAGTAAGATATATTAATAAAAAAAAAATGTTAACCAAAAAAACCTCAAAGAAGATGGAAAAGATGGATTAATTATGTTATTTTTTACGACAAAACAGAAAACAAGAAAATCTTTATTTTTTTTAAACTCTCAATTTAAAAAAAATCGATTATATAAAAATATTTATTTTTAAATTTACATTCCTTTAAATTGTACATAAATGCAATAAAAAGATACAAATACATACTTGAATTTGTTTTTGTTTCATTTTTCGATAGATGGACATCGTGATTTAACTTATATATCGATTAACAGTCCCACAACAAGTGTGACGTAGACACGATAATCAAAATATCGCTGGTAACCTCATACTTGAATTATCATTGCACACAAACAGCAACGTCAACAACGTAGAAATGAATGTAAGTGAATTAAATAAAGTATATCAAAAGGAAACCCCTGAAAATAACAAAATCGTACGACTTGCAACCTGTGGCTATCTTATTATTTTCGTTTACCTGTATACAAAACCAGGAGTCCGAGATTCCCATAGACATCCACACGCTGAAGCTGCAGGATTGGCTGATAAGCAGACGCATCGTTCCAAAGAATGTGCAGGCTCCCATCAAGGACATACATGCAAAAATCAGCAATGCTCTGCAGGATATGCCAGCGAACGATCAACTTATTAAGCTGCTCTCCGGATCCAGTAGGTGTTCTCTTTGCATCATTGTCTTCCCAACACCTAACAAAAGTGTTTTGCAGATATAAACTATCTGCATGTGAAGGAGATTATCGAGATTCTCAAACAGACAGAGAAGGACACGAAGAGCGTGTTTGGCACCTATGGCAGCCAGCGCATGAAAGACTGGCAGGAAGTCAGTCGCCTCTACGAGAAGAACGCCACTTATCTGGCCGAGACGGCGCAGATCTATGTGCGGAATGTGAACTATGAGATTCCTGGTGTGCGCAAACAGATGGCCAAGCTGGAGCAGCAGACCGACGAGTGCCTGAAGCGTGCCCACGATCTGCAGAAGCCCGAGGCTCAGCTGCTGGCCGAGCACGCTGCCTTGCTAGAGCAGCTGGGCGTGAAGGGAGAAAACCTCCATGCGGAGTTTATTGAAGTGCTTGCTGGTCTTCCGGAATTGTACAAGAAATCCCTACAGGACATCGGCAGAGTGCAGGCGGGCATTGATTTGTATGCCGAGGTCAGTGGACAAAGCCAATGTCTGCCCATCTTGCGCCATTTGGTGGAGCACGGCAATACGACGGTCTATCAGTATATACACAAGGAGGCGCCGCTTGCCATAGAGGAGCCAGAGCTCAGATTGAACTTGAGCGGCGCCAACTCGTCGAAGGAAAGCGAGAACAACGAAATTGATTTTGGCACCGACGACAACGGCGGCACATCGTCAACGGTTTCGGCGGAAATCATTGATTTTGGCGATTTGCAAGAAAACGATGGCGGCAACATCGATTGGGGCATTGAGAGTGCTCCAACGGATGCTGTGGAAATAAATTTCGACATACCAGTCGAAGAGTACGGCATAGTTGTCGAGGGCACCGGCATGGATGGCGGCACTGCCAAAGGTTCGCTTAACTGGAATGCCAGCAAAATGAATTGATTAACTGAATATTTATTCTGCAGGTGATCAAGCCTATACGCTGCTGGACTCGCCCAGCTACCGGGATCGCTTTCTGGATGAAACCTACGAGCTGGATGCGTTTCTGCGCATGCGTCTCTATGAACTCAATCATTTGGAGTCCTCCAGCAACATCATGTTCTCTCTCATGGATAACATTGCTACCCATGACAGCGAGAGCATAAGCAAAATATTGGCTGACGTTGAGAAGATCATTCAACAGAGCTCCGATGAGCAGACGCGTCATCTCTTCCAACTGAAGCATTCCCCCAAATATGCCGACCTGCTGGCCAGCAAACTGCAGCAAATGACCAAGGCTGTGGATAAGGTGCGTTTAACCCAAGAACTGATGAAGAAGCGAGCTGTCGAACTGCGAGAGCAGCGCCAGCAACTAAATCCCGTGCTGGACGAGCTGATTGCCCAAACGAGGACATTGCAGACGTACATCGAAAAGGATATTTCCAAACGCTATAAGAATCGCGTGGTCAATCTTATTGGTGGCGTTAACTAAGATGTTTAGTGTAAATTCAATTGTTTATGTCTTCTGAATTCATATGGTAAAGTGCAAATAAATTGTTATAAAATGTATAATTGTAAAAATGTGTTGTTTTTTTAAAAGAATTTTATTTATTTTTATTTTGCTATTTTTATTAAATATACAAATTTTATTTATATTTTTGTGTGTTTTGTTTTGTTTTTGTTGTTTGTTTGTTGTTTTTGCTTATTTTTGTATCCAGAATACAAATCTAATTTAATGTAGTTGTTGGTTGCTTTTTTGTTCATAAAAGTAGCCTTACACTTGTATCGTTTTAAACTTTCACTTATGTAATGTTTTCTTAGCTGAATTGAATACACAATTTGTAAAACAAGAACAACGCTATATATTATATATAGTTTATATATATATATATGATTAACTTAAGTGGTCTGAAGAGGGTTAAGGAAATACATACATACCAATAGTTGCATTTTGGAAGCAAAGGAAGTGGGGAGACTTTTTATGCTCCGCATGGCAAAAAGAAAAATGCCCAAAGAGAAAACAATTACAGCTGGAGTGGAGGACATACATACATAAGTATTCTTGAGAAGGGGAGAGGGAAGGGGCAACAGCATGCAGAGTTTAATAATTATACAAGTTTGGTTTTTGGGTGTAAAAAGCCACAAATTGGGGGGTATACATGATATACATACATATCAACTAGACTTAGGCACTAATCTAACAAAAATGTGGCATACAAATGTAAAATATAGTAAATGAAATAAGTTGTGTATGTATGTATTGAATTGTATAATCATTGATTGTTCAACTAAATATAAAATAACAAGCACTATTCAAAATTGAAAACAATACATACATCAAACTGTATATATCGTTAATAATTATTATTACGTGTATTTGACGGCAAAGGGCCTCATGATATGGTTTACCCAACAGCTTTCGTGTTGTTCAAATCTTAACAAAAAAATCAAATCTACAATTCTTTGAAGGGGAAGTGTGAGTTGGGGGGAGCTGTTGCGACTTACTATATATCGTATGCGTATATATATAATGTTGCTTTGATTTCTATATATTATATACCAACGTACGTATTTGTGTTCTCATTTACTCATACTCATACTCATTCACATTCACGTTCATCTCTCATTCATTATTAAGTTAAATAAGCTTTAAATTAGTTTGCAAAAATTTGTTCGAAAGTTGCTTGTTTGGTTGCTGTGGTTGTTGTTGTTGTGGTCTGCCATTATTTGTTAGTACAGGCTTACAGGCTACATATTATTACATAATTTACGTAATTATTTATAGTGTTTTTTGCTTATTCCTTTTTTTTTGTTGGTTTTTTGTTTTCTTTTTTGTTTTGGTTTTCTTAAACGCTACTATGTATAATATATGCTTGTATGTATATGTCTGTCGTCATGTTGTTGTTGTTGTTGCGGTATTATTCCTTTCGTTATTATTATTATATTGTTAGTTGCTTTTGTTTGTTTGTTAGTTGTTGTTTATTGTTGTTTGTTGTATACACGTGTATCAATAGCGTCGGTCGGATTGGAAATTAACTGAGCATTGAAGCCCCAATCTTCAAGTTATTGCTCAACGTTGCGTTCCAGTGTATTAATATATATATATATATATAAATGTATATATATGCATATGTATAATATTTATAATCTTATCTAATTAGAATCATCATCATTGATATCTACACAAGCACATCGTACTACAAAATAGAAAATAGTGCTCTTTTATGTTCTCCCATCGTCACCTTCATCATCATCATCATCTTCATCGTCTTCGTCACCGTAAAAACTAAACAAAATGTTGCTTTGTTGTTATCAATTAATGCTTTTCAATGAAAAACATCGCCTCTCTTGGCGCCTATACCTGCTGCTGGTGCTGGCCACCAGCGCGTGTGATTATGATTATGATTATGCGCGAAGTGGTGGTGCTGATGGTGATGCCCGCCTGCTCCTTGGGCACCACCTAGCGCCGGCTACTTTGGTTGTCAATCGTTCTTCACTGGATAATAGATTAGATCGGGTTGCTGCTGTTGCATATGATGCATATAGTCATTGATCGGCGGCAGCACTGACTTTGAATCATCGCCCAGCATCGGATAGCCGCCCACGCCCACACCAACACCCACTCCGACTCCTACGCCCACTGGCGGAGCCACAGCGCGCTCATACACATTGCCATGTGGGGGCGGAGGTGGCAGCAAGTGTGAGGCAGCTGCAAGAGAATGCAACGGCTGCTGCAGTCCATGGGCATGCGGATGGCCGTGGTATGGCTGAAAGCTGTTGTGCTTCTGCTGTTCGCTGACCAGTTGTTCACTCAATGCGCTGTGGTTGTGATTGTGATGCTGCTCGTAAGAGACTCCGCCTCCATACACGTTGCCGGCGGCTGTGTGCCTCATCAATCCACCGCCATACGGGCCGCTGGCATTGTGATGTTGTTGCGCTGCTTGCTGCTGTGACTGTTGTTGCTGTTGCTGCTGTGGTGTTGCTTGTTGTTGCTGCATTAGATCAAAGTTGTATTCCATGGGCGTGGGATTCGTGTCAATGAGATTCGTGAGAATGCTGCCAATATTGTTGTAATTATGAGCATCCCCGACTTGATTTGCCTGCGGCTGTTGCGCTGCTGCTGCCTGTTGCTGCTGCTGCTGCTGTTGTTGTTGTTGCTGCTGCTGTTGTTGCTGTGGCCACATGTGCTGGAAGTTCAATATATCGCCAGTCAAAGCTGGATCTTGTGGCTGCTGCTGCTGTTGTGGTTGCTGCTGAACCTGCTGCTGTTGTTGCGCCTTGCTGACGACGGATGGTTGCTGCTGCTGCTGTTGCGAAGGCGGCGCATTGGCGCCGACATTCATTGGAAGCCCCAGAAACTCGGTGGAGTCAACAATGTAGAACTTGTTGTCCTTGAGCTCAACCGGCTGATTGTTTGGTGCGCCACCAAAGCCCATGTTGCCCCACGAATCAGTTGGCGGCTGCTGTTGCTGCTGCTGCTGCATGAATTGCTGTTGCGGACCAGTTGCTGCCGCTGATGGCGATGGTTGCGGCTGCGGCGACTGCAGTCGCGAGTGCTGATGCTGGGGCGAGTGACTGTGACGATGCTGCTGCATCAGCATTTGGTGCTGGTGGTGCATGGGGGGCATGTGGTGCGGTGAGCTGAAGTGTTGCTGTTGCTGCTGCTGCATTTGCTGCGCCTGATGCGGATGCGGGTGCGGATGGGGATGTGGATGTGGGCTCTGTGGCGTGTGACTGCGCAAATGCTGCTGCTGCTGCTGTGCCTGCTGCTGTTGTGGCTGCTGCTGTTGTTGCTGTTGCTGCTGCTGATACTGGTTGATCAGCTGATGTTGCTGGTAGCTGGCTGCTGGATTGCCAGTGGGCTCAAAGTGGAACTGACTCTCCGGTCCACCGAAGCTGTTCATTCGCTGTAAGTGCAGCTCCGGCGTGCTGTTGTTTGGCGTATGGCGATGGTGCGGCTGCGGCGGTTGTTGCTGCTGCTGCTGCTGCTGTTGTTGTTGTGGCGGCGGTGGTGGCACCTGTTGCTGCAGCGTCGGCGGCGGCGTTGGCGTTGCATGGTGTTGCTGCTGCTGATGTTGCTGATGCAGCGCATTCTGCTGCTGTTGCTGCGCCGCCGTCGGCTGCTGCAATTTGTCGGCACTAAAGCTCTGATTGTACATGGAATTCTGCTGAGATTCGCTCGTCGAGACCGAGTGCTGGGACGTCGATGCCGTCGACGACTGCGAGCTGTTGCTGCTCACCATGGCGGCATTAAACGGATCCTGCTGCGAGCAACCCGGCGTCGTGGACAACGGCGGCGGCGGTGTTGGTGTTGCACCCATGCCAACTCCCTTGGCAGGACTCTGCTGCGATGCGGCTGCTGCTGCCGCGGATGATGCTGCCTGAGATTTGGCCTTGCCAGCTGACTTTTTGGTGGCCTTCACCGGCGGCGGACCCGGCATATCGGGCAGCGGCAGCATATCTAAAACGCAGCAAAGAACGGCAATGAATTGGGTGTTGCTACTACTTGAAATTTGTCAAAATAATTACCATCCTCGCTGGCTTTGGGGAAACGCTGCTTGCCCTTCTTGGGAGGCGGCGGCTGATTGCCATGCATGGTCTGTTTGTGGCGCACCAAATGTGTCTTCCACTTGAACGTCTGCACATAAAAGCATTACAATTAGTAGTTATTTATAAGTTTAGATTGTAAGAGTTAAGCCTGTTCTCACCTGATCGCAGTGGTTGCAGCAGTGCGGTCGCTCCTCTGAGTGCGATGGCAAGTGTCGCTGCAGTGACTTGGCGGAGCCGAAGCGTTTGCCGCACAGCGTGCACTTGCACTCGGAGACATCGACGTGGGCATTGCTGTAGTGCTCCTTGAGCGCAGGATATGTAAAGTACGACGAGCCGCACAGATCGCACACATAGGTGCGCTTCACCTCCGTGTGCAGCTGGACGTGCCGCTCCAGATTGGCCTTGAGCGTGAAGCGATTATGGCAAATGTGGCACTCAAAGAAATTGTCGCGCTTGTGCTCGCGTATGATGTGCTGGTAGAGGGCATTCTTTGTGGGAAACTCAGCGCCGCACACCTCGCAGATGGCGCCGTCGGCCTTGTGGCCCGTCTCCTCAAAGTGCTGCTGCAGCTTCTTCTGCGACAGCTTCAGCCCGCACTCGCCGCATGGAAAGACTGCAATGGAAACAACGCATACAATTTAGCAAACAGTTTAGCAAATATCAAAATAAACTCAAATGATGTTGTCGCTGCTGGTTCGTCTGGTTTTGGTTGAAATTTACATTCGTATCCGACTCACTTTTGAAATCCTTCTTGTGCGACTCCACGTGGGCATGGAACTGCTGGCGTCGCGAATACGACTCGCCGCATGTTTCGCACACAAACGGAAACTCCTTCACGTGCATCGTGCGATTATGCTGAATGATCTCCTGCAATTACAATAATTATTATTAATAATGGTCTTGATTGGCTCTAAGCGAGCAAAGAACTTGCCTCCAGCGTGTTGCCGTTGGGCTGCCCACAGTCGTGACAGTAGCCGGGATGTATCTTGTAGTGATCCAGCAGCGATTTGCGTTTCCTATATGACTTGGGACACAGCAGACAACTGTAGCTGGGCTTGTCCTTTTTGCTGCCGGGCGTGTGGGCACCGCCAAGCTGCGAAGGTGGCGCTTGCAGCGAGGTGCTGCTGCTGCTGCCACCATCGATTAGCTGCTGCTTGGCCGCGTCCATTTCGTCCAGCTCGTTGTCCAGCTCGTCGTCATCCTCGTCGCCCGACAACTCGTTGTCGTCCAGTTCCAGCGAAGAGTTCAGCTGTGCCAGATGCGCCGCCTGCTGTTGCGAATGCTGCGCATGCGGATGCAGATGCGACTGATGATTGTTAAGCATTTGTGCATGTGGATGCTGCGAAAACTGCTGTTGCTGTTGTTGCTGCTGCTGCATTTGCATCATGCCGCCCATCATGGAGAGCGGATTATTGCTTGAGTTGTAATGATTCTGGCTATCATTCTGCAGCTGAATCTCTGTGCCCGACATCAGCTGCGCTGTGGCCGACATGGCAACGCCTTCGTGTCCATACGCAGATCTGATCGGCATGGACAAATGCTGTGACTGTGATTGCGCTTGCAGCTGCGTTGGAGTCGCAGGTTGCGGCTGCGTCGATTGCGATATTGGTTGCTTGGCGGCGCTTGGATCCGACGCCAGTTGCTGGCTGAGCACGTTGTTACTCTTGTTGCAAGTGTTGTTGTTGTTGATATTGCTTGACGTAAGGCCGTTGATCACAAGATTGCCAGCGACATTGCTGCTGCTGCTGCTACTGTTGCTGCAAGGCAAACAGATAGAGATATTGGATTAATAGAACGAACGAATTTATTTAATTGCATTCTACTTACAGATGGTGCGCATGAAGCTGCGTCCCATGGCTGGTGTCGAGCAGCAGCGACGCAATGCCGTTGTCGTGGACAGCGCTGCTGTTGCTGTTACTGTTGCCACTCCCAGTGGCACTCCCAGTGCCCGTTACGCTGCCCAATCCGCTGCCGGCACTGGCCAGCATCTCGTCAATTTCCGGCTCCATTTCGAGCCCATCAATGAGACGACCAGCGCCTACACCTTCGTCAATGAACTCCTCAAACTTCATAATCTCCTGTGCCGCCGACGACAGCTGTGACTCCGTCTCCGACTCCAGTTCCGAGTCGTCAAACGCCAGCGACAGCAGCTGGCGTGGCCTTTGATGCTCCAGCTGCCGCGGCCCTTCCATCTCTTGGTCCAGTGGTTCGCTCTTCAGCTTCTGCTTGCGCGCCGCCTCCTCCTCCGCTTCTGCCTCCTCCTGCTCCTGTTTCAGCCTCGCCGCTGCCGCCGCAGCGGCCACAGCAGCAGCAGCCGCCGCCTCGGCAGCATCCTTGGCCAGCTGGCGTCGTTCGCGTTGACGTCGCCACTCGTCCAAACGCTGCTCGCGCAGCTCCTGCAGCACACGCGTCGAAGGCGTTGTGCCCAGCAGCCGACCTGTGACCACAAAGTTGTCGTAGAACTGCTTAAGGAAGGGCTTGTGATGCTGACTCAACGCTAAGCGCAGTAGCACCCTGAACTGCGCCTTGAACGCTCTTTCACTGAACTCGCCGCTGCTGTGGTGATAGCGCAGCGTGTACTGCGTATCCTCGTGGAACACATAGCCCTCGCCGAGGCGGCATCGTGCCACAGGCGTCACCATGGCATCCATGCTGCTGATGACATTGTTGGTTCGTTTCCGCTTCACCAACGCTGTGGAGCGCATCAGCTTTCGCTGGCGTCGCACGCTGAGCTGCGCACAGCTGTTGCTATTGCTCTCGTTATTAACGTCGTCATCATCAACATCATCATCATCATCGACGTCGTCGTCGTCGTCGTCGTCATCCTGCTCCTCCTCATCGAATGTGGCAACATATTTGCGCTTCACTAGGCCACTAGCTGCTGCCGCATGTATCAGATCAAGCGGATCGCTGGTGAGCGCTGGATTACCAGCTGCAGTGGCAATCGCGTTCACATTGTTGCTGCTGCTGCCGCTCCCGCTGACATTGCGATTAAAGTGCAGGCGTTTGCTCATGGAAGACGAGTTCTCGGTATCGGCGTCTGCGTCTGCGTCGGCATCGGCCTCGGCATCATCATCGAGGAAATCATCCTCCTCGTCGAGGCACATAAACTCCTCTTTGCAGAGAATTTTCTCAAAGTTTTGATTCAAATCGATCGCGGATGCTTCATCCTCGTTCTCCCGTTTGATGATCTGCTGCGGCTGCTGCTGCGTTCCATCGATCGTGCCCGGCTCCAATTTCTCCTTCTTCGGCTCCTTTTTGGTGTCAAGCAGCAGCTGCAACTGCTTGCTTTTCGCTAGCTGCGCTGACTCCCCTGAGTCCGATGCTCCATTATCATTGGGTGGCTTGTGACTGTACAGACTCCTGACGACTCGGTCGCAGGCCTCTGGGTATTTGCACTTAAGCTTTTGCAGCAGAAATTTGATTGCATCGCACCGCGACGCCGCATTCAGGCTATCCAGCAGATTCACTGACTGATCAACCTGGAAATAAAAGTACAGATGTTAAAAGCCGTAAGTACAATCTGAATTCAGACATTAAATAAATATTTAAGTCGGAAATGCCGACTCGTATATCAAATAATAGAAATCGGGGTTTGAACACACATATTTGGCAACACAGTGTCTTTTTAATGGAAAACAACATTATTTTATCTTTATTTATTTTATTTAAGACGTACATATAAAGATTATTTACTATTCTGGAAATGGGCATTTGCATAAATACAAATTGCTTATTTTAGAAATTGTATTCCTTTTAAAACATTTAGTACAAAAATAATGGAGTTTCCTAAATTATGCTTTTCTAGTCCTGTATAATTTTACATATGTATGTATGTACATGTTACCCACATGTTACCAACTAATTGTTACTTATTTAAAATAATCGATTACTGAAACCTACACATAAACGGCACTTAACGGTATCAACTGGTACAGAAAATAAAGTCCGAAGTGAAGCAACACAACTCTCCTATGTTTTCTATATTTTTTCTTACATTTTTTTAAAATGAATATTGGTACAAAATATCTTGGGTTTGCATATAACCGATGTTTTCTAAATATTCTTGATCTATAAATCAGGCGATAAATTCTGTTTCAATCTCATAGGCTAGAAAAACCAAATCATTCTGATCCAATTTGTGAACATACTATATTAAATCGATTTTTATAAGTTAGTTAAGATCGGAAATAAATATAATGATTAACATTATTATCTTCAAACATAATGATAAGTTTCAAGTAATTTTTATAAGGCGAAAAAATTATTAAAAATTAAGACTCGAAAATAATGATTATTTGTAAGTTATATTTTATTCTTTTAACAAATCTATGTAAAACTCGCTTTCAAATTATCAAAAATACAATTCAATGTTGTTGCCAGGTATCTCACAGTTAAGCACAATTAACAGTGACTTTCATACTTGTTTTAAACGTGAAATAAGTCGACTTCTGTTAGTCTTAGATATACCGCCTAAATGTACATGTACATGCACATACATATGTACATAGGTACATATTTAATTATGCATTAAAGTTTCGCGTAATAAATGACCAACTTCCGCTAGGTGGCTCCACATTTCCTGTTCGACCCACACAACCACAACGAAGGGGGTAGCAGGAGACAGAAACAGAGAGCGACAGAAAGAGAAAGATAGGCCGAAGCTGGAAATGGGTTGCAGCCCTACGCAACCACGTGCTACCAAATTGGTAGAGTTAGTGGTAAATACCCAATTAGAGTGACAAATGATTTATGTAAATTAACAGACGCATGAATGGCATTGAACAAACAGTATGTAAATAGCTGTGAGCTGGCATGTAATTGTAATTGAAAGTTAACATTTACACGTGCACTCAAAAGAACTGTCATCAAATGCAATTACTGATTATGATTTTCCAAACAATTTAATGCAATTAGAGCGCCAAGCCAAGAGAGCGACGCGCGCTCAGCATAGCTGACGTCGACTTCGGCGTCAATGGAATCGCAAGCAGACTGCGCGGCGACAGAGACTGCGACTGCTCTGCTGACGCAAACGATTAGCAAACAGTGCGGCGCAGCGGAGATGGCAAAGGCGAAAAGTGTATAAGAAATAGCAGGAAAAATAAAAACAAGCTGCATACATACATACATATACACGCACACGTACACAACGACATAAAATAATAAACGAGAAGAAGAGAGACAGAGAAAGAGAGTGAGAGAGATGGAGCGGGGAAGGCAAAGAAATTAAAACAGCGCACAATTTGTGCTACTTTTTCCCCATTCCACAATGTTGCCATCCACATGTACATGCATACACTGTACGCTTGTGTTTGTCTATCTGTGTTTGGTTGGGTGCGTGTGTGTGTAAGTTAAAGCAGCGAGTCAACACTTTATGTAGTTGTAGTTGTAAAAACATCGATGGCGCTCTCCAAGCTGCTCTCCCACAACCCACCCACTGGCTGACATTGTTTTCGGAGAGCCGGAAAGAGAGATGCATATACTGGGCAGCTGGGCGAGAGAAGGGGAGCGACGATGAGCGACACAGCGAAAGAGAGCCAGTGAGAGGCAAATGAGTAGAACGGGATGGGGGCAACGGCACTGAACAACACAACATTAGCCCCGCTGGCAATTCTCAAATATTTCATTCTTTTAGCAGCAACATCAAATTAATATGATGTTTATCCATTTTAGAGAGAACTAATTACGAGCGACATGAATAAAACAAGAGAAATTCTGCAAAAAAAGAAAAGCACAGTTGGGGTCCAAAATGTTAACGAGGTATTACTAATAAATATTTGGCAACTTTTAATTGTTTGCAAAAAATGCAATTAAAATGTATGTTAGAAAAACTGCTTGAATTGAATACCCGCTAATGTTTACAGACAAGTTTTGCCCAGTTATTATTTGCACAATAACTGACATTGAAATTGCTCTTATACATGAATATCTAGAATAAAGTGTAATTCTTTAAATCAGAGGCCGCAAATAATGATTATCTTGATATTTTCAAAAAAAAATAAATCTTTAACTTGTAGTAGCTGTTTGAGAGCGAGAACTATACCATTCTTATTCTTTAAAGTTTTATTAGGCAAAATTATCATGATTTGCGGATATATAATTTATATTTCGTTGATTGTAGAAAAATTAAAATTTTTTGAGCTGTTCTTTAGTACTCAGCGGATATCCAATTTTCTTCAAGCAAAAAAATAATAATCACGAAATTATTATTATTTAAGTTTTACTTTGGAGCGTTGTTTTTGGGATAAGAACTCAAATCATATTAATTTAAAGTTTGTGACTTAAGTCGAACAACTAAAGACTATACATCTTTCAAATAAAATATATTTGCTAAAACTCCGATTTTTTTCTTAAAATTTAATTGTTTTGATTAAACTTTCTACCGTCAAAGCTGAATTGTTTTTAGTAAACTAAAGCTATTATTTAGTTGCAGCCTCGACTGCAAATGTTGCTGTAAGTCTAGATTAGAGATAACACATCCACGTGTGCTTGTGTGCGCTTATGCGTTACATTAATTCGAGAGAATGACAAAGCGAAACAAAGAGAGAGAGAGAGAGAGAAAGAGTAAATACACGCATATCTCGATTTATCTGTGTATGTGCATGTGAAGCAGAGCACAAGCAATGCAAAGGAAAAGTTAAATACGATATTAATTAGATAAATACACACATTACGCATGTGTGTGTGTTTATTTATATACAGATAGCAACATTATGTTTGTGCTTTAATTAATGTGTCATTTTTGTATGCCTCAGAGTTATTTGGCGATAAACCCATTAAGTAATTATTTTATTTCACATTAAGTATTACGAAAACATTCTTAATCAAAGGATCTTTTCCATAATACCTTTGATGAATGGGCTGCAGTCTGTTTGTTAAATCTTTACAAATAAATGTAGCCAACTAAGTAAAGGATTTTCTATTCTTTAAAAACACATTTAATAGTAAAATTTCTAAATGGGTTAAAGGGAAAACAATAAAAGTTTGACACCCACCCGCTATTGACTTAATAGCTTATTAACTGCTGGTCGAACAAGTCTTTTGATAGCCCATAAATACATGTTACAACAATCAAATGAGAGGCAATTAATTATTTGTGGATGTTCAAAATTGTTCTTGGCACTTGTAAAAATGCTTAAAATAACTCTGCAACTAAATTGAGCACAGCAACAACACAAACTGATGCATAACCAAGTAATGTAAGCATACATACATACATATGTATACTATACTATATATACAAATATTTGTATACTTGTAAATGCTTTGCTATATATAAATACAAATAAATTATATACAAAAGCTTAAAGGCTTGGAGTTTCTATGTCGCAAAACAAAGGGTACGAACGCACGAATTTTCTTCTTTGTTTTATTCAAAATTTATGGGCTTTTCTTGCTTTGTTTCCTTTTATCGTATTTGTGTAAGTCGTAACGAGCCTTCAAGCGCAACATAATAAATTGACACGATACTAGATATGTTTATAGCTAAGGAATGTTAGTTTTGGTTTAGGTCGGTTGTGGTCCGACAATGATCAAAATAAGAATAATGACGATACATTTTGCACATACAATTGCGATATTATAGAAAATGAATTTAACGATCATCTTCGGATCATGAATTGTCTCTGAAAACGCCCCCTTTTAACAGCTGTTAACGGTTTCTTGAACTTCACACAATAATTATGGTTTAAATTAGCAATTAATTCTAAAATAAAAGATGGCTTTCAACTTGCGATGAAGTCATCGCACTTTGAATCGCATTAAAAGATATCTTTCGATGCCGCGCTCAATGGCGACACAAATAGACATAAATAATGAACAGAACAGGTAAAAACAAAGATTCTCATGAGCAAGAATAATTATTATAAAGAGGAATGCCATATTTCAGCCCGCTTTCTCATTAAATAAGAAATAATTTCTTGTTGCCGCCTTGGACGTTTGTTTACAACCGAACAGCTGATTGCTGACTCAAAGCCAATCAAAGATTTGCCGATTTCCAATCTGTCAAAATAAATTCGACATTTGTTGCTTGGGTAAATAAAAAGCGTGCGACACAGCTTGAGAATAATTGTCTGTTTCAGCGTAAACATAAACAGCACTCAATTGTGGGGTTTCCCGTAAGACATGTCGTGGGTTTTTTCTCATTTATAACAAGACGGGAAAAACATTAAAAGGCATGTAATTAAATTATTTAAATATTATCGATTATAATAATAGCAATAATACAAAGTCGGGTTCGGGTTCATAAATGAATGCCATTTGTCCTTATCTGGTATGTCAAATTTTCTCATTTTTAATAATAAGATGGGGAAACTATTATAAGGAATGTAATTAAATTATCTAAATATTATCGTTCAGAATAATAGTAATACTATTACTTTAACGATTTAATACACAATTTGTAAGAGTATTATATTTCGGGTTCATAAATTAATGCTATTCCTCCTTATCTGGTATGTCAAATGCTCTCGTGCCACAAGCCAGCTCTAGGTCATAAATATTCATAAAGCTAATGGAATCTTCTATAGGGTATTCAATAAACGATTATCTATGTACACATGTATTCTCAATACCAATGCAGTTTGTCTTGATTTATTGGACTTAGTTAGTTGCTTCTTTTTTTCAGCTAGTTCGTTTTAATATTGTTATGTACCTGTTCAACACGCAGACACGCACAAACACAGCGATAAAGCAGAGCAGGCAAAGAGAGGGAGAGAGTGAGAGCGGTCTCTACACACACACACACACACACGCACATAAACAAACAAACACATAGACATGTTTTTACATAGGTATTTGTTTACCTACACATAGTACATATTTAGGTTGCCAAACTGTAAACGTTGCAGCTGTGGCAAGTGGGGCAAGAATTGCCGCTGCATTTTTAGCAAATTTATGTTTTACATTTTGTGTGCTCATGCAACGTGTACTAGCTCACAGACACACACACACACACACACACACACACTCACACTCACTTGTGTGTGCATGTAGATTTTACTAATCAAATAAAAATAGCATTTACGCTGTCCTCTTTTATTAATGAAATTGGCACAAGCGAAACAAAACTAGCTATATAATAAAAACCTATACAAATGAACATTTGCATTTACAGTGGCTCAATGTGCCTTAATGAATAAATTTTCAATGTTTTTAACACCACTAACAAATAATACTTATTTTTCTTACAACAAATATATTAAATTTACAACAATCTAATCTACTAAATAATTAAAATCATAAAATATTTACCATATTCTCACCTATTGCCATAATACAATTTTGTTTATTATTATTTTATTTAACTGTAACTGTTTAATAATAATAATAAAAACAATTTTATTTGATTCTTATCAGTTTGATTTTTAGTTTCTAGTTTAATTATTTTTCAACTTTTTTTCAACCTCTACATTTAACGCTCACTTAATAATAATATATTAAAATATGCAGAAACACAAATTAAGTTAAATATATTTAAACTCGTTTGTCAATTAAATTCATTATAATCCACTTGAATAAACACTAAACAGAGAAAAATTGCAACTGTGCGCCAGCTTCTACTTAAAGTCGCGCTTCGCGTATGTCGTAAACTTAATTAGAGACAATGAAAGTTTTAATTGAAACGCTCAAAGACCGAATTAATTAAACCAACAAGATCAACAAGAAGAATTTAATTCCATTGGGCACTTGTTTGCTACTAGTTTGACAGTTACCCAATTGGTATCAGCATCTGCCCTAAAGTGCATTCCAACAAGAACACGAAAAAGAAAGAAAAAATAAAACAAATAAATTGAATATGTGTCTGTTAGCATTCAATTGGGTACCACTGTGCACGCTGTTTACAATTCTTCATTTGTGCTTTGCTCGTCCGTTCGTTCTCCCCCTCACACAAACACCAACATAAACGAAAATACCAACACAAACAAATTCATTCTCTCTCTCTGTCTCTCGCGGTGCTTGCTGCTCAGTTTGGTTTGATGTTGTTGTTGTTATTCGTTTTTTATTGTAGTTGTAGTCAGAGTGGCGCGCACAAGTTGGATTTCGTAGTATTCGTAGTATTTATGTACACACACATACACACATGCAGTGGATGTTCCTCTGTGTGTCTGTGCATTCAAGTAATGTAATGTTGTTATAAACTAATAAAAATAAAAATAAATATTTTCTCAAAAATAACGAGGAAAACAAAACAAAAGTGAATAATAGCTACTGCAATAACAATAACAGCAACAACAACAATGATGAAATGGGTCGAAAGGGGAAAGGGGAGACGAAAACAAAACTACAATTCATTTTAGAAGAAAACAAAAATAAAAGAGAAGAATGGCATTATGTAGCAGTGGTATGGGGAACAAGGGAGTGTTATAGCTTAGTGGGTGGGTGGGCAGGCGAGTTTACAAGGTAGGCGATGGGGATAGGGGTGGAGCAAAGGCACACAACAACAAGACAACGGTGCGGAAGTTCATGCAAGTTTGTGCAAGAACTGATTGTGGGGCGGGAAGGTTAGACAAATGAATCTGTAAATAATAAAATAAACAACTGCCCTGTAAACTGCAATAAAATAACTAAATTGTTATTTTATAGACTACAATTTTTCTACATTACTATTCATAAAGAATTTGCGTACAAAAGACGAGACAACATTCCATAACACAACATTGCTTTACAACAAACAGCTGAAATTAAACTGCCAGTGCACACTGTACTTCACTTCCATTTGTTATCTCTCTTCTCCTTCTCTCTATCTTCCTCTGCCGCTGCCGCGGCCGCTCTCTTCTTTGCCTACGCATTACACGTTGTTTTGCCACTCTCATTTGATAGTCGCACACGGAATGTAGACTTACACAAATACAAACTCAAACTCAAATGTCTGAATGTGTGCGTGTACACACATTTATATACTTGAATATAAACGAGGTGGAGGAGTGGAGTAAAGGGGCAGCTTTGGGGAAGGGCATTTCGTTTTATAGAAAACATTATTTAATTACCAGTAATTTAAAATCCAACTGTGTAGTTTTATTATCCATTTTGTTGTTGGCTTCTGCATTTGGCTGAATTTTATTTATACGTTTCACTCACACACACACACACACATACACTTGCACTGCGCGCATACAAGCACAATTTTATGATACACCCATACATACATACAGCTCGTACGTGTGTGTATGTATGTATTTTATTATTTCGATTTTTCTTTGCTTGTGTTTCGCGTTTCTTCTTCTACTTTGCTCGCTACAGCGCAGCTCTTTTTTTTTGTGTTATTTCATTTTCCTCATTTTCTTTTGCTTTTTTTATACGTTAACGTTAACGTTGACGGCTACTGCGGATGTCGATGTTGCGGCTGCTTCCACACACAACTTTTCACTGTATTGACAACATTGAGATAGATATTGCCAATTTTGTTTCACATTTCTATGCATGCATATGAGCAGATTTGAATATTGCATAAATTAACAATATCAAATCATTTATGGATACACTGTACACTTTACAATTGCTACTGCTGCCTGCCTGATTGCCACTTTCTGTGGCACACGCACGCACACACACACTCACACACGCGCGCTCAATGATGATCTGCTGCTGCGTAGGAAAGAAAAAATAGCGTTACGTCTGCGTTTGTTTCGTATTCCAATGCACGCAATATATTCCAATTGTTTTCCAATAAGCGAGCGCGATTATTAAATATTTATTTTACAATTGTAAAAACTTTTTGTTTCTTAAAGCTGTTTTATTTGTCGGGATGTGACCGCAAGCGATATTTCTAAAATATACGTTTTAAGGCCGATGAAATATACCAAACTGTAGGAATCCTGAGAATTGCCACCTGGTTACATTGTTATAGAGATTGCACAAAATATCAAAAAACGCATGTAAAAAGGCGCGTCAGTTTAAACGACTTCGAAATTATGCGCTTTCAATAAAGTTGCGGTTCGACGAGTACATATTTTTTCGGATTTCTGGAATAAACATTTTTTTCTGAAATATGTAAGTTTTCTTATAGAAATGAAGGAAAAGCAAATATTGGATATATATATATATCAGTTTGAAGCTTAAAACATGTCAAATAAGCTCTTTTGGTCTTTTTCAGTATTGTTAAACCAAAAAGTACATATTACGCCGATTATTAAAGTCTGCGACTGTAATATTTATATTATTTAATATCTGTAAAAAACATTTTAAAAATATTACTAAAATTCACGTCTTACCGCCCCAGATTGTGACTATGGCAAAACGTGGACAAATATACCATAGACGCTCGTTATGAAACCATGTCCGCAAACTGCAATGTTTCCCACCTCTAACAAAGAACCAAAATCTGCTAAGAGCGATGACATTTTTTGAAGCGTGCTGCCAACTTGCTGGGATTGTCAGTGTTGCCACTTCGCGCATTTCATGTTTACCCCAATTTCGAAATTTTATTTCATACAATTAAAGAATCATTCCATGTTTAGATTTATATGTATATAAAGTGCTTGTTTAGGATTTTGACTGTTGAGCCTGCTTCTCCTTCTTGGCGGCTTCGGCCTCCGCCTCCAACTTATTGTATTTCTCGATCAGCTTCTCCACATCGGGCTTTTCGAGCACACTGTAAACGGTGCTGTTGTTGATGCGCTGCAGCGTCGCCATTTCGACCTTCTCTGGCGTCAGTTTTGTGGTATCCAGAGTTTTGCTCAGCACCTTAACAGCCAGATCCTTGGCCTCATCTAGCTTAATGTTCTCCTTGTCGGCCAGCTCCTGCTTCAGCATCGAAATAGCAGCACCAAAGTTGTTGCCGATGCAAGTGGCCTTCCAGCCACCATAATTGCCGCTGGGATCCGACTGATAGAGCTGGTAGCCGTACTTGCTGTCCCAGCCCATGTAGAGCAGCGACACGCCGAAGGGTCGCTTGCCACCATACTGGGTGTATGCCTGCTTAATGTCGCACAGATGCGAGACAAGCTGTTCACATGGGATCACCTCGCCATAGCTGAACTGATAGCGCTGGGCAATTAAACGCAACTCAGAGGTTAGCACATTGGCGTCAGATGTGATGCCGGCCACAGAGCAAACCATATTCCTGTAAATGCAGTTTGCAGATAACCGAAACTACCAACAGTTGATTTTCACTTACTCATTCAGCCGGTAAATCTTCTCCGATGGAATGGCGTTGTCAAGCAGCTTGTTTGTGCTGCGGCATTCTGCGGCCAGAACAATGCCGTCCTCGGCTAGGATGCCCAGACATGTGCCGGCATGGGAAATGGCCTCCATGGCGTACTCCACCTGGTAGAGACGGCCCTCTGGCGAGAAGATCGTGGTGCGGGAATCATAACGACGCGCCTGGAAAACACAATTGTGATGGTGATTAAGCAAGTTCTACATAAACAGCTGAAATCATGCGAGTTTGTGCATTTTAGTATGATATAAATGCTTATTGTACGCTCTAAAAATTCTTGCTTCTGTAATCTGACTTACCATTTTGTAAAAAAACGAATTGCAAAATTTTTGTTAGAAAATCAAGCGGCTCTGACCGACTGTTTGTTGCTCGCAAATTGTACTTGTCATTGCCGCATAGAGTTGTAGAGCTGCAACCGACTCGATTTTCATCCGATTTTTATCGAATATTTTCATCAACAAATTTATTTTTTCTTAGAAAATAGATCTTTCTTTTTCCAAATCGATTGCGTTAAAATTATAATTAGTCTTAACGAATAAATAATACAAATTTGTCGAGGTCTCTTGATTTTATTGATTGCAACTTTTACAATGTCTTTGTCGCGTAGGGTTGTCGTCATGCATCCAAACTTCGATATTTTCCTTAAATTGTAAATGGTCACACTGACATGTTCGTCATTGGGTATATCGATAAAAACACGATTAGCAAAGTCACTGGAGGTGGCGGTTAAGTAATCGAAATTTAAAAAATACATATTAACGTCATGCTAGTTTTTTAATGTTATTTATTAAGTTGTATTAAGGAACTGTGTTAACATTAATTAAACTCCAATTACTAAAGTATATACAATAAATGTAATTTAGATACATAAGCACTTATGTATTGGTAACATTATTGAAATGCAATAAAAACAAATTAAAAATGTCATTGTTTTTTTATTGGTTATTGTTAGTTGTCCATTAGGTACTCTCATGTTTTGGAATGTATACTTGAAACATAGCTATTTTCAAGGCATGTTTAAGAACATCATTCTCGAAAAATGGTAATTTTTCCCCATGGTGCATTGGTCCATTAGCTCAGTTCATGCCGACACTGTTATTGTTTGTTTGGCGAAATCTTGAAGACAAATTCCACTAACACCCCAATTCGGCCCACAGGGAGAAAGAGTGAGGCAGATTGTGTGAGAGACAGAAAGAGTTGAATTAATTGTTGGCGGCACGCGACTAGTTCGCTGTAGACGGCTGGTCCTTTTCAGCAATGAAACAGACTGGCAAACAGTTTAAATTCAAATGGAGCATTACAACAACAACAGCAGCAATGATAACAGGAAAAGGGCAACAATAATAGTAATAGCAACAAGTGAAAGCAGACTGCGGCGCTTGCCGTTGACATTGTGCCCGCCTAACCTTAGACATTCGCATTTTAATTGACGATGCCGGCTTCAAATTCGGCTCCACGATGTGCGCCATTTCATCCGCAGACGATTCACTCAAGCGAATGCCTGCCATTGGCTGGCGCGCTCGTGTCGATGGCTCCTGGAGTGTCCTGTTGCCGAGCAGCGTCCTCCTTATATAAAAGGTCCTGGCACTTGCCACTGGCTCATTCGATAATCGCGGCTTTCGCTGTTCGGCCACAGCTTTCTTCTTCTGATTGTGAAAAACTCTGCTTTCTTGGAATTTAAAATCGTTTAGTGTGAATTTGAATCAAAGTGAACTTTCAAGACATTCAAATTAATAACCAAAGTGGACAATTTAAGCATTGATTTGGATTTTTGGGACACTTTATTATCGCCGAGCAGCTTTAAACAGCAACTAAAGCATCTTTTGCGTCTCAATATTGTAAATGTGATTTGAATTTAAATTAATTTCGCACTTCGCTGTTGAGTTATTGAATTTATATTTTAATTCAGTTTGCTTTTTTTTTTAATTGGAAATTCAAAGTTCTTTGCAATTATGACAAATCCGTTAATATTTTTAGTGCTCCCGGAAAGTATGCTACATAAAATTTAATGCGAATCACCAGCCAGAAGCTGTAGAACATGATATTGATCAACATCAGCCTGACCATCAGCTTGCTGATGGCCTCAACTGGCTTTAGCTTCCATCAAGGTGCCAAGCGGATCGACATTAAGTCCTGGGAGGGCAGGGATTTGGCCGTGGAGAGCGGCAATCACCAGGCTAGATCCGGTAATGGCAACTTTAATGGCCACCTCAATGACACCATCGACCTCAGAGTGTTTGACCGGATGAAGGAGCCCAAAAATCTGACTGTTGACATTAGTGAAATGCGCGTCTATAATGTTGGCGTTCTAATGGCTTCCCATTTGGGTAAGTTGTGGGAGGAATTGCGGACCTGCGACTCACTTTAGATTCGCATCGCAGATTCGCCTTTCGACCTGGAACGCTGCGGACCGGCAGTGGACTTGGCCTTGGATCAGATCAACAGACGTTTTCTTAGTCCCCACAACATCAGGCTGGTCAAGAAGAAGGCCAGGTGAGTGTCGTGCTGTAACCAATTGAATCTTGGATACATTTCCTTATCCCTGCTTTCCCTCCACTTATTCCACTTGTTGCGTGCTGCACGAGTCAGTTAATTACTCGAATTTCATTGCCGCATTCTTGAGCTCTTTGAGCCTAATCCCACTTACTTGGGGGAGGCAATGCATTTAAAGCGTGTTTTGTATTTGCTGTGTCGTAACTGATTATCTCTTCGCTCGCAACCGTGACAGTTACCCATCGTGCTCGGGAGCCAAGGCGCCAGGACTCGCAGCGGACATGCATTTCAAGGACGATGTCATCGCGTTTATTGGACCCGCCTGCGCCTTTGCCCTGGAACCTGTTGCCCGCCTGGCCGCCTATTGGAACACTCCCATTATAACGGGCATGGGTGATCAGGTGAGTGAGGCATCCGACTGCAATCGGTTCCAATACGCTTGGCACGTACGCCACGATACTGAATCCCCAACCCACCAAAGAGCACAGCACGTGGCTTTCAATTATGTGCCCTGCTTGATGCTAATCCCTCGCCCCATTGCTCCTGGCAATCACATTGCATTCCTCCACGTTTGCTTACTTCCTCAACACCAACAATTAAATCCGACTTTGAGCAGCTCTGGAGGAGCACACTTCTACTACACTCTGTTCCCATTCATTTCCATGTCGTTTGCTAAAGCCACCTTCGTCCGAGGGAGAGCTGACTGTCACCTCCGGCATGCTGGGCCGCATCCACAAGTGGAAGAACGAGAGCACGGTAAGTGCAGCGCAATTAATGACCAGCAAATAAACAAACAACACAATTTTAAACTTACCTGTAAAGTGGCGAAAAAAAAAAATATTTAAAAAATTAAGAACAGTCGAAAACAGACGACAGAGAAATGCTATTTGATTGAATATACAATAGGAAAAACAGTGCACTTGATCTTTAAATATTTCTCAAATGAAATAATTTAAATTATATAAATTATATAGTCTGTAATTTATCAAACAATTATGAATGTATGATCATGTGATGTATTTAGATTTTTTCTTAATGCAAAACTGGCTAAAGTTGCCACAAGCAAGTTTAATAAAATTAACTGAGGTATTAAAAAGCAATTGATTATTATTATAAATTCCTTATAGTTATGAAGAAACTGTTGTAAAAATAAATACAGCCGCACTGTGATTATAAATTATATATTTGGTGAATTGCAGGGCATGTTCAAAGACAAATCCAAGTACCCGACGCTGACTCGCATGTCCTATTGCCAGTGTCGACTCAAGTTGGTCTTCGCCAGCGTTTTCCGGCAATTCAATTGGAAGCATGTGGCGTTGCTTGTGGACAGATCAGAGTTATTCTCACTGACGGTTGGCAAGAATCTGGAGTATGGACTGCGTCAGGAGGGACTTCTGAGCTTTGTGCGGGAGCTTAATGGCAACGAGGAGGAGATCTACGAGAACTACCTCAAGGATGCGAGCATGTATGCGCGGGGTAAGCTAGATCTATACTATATTATCTATTATAACTGACTATTCCTGTATCCTTGAAGTGGTCATTCTGTCTGTTCGCGGCGTTCTGGTGCGCAAGTTTATGCTGGCGGCGCACAGTCTGGGCATGACCAATGGGGAGTGGGTGTTCCTCGATGTGGAGATATTCCAGAGCGCCTACTGGGGCGACAAGGACTGGGAGATGGGCGACGAGAACGACATGCGAGCCCGCAAGGCTTACGAGGCGCTGTTGCGAGTCTCACTCCTGCAGCCGACGTCGCCCACCTTCCAGGACTTTGCGGACAATGTGCGGGAGAATGCGCTGTCCGAGTACAATTACACTTTTGGCGAGGGCGAGGAGGTGAACTTCTTCATTGGCGCCTTCTACGACGGCGTCTATCTGCTCGGCATGGCGCTGAACGAGACGCTGACGGAGGGCGGCGACATTCGGGATGGCGTGAACATCACTCGACGCATGTGGAATCGCACATTCCACGGCATTACCGGCCATGTTCGCATCGATGACAACGGCGATCGCGATGCGGATTATTCCATACTCGATTTGGATCCCATCAACGGCAAGTTCTCCGTTGTGGCGCATTACTATGGACTCCATAAGTAAGTTGTTCCATTGACTTATCGGACTGCAGTAGCTGACTGGGTTTACTTTGCAGGAAATACGCAGCTGCGCATGGCAAGAAGATCCATTGGCCGGGTGGACGTGAGGAGCCTCCGCCGGACATTCCGCCCTGTGGGTTCTTGGGCAATGCGCCAGGCTGTCATGGCAACGGTAAGAAAGACTAAAATTAAATACGATTTCATAAATAAATAATTAAAACGTATGAAAACAAAATCGATCTTACAAAATTTCTAAATCATATAATAATTTACTACAACCTAAAATTAAAAACAATGTTCTTGGACTTTATCTAATTGTGTTTCGTAAAATTTGTTTAATGATGAAAATTCTGAATTCAGAAATGTTTTTGAGTAAAGTAGAATTTAAAGAATTTTCCCAATTTATTATTATTTTTTGCTTTCTCGTTGCAGAGACTACAATCATGTATTCGGTTTTCGGGCTGGCCTTGTTTCTGGGACTTGTTCTGCTGGTCATCTGTCTGCTGCAAAAGTAGGTTGCTCAATTATTGCTCATCTTGAATTATCCACTGCTGACTTTTTAATCTGCTCCTAGACAAATGAAGCTCAGCAAGGAGCTGCACAACATGTCCTGGCGCGTCCGACCCGACGATGTGCTCATCGAGATGGGCGGCATGTTCGGCTCCAAGGGCGGCCTGCAGCGCCTGGACGTGGAGAACATATCGCTGCAGCAGTTCGGCATCCACTCGGGACGCGCGTCCATCGCCAGCTTCGCGTCGCTGCCGCCGCAGGTCTACACCACGATTGGACAGTTCAAGGGCGAACGGGTGGCCATCAAGAAGATCAATGTGAAGAAGGTGGAGGTCACCTCGACGCTGCTCTGGGAGATCAAGCAGGCGCGGGATGTGAGTCACGAGAACACGGTGCGCTTTGTGGGCGCCTGCATCGATTTGCCGCGACCCACAGTCCTCATCCTCACCGAGTACTGCTCGCGGGGCAGCCTCAAGGATGTGCTGGAGAACGAGGCCATCGAGCTGGACTGGAACTTTCGCATGTCCCTGATCCACGACATCGTCAAGGGCATGAGCTATCTGCACAACTGCGATGTCGTCGCCCACGGCAAGCTCCGCTCCTGCAACTGCCTCATCGATGGCCGCTTCGTCCTGAAGATCTCCGACTTTGGCCTCAACACGCTCACCACGCCCTCGGACTTTGTGCGCGACCAGAACTACTATACCAGTAAGTAGCATCTGAAAAATCACACTCGGATATACATTTTGAATATATTTAATTTTAATTTAATAATACTTCAAAGTTTTTAATGTAAGCTTAATAACAGTAATTTTTTTTTAATTTCCACTTTAAATATAAAAAGGTAGAAAATATTTTAGTAAATTCTAAATGGTTTAGAACTACAATAATATATGTATACCGAATTCAGGTTCGAACTCGCGAGATCTACTTAAAATTTATTAAATTTTAAGCTCAGTTTCTTCTCGATCTTACCTTCAATTTATTCTGATCCTGCAGAGCTGCTGTGGATTGCTCCGGAGCTGTTGCCGATGACTTCGATACCTGGCTGCCCGGCCACGCAGCGTGGCGACGTCTACTCCTTCGGCATCATACTGGAGGAGATTGTCAACCGAGGCGGTCCGTATCAGGAGGCACGTCAGCAGGGCATGGATGTCCACACGATTCTGCACAAGGTGCGCCAGTGCGAGTATCCGCCTTTCCGGCCGCTGATTCGGGAGCGGGAATGCCCGCCTGATCTCTTGGTGCTGATGGAGAAGTGCTGGGCTGACAACCAGGAGGAGCGTCCGGCCTTCTCAACAATTAGGAGCAACATACGCACCATTATGAAGTGAGTTACATCTTTCACTTATTGTATCTAAAAGTTGTATCCAGAAAGTAATTAGTTCTGACTAGTGACATGTTATCAAACTACAGCCTAAACGGCAGCATCTTTAAGGTTTATTCCTTAACGATAAATTTATGGAAATTACCAAGAACTTAAGATAAAAGTTAAAACCAAGTTCTCGAGTTCCTAAGAGCGTCACTTAATAACTTCAGAACATCTTCTCAATTTCCGAAGTATTTAGGCCAGGTCCTCAAATTCTTAAGATAATATAATAATAACTAGGATAATATTTCCTAGTCAAGAAATTTAATGAACAACATTTGAATTTCACTCTATTATTAATTTTATTTTTATTTTAAAAGATAATATTCCCCCAATTTCAAAATCTAAATCGATTTATGTTTTTAAATAATTTAACAGCAGCTTTTGTTTCACAGTGACTGTTCATTGTTGTATTGCAATTAGTAAACATTTAAATTTCCAGAGGCTTCTGTGAGAATCTGATGGACGATTTGCTGAATCGCATGGAACATTATGCCAACAACTTGGAAAGTCTCGTGGAGGAGAAGACCAGACAGCTCAGCTTGGAGAAGCAGCGCACCGAGGAGCTGCTCTATCAAATTCTGCCACGTCCCGTCGCCCAGCAGCTGATGGCTGGAGATCTTGTGGAGCCGGAGGAGTTCAGCAGCGTAACCATCTACTTTAGCGATATTGTGGGCTTCACTGAGCTCTGCGCCCGCAGCACGCCCATGGACGTGGTCAACTTCCTCAACGATCTCTACAGCACATTCGATCGCATCATTGGCTTCTACGATGTCTACAAAGTGGGTGAAGTGGAGTTTTATACACTTATTGATTAATATTACTATTCTTTTTAGGTGGAAACTATTGGGGATGCGTACCTGGTGGTGTCAGGCTTACCGGAGCCCAATGGCGACAAGCATGCGCGGGAAATTGCGCTGATGGCACTGGACATTCTTCAGGCAGTCTACTCCTTCAATCTCAGGCACAAGCCGGACTACAAGATACAAATCCGCATTGGCATGCACTCGGGATCCGTCTGTGCCGGCGTCGTGGGCAAGAAGATGCCACATTATTGCTTGTTTGGGGATACGGTCAACACCGCCTCCCGCTTGGAGACCACAGGAATGCGTAGGACATCCAGAAATTACCATTACCTAATTTCAAAGTATATTATAATTGTAATTTCACTTGTAGCTGGCAAAATCCATGTTTCATCGGCCACCAAGGTTATTCTGGACAAGTTTGGCACCTTCCAATTGGAACAGCGTGGCGATGTGGAGCTCAAGGGCAAAGGCACCGTCACTACCTTCTGGCTGAACAGCACCACCGAGGCGGAGGCACGTGCTCCGACTCCGCCACTTCTCAACAACGACGAGGTTCCCTTTCCTCTACTCTTCGCCGGCATGGGCAAGTAATGGGGATCGATTACCTGATTGAACAACAAAACTATTTCAAGTACAAATATTTATTGAACCACTATATAACAAAAAGTGGTAACGATGCCAATTGAAAACCAATTACATTTTTTTACATTATTAAACAAATTGCAAGAACTTTTTGATTTGTATTGAGAATTGCTTCTTATAAATATTAAAGTATTGTGATAAATGTATGAACGTTATAAAAACAAAGTATTTTATTAAAAAGAGTATTCCTAAACATCGACCTAGATGTTGTACAACAATGCTCATATTGAAACTATAATAAATTATATATTGTATGCCAGGGTGCATTATATTAGTATTGTGTAATTGATGGACGTATTTAAATATTAAATAAATGTTACCGCTCAAATGCTTTCAAAAATATATATTTTTTTTGATTTAATAAATTTTGATTTCATTAAAAATGCTTAGAAAATATTAAACCTCCATCGGAATATTCTTAAACATCAATTCGATGTGATTCTGGGTCACGCCGTACAGGAATTGTAATAATTATAGTGTTTAAATTAATTTCATGCTTAAATTTCTACACAAACATGTCCATGATTTTGTTGAGGATTCAAAACAAAAATCTGATTTAATGCTGGAATTATGCACGAGTTTGTTAAAGGCTTATGCAAATAAATTAAAGGAGTAATGAAGCACATGGATGCTTCAGTTTCCATAAGGGGGGTTGAACTGGCATCCCTGTTTACATCCCTTAGTGTGTGTGTGTAATTTACCTTGTTGAAAAGCTCGACGAAAGCTTTCAAAGGACTCGCGCTTAGTGCGCTAACAAACCGTGCAGCTTTTATAGCTCGCAATCAGCTGTTTTGCTGTGCTGCAGCTTTTGGGGGCTGGAAAAAAGTGTCAGTAAGCAAACAGGAAGCAGCAAGGAACTGTGAATAAAAACAAAAGTGAGATAAAATTAAGAAAAAATGCATTTGTCATGCCAGCGGCATGTGAAAGTGTATGTAAATCGGCTCTGCCAGCAGCGATCCGATAAATGCTGATAACCGCAGCTAGAGAGAGAGACCCGCATTCCTGGTGCAACCTGTAGTTTTGTCAAAGGCAGCATCCGCATCCACATCCATCATCCATCGTCCGTCATCTATCAAGTGTCATCCGCGCATTATGAAGGTGTATCGCCTGCGTCTGGTCAAATTGCTGCTGCTCGGCTTTATACTGGCGAATCTGATATTCTTCTATTACACATGGAATACGTTGCTGTGGCGGCGCATCGGTCGAGCACTTTCCGGCGCCAGCGACGACTCAAAGCCCAAGGCGGATGGAGTTCATGGAGCGAAGCTTTCGCCGAAGGATAAAGCACGCAATGCCAACAAGCACATACGCAAGTCCATAACAATTGTCTTCTATGGCCACTACAATTTCGAGCAGGACTTGCGACCCAGCATAGAAAGGTAATTTCAAGCGACCGCCTAAAAGTATGCTGCAAAATTTCGTTTGCGCTTCTACTGGCATTCATACTGCCGCCTAAAAGTATGCTGCAAAATTTATTTTATTGACAATCAGTTAATCTGCAGCCGAAAAGTATGCTGCAAAGTTTATTTTACTGGCATTCGATTAAGTTGCCGCCGAAAAGTTTGCTGCAATATGCATTTTACTGGCAATAAGTTAAGCTGCTGCCTAAAAGTATGCTACGAAATTTATTTTACTGGCATTCGATTAAGTTTCCGCCGAAAAGTATGCTTCAAAATGTATTTAACTGGCATTTAATTAAGCTGCAGCCGAAAAGTATGCTGCAAAAATTATTTTAGAGGCAATCACTTAAGCTGCATCCGAAAAGTATGCTGCAAAATGTATTTTACTGGCAATCAGTTAAGCTGCAGCCGAAAAGTATGCTGCAAAATTTATTTCACTAGCAATCAATTAAGCTGAAGCCGAAAAGTATGCACTTATTTTATTTACAATTTTTGTTTTTCTGTTTTCAGCATACTCGATGTTATTCCCAACATGCCCATACTCGTGCTGCAGGAGGGCTCTCCGGAGTACGCTTATCCGCCGGTGCCCTTCGAGCGCAACCTTACGAACGGGGAGGAGCAGACCGTGCGCTTTATGAGTCTGGCTTTCGATGTGCGTCGTTCGCGGGAGCAACTCAATCCGCTGGCCGCCATACGCACCAAATATGCGCTGCTAATGCCGGACAGTGTGCGCGTGAGCAGTAAGAATCTGCTGCAGAAGATTCTGCGTGAGATCAACACGAAATCCCGCATCAGCGAAATGGGCAAAAAGGAATCGCAGTCGCAGCAGCAGCCGCAACTGCAGCGTGTGACGGTTGCGCCGGAGGAGATCGTGCGTCATCTGCTGCTGGTGCCATTCGCTGGCAACCTGAAGTCCTACAGCAGCTGTGCCAAACTCAACTTGGACCTGCCCAACTGGACAATGGAGCTGGAGGCACGCAATGACACCGCGCACTGCGAACTGGTAAGACTTGAAGTAATCTCTGATAGAACGTGGAGTAAACTCTTTTGTTCCCCAAAAGTTTCTGCAGAAACATGCCATTTTATTGGATGTGGCGGTGCTCGGTTCGATGCCGGAGCCATTTGCGCTGCCCTTTCCGGAAATGCTGTATATGCAGGCGAAGATCGCGAACCTCTCGACGAGCGTCTTTCCGCAATCGTTTATGGAGGGACGTCGACTCTTTGCCTCGTTCCATACGAAGCAGCGCCGCATGGAGCTGCGACGTCGCCAGTTCCGGGAGATGTACAAGAAGCTGCAGATCAAACGATTGGTGCGCAGGACACACAGGATTGGCGGCAAGTCGTCGGCGCGGGAGGGAAACTGGCAGCCACACAGTCCAGTATTTGATGCGCAGTTTTCCTCCTCGAATTTCTCCCTGCCGCTGGTCACAGACATCGATCTCTTTGGCTGCGAACGCACCACCAAATCGTGCATTGGCTCCGTCTACAACAACCGGCCGTTCTACTATTATCTGGGGAAGCACACGCCGCCCTGCTGCCTGGACAAGCTGAAGACCACCTTCAACCATGTGCTCGATGAGTTCGAGAACGTGGGCATTCGCTATTGGCTGGACAACTATGCGCTCAAAAGTGCGATCGAAACAAATCAACTTTCTCCAGATGCCTACGACATTGACATCAGCTTCAATGTCCAGGACTTGGAGCGCTCGAATGCCATGAAGAAATCACAGAGCAAGCCGACCGTCGACCACGAGGGCTTCTACTGGATAAAGGCCACCGATGGCCACTACTTTCGGGTGCAGTTCTCCAAAGTCAATCAGGTGGGCGTCAATCTGCTGCCCTACGAAGTCAATGGCAACGAGGTGCGGGCCAGCGGCTTCTTTGGCTGGAAGGCGGGAACGTTCTCATCGGATTATCTGCATCCAATGTCGACGGTGCTTTTCCTGGGCAGAAGCATTATGTGTCCCAACAATGTCTTGGAGTATCTGGAGGCCAAACACATTAAGGTGAAATCCGAAGAGATTGCCATTGATGACGAAGAGGAGTAGATAAACATTAGGATTTCCTTATAACACAATTTTGGGCCATTAAGTAAAAATAATATTCCATGTTCTCCTCCCGATATTTCCATTCTGTACTATATGTGTGTGATCTGTTGAGGATATTAAGTTCCTTTGGTTGTTTTTACATTTATGTTGGCAGCTCGCCTGGATAAGTAGCTCTTTAGCTCTATAAGTATTTTATAACTAAGCAACGTTCTCGGAACTACAAATCTACACAAAAATGTGAAATAAAAATCTCTGTACTATTGGTACTCATTTTAGATTGCTAACTTATCGAATAATATTAACAAGTCAACTACTTTTAGGATTTCTAGGTGCGAACTGTGGTCGCCGCGTCTGGGACAACTGTGCCCTCTGGCAGCTCCCGGACGAGGGAGAGAAGCTTCTCCAGTTTGGCGTTCTGCAGTGTGACTTGATCCAGATAGAGCTGCTTCTTCGGCGGCTTCACCATCATGCGCAGATTGGGCGACAGCTTCAGGGAGGTGGTAACGCCCCTGACAAAGAGAAGGATTAGCAAAGGTTATTGGATTGGATTTGAGCACTCACTTCTCATCGCCCACGACAATAAAGTGCAGCTTCTCATTGAAGGCGATGCGTGTGAGCTTGTTCTTCCGCTTGGGCACAACAGCCTGGACACAGATGGGTTTATATTTGTTCACGTTCAGATCGAAGACATGCACCTTGCCCTCCGTGGTGACGGCAGCAAAGACTGTGCTGGAGTAGGGAGCCCATTTGATGTCGCCCACTGCGGAGCCCAAGTCGAAGATGAAGAGCGGATCGGGACGCATGTCCTCCCAGACCTTGACACGCCAATCGCCGCTGCAGGACACGAAAATGTTCGAGTCGAAGCGATTGAAGTCGATGCGATAGACGGACATGTTGTGGGCGTGGTAGGTCATCAGATACTTGGAGCTGAACAGCGTGCTGCACTTGTAGATGAAGCCGCACTCAGTGCCAACCAGAAACACGGTGTCATCCGTCGGATGGAACTGCAAACAGGAGCCGCCAGTCTTCAGCACCACTCTGGTGCCATCCGGACCGTCGGCCACTTCGTTCTCCAGAAACAGCGTTATAATCGTGGTCACCCACAGTTTGTTTTGCATCAGTATCCACTGGAAGACGCAGCCATCGGATGATACCGAAAAGAAGTTGATCTCACCATCGCTCATATCGGGGCCCCAGCGGATCTGCCAGACGCACTCGCCGTGCTTGCAGTTGACGCCCCGGGAGACGTACATGGGCTCCTTGCAGCCATCCCTTAGATCATAGACACAGACGTTGCCGTCGTACAATCCCAGCACAACCAGGAACGGATAGCTCGGGTGAATATCGCAGCACATGACACCGGAATCGGTTTGAACTGAAGTCAAGATTGAATTCAGTTGCAGGTATTTGATATTTTTGGGAGGTAACTTACTAATGTAGTCGGGGAAGGAGGGATTCTTGACCGTGAACAGACAGAGATAACCCTCATTGGGCTGCTTTAGGAAATCGTCTGTTGGGAGAGACAATTATAACCCCTTAAGGTTGGGAAATTTGCAATTTATACTCACGTGATCCGAAGCAGACGGCGAATAAATCGTAATAAGCCGGATTGAAGACAATCTCTGTGACATTCATTTTCTTCGTCTTCTCGTACTGGAACTTCCAGAGGGGCAACAGATTGCCCTCGCCCTCGCGAAACTCATCAGCCGGATCCTCCCAGTAGCGATAGTCGTTGCCAATGTCGTCGTATATGTTCTGATTGATCATCCGCTCGAGAATCTGCCAGCAGCGCAGATACTTGCGATTGAGCTTCTCGGCGAGAGCGGTCGTCTTCTTGATGGTCTTCTTGGCTCGATTGCGGATGTGGGATACTCGTCCGCTCGCCTTTTGCTGCTCCTCATAGTCCTCCAGGTAGGTGTCATAGATGACCCACTGCAGCACAGTGCCGCCGAACTGGGATCTCGGCGGCGGAATCGTTTGCGTATCCACGCTCTGCAAGGCATCCGCATTGAGGACTACTCTAGAGCGTGTTCCGAACTGGGACTTACCCGCTTGGGATTCGTGTAGGTGAGCGTTGCGCGTTCGCAGTAGTTGAACTGATTGATGAGCTTGCGCTTCTTGCCGGGAGCTGTTGCAGCTTGTTGGTCGCCAGCTGGAGCGTCGTCATCATCGCCGCCTGGTTCTGTTTCGGTGACGCCCTGTTCCTCGGTCTGTTTGCTCTCTTCGTCCTCCTCTTCTTCGGCTTCTTCCTCCTCGGCTGCACCCTGCTGCTTGCCAGCACCGCTCTTCTCGCTCTTCTCGTCCTCATCGCCTTCGCCCTCGCCTTCCTCCTCCCCGTCGAGTATGGACTCGCGCTGCTCCACAACGGAATAGTTGGGCATGGGCAGCGGGTAACCGATCTCGTCGGACTCCTCGATCTGCACACGCGCCTCCTCGGAGTCCACGTGCAGCGAGTTGCCCGGAAAGCTGATCAGGGTCACGGTATTGCCCGGCATGGGAGCCGGCACGAATTCGCCCTCCTTGAAGCTGAACACGACCAAATTGCGAATGACATTTGTGTTGGTCGGCGTCAGCACCTTGGTCAGTTCCTCGCCCAGCTCCGCATCGGTCAGCTCCAGTTGATCGTCGGGCTTGATCAACTGGCGCGACTTCATCCAGGCATCGAAGTCATCGGCGTCGCCACCGCCGCCTCCCTCGTTCTTGAGCTTCGATGGCCTATTCTAGTTATAGCAGAAAACGGGCATTACAAATGGGATAATCGGTAGGTCCTGGGTGTATGCAACAATGTTTGGAACTAGTAAACACTTGGCTGAGGAGCAGGATGTAAGGCAAAAGTGGTCGGAGACTTACCTGCGAGGACATATGGCTTAGCAGTGCTTGGATACTTTATGGGGAATATGTCATGCATCAATTGATCGAATAGATTTGCAAAATGTGCCTTGGTTTTTTTTTTGTGGTGATTGCTTTTTTTTGGTTTGTTTCATCTACAATTAAATCAGAATTCCTGCAGCATGCAAACTTCTTGTAATTTCAAGTCTGATAATCACTTGGCAGTCCCCTTAAGGGACGCTTGCCAAAAGAGTTGGAAAGATTCGTGAACTCTCTTTTGGCAAGCGTTAAGACTGCTCGATCCTGACACGCTTGATGACATTGGCAGTTACCTCCTCAAGTTGCTGTTGCTCCATCACAGTCAGATCATCAGCATTGACATTGGCATTGGCATCGGCATCGTCCTTTGGCCTCCCCTCTTCGACGCTGGCGGAGGGGGAGGTGGAGGGAACAGGTGCAGCCTCAGACATTTAGCGAGTAACTAAATAAAAAACTGCACTGTGTGTAGACTAAACGATCGAGTGCGGAGCAGACAGCTGAGATCTCTTGAATGTGATGTGGATAAATCTACTTAAATATACATAGCACAGATACAGATATATGATATATACAATATGCCATACTTATAGCATATACACAAATGAGTAGTATAGGCGCAAAATTAAAATGCAATTTGATTTCTTTTGTATGTTATTTACAGGAATTCAGAAAATAGCTTCGATCTCGAACTAGGTTTTGTATTTACAAGTTTGCTTGGTTTGTTGTTGTTGTTGTTGTTGTTCTACCCACACGCATACAGATACATTTACACAGATGTACGAGAGTTCTACTTGCGGATAAAAGCAACTTCTAGTACTAGTTAAACGGATAGATCAGATATATAGTACAGTATGTTAATTTACAGCTACAGTTAATACTCATATACCGCCATCGCTTTGTTGGCAAGCTTCCACATCTTGTCAATCTATCTTCCCACTGCGTTAATCACAAATAAATAAATACTATTTCAATTATATATGTAGTATATATATATACTTCTATATGTGTCGCAAGATTGAGACGTGAACCCTTTGGAAAGCGCAACACAACTGAGACCCAGGCTGAAACAGCCTCGAGAGAACACTGCCAGCGATTGCGAGCCCAATGAATAATGTCTGAAAACGAACCTCATGACGTTCAACTATCAACGCTCAACGTTCCACGAAACTTTCGACTTGCCAAAAGCAACAACACAGAATAGAACTTTTGACACTGACGTCCTAGGAGCACACGTCATAGCTTAGGATGCGATGCGAGGACTCCGAGGATACCGTCGAGGGGTGTTGACATTTCCGGCTCAGCCTGGAGTTGAGCGCGTAAATAAACAAATTGCTCACAACTCGATTAAAGTTCGTTGATGTGCCAGAGAGCGAGTGTGGAGTAGTTGACTTGTGACAACCCGATACACTGCCAACAAATCACAGAGCAAATGGCTATGGCACTCTGGGTAGAGAGAAGCAACCACAATGATATATAATAATGCTTTTAATTGATTGTTCAAACCTACGAATAAATTACCTTAAGTATATCTCAAGACCGCATTTTGATGCATTTTGTAAATTGTACTAAAATTAGTACTAAAATATTTTACTGCAGCATTTTGCGAATTCAAAATAAATACTTTATATTTTAATTTTTCGCATATCACAATTCAAAACAAAAATGTATTATGAAGAAAAGAGAGATCGTTATTTTATACTGTGCTTTGATATTTTGCATAATTGAATAATTGAAGAAAATGGATTAATTTTTTTTTTAATTTTACTTCCTTTAGCGGAATATGGCACTATCTTATGGCACTAACGATAATTTTCACAACTAATATTTTGTTGCATGAATTTTCTGTTTTAATTCTTATTCAAAAAATAAGAGCAAAACTCATACTACTATAAAATTAAATATTTGTAACATAAGATCATTTCGCAAAAAGGAGCAGATATTATATTGATGTAAGTAAAGATCGTATTCAATAAATTCGAACTTTAAAATGTTAAAATCTCAGCTTAAATTATGCTTGCATTATTTTCATGTTTTTTTATGATCATTTAAAATTATACAAATTATTTCTATTTCATCTAAAGTAATTTGTTCTTAAGTTTGCTGACAGTGTAGCGAACTCAAGCCCAATCGGGAAACTTGTAAGCGTCAGACACAGTTATATAAATACCCATTCATTTTTATGGGCACCAGAAAGGTGAGCACAGAGTCATATCCATGACTGATTTATAGGCATTTTTAGGGGCAACTACTCGTAGGCGACATTGATTGCTATCGACACCCAATAGCCCAATTTGCCAGCTTGCCAACGGCTCAGCCCGGCTAGCCAGCTGGTGGAGCACATACATAAGTACAGCATGGGGTATGTGAGTGGATGAAGTTGCATCTACCGTGTCTATAAACTGGTAGTGCCATCATCTATTTCAGCGGCACGCACATGCCAACAAGGCACTCGCCTGATGCCTGATGCCTGCTTTCCTCTGCTCTCTTGCCTCTTTTTGGAGGCTCTGAGTCGCCTTCTTGGCCAAATTGCAAATTATGTTTCGTGACAAAGTTCCATCAGGGCGCCAATAACTTTGGCTACGCTACGTTTCAGCAAACTTATTAAAAAGTAATCGCGAATTTTTAAATAGAATCCCGAAAACGAAGGCCAGAAACCTTCGAGGATTCGCCGTCGCCTCAGCTCAAGCACAACGCCGTCAGCTCTCGACGAGAACGGACGTTCAGTGTAGTTACTTGGAGACGGTCTCCAACTGGCGATTTGTTAGTGATGTGTTCCACACATTGTTGCATAACTCGACTCGACTTACTGTGACTTCTTACCTTCTTGTGTTTGCCCTCTTTGGTTTTTGGTGCTGTCGCCATCTCGAAGCTGTTTTCCGCTTGTTGTGGTTGTGGTTGAAGTTACTCTTTAGAGCGTGTTGCAGTTTTAAAAACACTTTGTGTTAAATTGTGTCACTAACATTAACTTGACGAATTTTTGAATTGTATTTCCCAGTCTAAACTTTATGTAATTGTGAAATAGAAATCGCTTCGCTTACTGTTCATTTCAATGCTCTCACTGACTTTGTTTGTTCGAGTTACTATAGAAATTGGCTAATGCTCGGCCCTCGGCCCTAACACGCACTAACCTCCATTTGCATATCGATTTGGCAACGACAAAACGCAGTGGAAGTCACCAAACCCGGCTCCACATAAAGTAATATTTACTTCTGCTTCGGGTCTCATTCAGAAGGCAGCTCATAAGCCGACTTAATACCCATTGTTATTACCCACAGTTCTATAGATACTTTTGTATCTTCTACTTCCACTTTTCAAGGCTTCAATAAAGCTGAAACACTATTATGTCTTGAAATTGTGATGACATTATCGTTTTATTATTTACCAGAAACACACATATTTTATGAATAAACTTTCAATCTATTTTTAAAAGTTTCCTTTTGCAATAAATAGAAATTTAAATTAATACCCCTAAAAAAGAATTAAGAAAACTCTCTTTGTTCACTTGCTAATGAATTGTTATTCTTTTAAATAGAATACAACTTACCATGATTGACCCTCCCAAATAAATTAAGTTTAAATTAAGCTATCAATTTTGTATTTAAAATAATTATTTCCGCTAATAATTAAATGCTGTAACTCACTTTGTTCCCATGCTAATTGACCAGCTGTAATTCTCTTAAACATAAGCATACGAGTACTTAACAAGTTGAGGTTCAACGCTCGCCTGGCTCGTAAGACAATTGAATAACTCGCAGCTCGGCGTCTGGCGTCTGGTCGATAGAAGGCCATGACTGGGGTCAAACACGAACTTCGCACCTCTCATTATAGATCGTAGATGGAACCTTGAATGCGCTGATCAAAGTGAATGACAGACAGAGACAAGTTCTATGTAAATTCCACATGAACGTATTTATTGCAGAGAGTTCAATGGTGTGTAGATTATAGGAGTACATCAGTATCAGTTTCAGTATAAATTGTGTATCAAATGAATACCTATATACTTGACTATATGTATAGTATATATATGTTAACAATTAAGCGGAGAGCGTGTGAGTGTGTGTGTGTGTATAAGGCCTACGTGTACTGCCTTAAGCTCTTCACGTATCGCACTGGCACTTCGGGAAGGTAAACGCAGACAAAGAACATCATGGGTCCGAACAATATCATGCAGATCAGCCAGTAAATCAAGCCGATAACTGTGAGCGGGTCCATATATGGGCTTCAGGGATTGTACGCGATGCAATGCAGTTTCGATCAGACAATACGTATACGTAATGTGGTACAAATCAAGTTGAATGTTTGTGTAAAAAAACACGCAGAATGTATACTTAAATAAATAACTAATATCACTAAACACCGGGTATGGAGATGATGCAACGCGGCAAAAAAATAATCACGTCGGTTACAGCTTCCGATGTCTCTAATAAGATGTGTGCACAAAACCGCTGCAGGTCACTTTAGACGTAAACTTAATGCTATGGCTCCGCTGTCGTTCTTCCAGCTGCTTCTGCCGGATTGTCCTCAAGCTCGCCACCTGCAAAGGGGATGAAAACCAAGTTGTAGTCAAGAGGGTGATTTTTATAAGAATATACTAAATGTACTTTCATTTTACAAGTCGAACATTCGCTGTTCTTACCCAATTGCTTACTGCACGTAATCCTGCCCGATGGTCGACTGCAACTGTTGCAGCTGCGCGTCTGAATCACGCACTTTATAACCAGCAAATGCCCGAGTTGTGTTTATTTTTGGGTAGAACCCGCCCCGCACATTCTAAATATGGGGCTTTACCGCTTCAACGCGTGACGCTCTTGGCAGCTAATTCGTAACTGAAGTGCGATTCATGACGGCCAACAGCCCCCCCCCTTAAAGCTGGTTATTTCTCTCATTCTCTCAACCTCTCTCGCTCCTCCTTACTCTGTTCAGATATGCAGCTTTAAAGCTCCGCTTCGAAGCTTTTGCATCTGATTCGAAATTATTCGAGCCTAAAGCTGATGGCATGAAGTAATACTGGTATTAGTCAAGGCAATATCAATGTGATTTGTGGGTAGCGAAACTGGTTTATCAAAAGTACGTGTACTCGCATTAGAGAACGTTTGAAAGCTTGACTCAATTGCTAAGCAATTAATATGTTAAATAATACTGGCTTTCAATTTCAAATTGTTTAGTCGCCTTTATCGCCTTTTAGCAACTAGCATGAAATTACAGTTTGTGCTGATATCTGGCTGCTGATAAAGAAATCAAAATAACCAATTATTTTACCAAACATTTACGGCTAACAACAGCCAAAAGGTAAACAAGTTTAGTACGTACGTATATATTATAGATAAGTTATCTCTACAAGTTTGTTTTTTTTTTGTCCATTTCATGGTTATTGTACTAATTATTTTTATTTATGGTATCTATAGAAAATCACACTGTGTTTTCTTTGTTCTCTTCGAAATGCCATTGATAAGTATTATAAAACTAAATTGATCTAATTGTGGTAATCAAGAAATTCTCTAGAATCGTCTATTATCCCTAAATATTTTTGTATTTCTCCCCGCAATAGTATTTTACAGATGTACAACTTACATAATGTAGAAGTAGTTATCACTGTCCTTGCGCTTCGCATCGCCACTAGTTGGGTTCCTGATGGTCGAATTCACCGAACCGGGTTCTGTGTGATGAGCCTGCATGTTCCTATTCCAGTTGTTCCAGGGTCCCGGAACGCCATTTTGCTGATTGCCGAGATTGTTCTCTTTGTTTGGGTTGGCAAAAAACGATCTGACGCTATCCATAGCTGTTGTTGTTGATGCTGTTGATGCTGTTGGTGTTGTCGTATGTGGAGTAACGACGTCAAGAGAATGGGGCAAACAAAGATGTCGAGCCTCCGCAGCAAACGCAAATTGATAAAGCTAAAAATATATCAGAAATGATTTGTTTTGTTGTTGTTATTCCAAATCAGATTTTTAGTGGACTTGTGCGTGTTGTCAAGTCGCATAAATGGTATATACTATATTATAAATGCTCTTTGCTTGTTTCTAGGTGTGTCCGCGTTCTCAGTGATAATGGCGTCGTACGATCGCTTTTAATGAATTCTATTTGTGCTGGAGTTTTGGGATCATTTCGCTTCGAGCACGAACGAGAAGGTAAATATTTAATTAAAGAAAACTCTTTGTGGCAGTCTTATCTGACGAGTGCCTGGTAAATGTGTAATGTTTACTAAACTCGAAAGAATTCCTTCTCGAAGGCCTTCACTGAAGTGATAAGTATGCAATTTATTAATGTACTCGTACATACACTAATATATATGTATATTTGTTGTTATCTCCAAGAGTATGAGCGTAAATAAAAAGCGGAATCAAAACAATATTTCCAAAAGAAATGCGTCTTAAATTGTGGTGGTGGTGAGGGCCATTTATCAAGATTAGCGCCTATATATAGTCGATCCGTTTAGCAGTATATAGTACATATTATTAATTAGCACTTGAGCACTTAACAAGTTCAAAACAGTTCAGTTCGCGCCGCTGATAACAAATTGACTGCAAAATCAGCAGCGAACACGCGCCTCAAGAGCCAACAATTTGATTTGTGACACACTCACACATCATTGGGTTACATAGTCACAGTTTAGTTGGATTTAGCAGACGTGGCACGATTAGACCTGCGGCCCTTAAGACATTGGGACTGATAGTGCTCAGCCTTGGGAATTATTATTACAACACAGAAGCAAAAGTTGAGTAACTATGTTAGTGTAACTATGCCATAAGCGACCTACCTCAATGCCTCAATGTGTTCTATGTAGAAATTGTATAATTTATCACTTCGCACTGTTTGCTTATTTTTTGATTGTGACGCCCTTTTAAATGGATTTAAAATTGGCCTGACACAGTTACAACAACAGCCTGATATACAGCTACTCCAGCACTTCCAATTCCGATTCCAATTCCAATTCCAGTCCGACCGATCTGAGGCTATGCGAACCGTTTTGCACAATGTCTGCGATCGCACTGAACGCTGGCAGCGTCTACGACAACGAGGCACAACCCGACGCCGACGCCAACGTCGACGCCGACGTCGACGCCGACGATCGGAGTGAGAAGCGAACGCGACGCGACGCTTCGTTTGTGGTCGATGGTCGATGCCGGGCGCTCTGTAGTTTTAATCAATTGCGAAGGCGTCACAAAGACAACACTGAATTTACTGTATCTACCAGCACACACACACACATGCACACGTATTACCTACATTTGGCAATGTGTGCGTGCATGCATGTATTTTAAATGCACATGTATATACATATGTACATACATACTTGGGTTTCTTTCGAGTCGCTGTCGACAGACATCTGGTGCTGCCTTTTCTGTTTGTGTTTTGTTGTCGCTGGTTTATCTGCCCGGTTGAGGCAGTTTTTCTTGTTTGTTTTGATCATTGCTTCTCAGTGAAATACATACCAACATATGTACACTCTGTAGACACTTTCAAACATACACTTACATACATACATTTATGTACATACATACATACGTACATATGTGCAAGGTGGGTTTTAGAGCAATGTAAACGAAACACTTTCAAAACTCACAAGACATTCGTTTCACACAAAATGGTTGCTTTCAGGCTCAATTCCAATAATTGGGTGGAGGATTTTATTTTTGGAATATATTGTATATATTTTTACGATACATAAATATGGCCATGTAAATTTTACTTAAACGATAACCCAGATATTCTCTGTTCCTTTGATTACAGTATAAGAAGCATTAATACGTTTATTCTGCCGATGTCTGCCAAGACGTCTCGTATGGTATCACAACATTGTCAGGGCTTCTTACCCGGAACTTCTTTGTTCAGTTGCCAAATGTCTATTCATTCGGCGTATACTATATAACATATGTACATACATACATTCATATGTATTCATGTATGTATGTATATGTGCGTATGCATAACAAGTAAGACAGATACAGTCGAGAGCACTCGACTGAGAGATACCCGGTACCCATTTTCAGAGAATACATATCACCTGATATTTAAAAAAAAACAAAATTTACCAATATACCGAATAGTATATTATGTGTACAAATATACTTGTACGTTGAAAAAAAGCCATAATCTATTATGCATGGTCACACTGTCAACCTAATCAACTGTGCCTTATAAAGTTGCTTCTTGAATAACTTAAAAGTTTTTCATTCGATCACAACCAGTGAAGACTATAGTTATTATTTTACGTACCGAAACTGTAGGCTCTAGCTTTATGATTACCACGTGGATTTGAGGGGCGGGAAGGGGTGTGGCCATCTGCGTAAGACAAATTCGAGCACGATCACCGAGTTTGATGACTCTAGGTCTTATCGTCTCTGAGTTCTACGTTTTTAATCAGAGAGACAGACAGACAGACGGTTAGACGGACATGGCTATATCGTCCCGGCTGTTGATCAATAATAGATAAACTTTATTGGGTCGAAGATGCCTCCTTCTGCCTGTTACACACATTTTCTGCTGGCACTAACTTATTATACCCTACTACCCTGTGTGTAGTGCGTATAAAAATACTATGTTGGCATGCTCTTTTGTTTGATTGCCAAACAGATTAATGGTTAATAAACATACATACGTACTATGTATACTAATTACAATTTGTATAATATTTAAATGAATGCACAACTAGGTGTAAATTCAGTTTGCGCACTTATTATATCAATACCTGTTCGACTGCCAGCTTTTTATTTTGCCCCCACTTCCGCACTTCGATCAGCTTTGCTCTTTGTTGTGGTCTTGCGCTCCGTTTGCATTGATAAGGTGAATGCATTTTTACAACTACTCGCACAATCTTACAATTGTTCACGCGCTGCGTCCACTCGATGGACTTTGAACCCGTCAGTTTGTCTCAAGCTTGCTGACTACACTGTATAAGTATGTGTGTGTACGCAAACACACAAAGAAATAAATACAAATAAAGATTATATATATACATACATTACATGCATATTCGAATAAATATATTTCGAGAGAGCTGATTGATAAGCAGACTTGCTTGAATGACAGTTTACGTAGGGCGGAATACTTATACGTATATTAAATAAATGCTAATCATCTACTATGCCACTACAAACGATTTGAATTAAGTTGTTTGCATTTATACCCTACCAATAAAAATATTATCACTTGAATTCAAGAGAATTGTGTAATATGCAACACCATGTGACACTCTCAATTGATATTCAGGGCACGTTGGTAGAGAGTTCATATCAATTTATTGTTGATATCGGGTAAATAGTATAAAAATAATTATATTTGTATTTTCACTGAACTTTAACAACATGCAACTGTGAATCAAAAATAACTTTAGATTCCAGTACTGATGCTAAATATAAAAATAAGAACGTAAAGTGTATTCAGCTGTTAACACCGCATAAAATAATAACGACGTTTTCCAGTTTAAACGAAATTAAGCCATTTGCATTTTTCATCACATACTTTAAGCCAAAAGAAATAGTTGAAATTATTATGCAGCATTCTTCTAGGCTGCGATCAATTTCAACGAAATACATGGGTGCATGCAATACAATTCATTAAATGTCAGCTATACGGAATAAAGACATCAAAAAGAGCTCCAGATAAAGATTTAAATAAAATAGGAAAACATTTGACTTGTTCTTGGTTTTCGGGACGTGACACCCACAATTTAAAATGAACGCTGGAACCTACATAACAAATTTGGGTGTCTCTAGCTATTCTAGTTTCTGAGATCCATGCACACAGACCACAAAAATACTTTTACTATAAATTAGATCCAATAAAAGTAATTTTCAAACACTTTTACATAAATTAAGTACAGTATAAATTCATCTATATACTATATTTAAATATGTAATTTATGTAATTTATATTATTCGTAAAACAACTAATTTTAAATCATTCATTGATAAATTTAGCAACAAAGTAATTATTATTTTTGAATACATATTACAATATGAAACTACTGAAAAAAATCAATTTAGACTTTAGTAATAAACAAATATATAAACCGTATCACTCTGAAAATGCACTACAACGATGATCAATGAACATTAACAAATTCATGCCAATTCTGACCAGGGTCGGAACCAACCTTTTCGATGCTAGAAATTCGAAATACGGTTGAAGTCATCGCTTCGGGTGCCAATAATGTTGTTGGAAGTAAAATTACTTTTTTCGCAAGTTATTCTTTGGTTAGTGCATGCATTCTGTTGAGGGTTTAATTCTGAACTGATAACTTTTCCATAGCGTACCCAGTTTTTGTGAGCTTAAAACGCTTTCGAAAGCAACGCCTTGTTACTGCGATGAAGGCCAAAGCTGTTGTCGTTTATGGGTTGCTAGGTTACAAGTGTCCTATTTATGCTCACTCAATGTTAAGTTGAGTTGCCTTTCTCGAGTGTGCCAGCTTCGTGTTTGTTCCACTTCCATTGTTCCCGAACGGCATAACATTAGAGTTAACATGACTCTGGTATCGTGCTAGGTACGCTGGACTAGAATTGTTGGGTAACTCATGGGTTCCATAAGTACAAGCTTATGGGGCACAAGCGTCCTGGGCAATAACCAATGCGATGGTCGAGAAAAATAATTTCAGCAAATAGAATTTCTATGATGGATTTTATTCCAACTTGTCGGCTTGTATTTGCTTCCTTCAAATTGGGTTCGAAAATATAAATACAAATTTTTATGGTAGAAATTTAAAAATACATATTGCTTATGCCTGACCACATTGTGATTGTCTTTGAGGACGGTGCAAATTGATGGCATTTTCGTTTGGTTCTTAAATCGTTGCCGCAGATAGGAAAGAGCAAAAAGCATTTAACTGTCTGGATGAATAAATCATGAAACAAAAATGATTGACGGGCTTTACTCCATTCCCCCACCAGTCTGCAGCGTGCGAACCATTAGACAAAAGCGCATCCATTACTAACTGAAACAATTTAATCATCTGCAAATTCGATTAGTCGTTAAAGAAAACATGAGACACCTAGAGATGAGCACCTAATGAGGTTACAATTATGCCGCGACGAGAGCTAACACGTTATTCAAAACTCTCGTATAATGGGAGATTTTGCAGCAGTTACGGATACGTTTCACGACACCATCTCCAATACGGTGGGCCGAGGTCATGCATTTGCCTTTGGGGGGCCCCCAAGTCGGTTTAACTTATCGATTTCATCGATTAGTGATTGATAATGTGTTTGTTCTGCTTTTAGGTTACGTGTTGTTGTTGTTGTTGCTGTTGTTGTTCATTCAGCTTCACCTTCGCGTGGCCATTATGCAAATTTGCGAGCCAATTGATTCCAATTTCAAATTCATTTACGTCTACGTTACGTATACGTGCCATATGCTTGGCCATAATTAATGCCGTGCCTTCCCAGCCGGCTAATTAGCATAAACTTAATTAATTTCCTTGTTTGCACTTTGTGCCTCCGCCGCTCAGCTGATTGACAGCCTGCAAAGTCCAAGTGGCTTAAGTGACACCATCGTGACAACTAGGCTGCAAATCGCAGTCAATTCTTGGATGCCATCTATAACTCCCCCTCACTTACAATATTATCCTGCCACTCAAGGAGTCTGAGTCTGAGTCTGAGTCTGGCACTGGCACTGGCAGCTTCCTGGCCCACATATTTAGCATATTTCCTGTGTGACATTTGACCTTTGTTGAGCATTCATGGAGTAAACGTGAGCGCGACAGATTCGCGCCTGGCTGATGGCAACGGCAACGACAAAAGCAGCAACAACGCCACAAACGTGAGATTATCCTGTTTCCCAGTATCGTTGCCCGTATCCAGCTTCAGGACACGGCAACGGCAGCATTAGCATATAAGAAGGTTGCTCCGATTGCTGACGAACAGCCGTGACAGCCGTTGGGCCAATTATGCAATAAACTTGCCCAAATTCTATGTGACTCAGATGAAATGGATACGGAATTGAAATTGGAGATAAGTCAGTGTGCGATGCGTGAGACAGGGACAAACTAGCGTCGGCTTAAAGGTATAAAAAAAAATACAAAAAAAATGTACAACAACTTTAAGATACGTGCTGTTGTTAATCTAGAATATCCTCAATTTGTTATTGACAAAACCTTTGAATAATTTCCAGAATTCCCTGAAAGGTTCATTAATACTTTATATTTGAAAATTACTTTTATTACCCTGGTATGTCGACTATGGTAAGTATATATGGTACAAACGGAGCAACTTATACTTTGACTAATAAAGCACCTCAATAAAAAACAAATATTGCATATAACACATCACTATAAGTCTCTTGATGTAGAATTCATTGAATTGTGTTCTAGAAAATTTAACTATAATTATTAAGTGAATTTATACATTAAAAGTTAAGCTCACAAAAATCTTTTAGTAATATTAATCATTAAAACATATTATAAGTTAAACATTTGAATTTCTATCTTCCTATTCCAGGTGCAACGATTAAAAATAAAGACTGTATTATTTTCTTTATGATCAAGAATACGCATTAATCAATTTATTACAAAGAATTGTAGCTGCATCGAATAAAATAATAAAATACTTTCAATATTCTCTCATTAAGATATACGTAGTGTCGATCAAGAATTCACAAAAATTGCTGTTGAGAAAATTGGATAATAATTGTAAAAATATATTTATAGACCAAGGAATTCTTTGCACTTAAGTGCTTATTATTCGAGTGCCTAGTGCCAGACCAAGGTGGTCTAATGAAGCATTCTCCTGCCCACATCGGAGCACTAACCAGGTCTAATGAAGCTTGCGCGCTATCCATTAACCTTTAGCTTGGATTTTAGCCTCATTACGAGTACACCTCATCGATTGTTACGCAGTGTCGGTTTACTAATTAAGTTCTCCCCCCGAGGGCAACAGTTCTCATTAGCGTTTGCTCTACACATAATTACGGAGAGTCCAGCAGAAAAAAATGTAAATGAAAGCAAGTGCTGCCACAACGAAGCAATCAAAGTATTTACAATTATTAAGATGAAAGCCATTTTTGAAATCCTGGTCAATACACAAAGGAAATTAAATCGCCTAAAAGCACAAAAACAAGCAAAGAGGGAGTCAGATCAGAAGAGCGTCTTCAATGTGGCGTATTTTTGACCAGGCCTGCCAACCTGATGAATGCCCTTTTCGCTGCGGAAAACAACAAATACATGGGCACACTCAGATTTATGTAACTGAATGTGTTTGTGTACTTTCAATGCAGATTGCCAATCAAATTATTTGAAATATAAATAATTTAAAAGCGTTGCAGCGTTGCTGCCAGCCATTGGCAAACAGGTCACATAAAGGGTGTTGATTTTGGGGGGAAGTGCTGTCGGCATGCGTGCGCCTCGACTGGACACCCTGTACTCGGAAATAGCACAGCAAATTTACCTTTTTTGTAGCTCTCACTTTAATATATGACAGGCCATATACTAAATACGAATACGTGAATACGTGAATACACATGTACTATATGTATCTGCAGATTCCCTGTTGGGCTCAGCTGAACAAACTCATGCTTGTTAATAATGCTGATGATGAGGCTGCTCTGCCGTACGGCATGGAGAAGGCGAAGCGGAGAAGAGGCTGAGTATTGATGCGAACTCAATAATTCAATGCAGCTGCTTTGGCAGTCATTAAGGGCAGTAGGCAAAATGAGTACTCATGAGTACTCGAGTGCGCTGCTGCTGCTGCTGCGAACAACTGTAGTCGAAAGGTCAGTCATAATATCGTTATGGCTGCTTTTAGGCTCACAAGGACATTATCGACAGTTGACAGTCGACAGTCGACAGGCGACAAGCCGAAAGGGAAGGTTCAACCTGAGAGCTGTAACTTGCTGGCATTGCTGTGCTATTAAATTTATCGGTGCACGGCATCGCTCCTCCTCTGACACGCCCACAATGGGCCAACTGCTGTTGTTTATTATGCATGTCGTGATGTTCCACCTCAGCCCCCCTCCACACATATCAGTCTGCCTCCGTTTAACTGTGCCAAGATTATTGCTCTATTTTGCACTTCAATGATTTTTTGCGCCAGTTCGCAGCCTGACAAAGTTTAATACTTGCATTTCAATCTACCTACAATAACGCTGATGCTGGTGCTTGTGTGTATACTGTCATGAATGTGCCATAAATGTTGATAAGACATGTTTGTCAGACGCCTTCGCCTTTAGCTTTCGCAGCACCTGCTCGCTTGATTGTTCAAACCCATCCATTCATTGTTGTGGGAAGCGGGAAGTGGGGAGCCAATTTGTTTGGCCCGATGATAAATGCATTTGCCGGCATTATCCAGATTGTTTTATTACATTTTAATACGCGCACACATACGGCAGATAGTTTAGAACGCCATAAAACTTTATGATTTCCTTAACAATTTATGTGCTCAACTACACAAACTGAGCAATTGTGAGAACGATCTCAGCTCGCCATGCGTTTTAATGGCAGCCAATTGAGTTGTGAGCTGAGAGCTGCGAGCTGCTGTGAGAGCTCAACCCGCTAACAGCTTCTGTCTGAACTCATTTCAGTCACATTTTGATAGCCATCTGCAACAGGGCCAGAACACAGACGATTGCACTGTCCAGCAGGCCATTTGTTCCCTTGCCAGCAGACAGACGGAACGTTGCGTCTGTGTCGCTGTCATTGATGGCCTCAATCAAAGCTGTCATATGCAGCGACATTGCCTTTCAGCGCCACGCAAATGGACAAGCTGATGAACCTCTTCCACATCCGCTCCATCTGCCCGCCTGCCCTTACTCGCATCCGCCACTTTCGCTCGTTCTCCATTCAGTTGTCGCCATTGTCTTTCATTCAGAACGTGTCGCGATTGCCATTGGGGGCTTTCAATGCGAAAATTATGCAAATGAAATTGACTTTCGCCTTTGCTGCCATGTTTATTGTGCGGTATTTAAATGTTTCCAAGTGTCCGCAACGCTCCGAAATGATTATGCTGGCGATTCTGAATGGACGTGCTGGAAACTAAGCTTATTTGTTGTCACAATCTGAAACTACTATTAATGGCAAACCATCAAAATGATTGCCGAGCATTTGGGGCAAAGAAAACACACAAGATTGAATAAGAAACTATTCAATGGCATATTAAAAGTGGGGAATTGGATAACATGAAAATGCTGTATTTGCTGACAATTTAAAGTGAAAACAAAGCTGGCATGTCAACACGACGTATACGTGATGTGGATGTGCGGCTAACCAAACTTTGAGTCACATTTTAAGCGTGAATTGGTGAGCAAACAAGCTCGGAGAGTGCACAGCTTTGGGACTCCCATTGATCATGGTCGCAAGACAAGTTCCAATTGTATTTAAGTGATTTTGATTCAATGTTGAAAGAACAAATTTAAATGCTCGCCAAAGTTGTGGCTATTGAGCAGATAATCCCTTGTCTCCTTGTCGAATTGCTTGAGAACACAGAAGCAGCGATTACATCGAATAATCACGTTGCTGAAAATCATCAACTTGAATAGTAGGGCCAAGACAATCTGGCTACACATAATGTATCCATTATGCACCGACTCAAAGCATAACATTTGAAGCATTTTGACGATGTAGCAGATGCTCGACATCCAGTAGAGTAGGAAAAGCATTAGAAAGGGTCCAAAATAGATGAGTAGTCTTGTGTCGAACGGAACCTTATCTCCAGATCGTATAGTGTCACGGTAACAAATCCAACCAAAGAAGTTACAGCGACAGCATTTGAAAAGCTGAAACAACATCAGGATTATCAATGCAGTAACAATCGGCACAGTTAATGCATCGAGTGACAGCATTGATGAATATGTCACGTAGATTTCATGCGACTTGAACCAGAGATGTCCTCTGGTCACCTTGCTTATCTCCGGTATTACAGCTGCCGCCAGCAACATCAGCCAGAGATATGTCATGCTCAAAAAGCATCGCAGCAACACCATCAAGACTTTCGATGTTTTCACGTTGTTCCCTCGTCGATCGACCATTTCTTGCTATTTTAATGTAAAAACTCACTTTACAAACAATGTATTTCAATTTTTGAGTAGTTCTTGTGAATTGAAAGCAGATGAAATGTTCATGCAAGTTAAATTCTCTATTCTAACTAGCATAATGATGGCAAAGCCTACTTAGGAATTCATCTGGTAACTGAAAGAATATAATTGTATTTTGACTTAAAAACTACAATTTCAAATGCATTAAGACATTTTAGACTTTTTCGTAATATTATCTAAAAAAGTGCATGATTGCGCGTTTCTGAGAGAATGACTATTTTAAATTTATTATTATTATTTAAAAGTCAAATATTTGAAGGAAATGAATACTAGTCTTGGGAAAATACTTTTAAAACTAAAAAACATACATAACAACAATAATTAATTACGAGGATAATTATAATTTATACAAAATAATTGACAAAATGATGATGTGCGTCGGTTTGACATATTTTGAAAATAATTGTTTTAATAATAATTATAATGAATATTTAGCCCTGATTTTGGTTTCGAGGTAATATTTCTGATTCGTTATAGATTGTGAATCAAGAAATGAATGACAAATCAATAAAATTAAAAAGGAGTTAAAAAGTTGCTTGCTTTTGTTGTTTGAAGCATGTATTTTAAATTTATGTTATCTTGTTCATATAACACATTTTGTTTTAGTCTAACAACCGTCATTATTTAAATTACATTACAATAACAATTATGTTTCTAATCTTTGTGTTGCTGCTACAGATAATTAATGTTTTGCCAATATCAATAATATGATTTTAAAATCAATTAATTTATTTTTTCAATTTTTTGCTGTTTAAAGTAAAAAATGCCTAAAATGGCTAACAAGTTCAACATGTATTGCACTTGAAAAATAAAAATGATTATTATAATTGCATCATTTATAAATATTGTTTAAAAGTCATTTATTTTTGCTTAGAAAATATAATTAACAGTTTTGATAATTATCAGCGAATAGAGATTGGAGTATATTATAAATATAATTCAATTTTATATCCAAATATTATGTTGATAATGTTTGCAATTAATACTCTGCGCTTCTAATGAACTGCATAATTCAACATACTTTTGCATTTGCATATTTAAAAATAATTGCAAGGCAACAGAGTTCGAATTGCTTTCAGTTCCGTTTCATGGAAAATAGCTTTCTGAATAACCAACCACAGACTGATTATTGCAGGTGAATGCTGCTTTCTGCTCATTTTATTGATTTCTCTTCGTTGTGGCATCGACAAGACTATAAAAACGAAAACGATTTCTCAGTATTTTATGCGGAAATGGAAGCTCAATTTCAAGAAAAGATCCAGATGTGCAATCGCTTTCCTTTTTCGCAAAATGTTCGGAAGTGCGAAACGGTCCCAAAACTCACAAATTTCGACATACTCGTTATTAAGGAAACATAAAAAGCATTGCCATTATTAATTATCATTTTTTATGTTGCTGCTTTAAATATTCAAGTTGACCTCTTGGCTCTTAATTGTCGATTGAGGAAATACAGTCTTGCGGCAACTTAAATGTCAGGGTTCAATCAAAGTTCAAGCAATACACAATCATTCATATTGGCAACAGCAAAGTATTTCTGCAACTCACACACTCATAATTAATTGAACCATCATGTGCAAGTATTATGTGTGTGAGCCAATACATGTGTATTGCGTATACGCGATGTGTACACATTTTCATTATGGTGTAAAAACATTTGATTTCTCGTGTTTGATAACGTGTTTTTCTGGTAATGCAACATCTGATTCGTGTGTTTCCTCTCGGAATTTCTTTTCCTCTTTTATTAATATGCCGCAGGTGATGGGTGGCAAAAATGTCAGCCAGGTGTAAGAATCCATGTTTTCATGCATACGCCTGATTCGATCTTAAATATTAATTTTATGCGCACTTCATTTTGCTGGAAATCACTTAAGAGTGAAGTGCGAACCAATTTATTTTACATATTGGCATATTAATGTGCTCAAATTGAAATAGTCTCAGTTCTTAAAGATGAAGCTTTACGAATTGGCCTTGGCAATTGTTATAGCAGCTATTATTGCACCAGTTTCATCTAAAAAGTGTCCCAATGGCCAGCGATGGAATGAAGCGGCACATAAATGTGTTAAATTTTATTTGGGTCCGTAATCACGTAGCTGCGTCGGACACAAAATGATAATCATAATAAAATGTAATAAACACAAAAAAGGCATTAATATCTGTGGAAAAAGGTGAGAGCCGACTATTAGGCTGAATGATACTAATATTTTGGGCTATGCTATGCCCAACACAAAGCAACAGAGCAGCAGAGCAGAGTTCTCATTTATAACATTTAAAGACAAAACAGCATTAACATCAGCTGCGAAGGGAGAAACTGGCGACAAGATATAATGAACAACATGAAAAATTAAATGCCATTTTGTGGGGCTAGCGAAATGAATGACATCCATACCAAGTTAACTCGAACAATAAGAATATGAAATCCCCCTTTGTAGTGCATGCTGCCGTTGAATAACTGGCAACAACTTGTCACCATAGCGCATTGTGTTATGTCCTTGCGGTTAATCCTTTGCCATCGACAATAAAGTGCTCAATATGCTGTCGAGCCATCGAGCAATTCCTATAAATAAATACAAACGGCACATTCTACCTATGATGGGCCTACAATTCAGATCAATACGAGCACAAAAACTGGCACAGCAAATTGCTCTGCGAAGAGGGTCAAATTTTGTATTTGCTCTTTTTGAATGACATTTTATTTTCTCACCGGAATCTTGATTGTCGGCAGTATATTTTGTGACTCGCCCACACAACTGTCAGTCCTTCACACCAAAGTGACAAAAAAAAACAAGCGGAATTCAACCCATTTACGATGTTTTCTTTGCTCGTATAGTATGTACAATGTTCTGGGATTCATATTTTGAGTAGAAAGTAACAAAATCGTTATTTTAAACGTGAGCAAAAGTTTTGACAAAAGAAAATATTTATTTTTTGCAGTGAAAATCGTAAAGTTTGTAGCCAAAATATTTCACAAAAACACACATTGTTCGTTTTTTGGTGAAATTGAGTTGAAATCCATTTTACTGTTGCATGAAGACTAAATATTAATAAATGGACAAAACAACCGTTTCGACTGGCATAAAAAAGAGGAAACCGTACAACGGCACGTATACGCAATCAATTTAGAATGACCGTCGCTAACATTGGCGCAACAATTTCAATTTATGTGCATTAGTTTTATTATTATTATCAGAAATTCCCCGGCAGCCATGTGCAAATTGAATAATAGGCTGTGGCAAATTGTGGAGCGGAAAGTGAATATACTATAGTATAGCGTAGTATGTAATCGTAATTACTGCCAGGTGGCACCTGCAACCAACCCATTTAGCCATCGGCCGCCGGCTGTCAACCAATATTGATAATAGTGCCAGACTATGTCGTGGGCGTCCCGTGTCTTTGGACAAACGCGAACTCTATTTATATGTCATTTAAATTGAATTACATTCATTAAGTCACTGACGTTATTTTTGGCCCTTTCATAGACGCGAGTTGTTCGTGTCATTGAGTGAGAAGTAGATAATTGTTGTTCAGGTTAAAAATATCACATATCTATAGCCATAACGAATGTCCAGTTAATGTGTGACGAGTTTAATGAGAAACATGCAATCCATAGAATTTAGTTTCGATCAAACTATTCCAAATGAAGCTTCTACTTTTTGGGCTACATTTGTCAGTCTTCTTGGCCATGGTATTAGCAAAGAAAAAAGGAAAAGATGAGGAAATTGTAAGCGGGCCTCCTGCATGTCCACGTGAGTAGCAAATGTTTAAACAAATTGACTATTTTTACTAACCTATTTTTCTTTTCAGCTAATCAGGATTGGTATGAGGCTGAAAAGACGTGCGCCAAATTTCGAGTGGTTGCATCACTGTATGCAGACGAGTCTCTGGAATATGCGGATCCGAGTACAAAATGCCCTGAAGGTTTCGTGTACCTTGAGGCAAGGCAGAAATGTGGAACGAAACCCAAGATCTGCAGCAACGACAGTTGTCATACGGTGACCATCAGACCGAACACGCCTGACGATTGCGATAATAAGAGAAAAGTGTGGAATAAAGCAAAACGAGCATGTGAAGTAATTAAGTCGGTCAGAACAGGTCCTGAAGATCTGGGAGCTGAGGAATAAATATAAGCTTGCTTTGTTTGGTAGGTATTATAGATTATTTTTCTCTCAATATTCAGCTTTCATTTTCTTGCCATAGATTAAGTAAAATGGAAATTAATCCCTAGTCAGCTGCAGCTTTAAGTCCTTAAGCTGTGAGAGATTGGCAAATTCAATAAGTTGCAAAAATAAGCAAAGCCAATAGCAATATCCACTCGTCTATTACTAATACAGGAAATTTCAAAACGACGCTAGCCGACAGTTCTTCTACTGTAGGGATTAAAATTTAGCTGAGAGAAAATAATAAAAATCGAGACGCTTAAACTACTGTGGGTCCTGTCCGAATTGTCAAGCCGGGCAGCATAATGAACAATGCTCGAGGAGTGGTGCATTGTTTACGGGAGGGGGAAGTGTGATGGCAGTTGGCCAACAAATTACGTATACGCCACGCTTGCCACTGGCAAGGCAGCTGTGTCAAGTGAACTGCGACAGGCGGAACAGCCAAAGGACAGCTGTCGTCTATGTCGTCCATAAAGCAGGCAAAACAAATGAAGTTGAATGGCAATTGCGGCGGCAACTGCTCGAACTGCAGTTCGCCACTGGCAAATAATCACAGCCAGCCCGCAGTTCCAGCAAACAGTTTCAACACAAATTCTCTAATAAGGAAAGAGCTCATGTCACAGTAGGAAATTTACAACACATGCAAATGGAAGCAAAACTACTCGCAGCAGTTGCAGTTTTACAATGCTCGCAAGTGGCGCGTTTATCGTTAAACGTGTTGCAACCTGCGCACTTCTCCGAATGGTGTCGCTGCCAAGGACGCATTCATAGTCTATGTCTGTGTCTGTATCTGTGTGTATCTGTGTGTGTCCGTCTGTCAGCTTGTGTGCTTCGACTCTACTCGTGGCCATATTTTGCGGTTGAAATCCACACAAAAGGTGTGAAAAGCAGCAGCCGGCGTGCGGCTCTTTTGATTGGATGCTGTTGCTTATTTGGCACGGATTTCATTTACTCTCAACGTTCAACGGCCCCTGCCACCTGCAACCTGCCACCTGCAACGCCCAATAGGCGCCCTTTTAAAAAGTGGTTTTTAGAAATTGAAAGTTGATGTGTTGGTCGCAAGCTGCAGCTGCAAATGTGCGATAAACGTTGAGTGCTGCATCATAGAATCAAGTTGAATGACACATAGTAAATGTTTTTAGATCCTGCTCTTTCACTATAAAATAGCAGTTCAAGCGGAATTTCCACAAAAATATACAAGATAAGTTTAGCTTGACGTAGAATAGTCTAGAGACAGCAAAGACTAGAATAGTTACTTATAATATTGTAAAGAAGTGTATGTTTACTTACAATAATTTTGTATTATTATTATTGTTATTATTCTCATATTTAGAAGATGTTTCCGAGAACGAAATACACAATATTTCTATGTTCCCAAAAACGAATCGTTTTTAGCGAAGTATATAAAATTCATCATTAACTACGCCTTTCATATTCTCTTAATTTTACTGAAAATATTGAAAATAATACACATCTCAAAAGTTTGCATATTTAAAAGATGTTCCCAAAAACGAATCGCTTTCAACGACTTCCACAACAGACTTCATTAATTATGCATAGAATGCGATAGAATTGTCAGCAGCTATCAGCATAAATATTTTGCGGGGCACATTGCAGTTCAGCAGATACATTGCTCACTTAGTTGGCGTTCCTTTGTTTGCTCCGAGCACTTACACAACGCTTTGTTTTTAGGGCCTCATAAATTGCGCATACGCCATGTTGCACAGACGCAACGCGTTGCCGTAGACGCAGACTGCCGGAGATAGTTTACCACTTGTTTTTTTTTTTTGTTGTTGTTGTTGTTGCTGTCGACGTAGAGACGGAAGTGCATAAATTTACCGTTGAAATATTTGCGAACCGTGAAAAAGTGAGTCCAAAAAAAAAGCCAAAAACAAAAGCTTACCAAACGACAAACGCTGGAGCGTCGAAGCACTTTAGACGTCGTCATTGCTCTGTGTGGCACTTGCACGGGGGAACTCAAATTGACATGCAATTGCAATTGCAATTGCAAATTGCCATTGCCATTGGTCCTTAGTCCTGTCTATTTGTGCTCGGTGCGCCTGTGGCAAGTTCAATTTTTGGCAGTCACACCTACGACGCCATCACATGGCACTTGTCCAATTCTGATGTACTCTCAGCGGGTTTGTTCGTTTTCGATTTTCAAGCGCTCCTCTGGAGACCAGCTTGGCACACAAGTTAAATTTTTGAAAAATTATATTTATGGCCAGAGGTTAAGCGGGTTCTTAAAGCACCTTCACTTCACTTTGACGTCTCAAGTGCTCGAACTCAGCTCCACACCATGAGCTCAGCTGCGGCTGCCTCTGCTTTTTTGTAGGTCAAGCGCTGGCTTTGCTGTCATGCTCGTCACTCTGTCATAGCTCATACCTCGTCAGCATCAACATTCTCATCATCGTCATTATGAGCATCAGCCACCTAATCGTCATCAACAACATGCTCATCCTCATTCTCATTCCCGTTCTCAGCGTTGTGTCATTGTCATGATTTTGTCGTCTGCCAAAAGTGCCAGCGAACTTCGCGTTCACCTCTTCAGTCCTGCTCTCGCCCACCTGGCTGCCTGATGAAGAGCACTATCTGGCCAAAACTTTACTCTGCTGCAGGTCGTAGTTGGAGTACCCGCTGCCCACGATTGCAGAGCGCAGCTCATGTCAAGTTCCATCTTCTGTGCCATCAATAAAATTACCAGGCAACCGATGGCATTTTACGCTACCGAAATACGAGAGAATTTTAGGTATATATATTTATAGCAGTCGACTGCAAGTTGGGAAATGTTTTGGACTGATTTGCGGACTCTTTTATATTTATATCGCACAGCTCGGGCTTAAATGCAAATGTCAAATGCAACAACAGACCTTGAGTACACAGCTGAGAGTAGACAGACGCCACTTTTCGGTCCACTGATGATGAGAAGAAGCTGCGGGCGTTTCAAGCCACGCCAAGCCAAGCCAACAGAAAATCGTTAAATTGCTGGCCATGTGCATGGGAACAGTTGAGACTCACGGCCTGCACTTAGCGGGATAAAATAAGTGTTACAACGCAGGATGAAGGCAAGATTAATGACAGTGCAGGGAAGAGAGAAATGAACACGTTGTTTAGCATTTTGTCAAGTTTTATTTAGTATTATTACTCAATTAAAATTTAGTTGGGACATTTTATTTTTACTGTTTTCTTCTGCTTTTGTTTTTTTTTTCTGGATGTATATGCCATTCGGTTTTGTTTTTGTCATTTATTCATAAATATTTTTGTTTCTTACGCCTATTTACTTTGGTTTAATGTGGTGTTTATGCCATTTAGTAGAATTTTACTTTGATCTCTAATATAATTTTAATGCTCATCATTATTTATTTGTTTAGTAGTAATTAATTTGAATTTTAAACATTTCTTTTGTAGATGCTTCTGTAACAATTTTCTGTGCTGCGATCTTTGTCAGCATTTTAAATTTCTCATTAGTTTTCCAATTTTTTTTTATTTTATTTAATACTCGTACGTATATATATATATATATTTATTTTTATTTGTTTTTAGTTTTTGTTTTTTTTTTTGATAATATATATTTCAAGTAGACAAACTTGTAGTACACTTGGTAGAAAAACAAAAAATTGTGCCACCAGATTAGTTTTTGAGTTCTTGTTTATCAGTTTAAGTAGCTCACTGAAAAATTTGTTGACGTTTTGTAGCTGCTGTCGCTTGAGTACCCCTAACGTGCCTTGCGGGCTTATCCCATTTATTTAACATCGAGTATCAGTTAAAAATTATGTTTTCTTATTAATTTTATGTTTATCCATTATTTTTTTTTTAGATTTTTCGTTTTCTTTATGTAGGTACAACAATACACTGCATTTGGTTTTGGTTTTGGCTTTGGCCAGACAAACCGGTTAAGTTTCAAAAATGTTTCAGCATTTTGCTTGGGTTTGTCTTTATTGTTTGCCCTACAATAAATTTGGAACATCGTGCCTTTTTAACATGCAATTGCAAATTGCTTTTTAACACTGCTTTGCCATTATTTGCTTAAGGTTTTTTATTTATCAAAGATTGAGTTTATTACTTGGAGTTATTTAAAAAGAAAATGTATTAATTTTTGTTAATAAATAGCAACATAACTGATGTTATTTGAACAAGTTTCAAATTTTTTTTTAATAATCCAACAAAATTTATTAAGAAGCATTAAAGAAATAATTGTTAAAAATTTGCTGTATTACTCGGAAGAATAAAACTTGAAGCAGTGTGAATAAAGTGAAAGAATTGCTGAAACATTAATTTATGACTACAGTTTTAGCTAATAATTGGCTCGGGTCGGGCTTACACATCGCTTTGAAATGAATTCATTAATATAACTCATTCCACTTGAGATTTCCATTCCAATTAAAGTTGTCTAATTCCTTCTAAGATGTTGAGTATATTTTAAAAATCCATCTAAAATTATAATAACTCAAGCGTTTTGCTATCAAGTTTTATTTATTGCTTATAAATTAATGAATTCATATTTGCTTTATTATAATGACAATTTTTGTTGCTCATAAATATTATTTGTAATTTGTAATTAATTAACATATTTACTAAAAAGTTTACAAGAGTGCAGGCTTCTTCAATGGCTTTGCACAGTTACATTTTACCAAATTTCCTTCTTTCTTTTTGCTTTAAGTTGCTTTCATTCTAAAAGTGTATTTATTTTTTATTTTTTCAGTTGACTGCCTGGACAGCCGACACCAACAAATTCAAATTGTGTTCAATGCTCTGCTTATTCGGGATTGGCTTCTTTGCGAGTTTTATGGCCGCGGAACGAGGCTTGAATCTTGGTAGCCGCCTTATTTAATTCCGGATCGGTCAGATCAATGTCCAATTCCTCGGCCACCTTCTTGGTTATCTCCTGGATATCTTCGTCCTCGGGCGCATCCTTGTTGACCAGCTTGCGTGCCAAATGGCCACGGAAAGTGGACTGAATTTTTAGAGCAGCATGGCACAACTCTGAATGCAGAAAAAAAAAGAAGAGAATTGTGTGTAATTGTAGTTTTGCCATGACAAAGTTAAGTACAAGAAATTCGATTTCCCCCCTTTCCAATTAAAAACTTTGCGATAAATTAGCACGATTTCAACTAGTTTCAATCATCTGCTATTCATGGTGCCAAAGACTAAGCAGTCTGCAACACTTTGTTGACAGTCACGTCGCAGCGAGTGCAGCAGTCAAAATTAGTGCGACGAATTGGTCAATAAACAAAGTTGCAGTAGCTGAAGGGATATGCTTGCAGCAGATGAGCTACGATTACGACTGGCTAGTAAATATTGGGAAGCGATAAATCGCATGGATTTGCATTTTATCGCATGCCATCTCATATAATTTTAATGTGGCACATGGCAATTTACATGCGATCTGAGAGGACTGTCAAGCAAGCGATACTGCCATGATACATTTTTATTAACAAAACATTCCACACATTTGCATTCCCAGCGGAGTGAATAAATAAGAATTGTGCCACGCACTCTGTGGTCCAGATTGTGCACAATCTGCGATGGTGATAAATTTTGCATACGCTCCAAATAATCGAAATCAAAACAAAAAACTCCCCAAACGCTCTTCAACCGGGCACAGTTGGGCAGAGAGGGAGACAGGGCCTGTCAAGATACTAGAGCGACAGCGGCAATAGCGTTCGGGCTAATCACATTACGCATACGCAATGTGGGACCCGAGGTCAGCCCAGGGGAGCGCAAAGTTCTCTGCATGTTGGCTGCATTTTTAATGCACATCGAGTGCACGAGGCAGCCGCAGAAACTCGGAAAGCGAATTAAGCGTCATTTATAATGCTTGACTGCGGATGCAGGCGAATATTGTCACCGTTCGGTCAAGTCACGGGCAAAACTACGTGTTGTCCAACTTGATACAGATAGTTACGGTTGAGGACGCAAAAGAGTCGTAACAAGCTCATTAGCCAATAATTGTGTTTAAACTGAGTGCCAATCGTTGCTTTAAAAGTTCAAAGTTTACATTACATATTTTTTAATAGCACTTTTACTAGAGTTGCATTTAGAGTTTAGAGTTTATTATGCAATTCATCAATTTGAATGTTGTGAATACTTCTACTAGCATTTTTTCTTTTAGTTGCACTTTAAATGCATTCCATCTTAGTTTATTTATGCAATTCAACAATTCGAATTGTGTTGCATTCATTTATTTCTAACGAGCTGATTTAATATTCATGCTCATCTTGGTAGTCTTATGGCATTAAAATAATTTCGTTTCTTTTCACTCAACTCTGCTTTAAGTTACATTTGCCGTTCCATCTAAAGTTATGTAACTGCAGTTGCCCTTCAACGTTCTGCTCTTCCGTTTTCCACTTTTTGTGCTTTGTGCATTTATGCAAATGTTTTATACAAAAAATCTCATTTTAAATTCTATTTTTTTGTTCTTGATTACATTTGAGCTGATGTCGCCGTCGTTTTGGCTGTTACAGCCTGTGGAGATTTAGCTTAACGCTACAAAGTGCATGCATATATTTAATTTAGCAGGTTGTCTGGACGGGGAGATTTTTGCAGATCTCAACCGGCAACGCAATTAGGCGTTAACACAAAATTGGCCATGGACTCGCATTTGTTGCGTTGCGTTAATACGTTAAGCTGATGGCCGCAACTAATTGAGGTTGAGCCCCAGGCTCTTCTTGTTACAATATTTTTGAGAAGAAAATGTTATAAAAATACGCATACGCCATGTGGGCAACGTGACTGTGGTTAAAGTCACGTGCCGCGCGTCAGCTCTGCTGCGTTTATGTTTATGTTTATTTATAAAATATTTAAAATAACTACAAGACGTGCAAGTAGCTGGCATTATCCTGCCAGCCTGCCTGCCTGCTGTGACATTTATAGGCCAGTCGCCCTACTCCGTGCAGAGAGTATAGGCCACGTGTGTGCTTCATAAATATGCATGATATAAACTCAGTTCCTGTGCATAACTTAGCCACACGCATCTGCTGATCTATACAGATACACACATATAGTTACTTAAATTATGCATTGGCATTACGGACTGAGCACTGCTGTTTCTCTAGCATGAATAAATTGTTAATAAATTCTGTTTTTAACTTTGCCACTGCATATTCTCACTTTTCAATCTCTGACATTTGGTAAATTTGCCGAATATTTTGGCTGGGTTGGGCAAAACTGATTTTGAAAACTTACTGGCAGCGGCATTTTCGTGCCTGTCACGCCTTAGTTAAGGGGTTTGACTTGGGATTTGTCTCCGTTGCTGGTTGCTGTTGCTGATGGTGATGGTGGCAAATGCAACACATGTTGTATGCCCGCTCACGTACTGAGCGTGTCCTGTCACAGGACATGGCCAAAAACCAGCTAACACTGCTTAAAATCGTCGCACACACAGGTGCTGCCATGTTGGCCCATTGGAATTGAGTTTGTATTGGCCCGATGGCATTGCCTGGCGGGCTTTGTACTGAACTGTACTAAAGACACGAAACGACAGCTAACTTGATGTTTGGCAAGTGATTTGCATGTGGAACGCTTGCCAGCCTGATTGACTGAATATCAGCAAAGTTTCCGACGGAACGTGTTCTATTACGTTATCGTTTTGGTCGAACTTCTCTTGCCAAAATTGGTTGTTAATTGCCAGTCATTTTCCGTTCATGGTTGTGACATTTCAGAAAAAAACTTTAAATTAAAAGCAAACTTAATAACGATAAAAAACAATTTATATCAACACATAAATATAAATTTTACATTTTGCATATAAACTACTTTGAGCTGTTGCACAGAGACTTGATTGGCAATCGTCAGATAAAAAGTGCTGATTTATTATCACAAGTTTTACCTAGCATATTTCGTTTATTAGTTTAGTTTCTTTTTGGTATACAAAATTTGTTAGCGTTAATGGAGTTAGAACTTTTTTGCTGTCGTGTCAGCACATTTCAACGTTGTGCATTTTCGACGCAAAGTTTCTATAAAAAAGTTGGTGAATTCGTGCTAAAATGTGGTTCACTTTTTTGTTATTCTTCTTTGGCTTTGATACAAAAATAATTAAAATTGGTCAGCACTAAAAAATTCGAGTTTTGGTCAACTAATGAGCAGTCCATTTAAAGTGAAGTGAATATTTTGATGGAAAAGCTGTGCAGAGCAAATAAATGTAATAATATTAAGTAAAAGTAACCCTATAAAAAATGTATGTGGACATTAAAAAACAATCATTCCTCAACAACAATACAAAAATTTAAGCTGAAAATTTCGTTCGTTCTATTGAAATTCAACTTTCGACTTGGACATGAGTAATGCGTTAACATTCTAGAGGCGTGTCCTATTGTTCCTCTTGACCACTTCATCTTCGTTTTGTTGTAAGTGAACCGAGACGGCGACATTACCTTCGTTTTGGAGATGCCATCAAAGTCCTGACACATATACGCAATCAATCATACGAGGTGAATGCTATAAAACCATTCTTTTTTTGTCTGATGATGCCCTTCCATATGAAGATTATTGGTTTTATTGAGAGTGCTTACTGACCAACAATACTGAAAGAACGCTTGTCCTTGGTCATGTGCTGCCACTTCTGTGTGGCATTCAACGCTCTTGACCCACATTTGCATTACAGCACAACAAACAACAAAAAGAATGCAGTTTCATATTAAAAATAAAACAATGCAAATGTATGAAAGACACACGAGAAGTTGGCGACAATATATTGGTATGTATCTCAAACCTCTGCGTGCGTGTGTGTGTTTGAATGTGCGTATCTCAGTGTGAGTAAGTGTTGCTGTGGGTGCCATTAGCAAGAGTGAAAATCTGTGACGTGTGCTAAGTAATTGTGTCATATATATAACAAGCAGCGACTCAGACACGTGCTTAATGAGCACATAATGTTTTCTAAAACAAGAGGGAATTATTTTACAGCACAACGGCAAAATACACTCACTCACTCACTCACAGCAGCTCGAGTATGTAAATAAAGTGTCAGAAAGCCAATTTATTAAATATATCTTTTGTTAGAGGCTTAAGTCGACAGTCGACAGTTCGCCATGGCATCTCTCAGTTTTGTGGCAAATGCCACAATAAATATTCATACTTCATTGCCTGAAGGATGCCAAAATTGTTATACCCTCTGTCAGGGTAATTGCCCTGTCTTATGACAAGCTAAGTGTGTCCTGTTGCTGTCTCTCTTTGACACACACAGTGCGTACTATTGCTTTGTCTCTGTCTGTCGTGTCTGTCGTTCTCGGGCAGATGTCATAATAACTTTGTTAAGTCCTTGTCATAAATCTGAATTATAATTACTTCAGCTAAGCACACATCTAAGAACTGTAAACGACGCCGTCTTAAATTTTAAACGCATTCAACGTTGCTCCCCAAAATATTTCCTACAATTTTGTAGGGTATCTAATATACCCTTGTGAGCTGTTGCATAGGGTAGATAATAGCAACAAATTGTGAAAAATGCGCAACGATAATAAGTTTGCTGAAAAGTGAATGGAAAAACGAATTGTTTAACAAAGTTTTTGTGACCTAAATCGAGCCGGGCACAATGTGTCTTTCTCCTAGCCTCACACCCCGATGTTGTTGTCTGGCCTGTGCTTTGTGGTTGCCAAGATTTTCGTGGTGGGCCCAGCACAAAAACTAAGCCCACTTTTCAATTTCCGCTAACTGAGACTTGTGGTTAACCGAAAGAGGCTTCGTCTCCAACGAAATTGCCTTGACATTATTTGTTTTTTTTGTTTTGCACTGACTTTTTCGACCGGATAGAATCCCTTCTTTGACAGTTGTCGGAGTTGTCGACGAAATAAAGATAATTGCGCATACGCACTGTTACACCGTAATTAAAATCTTCGACTCTTGGGCAGTTGTGATTATTAATATTAATGCTTCGGTTGCCGTCGGTTGTCCCTCGTTCCGATTAAGTGATAATTTGCACGTAAGGACTGGCCACATAAATTTTGAGCATGTTGCTAATTAAACTTCAAACACGTATAAATTCTCTTGTGGTAATCACATTTAAGCCAACCGAATAATGTCGGTCGAGAGTCCCATTGCTAATTTATATGCCTGCTGCTGCCCGGTTTGCTTTTTGCCATATAATGCAAATATATATATATAAAGCCACACACACATCGACACCCAGGCGAGCAAACAAAACTCATGTGTGAGGCGACGGCAAATCAAACAAAAACTTTAATTAATATAAAGCTTCGCATAATGTCAGCTTATGGCTTTTAGTGTTGTGCGAAATGGAATTGGTGAGGGTAGATTTAATGTCGGTGCTGGCAAAGCTCGAAAACTAATTAAAACTCAACGGGGCTTCAAGATAAACGGTTAACTAACTTGCGTGTGCAGTGGATTAACAAGTAATAAATTTATAATTATTATGAAACTGTCCGTACACAAATTATCTAAATCGATTTTTAAATTTCAAATAAATTTAAATTATGCATAGGCTTAAAATGTAATTATTAATTCAGGCGTAAGTTAATTTTGCGTCTCTTATCCTGACATACTAATTTATAGAGTTGGTTGTTCCACCTTTTAAATGGCATTTAAATGGTTAATCCCAGATCAACTTAACTGACCATAAAATGACTTAAGGGCTAGCAAACACAAACACACAAACAGCCTGAATTTTCATTCAGCCAGTAAGAGAACAAATAAGAAAATTACGTATCGAGACCGCAATTAAATATTTACAAAAGCGAAATTTGAAAGCAGCAATAAACTCGTTCACGACGGGGCGAAAGCCGAACCCTTGGCATGTCACCCAGCTGAGCAAAGTCTGTGTAAAAGGTGCCAAATTGTTAAAATATTTAAAATGCGACCGACAACAGTGTTTAGCAGCAGCAGCAGCAGTTGCTAAAAAAACAAAAAAAACCAACACACAGAGAGGCAGCTGTCACGCCCCCACACCCAAAACCACACACACACACACACACACACACACACACACAAACCGCCACAAAGAGATGCGGAGCTGGAGATACGGATACCGTTGTAATCTATGGCAGCTTTTGGCCACTGTGCATTATAAATTAAAGGTCCGACACCGAGCGAAATGTCGGCGTTGGGGTCGCTGGAGTTTACTTTTTGTGTTGCCTACATTGCGGCGCACCTGAGCTTTTGGCCACGGGCATTTCTCTCTCTCTCTGTGTGAGTGTGTGTGAGTGAGTGTGTGTGTGTGCGTGCACGTGCGTGTGTGTGTGTGAGTGCGTATTGCTGTGCTGCAAAAGCGCCAATTCAGCGTCCAAAATGTTTTTAGTTCATGCTGCTTATTGCGTGTTTCTTGTCGTTTTTGTTGCTCTTCTTCGTTTCCTGCGTTTCTTTGTTTTTTTAGTAGTCTTTTTTCTTTTTTTTTGGCATGCGGGGGGTTTTTTGTTGATGTTGTTGTCTTTATTCGCCGCATTACTGCGCGTGTTTTCCGGATCCGCCTTTTGTTTGAGCTGCTTGCGGCGCAGCTGTGAACAACAACAGCAACAGCAACAACAACCCAGCGACAACAACATGAAAACTCACAAAAACATTGTACTTAAATGTCTCGCCCTCCGGTCGTGTTGTTGTGGTGTAAATGAAATTACAAGCGCGCTTAAAGCCCCAAATCCAATTAGAAAAAGCGTTGCGCTTCCTTTATCGCAGATGTTGTTGCTGTTGCTGTTGATGTTGCCCCTGCTGTTGCCAGTCGTACTTCTATCAACTTCCGGCGAAACACGCACAAATTGTTCATTGTCCGCTAACCCCAATCCATGCTTATCAAGAGTAATCTGATAACAAACTATCTAAGCGTGCACAGAATAGGCGCCATGAGTCGTTAGTAATAATAATCGATATTGTATCGATTGTATTACGCGTCCTGCAACATAATTAATATCGCTTTCATACATCTCATTTATCGCGATTATCACCTTCAATAAAGGAGTTCCAGAGAATTATATATTTGCCAATTTATCAGTGATTGCAAACCTGATTCATTAACCAACTTCTTTTTTTTATTTAATTCAAATGGCTGCCTAATTAATTAAATTTGAACAGTACAGATTGTCATTAATTACTAGTATAGATAAATTAAAATTTAAAAAATTCAAACAAATTAATGTGGAACAATATTTAACTACTAAGCAATTTGTATTGATTTGATTATCGTACAAATGCATAAATAAATAATTCCAATCTACATATTTAAATTTAAAGTAATTGTTATTTAAACTGCTCTATATCAACGATATTAGGTAAAGCAGCAAACATGCGATGAGCAATTAAGAAACACAATAACCAATTAAATGTTTAATTGGCTTCGTAGCTCTATAAATATCTATTACTTCTGCGTATTCAGATGGCAATATTTACCCAAATGATAACAAGCAAAATTCGAATAATCCTCAAGCTGCGCTCGTTTGACACACATAACTTTGTCTGCAGTAAACAACAATTAGTGAGCAATGATTATGCAAGCGAAATGAGGCCGAAATTGCAATTGGCCTGGCCACAAAACAAATTTGGTAGACAACGAGGCGACCTTCGGAGGCATTAGGGCAAGTGTTTAGTACGATGCATTCTGCACATTTGTCTGCGTAATCTTTGTGTGTATTGGCCCATGCGTGTGTGTGTGTGTGTGTGTGACTAGCAAATGAGTCTGTTTTATGCACAAAGCAAATGCTCCAAATGCCAAAAAGGAAAACAAGCCAAGCCAAATGCGAATGCGAATGCAACAAGAATATATCCATTAAAAATCCTTTGGCTTTCGATTTTTGTCCAGCCAAACGTACGATATACTATATGTACTATATGCGATGTGTTGTGCTTGTGTGCGTTAGAGTTTTTGTGCTCATTTGCATAGAGTACGGCAGGGAAAAAAACGTTGTTGCATTTGCTTGAGCCAAGTTTGCTAGCCATATAATTTGTTCAGGTTTCTAGTTGCTGTTATGGCATGGTTGTTAAAATTGTGCAATCTGCTAGGTACATATTTTAAAACTAGGCCAACACCATCTGCACAACGCCCATTGTCGGCATTGTTTTTACTTTCTTGTTGTCCTGATTGCCACTTTTGAATAATGATGAAGTTCTAACTGTAGGCTTCTTCTGGGTGCAGTCGAGCAGCAGGTGTAAACCAGGTGCGAAGTTGCATTGCAAAACACAGAAGTTTTTATTGTCTGGCCCAAGTTATGTACTAAAACAATTGAATAAACACCATAAAGAACAAAAACAACAACATTTTAATATTCAACAGAAAAGCAGTGGTAAATTAAAGACTTGGAATATAACAAAAGTAAATTTAAAATAACAAGAACTAGAATACTTGCTTTTTGAGTGCCAGCCCAATTGTTATGCAGTACGATTTTATTATTCACATCTATTGTGTTCCATAAAGCAAAGTTAAACAAATAATTTAAATTTGCGCATCACAGCCTTGGATTTCTAATAATTTGTGGCAATTGTTATTATAAATATGTTTGCTTACTTGAAATTTCTTGTCAGAAAATAAATACATTTTATTTTTAATGGCGAGTATATTGGCAAAGAAAACGCATGCGGTTTAGAGACATAAATAAATAATACAATAATGATGAATCAATGAAAATTGAAATTAATTAATAATAAGTGCAATATAACAATAAACAATAAAATTGAAATTATGTGACTTATAAATAAATATTAAATGTATACAACAAAATCACTATATGCACTCATTATGGAAATTAAATAAAAATAGGTGTAAAATAAAAATATAAGAATTAAATAGTAAATCAAATTAAATTAAAAAAAAAACTATATTAGATTCCCTTTTGCTTATTATGTAAATATTAACGATAGCCAATAAGAAAGAACATCTCAACTTTAGCCTTTTAATTCAAGCTTTAGGCAATATACTCTTTATGTAATATTATTTTATTTTATTTAAAGGCAAATATAACAATGTCAAAAAAAAAGGAAATGAAATAAATATATTATTCCCTGATTCAAGTAAGATGACTCGAACATTACGTCGCCATAGGCGCTGACAATTTCAAGGTGACGAAGCAGCAAAGGCGACGTTGACAGCGATGAAAAGTGGAACACATGCAACTGGGGACGAGTGAATACTTTTGAGTGTGTGTGAGTGTATTTGCGTGTGTGTGTGGCCTTCTTGGCTGTGTTCTTATTCCACTTATTCCGCTGTAATTGAGTGCAGTACAAAAAGTCTGAAGCCTTTTCATGCGTTTTCACTCGCTTTGACTTCTGAACCGCGCCTAATTAGCCTCAGCCGCCCATTGTGATGTGTGTGGCTGGTACAGGAGACACATCTGGCGTGTCTCTATGGCACTAAGATATGCTACTTCCATAGTGCTGAGCACCATAATTAAGCTCAACGGCAATTTCTTATGATAGACACTGAAGCTGTGAAGCTGTCTACCTGTCGTTCTGAGGTGTGAGCTGCGAGAAAGTGACGTTGTCCTTGTTGGTTATGCGTCCCGATGACAGCCGCTAAGTTTTTAATGAGCATGTCAGACTCTCAGACTCTCAGCCTGGTGCTGGCTGTCTTATGGTGCGTTGCGAGCAAATTATGGCTAAAATTGTCAGTGGCTGTGGAGGCTTAACAGGGTTAAGCGTGCTAGCAGCAGATCCACATCGAGATCCATACAGCCCAGCAGCAATGTCGTCGTTGTCGAGGCTCCCGGGGGTGAATATTTGTGTCGCTTGAAGTTTCTGCGTTATTTATGAGCGTTGGGGATCTGTCAGAGCCACGATTAAATACACAGTGGGCGCATGTTGTTGCTGTTGCTGTTGTAGGCGGGGCTATAAAGTTTGCATACCAATGCGGGCCATGGGCCATGTGCCTCGTGTCTGCGAGTGACAGCAGGCAACTTAAAGCAGCCGCAACTCAACGCATGGCATCGCAACTTTTGTTACTACCGAATGACACATTTTTCCAACACTCGAAGTGCTCAAATGCTGTGTGAGTATTGCGCAAGTTTTCATTACGCTCGGGAAGTTGTGTAAACTGTAATTCTAGCATGTAGTTTGCCTTGGGTGTAAAGTTGCTGAATTGCTAAAAATGTGCGAGGGCAAAGTATGAAGTCGCGTCGAGTCGAAGTATCCGTGACACCAACTGCAACCTGAAGTGGAGCGACTAACGCCCAGTGTCAACTTTGTGTGAGGATTTCGGCGGAGTGGAGCAATGATTAATGAGATTAGGATGAGCCAGCCAGCCAGCAAGAGGCTAACAAGACAAGCACTTAGTCACACAGGACTCGCATCCCTGTCACGATTACGGCTAATGACGACCAAGCAAATAGACTCGAATATATGTTTGCGAGTGACACTGCATAAACAGCGAACTAAGCTAAATGATTACGGATATAGTTTTCTATTTCTTGGAATTATCTAAAGATATTTGAAAATGAATTAAAGCTGCTGCTCTCGATTTATTAGTTTTCTTTTAAGTGGAGGAGTTATTAAATGATATTTGAAAATGAATTATAGCTGCTGCTCTCGATTTATTGGTTTTCTTTTAAATGGAGTTATTTTAGATATTTGAAAATGAATTAAAGCTGCTGCTCTCGATTTATTAGTTTTCTTTTAAGTGGAGTTATTAAATGATATTTGGAAATGAATTATAGCTGCTACTCTCGATTTATTAGATTTCTAATTCGAAGAATTATTTTAAGATATTTGAAAATGAATTATAGCTGCTGGTCGCGATTTAATAGTTGTTGTTTTCTTGGAGCTGCTGCTCTCGATTTATTAGTTTTCTTTCACTGGCATTGTTTTTAAATATTTACATAAGAATTAAAGCTACGAAAATATGTTTGCATATGACATTGCATAAATAATAAGCTATACTAGTTATTTTGGTTAAAGTTTTCTTAGTCTACGAATTTTGTTAAGATATACGAAAAGGAACTAAAGCTGCTTTCGCTTTATTATTTTATATTTCTTGGAGTTATTTTACGATATTTAAAAATTCATTAAAGTTGCGTCTCTCGATTCATTTGTTTTTTATTAAGTGGAATTATTTTAAGATATTTAAATAAGAATTAAAGCTACGAAACATTTGTTGCATGTGACATTGCATAAATGGTAAGCTAAATGCTTATGGATATAGTTTTCTATTTCTTGGAATTATTAAAAGATACTTTAAAACATTTTTTCAAATGACATTGCATAAATAATAAGCTATGCTTTTTTATGGTTAAAGTTTTCCTTTTATTTGAATCAGGTTAAGATATACAAAAAAGAACCTAAGCTGCTGCCATTGCTTTATTATTTTATATTTATCTCTATCGCTTTGTTATATTCTATTTCTTTTATTTTAAAAATCATGAATGAAGCCAGCAAGATAAACTACGCAAATTATTATGGGTATAGTTTTAAATTCCTTGGAATTTCATTAAAATGTTTAAAAAGGAACTACAGCTGCTGCTCTCGCTTTATTCTCTTCAAGTGCAAGCACAATCGTCTCTTGTGACCATGGAGCTCCCTGATTTACTTTTCTTGATTATTTGCCGCTGCCTTTGTCAATCTTTGACAAGGTAAAAGTAAATATTTGCCACCCGCAATCTAATGCCGCTGCCCAGTTGGGAATCTTGTTTAACACTTTGACTGCTTTCAATCAGCTTTTCGCTTTCGCTTTCACTTTCGCTATCGCATCCACTTTCACCTGCGTTTTGGCTTACCTTTGTCGTTCGGATCGAATTCAGCCTCGAGCTCCGCTTTGGTGGGCTCCGCCGATGATGAAGCTGCCTCTGCGGCAGCAGCAGCAGCGGCAGCGGCAGCGGAGGCGGCAGCGTTGGCGGCAATGGCGCTGCCATTGTTGGTTGCAGTTTTAGTTTCCGATTTTTTCATGGTTTCTCTCACTTTGTGGCCTCGAAATACGGCTTGAATTTTTGTAGCGGCTTTAGCTGCAATTAAGTAGAAATTGGTTATTATAAATGATATATTTTATGAAGTCTCTTCCATCCAATAGAAAGCTGAGTAAAAAGTTGGATTTTTAATAAGCTTCGCCAAAAAGTTGTTATGGAAAAACTCTTTGACAGTTTTCGCCTCTTCTGTCCACTTATTGCGATAACTTTCGCTGTTTCAAGTTCTGCAAAGCAATTAAACTTCTATTTCTTCCCCCCTCATATAATCGATCCGTTTCTGATTGCCCCACCACGAAATTGTTGGCATTTTTTCGGCTCTTCCGCGAGAGAGAGAGCTTTGGTAATATACTTGAAGCGTAGCTTCTGTGCGTGTCTGAGTTTGGATAGGCACCATACCATAAATGCCAGCAATAAAATGCTGTCCAATACGTAATCGACACTGCAATACCCTGTGGCTGGGAGTGACCTACAAAAAATCATTTGATAAAACTGTATTGCTGTAAAATACACCCCACTGCAAGTTGTGCAAACAGAGGATATCAAAGTGCTATGTGTGTGTGTGTGTGTCGAGGAGCAAACGATGCTTTCAATTGCTGCTTTTAGCCGGGTCAGCGTTCATTTTTTATGGCATTTTTCACGCAGATACCGAAATGCTAGCCTTGAATAAGTTATAATAAATTGGCACGTAAGGCCTTTTTGGCCAATACTATCAGCCAGAGCAGCCCACAATGCAAACATCAGCAGCGAAACGGGGCAGCAGAAAACAGAAGCACTTCTGTGGCTTGAAAAATGGTGTTGTATTGTGCATTTTTGCAAGGTTGCTTCGTTGCTTCGTTGAGCTGTGGCCGCAGCGCTGCCAGAGACTGACAGCTTTAGTGGGCGGGGCTGGGACGGAGGCAGTGGCCAAAAGGTAGTCAGGTAGGTCATCGGTTGGCCTGGGCGGGCATAAAACAGGATCGCCACATTTTGTTGATGGCTTTTGTGGGTGTGCAGCTCCGGTCTCGACAGCTGCCCCAAAAGTGGTGGCTAGTTGGCTGGATGGCTGAGTGGGGACATTATATCATTCAATGCCATTGTAAACTGGCTTTGTAGCATACTTTTCGGGGCGACTGTGACTTCAAATGGACGGCAATTAATCAATAAACAATTAAAATGAATAAAATAATATTTTTTAGCCGACTTTGTGCGCTGATTAATTGAATTACGGCGGTTTCACTTCTGACTTTTATTCGCAATAATTTTAAAATGTCATTTATTTAACTGCTGTCACGCAATTCGGTTTTATGGTTTGACAAATTCACAAACCAATTGTTCAACGTCAATTACAAATGAAAGTAATTTTTTGTATCTGGTTGTATAATGCAGAAAAAATTGCAGTCCTTCAGCTTGAAACCATATTCTGTATTCATAGCCATACTATATAGTTTTAATGAGCACTAACAATTTTGTTGCTTGAAAATTATGTTTGGTGTAAAACATACAAATTTAAAATTTTAGTGGGCTGTCCGTCGGGTTTCACTCCATTTAATAATCTCGAGTTTAGTGCAATCATAAACAGGGCTGAATTATGCGTGGCAAAGTTATTAAATAAATTTTGCATGCGGCTCATTAAATCTGACAAACGAAAATGAGCCGTATCCAAAAAGGTAAATGGCAATGGCAACGCGTGCACTCGAGTGGAAAATAAAATTAATAAGCACGCTGCTACAAAGGCAACAAATTTACACCTGTCTCGAGTGTTCGACACGCGAGCACATACCGATATATACATATATAATATGGCATTCCGAAAGAATCATGTGAAAAGTCAAATGGCACATGAAACCTGCACGCACCCAATTAAATACAAATAGCTGCACGGCGTCTGGAGCACGTGGCGTATGCGTTATACACTAGGGATAGCGATTTTTGATGCCTAATTAATACATAATAAGGCATTTTCATGCACAATGCCGACTTGTCTGCGGCAAGCATAAAATGAAGTCATTTCCGTTTCCTTTGTGTTGCCACAAAAAGAAATCTGATTAAATTTGTGAAGATGCGACGATGCGTGTTCTTGCCTCTCTTATACTCGTATTGTCCTTTTTATTGGAATTTCTCCAGAGCAGCTAGTGACAACAAGTGGTCTTAACTGCTGAAGGTAAACGGACAGTAAATGTCCGAGTAAAGTTATTTACCTAATTAAAATTCATTAGCTGACGTTTCCCATTGGCGTTCTGCCTGCCATTGTAGTTGTTATTCCTGTTTGTCAACTGGCAAACTGTCTGTGGCAGCTCTGCCTTGAATTTCGTTATCTTCTCGGTGCAGAGCTCTAGCAATTTTTGTGCCGTCTAACAATGTGGGCGGCAGCTCATTTAGATATAGTAAATATAAGCAGACTTGCAATACAAAATACCAGAGGAAATGCGAACGAAGTTACGTATTTTTTCTGCTCCTTCAATTCACTTATTTTTTATGACTTTTTGTTGTAATATCAGTTAACAGAAATATTGATTTTTGCATGTGCTGCGTCTTACTGCCAATTGTAACATTGCTGTGCAGTACTGACCAGTAACAAGTTACTACTGACAGCTGACCCTGGGCCTGGGCTTGAGCCTGTAATCGCTTTCCCAGGCCAATTACAAGTTGTGCCATTTTGCAGGCAATTTCCCACCTCAGCTCATCCTCCAGCTACCGCAAATGACTTGCAATTTATTAGTTTAATTAAATTGTAGTCTTGGTTGCTGGATTCACCTCGCAATTTTATTGTAATTGCACTCTGCATTAAAATCTTTAGCGCGCTCCGACTTAAAGTTTCATCCCTGTGCTGACTTCTTGGATGGTAGAAGGTTCGCAACCATGCCAACAGAATATTAAAATATATGAGTTATGGAGCAGACAAAGGCGTGACAAAACTTTGGCCAGCTGTTCCTTGAGCTCCTTCGAGTTGGCCTTAGACCATAAACCAGCAACGCGGTCGTGCATGCAAGTAAATGACACTCTTAAATAAATAAATAGGCAACGGAGTCGCCGCCTCTGCGTCTGCCAGAGGTCAGCCAAATGGTTAGGGTTAGACGTAGAGTTGAATTCGCTTTCAACTAAACAAGTCCAACGAAGTTTGTAATTACATATCAGGTTGCATGACGATTTCCAGCGATAAATGTTTAATACTGCGTTGCTCAACTGGCTAGTACATGCATTTATTATGTGCTCACGATAGGCATTTAAAGTTACTGCGGGGCAAAGTTTCAATTTGATTTGATTGGAAAGTTATAGTGCTTGAAACAGACTCAATTTTGTGTGGAGCTAACTCAATTTTCATGCAGAGTGTGCGTTGTTATTTGTGTCGCTGCAACAAAGAGTGTTTGTCAATATCATTGATTCGGGTTGAGTTAAATAAACACGCATCACGCAAAACAAATACAGATACACACGGATATTTTATTGTGGCACAACTCTAACAATGACAATACCCACAGCAATAATAACAACAAAACTGCTGATTCCGCTGCTTTTTGTATTGATTGCATTCGTGGTCGGTTGAAGGTCGCTACAAAATGGCACGCACTGTGTGTGAAAGGTGCGATGTGAGAATGTGAAAGACCAGGCGTGAAAGCCCCACGAATAACAGTTTCACGGCCATAATATCCATCGGGAAAAAAATGCCAACTCACAGTTCATTGGCTAAATGGTAATTACCTAAAGTATGACAAGTTGACTCATAAATAAATGTCTGTTCGGTGAGGAAGAAGTATTCATTTTGCCAGGCAGCCAGAAGTGATCGTAAGCCCCTCCTCGAATGTCAGTGTATTTAAGCCAACGAGGTGTCATAAACCTTCGTGCCGCAAGCGAACGCGCCACAACACTTGCCACAAATTTCCGCATACCCTTATGTTGCCCCATAAGTGAATCTTAATGGCATAAACTTTTGCTTTCTATATTATATTTTTTTGTGGTTCCGGTTAATAGAGCGATGGGAGCCCAAATAGCTCTGTGGGGAGCAGTCACTGTTTTGCTGCAAAGGTGTGCTGAGGAAAGCCATCACAATAAGCACATAAATTTATTTTTGTTTGATCCACTTAACTTGCTTTTTTATTTATCTTGACTATTGCGTTCCATTATGATTGTTTTCCAACTGATTTTCATACGATACAGAAATTATTCTATATGCAAATCAATTGTTCGCTTATAAATCATAAATGTTTTTTGGAATAAATTTGAGCATAGATTATAGATATTTATGGCCTTATTTTAATTTCAATTTGCCAAAATTCAACTAGTATAGCAATAAATTATGCGCATTTTTCAATCGCACTTATCGTCCACGGCAAACGAGAATTGCTTCACTGTGCGCACAGCAAGGGGACAATTAATAGAATTTATGTGGAGTAATTTGTATGGTTTCGCTAATCGTTCGGCTTGGTCAGCCTTAATTAAGGGCGGGCATAGATAGACAGCAAGTGCACACATGAGCAAAAGTCAAATGAGTCCATAAATTACGTAAACTTGGCCATGTTAATTGGTCATAAGCAGCGAGCTGAGAGTAGCGCATTATGGGCAAGCTTTGCATAATTAAATTGAATTCGCATTCGATTCGCATTTTGCGGCTCGGATAATTGTTCGTGTATGCAGACGTATTTTTCAAGATAAGAGAAATAATGTATTTCAATTTATTTTAATTTTTATGTGGCAAATATTTAACAATTGGAAATGCGAATTTATAGCGTGTCCTGAATTTCTGAATAATTATTATGCATTTTTCGCATTCCGTTGATTTATGGCAATTTATGATATCAAATTGAAGTCATGCGGAAAACAGTTCAGATAAATTCGAGTACTCGATGTGTGATGTATAAAAAAAACATGCAAATTGTGGACACAATCAATTTCAATTAAGCAGCAAGTGGAGCGCTTAATTCGACAGTCAACACTCGATCGATGGCTTGATTGACAGACTGTGCAAACATTCGACAGCTGCTCCAAACTCCCTTTCGCTGTTGGCATTTAAATGCGCATACGCTCCGTATGCCAGGCAGTCTGCTAACTCGCTATCCTGTCAGCTAGTCAAACAGTCCTTCACAAATTTCGAATGGCAAACAAAAGGCAAACTATTTGATATGCAATGCGCCGTGCCTCGAAAATTATGAAGATGCCTGCGTGAGCGCAAAGCAAAGCTCGACATACATATATTTTGTAGGCTGTAACACAGGCTGGGCCTCAGGGTCACGTTGGTCACGTGCCATGCAAAAGAAATCCATTTGTTGACAATTTGATTTCGTGTTGTGTTGCTAAGCTCTTGAAATTTGTTACCAGAATTGTGCACTGGAATGAAGAAATCTTCAGCAAACTTTTAATTCCAACAATCTGTTTTATTTGCTGAGAAGATTTTAATTATTTTGCTGGAATGGAAAATGAACTCGCAGATGCGATGAGAGTGTGTCTGGTTTATCATATTAAAATGTACCCTTTAGCAAACTTCGAGAGCAATAGAATTTCGAAAAGCATTTCCCGCAAGCACAACATAACTTTTTCTCCACTTCCTTGGACGTCCATTACAGCATTTCCTGTCTATTTATAAACCCAAAATACAAATGGTTGCCCTTCGTTTCAAAACGTACATATACACACGTATTTATTATTAAAATGCTGCACAAACCTCGCACGGAAAAGTTTGCAACAAAATTAAAACTGCCCACAAGCAATGGGCGCCGAAGCAGAACAAAAGTTACCCAAAAATAATATTTCTAGAATTTATTTTCCTTTTTTCCTGTTATATGCTTCTTTTTTTATTTTTGTTGGCAAAAACTCGCGCAGCAGCTAAACTAAACTATGCAGCTGAAAGAGCACTTGAAATTCTGCTGAAATACAAATAAAATGTAATTGTGAACAGTGGAAATGCTCGACTTGCAAATACCCTCTGAGCTCAACTCATTTGAATGCAGTTTAAGTGGGCAAATAAACCCCATCTGTTGATGACCAGAGGGTATCAGAAACACTCTGTTGCTGGTTAATAAAGAACACAGCCAGATGCAGAAGCGGGAAGTGGTTATGGTTCTGGTTACCATTGCAGCAAGAGCAATTGCCATTTGTTACCGAAGCCTTTACTCTTTCTCGGTGTTTTCGGCTTCCTGCAGTTATCCTTTTGTTGCTGGCGCGTTAAGGGGCAATTGAAATTGAAACTTATTATGCCGATGACGCCAGAGCGGGCTCATAAAAACAAAGTGCAATGAGCTGAAGCTTGAAGTCGCATCTGCGAAAGGACAAAGTTCGTGCAAGGTAACTGCAGGGCAGGCATGCCAAAATGCAATTTGCCGGCCAGGAATCATACTTCGTTCGTAATGTTCATGAAATTGCGCGAGAAAATTGCAATTGAAGCCTTCGGGCGGCATTTTAACAACGTGCAATGAGTTCCGGAAATTGCATCCTTCGCTATGCCGCCAAATTGCTAAAAAAAAAAAAAGAAACGATGTCGTGCATATTTTTCAGCGACATTTACAATTTCATCTCGCAATGAAAACAAACACCTAAAAGTAATAAACCAGCGAAATTGGGGTGTTCAAGAAAATTAAAAAAAAAAAGAAGCCACCTGTTGAGATTCATTTCCTCGGGGCGTCCATTACGCAATGAACGATGGAAAAAAAATAGAAAATAAAATGGAAAAAATGAAAAATAAAATTAATTCAACGCTGACATGCGAAAATTTAATTTTCACATCGTATAAAACTTACGACACGTCACGCTTACGTGGAAAATCTTCTTCTACATTTTGATATTGCTTTTAGCTGTTTTTGTTGCTTTTGTTGCCCGCTTTTCATTCTGTTCTCAATGCCTTGCTGTACAACAGTTTCCGTTGCCTTTTTGTTTTGTGGCCATTATAGGAAGGGCGCTTGTGCGTAAGCTGTTGTTGTTGTTGTTGCTGTACTTCTTTATAATAGTTGTTGTTTTTATTGTTGTTGCCTTTGTAGTTGGCATTATTGTTGCCCGATGGCTGAGCTTATATTTATTGTGGTAATTTATACTTAAACTTGCGCCACGTGCACAGGTTTCCATTACATTGTTTTATATCGCCATTTTGTCAGCTGTATTTGTGGTTGCCACATAACAAATGAGTGTGTGTGTGTGAGTGTGTGTGTGTTAGTCCTTTGTATTACGTGGTCTATATTTACACGTTCTCATTCAAGTGCCAGTCTAAATTAACAAAAGTGACATTTGCAAATGGGTTAAAAGCAGAGAGCTCGTGACTTCTGGACGGAACTCATTAAATCAAACTTGAAGCATAAAATTAAGTGTCATTAGCAAATACTTAAAATAATGAAGGAAATGGCAAGTGGGCAGACAATTTTGTAATTAACGCCATAACGAGAGAAGCGCAAGAACTATTATAAAATTGCCAACATTTTTAGTTTATTCAACGAATGCTCTTGAATTACTTTAAGTTAATCTGTCTTTGGCCGTTTGCTAATGGAGATTATCCGCACAAACTCGATTTCGTAACAGTTGCAAAAAGCCAAACAATGAATGCGAATTTGCTGGGTCGGCTGAGGAACTAATTCCCAATCCTGTGCTTAGTTGGCTGCTACATTTCATTTCCATTTACTCTTGCACAACACAACTGCGGCTTGACCAGGCACTCAATTAAGCAAGAACACAGAATTAAATTAACTCGACGCTGTTATGCCCCAAAGAGTCATAACAAAGTGCTGGTTCCTGTTCCTGCGACGCAAAACATTCAAATCTAAGCAAACGTGGGGCATGCAGAAAATAACTGAGAACTTAACTGGTCTCAAGTGCCGTTTTGTGGCGCTTGAAACAACAATGGAAATGAAAGAACAACAGCTCATCAATAGTCCAAGACAACTAGCCGAAAACAAAAGAAACAAACTGGCAAACATTGCCAGTGAGTGATCGAATAATAAATGCCTCTTAAAACTTTAAACACACTATAAACGTAAGCTGCTTACACAATACCTGGGTCGTATACTTAATGGCCCAATAAAATCTTCTAGTTAATTATTTATATTGCCCATGTGCAGCATACCCATCGTAGTTTTCAGTTACAGGGTGTGACAGCACAGGCCACCAGCCACACATAAAGAGACTACGCATCATCATCGCCAGCGAGTTTGCCATATAGAGTATAGAGCTTTCCTTGTTGATGACTTTAAAATGCGCAAAGTGGGAAAAGCTTTACGCCACCGCCAACTAATTTCCGCACAAGGCCGCAAAGAGTGGCAAACATAAAGTGACAGCCACTCAAATTTTCAGCTGCACAAAGTGGCAACTAATCTCGCTGGTATTTGTCACTCGCAATCAGTCAGTCGTCGCAGTCGGTTGTGTTTTGCCTAAGCAGTTACTGCAAGTTTTGTTAGTTAACAGTTAGTTTGCAGCTGCAATTCTTTTCTCAGACGCCGTCCAGACGGTGTCGTCTAGCACGAGATCAAAACAAAGATAAGCGCATAAGTAGCAAACCCGCACGCCGCGATCGCCCCGCGCTTGCCAAGCTCGTCGGCGTTCGCTTGCCCTTCACCGCGCTTGGTCCCCATAGCGAGACCGTTATTAGCGCTGTGTGTTTTGATTCTGTGCTTCTGCAGACAAATCTGTCTGCAAAAACTTTTGTGTGCCAAACACTTTGCAAATGCATTATTTAGTAAATAAATATTGCTGATTTGCTTTAATATGACTCATAATGCATCATCTCACTCCCGGCTTGGGAACAAGTCGTTGGATTTCGAGGCGATGAGACAAGTAGCTGGTGAATCACCCGAAGATCTACGTGCATCTATTTCAAGTGGATTAAGATCGTCGCAATTTGATGCAACAAGCAATTGGGCAGCGACGCCTACTTGCACAACAACTACAACGGCAGTTAGTAGCGCGCTTACTTTTTCTGTTGCTTCAACTTCGTCCCAATATATATGCTCTGCGCCTACTGTCACAATTGAGAAAAGCCAAGGCGCTCATAGAGCTAGAGCTGCGCCAAGTACAGAGCCAAAAAATGGGTGCTCTTTTCAAATGCCCATGATATCTTTGCACAGAAAGCAAAGAAGTCCGAAGGCTACAAAGATTATTGCCAAAAATAAAATAACGCAAATCAATGTTATTGACGGTCGAAATGATGTGAGCAGCCGCTTGACTTCTACCATGCGTAGTAACAGATTTGCTGCTCTTGCTGACGAAGCGGAAGAATTGATGGAAATGGATGACCCTGTTGAACCTCCAGCTTCAGAAACTATCAACAGCAACATACAGCAAAAAGCTCCGTTGAAACCTCCAGCAATATGCGTGCCTATGGTCAATAACCTCGCAAATCTGGAGTCTGCTCTTAACGCAAGAACTGACGAATTTTATATTCGCACGTCGAGATCTGGAATCTCGCGCATTTATGCAGCAAATGCTGATGCTTTTAGATGCATTGTCAATACACTGACAGCTAACAAGTGTCAGTTTTGGCACCATCAGCTTCGGCAAGACAAAGCGTTTAAATTAGTACTCAAAGATATTCATCCAAATGTACCAAAGGAGTTAATCGAGCGGTCTTTTGCAGACAAAGGCTTCGAAGTACTGAACATATACTGCCCCCGGAAGCCGAATTGGCAAAGCATACCAATAAGCGACCAGGACGATGAGAAAATTATAAACATTAAAACGCGGCAAAGTATGTTTTTTGTCAACATCAAGCAGACTCCAAATGCTTCGGAAGCATTAAAAATCACACAAATTGGTAAACATAAAGTCACCATATTGAAATCCAAGCCTAATAAGGAGCTGGTTCAATGTCGTAGATGCCAAGACTTTGGTCATTCTCGAAACTACTGCCTCAAAAATCCGATATGTGGCAAATGCTCAGGTGATCACCCTACTGGGGCTGAGTGCTGCGAGCTTCGCTTAGGAGACGCAAGTATTTGTGCCAACTGTGGTGATAATCATGCCTCCAGTTACAAAGGTTGCAAAGTGAGGATTGATCTCGCCAAGAAGCTCAAGCCACCCACTAGACTGCCTGTCGTTGGATTGCCGGCAACACGAAGAAGTGATCAACGTAGAGAGCCTAAATTGCCAAGTCAATTCATTCCTGACTCAGTGGTCAAGAATGGCTTTTCTTATGCAGATATGACAAGACGAAACATGAACTTAAACTCGAATACAAATGTTGCAAAACGGCTTCATCCTCGTCGAAATATTGCCACTGAGCCTGAAGGCAAATTGGAAAGTTTGGAAAAAGCCATTCAAGAAATAAACTCTAGAATGGACCAGCTTTTTAAATTTATGGAGGATTTGATGGCATCTAATAATGCTTTTCGTGACTTGGTAAATAAATTATTGACAAAATGAATACCTCAAACTTCAATATCGGATTATGGAACGCACGAGGATTGCGTAATAACACTGAAGAGCTAAAGATTTTCCTCAGCGTCAATAATATTGATATCATGCTAATAACAGAAACACTCTGCTGCTCTGGCCAAAATGTTTACCTTCCAGGATACTCCACCTATTTTGCAAATCATCCTAGCGGCAACTGCAGAGGTGGAGCTGCAATAATTGTAAAAAACAATATTAAACATTTTCAAAATGAAACAATCACCCGATGGAAGGTCCAACAGGTAGGCGTTGTCATCCGTACCAACGTTGGAAACATAACTGTGGCTTCAATCTATCTCCCTCCAAATGAAGCATGGTCGGTAGCCGAATTCGACCAAATGCTTTCATCGCTAGGCGCCAAATTTGTTGCTGGAGGAGATTTTAATGCAAAACATCAATGGTGGGGCAGCATCAGGTCTTGCTCTCGAGGCAAACATCTGCAGGAAGCTATTGGCAATAGCTCATGTCAAGTCCTCGCGACTGGAGCTCCTACGTTCTATTCCTACAACTCGCAACTAACTCCTTCTGCGCTGGACTTTTTTATCTACAATGGGATTGCGAACAACAAACTCACTGTGGAAAGACGGTACGAACTCTCATCGGATCATCTGCCAATTGTTGCAAAGCTTCATCATCTTCCACAAATGAATGCTTGCAGGCAACGGCTACTTCCTCCCGGATGCTGCGTGAGAACGTTCAAATCCGAGCTCGAAAGCAGAATTAACCTAAATTTGAGAATCAACAAGCCGGAGGAAATTGACACAGCAGTAGGTTCTTTCATGGAGCACCTCAAGACAGCAGCTTTAACCGCATCCACACTTCCACAAAATGTTGGCCTTCAGCGCACGGTTGAGCTGTCACCCCACGCTGCAGCACTACTGAACCTCAAAAGAAAAATCCGGAAGGAATATGTCAGGACTGGTGACGAGAGACTTGCTCCAATCTATAGGAGAATTGGAAATCGATTGCAAAAAGTACTGAGAAAATCGAGGCAAGCACAAACGGACGAGTTGTTGCGTGAAGCGAGTCCTGATGCATCATCCAACTATCTTCTCTGGAGGCTCACAAGGAGGTTTAAAAGGCAAGTAACTCCCAAGATTCCATTAAAAAATCCTTCAGGTGGTTGGTGCTATTCTGGGATACAGAAGGCAGAAATCTTTGCTGATTCGTTAGAAGATAGATTTAAGCCACTAAATCTGTCGCCTGATTATACGAAATGCTACATAGAAGCATCGCTTGCAACTCCTTTTCAAATGGCTTTGCCGGTTGCACCAGTAACCTTCCAGGAGGTATCATTGCTAATAAAGCAATTAAAATCAAAAAAATGTCCTGGAGACGATGGCCTAGACAACAGGACTATAAAACTTCTCCCGCCTAAGGCAGTACTCTTTATAGTCCTGCTCTTCAACAGCGTCCTAAGGTTGGAACACTTCCCGAAGATATGGAAGTCTGCATTGATCACGATGATTGCCAAGCCTGGAAAGCAACCAACGGAGGTGAACTCTTACCGGCCCATTAGCCTTCTTCCAGCTTTAGGCAAAATGATGGAAAGGGTGATACTCAGCCGAGTACTCAATCTGGAGACCGTAGCCCAGGCGATACCGAAGTGGCAGTTTGGTTTTCGCAAAAGTCACGGCACCCCAGAACAACTGCATAGAGTCGTAAACTTCGCACTGGAAGCTATGGAGCACAAGCAGTATGCTGTGGCAGTGTTCATGGACATTCAGCAAGCTTTCGACAGAGTTTGGCACAGAGGTCTCTGTTGCAAACTGAAGCAGCTGTTGACTCCTCAATTATACCAGCTTGTAAACAGCTTTTTGTCAGGCCGATCCTTTTGTGTTGGAGTAGACGGTGATAAGTCGTCCATAAGAGGGATAGCTGCTGGAGTACCACAAGGTAGTGTTCTTGGGCCTACTTTATACTCCATATTCACGAGCGACATGCCAAAGCCAGTTGCTGTTCAAGCAGTCGATTGTCATGACGTGTTAATTGCTACATACGCCGATGACACTGCTGTCCTCACCAGGAACCAATCTCTTGGCATTGCAACGCAGGCTTTGCAACAGTATGTGCGGAGATTCGAACTATGGGCCAATAACTGGAACATTGGCATAAACAGAAGCAAGTGTGCAAACATGACTTTTGCAACCAGAGTTGGTTCATGTCCAGGTGTTACCATGCTTGGTGCAGTGCTCAACCACGAAACGCACTACAAATATCTAGGCGTCATCCTTGACAGACGCCTCAACTTCGGTCGACATACGACAATGATTCAAAAAGCTGTGATGGCCAAAGCTGCAAAGATGTCGTGGTTACTGTCGCCACGTAACAAACTCTCCTTGCACAACAAAGTTTTGTTATACAAGACAATCCTAAGCCCGATGTGGAGGTACGGAGTGCAGGTGTATGGCGTCGCGGCGAAGACGCACCTTAATAAAATACGAGTAGCGCAAAGCAAAATCTTGAGGAGATTGTGCAACGCCCCATGGTATATGAGGACACGCGACATTGAAAGAGATTTAGAGGTCCCGAAGGTTGGAGACATTATGCAACTGGAGGCCAAAAACTACGCTAATCGATTGGCCTTACATCCAAATTTGCTGGCTCGACGACTATTGCGATATGGGGGTAAGAGACGGCTAAAAAGGATTCACCCGCAGGACTTGCCGTCCAGGCTCATATCTTGATCTGTCTCGTTGTTAGTGTACATATGTATATAATTGTTCTTTATTTTGTACTTATTTAGTTTATTTACTTATTTACTCTGTATTTATTTAGTCTTATGATCTCCCACTATTATAATATAGTCAGTAACTTTAAAATTTTTAATATATAATTAGGTTAAGCTGCCATACCGGTAGCAGTATGCTAATTTAATTTAAAATGTAAAAATCTGAAATAAATTGGAAATTATTATGAAAGCTGGTATTTGTGTTTGCCCCTACAGCAACGAGTAGTCTAGTTGTTATATCAAAGTATACATGAAAGTCGACGACACATCGCAACTTCAGCTAACAAATTTGTGCGTCACTCACAATGTTTGCCAACTGTTTATCACTGACAGCAACATTTTGTGTAAATATTTGAGAGCATGCTAGTGCAAAAATTGAGAATTCAATTAACAATTGCAACGTTTTCCGTATTTTGGCAAGGCATTTGATTTGATTTGGTTTCAAAACTAATAAAAATGTCAAACGAGTTGTCACCAGGAATTATAAAATCCACCCACAACGCATACAGAAAGCACATACATTATTTGATTATGATATGAACATGATTGTATTGCCGCCAGTATTCTCGGGAGTTTTGCATATGCTTTCAAATTGATTTCATGTACACAATTTCAATGTGCATTCTATTTGCATTTCATGTTTGCGGAATTAAAAATTAAAATCAATTAAAGGCCTTAAGCTATTCCAGCTGCTGTTTCAGCTGTCTCAATTCGAATTCCAGCTGTCTGCATCTGTTTACTCGCCATCAAATTTTTTGAGTGGCTCCCCGTGGGCAATTTTCAGTTAACAGGTTTGTTTGCCACATAATGAGAAAGTGCAGCTTGCAGCTGTAATTAAATTTTAAGTACTACAGCAAACAGCAAATATAATATGCTGGCTGAATTTGTCAGCATTGACGGCTTCAGAGCGAAGGCACAGATTAAGCAGGCAGCATATTAAAATTGTATGTAGTCAAATTGGATTAATCAAACCGAGTTGATAATATTATACTTATCGGTTAAATAATTGCAAATGTTGAATAATGTATTTTGCAGTCTAATCTCATAATGGATGAGTAATTTAATCAGTTTGTTCCGTATGAATAAAGTATTATTTGAATAACTTTATTGAGACTCGGCTTAAGATGCCATTAAAGTAAGAATTGTTAGTTGAGAAAATATAGTTTAGATTTAAATTAGGGATAATATTTGAAAGAGAAGATTTTGTTTTTAGTTTCCATGTTGTTTTATTATAATTAATTATATTCATTAGCATCACTTATTTCGCAATCCTTACACATTTGTTGGTACTTCGTGACATCCTCTTTTGAGAGCAGTTCAAAGGACTGTTTGTGGCCCACGATCGCAAGGTCTACATCAATATTCTGAAAATCAGGAATTCCCGAGTTAATGGCACGAATAGCATGGCAAATGATATCGTCCTTTGAGCTAGATGGAAAACAGTCCAAGTTGTCTTCTAAGTAACTGCGAATCGTTGGAGATCCGTCTCCAATTACCATGGCTTTGCAGTTGAAGTATTCCGCAGAGGGCATTATTTGGTAGATGTGGCTGCCCTTCTCATCATATCCAGCTATGAGTATGGCAACTTCAAAGGGTCGATGTTTCATATATTGGGTTCTTGGAAACATTTCCTTCGCCAAATGGTCGACTAATCGGTTCACGGGACATCGCTTTTTAAACAATAGATAGTATATTTTACTCACGTGGGTTATGCGTTTCAATAGGTGTTCAACCTCAGTTGAACTGCCTATAATGGACATGCCAACGTGAGTATCTATGGGAATTAGGTTAGGAAACTGCGTTAGGTCCAATTGTACTGATGGTTTGGAAAACGCCACCAAAACCGCGAGTTTCTCCGACTTCAGGCCGACGGTTGCACGGCACTTCATGACTTTATTCGTTGCATACTTCACCGGCAGGATTTGGCCCTCGGGACTCCAAAATACTTTATTCTCGCACATTTTACGACAATATTGATTGTACAGGAAAATAATATGTTTCACACTCGAGCAAGTAAAATAATAATTACGGCTTTGAAGTAATACAACAAGTTTGCTTTTGGAATAAATACAAGAGAAACATTCCAAATACAACATTTAAGTATTAAAAATTAACAAATTTTATCCATCTTCTATCAAATATTGAAATGATCAATTCGTATTACCATATTTATTAAATTCTATAGAAAAATATGTAAAAGCCAAAGCGGCAAAGGCCTTCAGGCTGATGTGACTTTACCATTTTGCCAGCTTAACTTGAAACCCATGAATTACATCTAATAATCGTTTGGCAAATTTCTGCAAAACCAAGCAAGAGTCTCTTCAAATATTTGCTCAAGCTCACAACCACAAATTCCATAAATACGTTCCAATTAAAGCAGCATTCTTAGTGCTTTATTCGATGCTGAAAATTCGCCAAAATCACATACTCCTTCTACTCGTAGGGCCATAAATCAGCAACTAAGCGGACCCATAACCATAACCATGACCATAGTTGTGTGCCATTCATTCCCCACTTTAGCTAGATGATAGTCGAGTTTGTGTTGCGTTCGTATTTGTTGTTTGTGGCTATAATAATTTTCAGTTGCTAAAGTCAAACCAGCGCAAAAAATAATAAACAAAATAGCTTTGCAGTGGTGCCGAGTTTCCTAGCTTAGGGTGCCAAGTTTATGGACAGTGGCATGCAATGAATGTATGACTACGGGTCTGAATACGAGTCTGAATACGAGTCTGAATACGAGTCTGAGTACGAGTATGAGTACGAGTAGAAGCGCCCAATTTGTAACTATCGCTTCGAGGACTCAGTTACAATTTATCGTGTAAAACGGAAGTGGAAATCGGAAAGAATGTTTGACTGGCAGATACTCTGTTATCTACCAATGCTCAAAGAAGTGGAAGCACAAGTAGACTGGACAAAAATGATTCATGATGATTATTCAATACAAAATAGCCAAAAATGATTTTTAAAAATTTTGTTGTGGGTTAAAAACAAAAGTATAAAATAATATGAATTAATTTCAATATGGGAGCCTATATAGTGTACATCTTGATTACACATAGATAGTTAAAAAAGTTCTTCGATAATTATTTCTATATAAAATAACCAAAAATAATTCCAGAAATTATTTTAGTCGTCAGAAATCATATACTTATAATTTCAAAAAGAGACCATTTAAAGTGAACATCTTGATTGCAATTTGCTGATTTAAAAAGTATTTTAATAATTATTTCAATATAAAATAGTCAAAAATAATACTTATAATTTTTCAAGTCTACATCTTGATATTACTCACTTGAATAGTTTATAAATTAGTTTAGTGTCTTTCGAAACCATATAATTTAATTTCAATAATAAAATATGAGAACACATCTTGATTACACCTTGATGGTTTACGGAGTCTTTGAATAACTAATCATATTTTCAGAATTGTTTGCTTAGGACTTGGATCTTCTATTTAATTTCGGGCTGCTAAATAAACTCGCATAAATTACACATACCCGACGTTTCGTATTTTTTGTTCATTATTTGCACACGAGATGTGTGCGGAACAGTTTGCTTTTGGTTTTGGTTTTGGCCTCTTCGCCTGAAGGGTCCTGCTCATTTGAAAAGCGGATAATAAAAACGGATTTACAGTTATGGGCGCAAACATGCCGTAAAGCAGAGAGGCAAAACAACAAAAAACAAAAAAAAATACAGAAAGAAAAATGAAGAAAATTCAGTAAGGCAGCTCGGTCGCAGTCCGAGCAAATAGTTGGCGCGCTTTTCATGCACTTTGAGCTGAAGTGGTGGGGCAGAAGCACAAACGGGGCAGAGACAGAGAGGGAGAGAGAGAGAGGGAGAGAGAGTCGGGGAACCACAGGCAGGTGTGGGTGCGTGACCCTGGAAAATGGACGGCGACGTCGACGGCGACAATTCAAATCCAATTAAAGTAAAAGCAATTTGCTCGCCACATCGAAACTGCAGCCATGAGATTTAGTTTCGCACTGGCGATACTGAAAAAATTAGAGCGCCTTAAAAGCTCAATTTAATTAGACACTTAGCGTTTAAGCAGGACAACAGGGAAAACTCGTATGGGGTTGAGCAGCTTGACAAAGGATAATCGAGATGCGAAGAGCATTGTTTGCATTTCATACATTGTCTCTTGTTGAAGAGGTTGCATTGTGAGGTTTTGCAACAATGGGGACTTGGAGGGTCTGAATAGGTTATACAATATGTCACTTTTCCTTCTTTCAGCCACAAAGTCTATGAGGTCATACGTTAATTATTGTAATTACATTTCAATTGATTGAAAAGCGTATTTGCTGTGCGGCTTGTGCTTATTTCGCATTGAGTTTATTTGAATTGCAGCCTTATCGAAATGGGGCCGTTCGGCATTATCAGCACTTGCATCTACGTCACTGCACATTAAAATTGCAAACGACACAGGCGGCGATTCGGGCAATGCGGGAAAGCGATAGCGAGGGGCGGGGTGAGGATATATATAGTGTGGAGAGGGGGTCCTTTGGTGCGACACACGCCAACGAGGGCCACATAAGCACGTAAGACTTTCAATCAGAGTGCATTGAAACGGAAATTCTGCGCTGCAGCGCAGAAAGGAAGGAAATACATGCTTGAATGACTGACTGACTGACGGACTGACGGACTGACTGAAGGACTAACTGACTTATTGATGGATGGACTGATGATGGGCAAGACAAGCAGTCGCCTTGCCAGCAAGAGTATCACATAATATCCAATGTGATGCTTCGGTAGCATCATGGCTTGCATCTTCCACTTCACACGTCTTCGCTTATACCCTGTGCCACATGGTGGCAAGGTGGCAATGCTGCTTAACAGTCAAATATGCAAATACAAAAGCCCGTTTAGGGTATCACAGAGCTGAGTACTGAGTTCGCTTACTGCTGTTGCGCTCAAGGCACAGTTGATATGGCGACTATAACAAGGTTGCTGCCTGTCAGCTGCCAGTTTCTGTTGGCCTAGGATACGGCGAGTGGCAAGTGGCAAGCAGCATGGGGCAGGGTGGCAGCATGGGAGCATGGGCTTTTGCTTCCGACTTTGCATACTTTGAACTTTGCCAATATATATTGTATTAAAGTTGCCCTGCTGTCGACGGCATTGTTATTATTGTTTCCTGTTGCTGTTGCTGCTGATGCAGTCAGTTCATTTTGCTCAAAGTATCGCATGAAGTATGTTTGAGCAAAGCTGATGTCTATAAAATTTAAATATGGCTTCAATAAAATTCGATGATCAAACTCATTTCAGTAAATTTCAATCGATAGCTTGCCATTATCTACAGCTGAATGCTCATCCAAATCATTAGGATGCGTATTGTTGTACCGCAAAAAAAACACCCAAGAACTGAATTCCATGATGAATATTGATACAATTCAAATGTTTCGTTTTCAATTTCCTGGCTGACTGCGTCGGCTGAAATATCAAGACTCAGCACTCGACGAGCCATTTGCCTGTCTAATATGAATCCCATTAAGCGTTCGAGTAATGACCGAAAATCCGTAACAAAAGTAAATTTGATTTTATTGACAGTGAATCAACGGCAAGCGGCAAACGGCATTCACAATGGAAGAGACTCGGGTAAGGAAATTACATTTAGGCCTCTCCATTGTTGTTGCCTTTTATCAGACGCCACAAATGAATTATGATTTGCTGGAAAAAAGGGGTTTTTACCCCAGGCAGGTACCCTGCACTTACTCCCTCTTCGTGAGCTGAGCACCTGCGTCATCCATTTGGCCAGCTTGTCAACGGGACGCATAAATCTTGGGCACCTCGATTACGGCTCGTTAAAAGTTTTCGTGTTTTGGTTGCTTCGAGGTTCGTGCTGTTTGCCCAGTCCATTGTTATTAAATATTAAGGTAATTTGTAGATTTACACGATTTTCCCCGCAAATGTGGCTCATATTTATGAGCTTTGGAGCTGGAACAAAGGCTCTGGCTCTGGGTTTGGGTTTGGGTCTGGCTCTGGCTCTGCATTCGTGCGTGCTCTTAGGCATTTCGGTAATTTATTAGCCCTGTGCTTCAATATTTAATTGAATACGCTGTCGCAGCATAGATAAATGACCGGCGTCGCCACAGCGTCCTGCGTCAAAAGTGTGGCATTAAATTGTCCGGCACTTGGAGCACAAACAGACTGCCCGACTGCCACTCCACAACGGCATTTGTTCTTTTATTAATGGCCCAGCCGAGCACACTAAATTGAAGTCAATAAACAGATTGCTATCGGACTACACACAATTGTATTGCTGCTGCTGATTCGAGATGTTGTTCCCCGAGATTTTCCTATAAAAGCAGATTGCAAATCATGTCGATTCGAACTAGTGCTGAGCGTGTGACAAATGTTTCTAACATTACCCAAACACGAACCGCAAAATGCCCAAAATTACAAACATGCAAATTTTTCAAATAATTCAAATGAGAAAAATTAAATGTTCTCTGCTTATCCCGATAGCCGTGTTAAGTCGAACACGAATCAACATAACACGCAAACACTTTGTGCTCGTGTCACGAAAGCAAGCAAAAACTCTCAAGTATACACAGAATGTATAAACGAAAATACTTTGGAGTAATGTTAAAGTGTTCTTAATCACAATTTTACACAAACTCTCAAGTCTATAAAGTGTTTTTAATCACAATTTTACACTGATGCATAATTTATCGATTGCATTTATTTGAAAGTGTGCAATAAAACATTTGCTGCATGGTTATTTATAAACAATGGCCTGGTAATTATTTATACAATTTATGCTGTGCACTATTTGCATAGAGCTGTTATTATTTGACTGCAATTTATAATTACTGATCTAATTAAATATTCGCATGTAATTCAATAAAAGAGGAAATAATTTCAATAAACTTTTGGCAATAGATTTTTCGAGTAAAAGCAACACTTTCAACTGTTGTAAGTCACTTTGCTGCTGTGGCCTTCAATTCGAGAGAGGGAGACTCTAATGCAGCGTGCACTTTGGTCCGCTTTCAGCGAGTTTGCTTAACTTACGCCCCAGTAAACAGTCAACTCGCTTTGGCACTCTTCGGCGGCACTGACAAGGCCAAGTATGCGCTGTCGAGGAACGGCACTAGAAAGCCGCAGCCATGCACTTAAATGCATGTAAGTGGCGCTGACTGCCAGCTAACCGTTAGATATGCAAAGTCAAACACACCTATGCAAACGGCCAAAGGCATTGCAACTCTGGCTTGTTGTTGTGTACGGGGCGTATGCGCAATGTGTGCATTGCTCTGCGAGGTGACCACGAGCTGGGAGAGAGGGCTGTGGGAGTGGCTTCACTGTTTGCTGTTTGCAGCTGAACTTTAGCAATTTTATGCGCTGATTGCCTAAGTGAACGATGGACAGAGAGCTGCTGTTTACCCTGCCATTAATTATGACTACACGGTGTGTCTGTGTGTGTGTGTGTGTGCGTGAAAAATTGGCCAACTACGAGATTGGTTATGGCAACATCTGTGCGGCATTAGGGTTTGACAATTTGTAACATCATTTGACTGTGGCTTGTTGTGGCATTTTCGTTTATTTGATAAACCATTTCGCTGCACGACTAAACGCGTATTCATATGTTATGTCAGACAAGCCGCGCATAAGTATAAGCTATATATTTCCTGTGTATCTGCTGGCATTGTGTATACGAAATTGAATTATATCAAAATGAATACGCAGCAAAAGTCACTGTCACTGGGACTGGGAGGAGTGGGAGAGGATTCAGGTCCGGGTTTCAGCTGGAATCATTGATCGAAGCAGACACGTAGCCAATTTGTTGTCTGTCTTTTGTGAGTGCTTTTGTTTGGGGTATGCTGTGCGCTGGCCAAACTAAAGGCTTCTCTGCCGTTTGACATTTGTCTAAACAGAGCAAAAACCAACACACTCACACACACAGGAATATGTTTGTGTATGCACAATATGAAATACTGTCAGGACAGTGTCAGGACAATGGTTCTGTGCTTCGCTTTTTGTGCCTGAATGATTTCCTTTGTGGAATTGATAACTCCATGTGAATCTCTGTCGATGTGGATGGGTGTGTGGGTGTGTGTTTCTGTATTTGTATGACATATTTAAAATGCCTCGACTTCGGCTGTGACTTTCCCCCAAACGCGCCAACCAAACCAAGCCCTGGGATTATAACAAATTAAAGTCGTGTACAGCTGCAGGGCTAACAGAACTTTGACAAGGGCTTTTTGCGAGTATCATCGACGAATATATTTATATTTATGTATTGAGCAGTCATGTGGCAAGATAAGTCAGAGGCAGTTAGCAACTTTATGGATGCTGCACACAGTGCGGAGAGCACTTCAGTTTCTTATGTAAACACAGTTGTTGCGTGGTCGTCTTCTTCGGAATTGAATGAAAACAGCAAAACAAACTATCTTCGATATGCCAAAGTGTCAATACCCTAGAAACAAATTGGAGCCATTATGGACTTAGCACTTTATGTGTATCGGAGCTGTCCTTGATGACAGGACAACACAAGAAATTTCTGGGTCTTAAGAAAATTAAGTCACTTCAAGTTTTTCAAGACATTGGCATTGAAAATGTACCAATTATTCTATTTGTATTATATGTTTTTGTAAATTATAAATTAAAAATGTTTAATTACATTTGGATACCAATTTAATGTAAGTATATCAAAAGTGTACAAATTATTTAATTTGTATTATATTTTATTCAAGTTGATATTAAGATAATTTTTTTTTTTTTAATTATAAATTCGACTTAATCAAGCAGAAATAAAAATCATAGAAAAGAATTTAAATAAGTTATTAATATCGAAGGATACACATTTTATTTTTTGTGTTTGCACTGTTCAATCAATTACATTTGTATTATACTTCTTTTAAATAAGAATTGAAAATTTACAAATTATGAATGTTATATACATTTGACTTGAACAAACTTAAATAAAAAAACAAATGTAACATTAAAAAAGGTTGTAAGTTTCGAATATGTTAAAGTATATATGGATACATCATTTATTTGTTTTGCAGAAATTTAAAGAAAAATAAAGTTGCGGCTCAAATTGGATTTTATTTGGTTTTGTAAATTCCATTACCCATTGCAAGGTAACCAGATACATATTATTGGCAAGCGATTTGCGTTTTATCGAATTCCCATTTAAATGATAACAAGCTTTCATCGCTGCCCGTGCCCGAGTCCACAGCAATTGCTGTGGCTGACACATGAGTATATTAGCACATACCTAAGGAGCTGCTTAACGGTCTTTTAAGTACTCACTTAGCGCACACATTAAAAGGTGAAAGTTGCTGTTGAAGCAATACCAACGCCTTGCCACAAGTTCAGAGAAAATCTCACGCAGTAACAAAGGCAATTTCATGGCAAGACTATAAACATTTTTGGCTGACCGCAAATGCAACGCCTCCAACATAGGAACAGGAGTTTCGAGTTGTAGTGGGCGGCATCTTGAGTAATGGGAAGATGTTCTCGCCACGTGCTGAACATAAAGTTAGTTTAGTGTTTGCAGGATTAGCTAAAAAAGTTGAAAATTCCTTTCGCGCATTTCGATTGGCATCTGTCATAAGACCCGATTTATGAAGGAATTACTGCGAATTGTCTTTTAAGTTTTATTTTTATGTTTCGCATCCATCACTCTTACGTATTTATTTATTTAATTTTTAAATGTGATTTACATTTTGTGCATAACTCATAAAAGTTTATCTTATCGCATGTTTGGTTTATACCCTGTTTCATCTGTAAATTATGCGTTAAATTGTAGTTGGCAATGATTGATTGGCAAAGCCAAAGCCATCGCAGTTTTTGCCCGCTCCTTTCAATGGGATTCCCCCCGACGGGCCTTGTGTGTTGGCATATTTGCTTTGAGTCGCGGGCACGTAAAGCAAGTCATAAAAATATTTCAACGGCGGAATAAAAAAGTGAGCGAGTGGCGAAAGAGAAAGAACAAAACGTTGTAGGTCATGTGTCATTCCCAGAGTTCTGGGTTCCGTTCAGTTCGGTTCCATCCAACATCCGTTGCATGTTGCTTATTTGTTTGCACTTCGTGGCAAATGGAGATGGAGATGGAGGTGGGCCAGAAACTTTAACATTTTGTAACAAATATTTTCGGTGTCGTTGGTTGGCTGCCAACGGCTGAAATTGAATATTTAATTTTTACTTTGTCGTTTTTGGCATTTTTTAGCGCCGAAGTTGGGGGATGGGGGAGCGGAGGGAATTATTTTAGTCAACGTTGAAATTTGTTGATGAATTTTGGCTGCTGATGGGAAACTGTTTGCCGTGAGGTAGGTGAAAAGTATTTGAGCCATCTTAAACAGCAGATAACTTTGCAAACAAAATATGCAAATTTTATAAAACTCAAAACTTTGTGAAAGAATGCCTGAATGCATATTCCTGCTTATATATATTAAACTCGTAGATAAAACAATCTCGAACGCATGTTTGGAGTGATAAATTACTCACAACAAGGGAGAATGTTTAAACATGCTTTAGTCGACAATTTTATTTGTGATTTATTGAAGTTCAAGCGGAAATTTTACATCTATAGAATTGAAAAGAAAAACACAAATATTCCTTATTCATACATAAACAAAAAATACCATTGAAAACAATGTTAATTAAACTAAATGTTGAACAATTTTCGTAAGTAAGCCCTTTCTCTTCCGCTAAGTCTTTGAATTTTAAATAAACGCGAGTTCATTTTGAAATATTAATAAAACTCAATGTGAAGAGGCAAAGGGCTCGGCATAAGAAGAATATATTTTAAGTACAGATTAAGACAACCCAATTTAATGAAAATTTCCTCAACACTTCCGACCTTTTCGACTAAAACAAGCAAACGAATCCTTTTTTGTTTACCCAGTCAACCAGGCCTTTCAGTCTGGCCGAAGCCAAGGCTAAAAGCCCGAAGTCCATTTTAACGCCACTTAATTAAACTACGCGCTTCATCATTCCATAGCCAAGGGTCGAAATTGAATCATGAAATCCTCGAACAACAACAAAAAATAAAAGGAAAATCCATAATAATGTCAACACTCAATCATTAAGAGGGCAACATAAAAATTGACTGGCTGAAAAAAATGGGCTACAATGAAATGGGTCACACGATAGGAGGGGCAGATAAATGTGTCCCGGATGTAGTTACAAAATGTAGAAGTTTTAATTGCCTTCGTATATCGATAGACGATAGATACGAAATGGAATAAAATCAAATGGTCGAGTCTGTTAACCGTCAACAGCGCCATTTTTCAGACTGATAAGATGCAAATGGCGGTGATAAAGAGAGCTAAGCGGAAACCAAACTAAAGCCGTAGCCCCAACAAACTACACATCGAGCACCAATTGAAAAGACCAGAAAAAATATTGCAAGACCCCAGCCAGATTTTATGTTACTTTCATGTAGAAAAAAGGAAGACTACGACCACAGGGAGAATATTATACATGGAGGGATGGCGCACACAGAGGTTTTATTTATTCATGGGCACGCTAACGCTGACTTGTGCGTCAGAGTAACCATGCCAGGACACACTAGCTAGGATGCTTCAACTGGGCGCACAATTTAATAAAAAAAAAAAAACACAGAGAACAGGGAACGTATAAAAGGGAAGGAAAAAATATCTGTGGATATGTTACTATGTACATTTTAATGGAATTTTGTATTTTTATGTTGTGGCCACATACCTGCAGCTCGTAAACTGATAAACAATCAAACGAACCGCATCGCAGCTGAACGCAACCTTTTTACAACCGACAAACGCCAGAGAAAACTCTACCTTATGCTAAGCTATAAATCAGAGAATTTAATTGAAGTTCGTACCTTGTCCAAGTGCCTCGTACTTGCAGTCGGTGGATATATCTCAGCACAAAAGATTGCTACACTTTTTGAATTTCAAAATATATACTTGGGACGCGCGCACTTTCGCTTTTAAGCTCAACTGAACCTATCGAACCGAACGCCTCGCTTGATTTGTGAAACTGGCCTCGTTTGTCTCACGGGTTTGGTTAAAAACGCGTTACTGTTAGCCCGAATGTTGTTGGTTAGACGAGCAATGTTTTGGCCACTGTTAACTGGAACGAAACGGGAACGGAACACGGCACACCCCTTGTCGGCCACCACTTCAAAAGTAGGTCTAACTCGACAGGCGAGAGTGAGAGCTTGTGAGTGAAATCTTTCACCTTGGAACCGAATCATAACCCTCCACAATGTGACTCGGATTGAGCCGAAAGCTTTGGCGAAAGTTCAAAATAATGGGAATAGTTTCGTTGCCAGATATTCCCAGTATTTTGAATAGTGGTACATTCTTAAACTAACTATACCTGTTATTTGTTACTGGAAATAAGCGCAAATTTTGATTTTAATGTTGCCAATATTTACCTGCAAATAAAGAAGAAAAACAAAAATAAATATTAGAGCTACGAGAATGTGAAATAAAAACTATTTAGAACTGAATGACACACAATTGAACACAGAAACAACAACAACAGCTCTGATATACATATGAACACATGTATATAAGGATATTTAAAAGAGAGTATAACAAAATTATTTAATGTTAGTAGAGTTAGAAATACAAAGAGAGACAGAAAGAGAGAGAGCTTTAGGTCGCAAAAGCTTTGCTGAGCTTTGCGACAGCGCTGCCAACAGCAATTTATTTTTAAATGTAAAGTTAGAAACTTGTTTAGAAAAACATGCCGATTAGATATTTAAAATGTTTTTTATTTAGAATGAATTTAATTGTTTGTTGTTAGTAGTTTATGGATAAGTTGAGAGTACATGGAAAAACGTGCAATGTTAGTCGCAAAATGTTAGTGTTGGACAACTACTTTTATAAACAGATGAACGGTTTAACAGCACTGCTTAACACTTAACACGTAACACGTAACACTTAGTCGATTACTATTTGAATACAGCAACACTAATAACACAACACACACAAGGAAATAGGAACATCGTGCTCTCTAGACCGATACTATTTTCATATACATATATTGATTGCCAGGCTTTGTTTGTTGTCATTGCTGTTGTTTGCATTTCGAGCGCAATTAGCATAACACAATAACAACAAATGGTTCGTCCTGCTATCGAAACACACACACGCACACACACCAGTTGATGTCGTTACTGTTACTGTTGTTGTTGCTGTTATTGTTGTATTTGGTGCTGGCTAAAACGAATTAACATCGAATTTAAAATCGAGATCCAAATTTTTCAACGGATTTCGACGGAATTTCTTGCTGCCATGATGATGATGGTGATGTGGTATATGGTACTCCACCTCCGGCTCTTCATCTGCAGTTCGAGCATTATTGATATTTTCGGATTTCGTTTATCAAATTTTAATTAGGTTGTTTCGTGTCGATTGTTATTTATAAATATACAAAGACAAATACAGAGAGAAAAGGCCATTAAAAACGAAATACCATCAAAATTCGATAGACATAAATGGATATATTTGTATTTGTTTTTATTGTGTGAAGTGGAAGTGCATGAACCATGGAATAAACGTAACAATTACAATATCAAAGGGAAGCGCATGAGATTTATGAATAAAATGAATCGAACAAAGTGAAACTCACGTCACACAACAACACACACACAAGCGCACACTCTCTCACACACAACTCGAAATACGGTGCGTATGCGTTATATTTATGCATATGCGACTCAATATCCCGTAGACACGCAGCTGCTTATTAGCATTGATTATAACCACGCATGTTTATAGCATGTGCTGATGTCCTCCACTCACGTGTAAAGTGCCTTCCCCCTCCTGGGAATAGCACTCTATCAATTTTCGAAATTCCCGAATAATTTGCGCATGTCTTCGCCACACACACACAACTCCTTAATCATATAAATACCTATAAAGGGAACCACGCCGCAAGACAAAAGGGAACCAAACAAAGTCAGCAAAACTTTCTGAGTGCGTCAAAAAAAACGAAACGAAGACTCGTCGAAATAATAATAATAATGCCAACGACACAATAAAATGAAACTAGCCAAATAAAATGGCAAGCGAACTCTGCAAGTTGATGTTGAGTGCTGGCCCTCGAAAAGTTATACAATGCCCAAAGTTATGGCAGTTGTGAAGTGTAGTTGGAGTCATCTCTCGAGTTGTGGCTAAGTAGTTGCATTTTACTGCCACCTGAGTGCATGGATATGTTTGCCAAAGTCTCGAAACTTTTATTACTCCTATCATATCTGCCATGTACTCGAATGCACTGACAATACCTTGAATAAGATTCGTATTCCCGCCACTAATTGAATCGTCGAGCTTATTAACTATGTATGCTCGCCTGGTAATGGAGTTACAGCCAGAACCTGTTAATTTTCAATAACATGCCTCATTGATATGCACCGACAGCATCCCAAGTCTTCGCTTTTGTTGAAAGGCGCACACATATACTATACACGAATGTGCTGAGGCACGTTTGCATACTAAGCAAAGTCTGGTAAAAGTTAGACGTCTGTCAGACGTCTGTTCGGCAAGTTGGGTCGACTTGTTTGCCAGTGCCAAAGAGTTGCCGCCTCGCTGGCTAAACTTTTAATCAGCACGAAAAAGTTACGACCTGGGCGCACAATTATTGCCGAATTTCAGCGCCAACAAAAACATAATCAAGTTAATTGCATAAAGAATGTTATGCAAAAGGCAACAATAACGCACACACAAAGCCAAAACAAGAACCAGAATGAAGCGAAAAATAATAGAAGCCGGCGCCAAGTTTATTGTCCTGGCGTCCCAAGTCAAAACAGTACAACTACATAGACATATTTATATATATATGTATACATATGTATGTGTGAAGCGGCTTTATGCTGCCAACTAGCGTTGCTTCCTCTTGTTGTTGGAATACAATCAATTTCCGCTTTTGTTTGTCAAGAAAACTTAGCCACGTTCAAGAGAATGTTATGTTTTGACTTCTTTGCCGCCACTTTATATTGTTTTCGTTTTGTTTTTTTTTTTTTTCTGTGTTTTGTTTGTGCTTTGTTTTTTTATTGGCGGCTGTATTTTTATGGAGCGGAAGCAACAGCTCAACTGCCATTGCTGTTCAAACATGACGTATACGTAATATGTTCCCTCACCCATCCGCCCCTACCCCAATATTTTATTGATTGCCTGTCAATGCTGCTGGAGCTGCTTTGCCGTCGTCGTCGTCGTCGGTGTCGTCGTCGGTGTCGGTGTCAGAGTTATGCTGTTAAGTACACACTTTTTAATTAAATTTCCTCTTTATGGTGCGTAATATCCATTATCATCTCTGTGTATAACAATGGATGCCAGTTTATTGGTCGCCTCTTTGGCTGCTGGCTGCTGGCTGTGTCGAGTACACATTCTGCTGTTGGTTGGCATTGGCTTTTGTGCAATTAGCTTTTGTGTTATGTGTGTTTGATTAAAGCACAGACACACACTAATAATCCCTAAAGAATGTTTTGCCAAGAGCACTAAGCACACACATATTTTGAAGCATAAATTCTGACTCAGTTGCTCGGACTAAGTTATGTATTTATCAATATTTTGGGAAACCTTGGCTTATTAATAATGCTTTATTTGTGGCGCTACCTTCAACTTATTTATTTTTCTATTAATATTAAAAGTCTTCTTCCCCGTAGATGTTGGGGTTTCTTTTTTATGCGACTTCTTTTCATTGATGATTAATGCTTCGCAATATTATTTGTACAACATTTTGTATGACTCAGCTGAATGTGAGTTTCCATTCCAATGGGTTTTGCCAGCCAAACCGATAACAAAATGTTGATACCAAGTATTTAAATTTTATTGTCGTCGATTTGCTGCAGTTGTCAAAACAGCTAAAACCAAAATTCATAAACCATTAAACACCGCTAGCGATTTTGGAATTGCTTTGCATATTTCATTTAAAAGCGTGCGACAGAAGAACGCTAATAAATAATCACAGCCAATTATTCACAGTTAGGCTGGTGTCTGATAAAATTCGCAAAATAGTGATATGCCGAAGGCCAAGGACGCCAGCGATATTTATAAATATATGCGCATATATTTTCCTCAAAGTGACAAATGCCAGACATAAGCGGCAGCCAGTGTAATACTTCGACTCTGCTGATAGACGTCATAAATAATGTGCGGCATATCAATAGCTCAATAATAAATTCATAACCAACCGACGGGCATACAAATAGAAAAAACAGAGAGCAAGACATATTTGATTTGGGCCGCTTGACATATTTGTTCTCAATCCCAGCATATTTGCAACCCAAGGAATTTAAGAGCAGCCACAAGCGAAATATCAGAAAAAATAATGCCCACATTTATACGATTTATGTGCGTTCAAAACCAGAAATGATTTGTAACTGCTTTAAATACTTTTATATAATATTTTTGTACATCTCAATGTTTTGGGTAATTAAATTGGTTTGTTTGCTTTCCCCTGAACTTTCCTTAATTTCATAGCAGCATCAGCAATCAAGTCAAGCACAGATAAACTTATTCGCTCATTCACCACTAAGGCCATTAGTCGTTCAATAAATCTACTATATACATACATATGTATATGTAGAAGTTTGTCCCTCAGCTTCAGTTCTTTTCAAGTTAGTCGAGTGAAATTTAGTTAGCAGCACAATAACAACAAAAAAATAAACCTTTTAGTCAAGGTTCTTCGCCTGGACTGCTTCATCTGTTCGTCTGTCATTCTCAGCTAATGGCTTCTGTTGTTATATATTTATTTGCTAAACAGTTCATCAGCTGTTCACAGTCAATGCGGAAATGTAGAGGAAGATGGGAAATGCGAAATGCGACTGAAAAGTGACGAGCGAGAAGAGACGCAAAAGAAGCGTAACTAAGACGGGAAATGCTAAATGGCAATGGAGCAAACGGAAATCCCTCGGGCATAACTAACAAAACTGTCAATTTATCATTTCCGTTTGTTAACGCGTCGCAAATTGTGCGCTTAGAAAATGTTTTTGCACGCTTTCAAAAGCCATTTGATCACAAAGTGCGAACGGACAGCGAATGTCCTGCGAGTCCGTAAATGGCTGAAAGCTGAAAGCTGCCACGCCCCGCAGAACTGCGCCCACTCTCGACATTTATTGTGTACATAAAGATATGCATAATTTGTGCGTGGCGCCAGTTATTCTCGATTCCAGAGAGTCAGAGACTCCGAGTCGGAGTCGGAGCAAAAAAAAAATATCAAATAACATTCTGGCACGCATTTCTGGTATTTGTCCGTCGCTTTAATGCCACTCTGGTGTCCAATTTTGTATTGGGGGTCTGAGTGTTTTCATGCTTTATGCATTTCTTTCGTGTAAATATGCAGCATTTAGGCTCTGCCCCATCACCCCATCATCGCTTGGCTTTCATAATTTGTTTGGGCAAGGCCGTTGCGCGCCTATTTTTAGCCAGACGGACGCACCTTTTAAGGCAAATTAAAATAAATGCCCACACAAGGGTTCACCCTGGCGTATACGTAATATTGCCTTGTCCTCTGTGCTGTGCTATGACCAAACGAGCTGTGAATCGTCCCGTGTGGAGACGCTAAATTTGTTTTTCAATGCCTTCTTTTTTTTTGTTTTTTGTCTGCTCCTAAAAATTTACGGCCACCAATTTGTAGCTCCCCATGTGGCCGGAGAACAATGGCGAACTGATTACGCACTAAGCAAACACAAGACTACGACGGCGACGGCGACTGTTGATTAGCTAATGTAATTTGCACATTAAAAAGGGGCTCGTTAAATATTTTAAATACGTCATAATATTATCTAGTCCCTTTTGGTGAGTAAGCGCAATTTCTTCTCTCTTCTCTTATCAGCATTCTTGTGAAATCATCGCATTGAAGAGATACCAAAGTGAAGCATTGGAATTGAAATGAATGCGTTAAATTAATGGTCTAAAGTAAGAGGTATATTTTGGGTTCATTCTTTGTCCAGTTAACGCAAACTTTATTTCAATCGAGAACGTGAGACCCCGCACCTTTAAAAGTGCTGTAATTAGCCGGGCAACTTCCACGCAAATCAACGAAGTGAGCTGCGAACACATAAAACACGTCGACACAACGATGGCACAGGGACAAGCGGAACGTAGATGGCCACACCTCAACGATGGGTGCCAAAGCAAACAAAATATCAAATGAAAAGCATTAGCCGACCAATAAATCAAATGGCTGTCGGGAGCAAGCAAAACGCCCTATTTACTCTCAATTAGGCGAACATTTGCTCAACTCTGTTCTGTCACATTGAGCTGAAGCAGCAGAAACATAATTAACAAGCAGCCAGCACACACGCACACTGCGTAACCGGAAACGGAAGTGGGCAAGCCGGAGAACGAAGGAGCGACAAGTTGTGCTTGGATCGAACTAATTGAAAGCGTTTTGTAGCTCAAAAGCTTTGACCAGAACTCAAAGTTTTCGGGTTTTCAGTTTTAATTAAAATTATGCAAATATCTATGATAAGCCCAAGCATACGCCACCATTTTGTGTTGCCTACTTTTAAGCGCTTTTGGGCTAACAACAAAAATGATATTATGAGCTTTTGTGCCCTTGCGCCCCTAGCTACAAATACACTATAAGCAGTGGGTGCATTAATTTCGTTAACACATTTAAACAAATAATAGGCAATTAATTTGCAAGAGTGCAGCCAAGTCGTTGTTGGGCAATATTAATTTGTGCAGGTTTTGAAACGAGATTAATTGTATTGAATTAATTGTGAAGTAACAAGTATTATCTTGTCTTTTATGGCAACTTAGGCCATTAAACATGAGAGTATAAGCAATTCGTGCACACACGCTTGCGTTGATACAATCTGCCAGCACTTAGAAATGGCTTAATTGTTCATTCGCAACAACAAAGACAAAAGCAACACTGTGGGTCTCTTGACTGTCTATTTGCATTTGACATTAGCACAAAAGCAGCTCAGAGGTACTTTACGAGGACTTAGCACTGGGCAAAGTGTTTTATTGTGCTTTCCGCTTTGGGGATGCTTATTTATTTAGGATTTTTGTACGTGCCTCTTCTTTTTAGGTGTGCTTGCGTATGTCGTGTAGGTTCTCGCATGAGTTGACAACTTTATTGCTAATTTGTGTAATTTCTGTTGGACCACGCCCATGGCCAGGTAATGAGAATTGATAATAGCCCTTCTTGGGGAGCGGCCAGTCGTAAAGATAAGACTCGACTTCATGTGCGATTTATCATCAGCATTTATTAATTAGTTGATAATGCGTTAAGGGTGTCCAAACTGTTTCCCTAGCAACTCACGGGTTGAATAAACTCCACTTCCTGATTGTAGTTGTTAGTGTTGCTGTCTGCTGCTTTTTGGCCGTCTGCTGCTGATTCGGATACTTGCTGGCAGCGCATTTTTTAATTTATTTTGATTTGCAGCCAAGAGAAAAACGCAAACATGCTCAGAATGTGTTGAGTCTGACTACGTGTTTATAATATGAATTTCTTTCTTGGCACAGCGCACAGAAGGCAGACCATAAAGCGACGACGACGACGACTCAAAGGGCATTTGTATGGTTGCTTGCTTTGCCTTTATAGTAGTTTTTTTTTTCTCCCCGTTTTTATTCCTTTTGCCAGTTGCCCCTTTTTTTATGCTGCTGGCGGCGTATCAAAAAAAAAAAAAAACAAAATCAAGAGATGCGAGATGCACAGCAAACCCAAAAACATCATCTTAAAACTTAACGAGCAACTATAAAAAATTTTGGTAACATTAAATTTGGCATATTGCAAATAAAATTTAACGCAAGACAATGGAAAATAACCATTTTAGATGAAATTTCGTTTAAATTGCGAGTCTTCTAACCTTTTATTACCCAAATCATTTTTGTCCCAATGCCTTACATTGTAACATTTTAATGTGAACATCGCTTATCCGAAAGCAGTTGCAGTAGTACAAAAAACTATCAATCTATACACTGAGTATTATTCCGGATTTATTGAAACACAATATGAGCCATAAATATTTCATGACCATCTTGATATATGTGTTCAGAACTACTACTTAAGAGTATTTTATGTTTTCTGCAGCCCCAAATGTTTCTGCTCTTTTGATTATGCAAAGTAATTGCGTTTTACAAGGCAGAAAATTTATAAACAAATTACTTTTAAAACCGAAGCACTTCAAAGAATGAATCAAGCGCTAATTAGCGCAACCAAGCAAATTCCGCCCATTTATAATATTTATTTTTATGGCAGAATACAGCTGCGTCCCCTTGCCAAGGAGCAGCAATGGAAATCCGCCAACGCACGCATGAAAATGCTTAGCAAATTAAAAGCAACGACTGCTGGAGAGAATGGGGGCCACAGTACACAACAAAATTGCTAAGCAATAATCATAATTTGTGGTATTAACACAAGACCACGATACCATGGAACCTGTGGTCCTTTTTGTCGTCGTCGCTCTCGTTGCCGTTGTCGTCCTCGCCAACGCTTAACGGTCGCTGATAAAGTGTCGCTGCGCAATTTATCTGAAAAATGTGGGAGTGAAAATGGGGGATGGGGGGTGGGAATAGGGATGGTGGGACACAGCGCTGGGACCCAATCCAAATAACGAGCGGGAGCGACTGCGACTGCATTTGTCACGTGGGAAAACACGTCCCGGTAATTTATGAGTCATACTTTTGAGTTCTGCACTTTTATTTGGACTCGCAACTCGTGCCTGAAATTTTATTTCCATTATTTGAGGCAAACAAACCGCAAAAGTTTTTTTTTTTGTTTTCACTTTTTTGCGAAATTCTAAAAATAACTGTGGTCGCAACAACGGCAGATACGAGTATTGTAATTTAAGTCAAAAGTTCAGCGTTGATGTGTGTTTAACAAATGTTTTCGCCAAAATTTTGCATACTTCATTTGCCGGAATTATTAAAACTTTTTTGACAGCCCCAAAAAATCATTTCCCGCGGTGAAATTAACATGAAAGCAGCCAAATGTGAAAGGTGAAATGTGTAAAGCACCTTTGAAATATACGAATTCTGCATATAAATAGGTAGCATATTTATGGTTTCGACACAACAAAAGCATCAGGGCAAAGCAAAATAATATGCAATGAATTTATGCGCCTTGTTAATAATATATTTATGATACGCTCTTAGCGCTGTCATAAAGATATTTATGCGGCGCTTATTAGATAACATAAACAGCCCAAGCATGGCCCCAAGTCTTCGTCCTGGTCTCGGTCAGAAGAAGGACGACAACGAGACAACAGTGCGGCTACTTAACGAAGTTAAGTGCTGGACAAATTTGCTGTAGGGCACATCGAGAATTGCCCACGCGCACATTCAGAAGACATAAAAGGCGATACAGGAAAATGCTTATTGAAGTCTGTGTAGCCGAGTGTAATCTACTGTAGCATAGTGTATTGCGCACATTTAGAAGTCATGCGAACAAATTCCCAATCTGTATTCCCACTACTCGTACTTGCTCCACACTGAGTGTATGTGAAGCAATATATATTTGCGAGGCCATTAAACACGTTATTGGATTAGAATGCCAGCGAGAGACAGAGAAAGAGAGCGACGCTGGGATAAAGATCTGACACACAGGGCACAGTTGATAAATACAACTATAATAAATAATAATGAAGGTAGCCAGCCATACACACACACTCACACACTCGCTCAATGCTTTGGTACATGAATGATTTTATTTCGCTGGGTTTATTTGAAGCTATCGGTCTTACCTTCGTCCTCGACATCGTCGCTGAGTTCTGTGATTTCCGCCTTATCGCACGAACGGTCGAGGCCATTTGTTGCTGTCGCCGCCGCTCGCTCGGCGCTGCTTCCTTTGATGCCCGCCGCCGACTTCGCATCGCCATTGGAGATAATTGAATTTAATTTGGCGTGATTTGTATGATTGTTGGACGATTTTGAACCGCCATCGGCCAGCTCCAATGGCGGAGCACTTGGCTCCGATTCGCCATTGCTGACCGCATCGATGGCGCCGCCATCCTTTGTCTTCAGCTCCTGACTGGTGTTGCAGCCCATTGTGTCCTATCTGTGTGTCTTGGGCTTAGACTCTGTTGCTTGGTCTCTGCGCTTCGAGTTGGCCTAGGTAACCAGACTAGGCACTGGCTGTTGTTTAATCAATTGCAACAGCAACAACAATGTCACTCACACACTCTCGCTCCCACAACAACGCTTCTTCACGCACACACACACACACTCACTCACTCACACACACACACACACACACTCACTTTTTATGAACTTTGTTTGAGTTTGTTATTTGCACTTTGATTTTGGCTTTGTTGGTCGAAACCTTTTCGTGTAAAAGTCTATTACAAAAAATAGAATTTGTTTGTTAATATTTATTATTATTTTTGTTGAATTATTTCTGGAATTTGTTGCACGTTTACCAAAAGAACTACAAAAAGGTTCACAACCACAAAATTAACCAGCCCGCTTCACAATTATTACTATTATTATTATTATTTGTATTGTTTGTTGGGAGTGCGAAATCGGAACTTGGAACGTAAAGCTCTTGACTGACTGACACTGGCACAAGCTCAGGCACAACTGACAAACGCAAACGACGCGTCCAAACTAAGACTCACATTGTGGCTGTTATCCTGCAGGAGCAGGGCTCAACAGGACCAGCGGCAGCGGCAGAGGCAGCAACGTCAGCGTCAGCCGGCAGTCAACAACTAGCGGAAGGGAGACCCAGAAATCGAGAGAACAAATACTCCATATCCGTGTGAGAGAGCACAATCCGCTTTCTCATTTCGTTGCTTGCACAGTGGGTAAGCTCTTTGAAATGGGAAATATGTCATTTAATTAATATTGACTAATGCAGTTGAAAGGGTACACATCAATAGATGGTTTTTGTTAGATTTTAATTAATAGTGAATATTTAAATTGAAAATTATTAGAATTTAATTTCGTGTGTTTTTATTATATATTTATATTTTTAAATATACAACTAAGATATAGTTTTTAAATAATCTGAATGTAAAGAAATTTACTTTCATTTTAAGGGGTACGCAAGATATCAACTATTAGCTTTAGCTAGCTTTTAATAAATAGTATATATTGAAATTAAAAATTATTACACTTGAAACTTCATTATTTTTATTATTTTTATATTTATAACTTAGATACAATCTTAAAATAATCTGACTTTAAGGGAAAGGGATTTTTATAATGTTGAAAAATGATTTTCCCTTAATTAAAAAATAAATGTAACTATATTTTGATTTATTTTTTTTATAATTTTCAGCGAATAATACTTATTTTTGGGCACTGGGTATTTAATTTTGAATAATGTGCTGTTCAGGTACAAACAAGCTAGATGGATGTATGGATTAAGTGAAGACACTTAATAAAATACAAAATACAAAAATATGTTTCAACAATATATAAAATTGTATAATGTTGTATTCTTTAAATATTTTATAAAATTTAATTTTACTCTTTAGTTTTAGCTTTCATATTATTCTCTTCATATTTGAATAGTCAATTTTTGTTTAGTTTTGTACCAGTGTGTTATTGAGCCAGGCTATCCACAATAAAAGAGAGCCGTGAGCAAAGAGAGAGGGGGAAAAGAGAGCGAAACACGCAGCAGAGCGTCAGGGCAGCAACATCAGCTGCTGTGTGCCATTTTGAATGTTGTTGTTTCTCGGCTTGTGGCTCTGCACAGTTGTTGGCAAATAAACAAAGCGACAGGCAAAGCCGACAGTCAACACGAACACACACACACGTACATATATATATATATGTATAAACGCGGGCTACACGGAACCACAATGCCGCAGGAGCAGAGTTGGTCTCGGAGTCAGCGTCGGTGTCGGAGTCGGAGTCTGAAGAGAGAGAGCAGCAGAGTTGCTAAGGCAATGGCATCATCATGCTTCTGGATGTCTGCACGCACCAACTTTAACACACTCACACACACAATTGCTGTACCTTTGCGTGTAGCGAGCACAGAAGAAAACCCAAAAAAAAAATGAGAGGAAAGCAAATAAAAAACTTGCCATAGAAATATCAATGAAAAGTTCTTCTGTTATCTTTTGCGTTTGCCTTTTGCTTTTTGCCTCTTGCTTTTGCCTTTTGCTTTTTGTTTGGCCCAAAGCACAACTCATATACATACGTAAGTAGCTAACTAGTTTTTGCCATTTTTTTTGCGTCTATTTTTCCGTTGCTGCTTCTTTTCATTTTCTGCGTCGCTTTTTGCCACCAACCTTTTATTTCTGTTATACTTTTTCGACTAGTTTTTTTGTGGGCTTCCGTTTGGGAGTTTGCTTTGTATAATGATGCATGTGTGTGTGGGTGTGAGGGCCCTTTTACATACTGTGCGTGTGTGTGTGTGTGTGTGTGAGTCACTCAGAAATGAATTGGTCTGCTCTTATTGTTTTTGCCTCCCTCCCTCAGCATCCACAGCATCCCAACCGCAACGGCAGTCGAAGTCGTAGTCACGGCACAGGGTGTCGTTATCATAAAGGCAAATACCCGCCTCTGCCTAGTTGGCAAAACCGGCACATAATCGTAAAGATGCGACTGCATATGTAAATACTGGAAGTGAATTTCGGTGTCCTTAAATGGCATTCAAGTTCAACGTGTGCCCGTGTGTCAGCTGGCAAAAAGTCTAATCAAAAGTGACACGGAAATTACGATGGCAGCTATGCAAATGAGTTGTGCATTGCAAATGCTAATGATAATGATGATATAAAGAGCAGTCACCCTGTATTATTTGCACACGGCAAATATTTAACAATTATGCAAAAATATTTCCGTTTCCTGACTTACAAAAAAAAAAAATAAAACAGCCCATCTAGGATATGCTGCATCAGGGAAAATGTTCGCTAAATGCCACTCGTGTTTCTCAATTAAAAATCTAGCACAAAGCAAATAAATCATTTCAAAAGTTTCGACGCCCAAAACTATGCAACACAAAGGACTTAGAACTTAATTTAAGTCTCTGGCGACAACTGAAGCTCTTATCTGCGCTTGTAGCTGCATTTTAGCAGACAACTTGTGAGTCTGCTAGACGGCCAGCATACGCTGTAAAATGTTAGGGATTTTTTTTTATTTATTTAGAGATTGAATCGGTACAAGCCATAGTACTAAGTTGTAGTACCCATTCCCAAGCTCAAATCATGGGGAAACAGAACTTAGGAAATGAAAAGGCAAATCAGCAACTGTCCTTATTACAGGGTGATAACAACAGTTGAGCACACAAATTGTGTCAGCTGTTCAGCAGCGCAGACTTTCGGCGCGGGAATTGAACGTAATGCGTGAATTTGAACATTCCTGAAGACGCCCACCACTTGCAGCCGCAAAGTGGAGGCGAGAACAACGAAAACACAACCAAAATGAACTACAAAACATTGCGTCGCTCCGATGTCAACGTACAGTTTAAGACTCGAGATAGCGCCACAAAACATTTCGCAAGAAAATGCAAGGGCACTTGCCACAGAAATTTGTCGCCTCGCCCGGACTGTAGGAATGTTTTTTGGTGTTTCGAGGGGAACACAGAGAGAGAGAGAGAGAGAGGGGCATGACAAATGCGCTCTGCGAGACGTAAACCCTTTCTGAGGTTGATAAAGTGACAGACAACGATGTTGTCCCGAGACTTACGGCCTTAGCCATAATTGGTAAAGCGCGCGGGGCACGAAGGGATTTCAAGTTTGCGCATCATTTGGCCGCCGAAATGCAAAGTCATTATTTTGGCAAAAAGATAAAAATACTCAAAGCTTTGTTTCGGCTCTGCCTTCTGATCTGGGCAGCATTTCGATTTCTGTGCGCTGCTTGCCTTTTTAAAGGACGCACAGGAGCATGGAACGTGCCAAACCATATTACGTATACGCCGTGTTTGCTGTGAACTCTCAGCCTACAAAAGGACAGGAAGCAGTCCCCTCCATTATTTGTGTGTGTGTATGTGTGTGTGTGTGTTGTTGTTGTGCCTTCTCTCTCTCCTGGGACATCTGCCAAGTGGAAAGTTTTCGCGTCCTTTTTGTCTGAAGTTCAACGGCGCGCAACAACTTTTCGGGACTGCACAAATTGACAGCAGACCAACAAATTCTATATGTGAATTTATGTTTTAAAGTGCCGGATTTGGCTGTGGCTTTAGGCTAGCGGAAAACAGCTCCAGCAGGTTATGCACAAAGCCAAACAAAGTCAACGCCCAAAGCCAGTTTATGTTTCTCCAACCATATAAAATGTTGACTCCAAAAACTTTTTGTAAAGTCCACAAGAAACGCTCTCACTCGTTTCACGTTTTACTGCTCCCATAACTTTGGCAATCCACTCTAGGATTAATTTGGCATTTAAATTTAATTCATTAAGATAGAGACGGGGGAGACAGAGAGAAGCATTTTCTTTTTCTTGTTAATTTTCGTGTTTTTTTTTTATTTCCTTTTCCAAGAATATTGCAATATTTCTGGTGACACCTCCAGTCGCTGCCCCGTGACACATTTTAGTGTTGATTTGTGTTGCCATCGTTTGGCGACACAAAAAGTCGCTCGAAATAATTGAATTAGCGACGACATGATATATGATTCCTTTAGTGGCTACAAGTAGTTGGCCAGGAGAGCGTTAGGTGTTTGTTCATATATTAATCATACGACTAGTGGTCTAGCCTAAATCAAGCGATGAATTTCAAATTAATGATGCGCATGCTTGTTATTAATATGACTCCATGCTCAAGTGTCTCTTTTATAATAAAATAAACCTTTCTTGTTGACTGGCTTTTCAATGTGTTAAGTGGGATTAGTTGGCTTTATCCAACCAAAAGCTTTTCCTTCCAGTATGGTAATGCGAAATATATATATTTTAAATTGAATAGTTGATTTCAGTTAAATTTCTATACCATATTGTTATGAATTTAATCAACAAATTCAAAGTATACCCACGCAAATTTGTCCTTTGCCTATTGAATATCATCATCAATGTCCATTTGGCTGGATATTGAATATCAAAGCAACTTCTTTAACGACTTTAATAAGCAACAAAGTTTACAAAAGTTTTACTATTAAAGGGAAGCATATTTTTTATGGCTCGAAATTAATAAAGTGTAACACGAGCCTATGACTAAGTTTTGGGGCAAGTTCAGTTGTTTTCGCTTGGCTTTCTATAGTTTTATAAGCTCTCCCTCGTGTGTGCTATTTCTAATTTTCCAACTATTAGCTTAATTTGGGCCACACACACACATACACACCCGAATAGTCATATTCAGAGGCAACTCACACGTGTCTCGGACTTGCGTCGACGGCGTAATTGTTAATTAAAAACGGGCTCGGGTCACGAATTGTTTACACGGTTACCTCAAAATGGTTGCGCGACCATGAAGCACGAACCAGTGATGTGGTCAGTGAAAGGTGCCGAACAATGTCATAAAGCTGTAATTTTGTTGTAAGCTGCTTAAATTCGGTTCGTTGAGGTTTGTTCGATTGCAGGCCGACTTATTGAATTCAATGGAGTTGGCTGGTATTTTATTGAGATCGTAAAATTGTTTAGAAAATAAGTTTATGACACAAATACGAGTATTATTATGTTATTCTAATACATTTTTAATGCGCCCAGCGAGAGTTTGTTGTGGCTGGCTGTTGAGCTGGGAATTTGTTGAGGACAAGGGCGCAAACCGATAAGTAATTGGCTACCAAGGGCAATGAAATGTGAAACATTTTCTGATTGGATTGCAAGATACTCGTAAACACAGCTTTCAATAAAAAACGGTCTATCCAAATAGAATGGCTATATTATAGATTTCTAGAAAATAATCCAAAATTAAATATACACTCTGAGTGTGATTTATGCAAGTTCTTGACACTATTCCATCTTTATACTGCAGGTTTTCTTCAAGTGTAATTGATGACATGGCGAAAATGACTGAGAAAATGAATGCGTAATGTGCGTTGATTCCTCCAGCTGTTGCCCGAAATATTTTCGGGTTAATTTAGATGACATTTCATGCACTAGACAAAACTGGGCACAAATCTTTGTCAACCTTGACAATTGCTTGGCAACACCATCAATCACCAGTCCACTTGCCAGAAACTCGCCAAATTCATCAATCAATCCCTGTACTTGCGTGTGTGTGTGTGAGGTTAAAGAAACTTAAGAGGAAATGCGTGGCGCCCTTAGGAACTGTGGCAGACATGTCAACTAAATTGAAAATGCCCATTGAAATGCAAGGCGATGCCTCGCATAGCTGATAGCTGATAGAAAAAGAGTTTCCAGTTGGCAGGGGGATTGTTGGCTTACCTGACTGTGAGTTCGTGCGCCTAAATGTATGCTATTGTCAGAGCACATTCACTTAGTGCAATAGGCAAATCCATCGAAAAACGAGGCGTATGACAGCCAAATGACAGACACACAGACACACACACACATTCACCGCTTGGTTATGCAAATAGTCCGTGTTGCTGGCGCTTTTCTGATGTCTGTGGCGTGTGTGGCATTCATGTTACCCTTTTCAATGAACATGTGAGTGGGTTTGTGCATTCACTTGCCTGCAGGCGGAGGCGTGTCTGCATTTCCAGTCACCACAACGAGACGAGTAATTGAACCGCCTTCTTCCCATCGATGTGTGTGCGTGTGTTTGTATGATTTTAAAGTCAACATTGAACAGTTTTGACATACGAACTGCCAGTTTTGGTTTGCCGCTTGTCTGCCAGTCGCTTTTCGACTTTCCCACTCCGTTCGCCGCATACGTGTCCGTAACGATGTCCGTGTCCGGGTCGGAGTCCGACTCCAATTGCCGTCTAGGCGCTTGTGATAATGGTCATGTTGTGCACAATATGAAATGATACCCAGCCATTTGCAGTCGTCTATTGAGATCGCTTCAATATGGTTTGGCATGTCTGTGATAGGCATTGACATGCAATAATGATTGCTTAAGCACCTGGCTTTAAAGCCCATCAAATTGTTAGTGCCTTTTAAACGAAATATGTTTCCATGAAAGGCCGAAAAATTCTATTGAAAAGCTAGCAAACAATGAGGACGTGACGCGCCCTTGGCATATAGTATGAAAGAAACCCAAAGACTTGTACCATTTTAATTACATTGTTTTCTGCACCTTAACGTGTGAAAATGCTATTAAAGGCTGTAAAGCCAACAAAACGAGCGGCTAACAAAGAAAAAACTGCCAACTTCCAAGACCCCCCTAACAATTTGACGACTGACGAATACCCTCTAAACATTACAGCCTTTTTTGTTGGCGTTATTAACATGACTTGTGAGGATTATATGTGCCGCAATTAAACGTTGCCAAACAGGTGACGCATTCCTGCAGCTGTGGCAAGGCATACCGGATTATAATAGGGTTAGAGTTTAGGATTATTTTGGGTGTGTTTGTCTGTTTGTTGTGGTTTTCTGGGCAACTGACCGCGCTGGTCAATGATGGAAACCAAACGATAATTTCCGTTATTTCTGTTGCTGCTGTTTGCTCGAAACTGTTCAGTTTGTGGCAACAAACTGGGCCTTAACATGCAAATTTCCATTTAGTGGAAAAGCTTTTTGACGGCACGATACGCGATTCAAATGCGATATGGGCGGGCAACAGTTGTTGCGACTTTCTAGAATACAAGCGGACTCGCCAATCGTCGCTGAATAATCAATTTAACAGCAACTAAAAATTTAATATTCCAACTAGTCGTAATACTTAAAACTAAAAACTAAAGTATACATTAGCCCCACACAGCGGCCACATTAAAAGTCACGCTAACAGCTCGCATCGAGCTTTAACGCGACATTCTGATAGCTCCAGGCAACTGCCCAACGTGTCGTGTGTCCTTGATGGAACTCCGTGGTGCTCACATTGCTAATCTGATGCTCTTTCAGTAAGTCCAGGATCTTGGGCACATTAGCCTTGACGCCCAACATGCTGGTGAAAATGCTGCCAAAGAATTTAGAGATAAAGCAAAGTTTTAATTGGATATATATGCACTTACAGCACGTGATGCTTGTAGAGCTCGCTCTCCTCGATAATGCGCTGCACGAACTGCACTTCGCCGCCGGCGCAGCTCAACTCCTCGGCATGCCCCGTGCGCACATTATTCGGCGCTGGTCGTCGCTCCGGATTGCGAGTGTTGCCACCGAAGGGATTCTCTGCGTTCGAGTCGAAGAACGGCGGATTGCAGAGACAGAAGTGAAAATCTCGGTTTGTTGTTTCATCGGCTGATTCAAAGTAGCTCTTGAATATGCTCTGCTTATCGGGCTGTGCGTAGACTTCCACCAGCGAGTCCAGCTTATTGCGTTTAACATTCTCGCGGGCATATTCAATATTCGATTGCTTGGATTCCAGCGCCAACATGCGCCATTGATTCTTCTTGGCTGCCAGCAGCGAGTAGATGCAAGAGGAGCCACAACCTGCAAAGATACTATTATTTATCTGTCTATTACCAAGAGGACTGCGGCCGACGAACATTGCGATTTCAGTTAATCATGTTCTACTACATAAAAATTATTCCTTGGGATTTCCAAATAAATTAATTATCTGCAAAGCTATTTAAATTTCAGAACCCAGCAGAAACCCTTCTTCGAGGAGAGAGGCACTCTGACAAAGGTGCGCCTGGAGGACCTGGCAGTCTTTCTGGACTCGTCTGGGTGGTCTCGTCAGCTTTCGCAGCGTAATAAGACTGGCCGGTAGAGTGCAGATTAAAAGATCCAACGCTTCCCCCATTCACTATGCCATCAAACCTTCCCACTTCTACTATTCCTTCTGTTTCTTGAACAGGGGCTCTCAACATTTTTGTCAAGCCATCCTAAGCACTTGCCTATGTCAATGCCCCGCACAGTGTCCAGCTTTAGAGGCGCCAACAAATCTTCCAGCCACAAAATGTAGTTCAGGCGCAGTGCTAAAGTGGGCACCAAGCTGCCGGGTGCAAAATCCACGTGCAGCTCAAAATATTCCAGCAACAGCATTTTGGTCAACTCTCGCAGCGTGCGTTCATTGCGAAAGTTAAGCGACACTTTGCCATTAAGCTCCTGCAAAGCACAATAAACAATAATTATAAGCATTTAAATTTGTTTACTCCGATTTCCTCCACTCACCAGTTCGCAAACTTCACGGAAACTTTTGTGCTTAATGGCCAGCTTGGTGTAGTCCGGGGCAGTGCGGAGCACATTGCGCGGATGCATAGCGAACTTTTTATTGTTGTGCTTCACCATTTTATGGAATAAATAAGCAAACTCAACATTCGAAACGTTTTGAATTGAATTTATCGCAACAAGTGATAGAGGTGGCAAAACATCGATTCATCGATGTTTAAGACCTTTTTCTAATCATCGATTCTTAATCGTAAATAACGATTTTTTCTTGCAACCAACTATCATTCTGTTAAATAAATTATGCTTTTTTAAAACTTGCAAAAATCATGTGTTATTTAATATCAATGTTCTAAGCCAAATTCTAAATATAATTCCATTAAAAGCCGACGATATATACCAAAATGTAGAAAGCCCGATTATTTCTTTAAATTTCAGTATATTTCTAAAGGCGCCTCATTTTAAACAGCTTGTTATTTACGCGATTTTCATCAAATGTAAATGCCGCCTAGCACATTTTTCTAATCATTTAAAGGTCTGCTTGCTGATCAAACTTTTGTTAATAAATATCATTTCTCGAAAATATGAAAAACCGAAAGCGAGTAACTGTATATTTTGGAGTAGAAACGAGGAGAGACCAAATACCAAAACATCGATACATCGATAGATCCAACGATGTTTCCTCACTACTGGTATGTACTCATTATAGTACATTTGCTCTGCGTATGGTACATTTTAAAATTCGTTGTATCTCTTCAAAATCAATACTTTTAAATATCTCAGTTTGCGGTGTAGAAAAATACGTTATATTCAAATCAAACCTGCACACGCGTCATATAGTGAAATAAATAAAAAATAATTAGAATAATTATGATAGTGAGACTTTCCTGAGCAACGAATAATTGTGAATTTTCTTAAAAAATGTTAATGAAATGGATTCAAATAAATAAAAAATAGTTAGCAATTTTAAGTGAAATGTTGTAAACTATATTGTGCAAAAACTTCAAATTCCTAACTTTTTCCGTTTGGCTATTCTTTAAATAGTTCATTTATTAAGGGCAATTTTCATGGGATTCCGCGATAAATAAAAAATAACGTTCAATTTGGCTTCACTAAAAATAAACTCAACTTTCCACTTTTAATTATTTCTACAATTTTTAGTAACTACATAAATTCGTATACATTTGAATAACAAATACTTAAAAAATCAACATGAGACATGAGAGAGAAAAATTACAAAATGGGATAGCTGCACTCGCTGGCGATGCCACAGAAGCTGCCTGCATTGCGGGGCAGACGCATGAATCCAGACTCGCCCCAATTCTGGGAGTACGAGTTCTTCACGATCCAATAGTCGCGTCCATTCTCGCTGCCATAGCCAACGACCACCACAGAATGGTTGACTTCATCCTGGTTGCACTCCTCGTCCTCGTAGATGCCGCCCTCGTACTGCTCGAAGGATATGGGACCTGCATTCATGGAGCATGCCAACGGACCCAGCGTGGCAATCACTTGCTTCATCTTCTGCTCATCCCCGGGATCAATGCGCGCATAATCGCGAATCTTAACAATGCTCTCACGTGGATAAGTGCCAGCAGTTTCATTCTGCTTGCACTCCATTTCCGACTGCTGATAGGGATACTTGTTGGCCAGCGTGATGCCATGATCTCGTATATACTCGAAGCCATACTCCTGGAAGCCACCGTCGCAGCCCATGTTTCCGTAGTCATCGGCGCAGTCCATCAAGTTCTGCTGAGACAGCGGCACCAAAACGCCAGTGCGTCGGAATAAATGTCCCTCCAGGGCACCCGTTGTGGAGAATGACCAGCAAGAGCCGCAGGAGCCCTGGAAGCCAGCTGCAGTGACGCCTCCCTTCTCACGCCAGTCAAAGGAATCGGGCAGATTATCACTGCCTGTGCTTGGGGCTGCTGGCAAAAAGTTAATGTGTCGCGCAGTAAGATCTCTGTGGAATGAAGATAATTATATTACTTGAACTCTTCATTTTCTATTACATTTAAATAACTTACTCGCCCTGCGTTGAGATCTTGGAGCCAAGCAGCGTGGCGACCTCTTTGCGTGTCATGTCAGCGAATATGTTGATGTTCAGTTTATAGCTGCCCAATCGATTGTTGGTCAGATCCACCAACGATTTCTTTGCCACAAAGATGCTCTCGCGAAACTCGCGCTCCCGCTCGTCTGGATAGAGCTTGCCGGTCTTGAGCAGAAAGTCATCAAAGTCTCGCACATCGCAGAGCTTGGGAAACGATTGCAGCGCTTGCAGTGACACAGCACTTAGACTGCCCAACAGCAACAGCAACTGCAACATGTGCCACATCTATAAAACGAGATGATGCCACAGTTGTATTACGAAATAGTAATCAGCAGGTAATAAACGTATTTTTACTATACAACCGAAATTCTTAATTTTAGCTGCATTATAATTGTAAGTCTTGTCGTTGAAGTGGTTTTTTCTAAAATATTAATCTTAAACATCATTGAATACACTATTTTTTATTTAAAATTCACGTTGACTTAATTTCATTAATTTATATGCTCATTTTTTAAATTATTACGTGGTATCTCTCGTTTCATCTCATACACATATGTTTACTATTCTACCCATTTAATGATAAATACATACTCAAAAACAAAATGATTGTCAGCTTTTAAGCATTCCAAGAATTTAAATTTGGATTACTTCAGATAAGATTTGAAGCTTTTGATTAGTAGTTATAATTTTATCTTCCCATCAACTATGTACAAATGTATATCGTTGAGGGTATTCATCATTCAATCTGTCCAAGCAAGCCTCTTTTGGCGATTGCACACTATTGAATGGCTTTTTAATGATTGTGATTATTTTCTAATTTATTTTCCAATGAATTTTGATTTATATTTACATATGCACGAAATTAACATAAAGGTTGGCGTTTGATTGGTCTGCACGTCTTTGCTTTGTGAAATTTTCGTAACCCCACAAATAAAATCAAACACAAATCAATTTCTCTTTCAATACGCTCCAAAAATCATCAGGTTTACAGATTTGCACATATGTGGGGTTCACCACAGCATGCGGGTGAAAGGTGCTCCGACTTCCAGCAGCGAGTTGATGATTGGAAAGAGGAGACCGTCGCATCTTTAAAAGTGCTGACTTGCTCGAAAGGTTTATAATTATGATGATTATTATTGTAACTTGTTCACAAACAAATGTGGAAATTTACATAACCAATGATGTCGCACTTTGAGTGAGTTTTCCTATTGTGAACACAAACATTTCATGTGCTGGTAGTTTTCCAAATTTCCATTTCGTTTATAGAAAGTGATTTGAAACTAATTAACACTCTGTCACTATATTTGATGTAATAAATAAGAGGCTTGGTTAGATATTGGAAATTAGCATTTCTTTATCTTTTAAATTTTCACTAATGGACAGACAATTAATTTCGTTTTTAATTAACAAGCACATTTGTCTCACAAAGTGTAAGGATATAATGGTTCCTTATTGAATATGATAATCCCAAGATGTTACAATCGTATTTGTTTTTGATTCATTTGTTTCTCCAACTCTTTTTTACATAGTTACTCAATAGATGTTTTCACACTGCACACACGTGTTGCTTACTTTGAATTTATTAATCACCTTTTATGGGTTTCTGTTTTCGTTTCGAGCGAAGATTTTGTAAAGATGCCGTTGTCTCGGAGGCTGCGATCGCTTTAAGACGCGCTGGCGATGGAAGCTTCGGTTTTATAGGCCATTGGTTGAGCGAAAGAAACAAAACTTGCTCAGCTTGGCAAAGGTTTTCCTTATGCTATTCGTATTTGTGCTCTTCGCATTAAATGCAAATTAATCATGCATTTTTTATTCGAATTTTGAACATATTTAATGCTAATGTGTTGTTGAAAGCCAAAGTGCATCTTAGCTACAACACATGCTTTGTAACAGCCACAAAACTATATAGTTAATTTTTCTGAAACTTCATTTTAACTTTATAAAGGAAGAGTATCTACAAATTGTTTTATTAAACATACGAAATGGAATCGATAAAAACAACAGTTTAAGCTAAGCTATACTAAAAAAAAAATATATGTTAATTCATTCATTCATAATATCTTGATTATAGCAAACATAAATATTTATGCAATGAATTTCGGATGATTTATGCCCCATTTTCAAGTCGTTATTGTAACGCTAAGTTTGTATATATTTGTTGTCATTTCTAATTTTTAGTAGGCACATTAAATAGATACGCATATTTGTATTTTTTATTTTTGCACTAGGATGCTAAATTTATTCATTGAAGTGTTTTATTTGTATATTATAATATTTAAACTTGATTTGTCTCCCACATTTAATGATCACACCGAATGATAGGCAAACTGAGGCCACACACACAGTTATTTATTGGCGAAGACTCTTACTGGATGGTACCAGAAATGTTATGCTTATTTTAGATTATTCACACTTTATTTTAAACTCGCTTACCGATTATTATACCCGGAACACCCATAGTAAAAGAGTATTCGATTTTGGCGATAATCGATCTTGCTTAGAAGTATTCAAATGGAGAAATGCATGTCCTGATATCTGTACGTTAATTCCAACTTCCGCCTTGATCTCATTATGTGCACAAACTAGAGCAATTGAAATTTGTGACATTGTGTTCAATACAGATAAAGTATGATATAAACTTTGACCAAGCCCCATTTTATACTTTTCATCGAGCTTTATAACTTTATAATTTTGAAAGCCAATTATAATCGGAGCGATAAGTTCTAAAATTAATTTCCATAAGCATAGAGTTGAGTGTTTTTAATTCAGTTGTCTCTACGAGAAACATTTCTTTAAACACATTTGTTTACTTCAATAGAAATGTTTATCTGTCTCAACATATATGAGCTTGACATTGTGGCCATAATTTCTGCCAAATACGAGAACGAGCCCCAATGCAACCCATGCCGCCTGCAGAACAAATTTAGATAAAACTGGGCCAGTGGAAATTATAAATTAACAGGCACATGAGAACGCAACGACAGTGGGCCGTGTAAACAAGGCGCACCCAAGAGATGACGACGAGTCGAACGAATATCGGCAGACTTCGGAGCAGAGTCGTTTAGGGAGTTGAGTTACCTGTGTAATATACATAATAATTAGGCAAGTGCGAATTAAGCATTTGTGAGCCCAAAGAACGATAGTCATGAAATTAATGCCATGCTTCGTACTTGTATGTAGAAATCTATTTGCACTCTTCGTGGCGTGGCTTTTATCTTCTATTTACTTGTCTAATCATAAAGAAAGTCTATGGATGCATGCCACTATATAAATGCTTGGCCAACACTCAATTCCTAGCTAGTGTCTATCATAATTTCACGATGATAAAGCTGTGGATCTGCTGTGCCTTATTCTCCGTCGCAATTGCGTACAATCATGGGCAGGATTTGCAGGACTTTAACGATTACGTTGTAAGTTTTCTCTAAACAAAAATTAGCAAAACTATTAAATATCCTTTAAAGAAAAAATATAATATAAAACAATCTTGCCAATTTAATATTTCATTGCAATCAAATTGTGGAAGTAAGTAATGATTGTATTTTAATGACTATAAATTGAGATAATACAATTCTAGATTACATTGAAATGTTTTTCTATAACTTAAATAATATCAATTTATTTGACGTTAAATGAATAAATTAATTGATTTTTTGTCGATAAATTAAAATGAAACTACGAAACTATATTTTATTTCCTATCATTAGGGTGAGTTTCAAAAATCCTACGCCAACGCCGCTGACAGAAATGCTGCCAATTATTATTTCAACTACCACACCAAGTTGATTGCACAACAGAATGCTCTAACTGCTCGTGGAGCAAGCAGCTATAACGTCGCGATCAATCAGTTCTCGGACATACGATTGATCACCTTTGCAGCCCGTTTGCCGCAGGCTGTTTACCCAGCGGTCTCTCACAATTCGACACCAGTGCAAACGGAGGCCACGACTGCCGAGGAATTCGACATCCTCACGGAGTATAACATCAATGTGACGGCCCAGAATCAGGGAACTTTGTGCAGTGGCAGCTGGGCCTTTGCTGCCGCCAAGGCCATACAGATCCTGAATGCTCTGCCGAGCACTCTGCAGCCAATGAGTTATTCTGCACAGAACTTGATTGATTGTGCTGGCATGAGCACAGCCTGCACCACCCAGGTGCCCCAAACCGCCTTCGATTATTTGACCCAGGAAACGGGCACCACTCTGATACCCGAAGAAGAATATCCGGAACGTGAAAACTCGCTGCAGGGCATGTGTGTGCCCACACTGGCTGCTGCCGGCATTAAGTTGGACACCTATTCGAGGATACGGGACAACGACGATGCTGCCCTTATGCGATATATTTCCAGCTCGATTCCAGTCATTATTGAGTACAATCCGGCCACCTTTGGATTCATGCACTACAGCAGCGGCGTCTATGTGCCACCAGCGAGGGCAAGGGCAAGCAGCTCTCAGTTCTTGGTGGTCGTCGGCTATGGCCACGACACAGCCACTAACCTGGACTACTGGCTGTGCCTCAATTCGTTTGGTGAAACCTGGGGCGAAAATGGCTTCATCAAAATTGTGCGTAATTCCGCTCAGCCCATTACCAAGGGAGCAATTTTCCCAAATAGCATAGGAGTCGCAACAATGTAACCTTCTTTTTTACCCATTTTTATTATGTATAAAATTATCATGTAAGAATGCTTGAGTGAAACCATTTAATTTAAAACTTGACATACAAATTGAACTAATATAAAAATAATAATAAATTAAACAAAACAATCGTATTTAAAAATTAACCATTTTTTTGATTTGATCAATTGAAATATTTGTCTTATAGATTTTTTTAAAATAATGGGTATGTTGGTTTAATGATTATGGAAAGCTGCAAACCCAAAGTATCCTTAGGAAATACACGAAAAATGTCATAGTAACTCGCAATAACTCATTTTTGGTCAAATACAGTGCGATCATTTAACAGTTTAAAAGTAGCGCGCTTTTCATCCATATTTGAAAAATATACCAAATTTGGTGTTACCAGCTTGCAAATATTGAAGGAATATATTTAGGTTTATTTTTGAACGTAAATTAGTATATTCATGTATTCAACTTCGGTCACGCTGTTCCTCAAATCACTCAAGCCGCCGCAAAATAATTATAATTGTTAAAAAACCGAAATTTTGTTAAATCAAAATGTCTGAGACCAGCTCCAAGGAGAATGTCAAGACCGCTATGACGTACATTTGCGGTGGTAAGTAAAATAACCTCCTCACAACATTTATTGTCTACATTAGCCGCAGCCTTCAATCGGGCAGGCGTGCACATGTTTGCGGCAGCAACAAATTCATTGGAATTGTTTACTAACTACAACATTTTACTTAACTACTGCAAACAGAGTGTCACCACGAGAATGAGATGCGTCCACGCGACCCCATCCGTTGCCGAGAATGTGGCTACCGCATCATGTACAAGAAGCGCACCAAGCGTCGTAAGTAGCAAGTTGCTAAAACATGCAGCTCAGCCTGCAGTGCCTCTCAAACTGTACGTTTCTAATATTATTCATTACGATTTATTTTGCAGTTGTTGTATTCGACGCCCGTTGACGGAAATTATTTTAGAGTTTTAGCTTGTAGTTGATGAATATATTCTTGTAAACAATGTACACAATTTCTTTTTTTTTAATTCCTGGAAAAATTAATATTTGAGTTTGAAAACAATTATATTCATATAGATTTACAAATGTAGATTCCAAAGTGGTCTCTGCACCTTAGGAAGCCGTTTCTGGAGGAAGATTGCGAGAAGATTCAAGAAATTCCTAAGGACGGTGCCGAAGCGTTAGCGAAAAGCCCACAGGAAAGATTCCAGCTGTCCGAGAAGTGCTCCTCTGCAGATGGCTCTGTTAGATATTAAGGTGCACCCTCACGGAGCACTTCTGTTCCTTGTGCTGATTTACTACTGCTCTACGATTCGTATACTTCCCAAATGACTGGAAGAAAGCCATCATTATTATGATTTAGAAAAGTGGGAAGCTAGCAGATGAGCTGCTTCATATCGCCCGATAAGCCTTCTGTCAGAGAAGTTCATCTAGTGAAGGATTCTTGAGGCAACAAAAAGGCAATCCCAAGCAACAAGCTTTTGCTTAGCTGTGTATATCGTGTTTTGCTCCCTCATAGGAAATATGGATTGCTCTATGGCTTTACAGCAAAAACGCAGTCCTATTGAAGACATGTAATATTGAAAAAGTTTTGAGAGTATCCAAAGTTGGAGACATTGAAATATGTAAATTGTATGTATTTCGTTGAATGTTTTAACTTTGCTGTAGTGAAAGTTATTAAAGATAGTAACAGGTGGTTATAATAAAATGTATTTCCAACAAAAAAAGCAATCTGCCCCAAATGATATGCTATAAATGTTGTTGAGCTCATCCAGTTTACTCTAAATAAAAGTCCATCGGTTTTCTATATTTTAAACTAATTTACTTTTATTTGAATGTTTTTTGGAAATATAATTTTTAAACTAAAAACACTTATATTTGTTTTTTACTTTGTTTTTTTATTACTCGTATATTTTGTTTTTTTTTTTTGCAACTTGTGCTTAAATAAAATGTAAAGTAATTTGTTCTTTTTTTATGTTTTTGTTTCTTTACTCATAAATGTCTTTTTTCGTCTCAAAAATTTTGTCTAAATGGCTTTTGTCATCCAAAAATTTACTTTACTTTAAGTTTTGTATGTTTTTGTTTTTTTGTTGTTGTGTTTTCATTTGATTTAGTTTAGCGTTTGGTGTAATAAATTTATTTTTAAGTTTACCACATTTAGCAAAAACACACATTTACACTAAAAATTGTTTATACCATTTATGTTATTTATTTGTATCTTCTCTTAATATTTCCCCGACACTTTTCAGTCAAATATTTTCTTGTTGTTCAGTGTGTGGTAAAAAGTTATTACATATTATTATTATGTATATCGTATTTTGTTTCTTTGAGTATTTTGTATGGTTGTTCTTGTGTTATTTTTTTACCCTCCTCTTGTTTCCTAGCTCTTTCTGCTTCGTTCATTCTTTTTATATTCCTTATTCATCCATGATAAAATCATAAGTACAACTACACGTACAGTTAGTTATATAGGTATTGTTTTCTTCGTGTTTGTTATATTTAAATATGCTATAAACTTTGTTTTTGCCATATGCTGAATGCAGTTGCAGTGTTTTGTTTTTGTTGTTTGTGATTTGTGGGCATTGTGGGCGTGTTGGGCTGTTGCTCAAAACTAAAACTAGAACTAAACGTAATATTTTTTGTTTGATGTTTAAAGCTTAATTTAAAAAATAAGGCAAAAAGGTATTGAGGTTTGTTTCCATTCATGGTGTATAAATTATATGTATATATGTATAGGTATGTAAATGTATGTATGTATAATAACACAACTTAATCAACTAGAAAATGACAATCATATCATGTATAAGATGGCAAAGATTACTCGCACTAAGTAACTACAAAATTAATAATAATAATTTTAAATGAAGTTGAATAATGGCAAATTAAAGCTATTTTACTTCACAAATGATTTTTTGTAACGAAACTTAAGACTTTTGAGACATTATCTCGCAATTCTATTAAGTGTTTTTTCATTATAAATATATATGTATGTTGTCTTTTACCACTACATAGTGAGTATTACACAAGCATAAGTGTGTAGGTGTGTGTGTGTGAGTGTGCTTGTATGAATCCTCAATTATACAACTAATATGTGTAATATGAAATTCATCGAAATGGGACGCAGCTGTCTACAATATCATTTTTTTTGTTAATAATCATTTTTTATGTTTTTGTTTTTTTTTGTTAAGAGAAATCATATTTCAGGTACATCACAACTTAAAATTTAACAAATAAATGCAATTTTCAATGAATTTTCATGCGAAATGTGTGTATATGGCAAGCAAACATCAAACATTTGCCAATGCTTAGTGAGAAGGCAAACAATGCTTAAGTCGGCGATGCAGCACCAAGCTGTAGCGCCTCTCAAACTGTGCACTGCACTGTTTACAGTTGCGCGGGTGCGCCTGCAATGCTCGATGCTTCCAAAACCGATGCAGTGCCAGCGAGCCGAGCGTGTGATAGTTGAAGCTGACGCCATTGCGCCGTTGGCTCACTGCGCAGCTGGCGCAGCACAGCTTCTGCTGCCCCAGACGATTGAGATGCTTGTCGCGCAGCATCGCAATGACAGCTTCGGGAGTGAGGCGTATTTTCTTCGGCTGCGCCTGCTTGCGCGAACTGCGCGCAGTCGCGTCGGCGTCCGACTTCTTGCTGAAGTCAAGCGGGGCCGTTAAGTACTCCTGTTTGCTGGCTGCGTCGGCGAGTAAAGGCAGCAGCGTTGCCAGATGGTTGAGGGACTTGCGCGAGGCATTCGCAGTGCTGCCACTGCAGTTGTTGTTGCTGTTGAGTGGCGCTGGGACCGCTGGTGGTTTCTTGGGGCTTTTGCGCGGCGCAGCCAGATCCAGCTGACGCTTGAGCAGCGACTGCGTTGGCAGCGTTGGTGCCGGCGCTGCCGCATTGCCACTGCTGCTGCTGCCGCTGCTGTTGGTGTTGCTGGTGTGGGGCACCTTTGGTGTTATGGTCAGCGTGATGTCCTCCTTGTTGCGCAGATACTCAATATACTCTTCGGTCTCGCTCAGCAGGCGACGTCGCTTGCCGGACTCTCTCTCCATCTCCATTTCCAGCTCTCGCTCCCGCTGCTGCCCTGTGGTCGTCGCCGTGGGCAGCGCTGCTGCGGCTGCGGCCAGCATAAGAGGCGTTTCGGCTGCATAATATTTGTTAATAATATCCTTAACATAATTCTGAAATTGGGTGCCAATGCGATTGAGATTCTGGTATTCCATTTGTGTGAGAAAAGGTGTGTTGGTGTTTGTTGTGTTGTTGTTGCTGTTGCTGCTGGGTGTTGCTGCAACACCAGCTGCTGCTGCTGCCGCTGCGGCTGCAACTGTTGCTGCCGCCGCCGCCGCTGCTGCTGCTGCTGCTGTTGTCGCTTCAGTGCTGCTCGTGTTGTTCTCCTTATCATCCTGCTGATGATGTACGGCATTTCTATGAGATTTCTCTTTGTAATAGTTGCTGTTGTTGTTATTGTTATTTGTATTATTGTTGTTGTTGATGTTGTTGTTATTCAGTTTATACGCGGGAGACGATTTAATAAGCTGCACTCGCTGCTGCTGCTGATTCTCTTGATCTTCGTCGTACTCAATCTTCAGCTTTCGCTTGCTGGCGAGCAGCTCGATGGCCGTCTGTTCGTAAGCAGCTGCTTCCAGAAATGCCGTTGCCATCATCGCCTTGTTGTTGCTCTGCTCCTTAAGCTCGCTCTCTTCGACTACTCGCAAGCTTTTGCTTTTGCCGTTGCAATTGCTGTTGCTGTTGCTGTTGCCGTTGCCGTGACGCGACAACTTCATGGGCGATATCGTTGCCGACACATTGTACTCATCACCCGAATAGGAGGACGACGATGCCGAAGACGGCGTATTCTCATCATCCTCGCCCGTCGAGTGTTGTCGAGCACGCATTGCGCCGAACTTCTGTCGCTGTGCACTGCTGTTGTTGTTGCCGCCATTGGTGTTGCTGTTGCTGTTGCCGCCCATGTTGCTCAGGCTGTGTAGTAGCGCTGCAGCCTCTCGTGTTGTCCATTGCGAAGGCAGTTTATTATTGAACAGGAGTTGATGATTTGCTGGTATTTTCAACTCGTGCACGCCTCCCGCTTTATGAAAATCCTGAGCGACCGAAGCTGTGTTGCGACTAATGGCGTCCATTTTCAGCAGACTGTAAAAATGGGAAAGTGTTTTTATTAAATTTTGTCGTCAAAATCGAGGTACAATAAATAATTATAAAATTATAACGAAAATTTCAAATTAACTTAAATAAAACTAAATAATGAAAATTGGCAACATATAAACTGAAATTTGGCAACTCAGTACAAAACTTTTATCAAAATTGGGACAAACAAATGAGTAGCATACGAAATTGGTAAATCAAAACAAATTGCTTTCAGATAATCATATATACTGTATAATAGCAATAATATGATCAAAATAAGTGAAAAAAAAAACTCATGACGTTTTGAAATGAAAATTGGCAACACAAAAAGCTGAAATTTGGCAACGCAGGACAAACTGGGACAAACAAATGTGTAACAAATAAGATTGGAGAACCAAAACAAATTGTTTTAATATATTCATGATTTTTTAAATGCAGGAATAGCAAATATGATAAAAGTAAAAACAAAAACCCATCCGTTTTATAAATAAAAATGGCAATAGAAACAAAGGGACTCAACAAATGAAAATGTAAGAAAGGACGACATCAATGGGTTAGGGGAGCAAATACCGCGCATAGTCCTCCGGATCGCTGCCCTCGGCTTCGAGGTATTGAAATAAACGCTCCGAGCCGCGTTTTTGAGTGGCGGCATTCGGCAGGCTGCCGGTGAGCAGATCATGCGGTGGTATCAAAGAGCCGTTGGCACTGAGACGCCAGCCCACCATCGATGTGGGATTCACAATGATCTCCTGCAGGGGGCCGCCCGTAATGTTGTTGCCGCTTCCGCCGCCGCCTCCAGTCACGCCCTCATTGGTAGTTGTGGTATAGATGGTAACGGCGCCACTGCCGCTCACATTGCCAACGGTTTGGCCACCGCCACTTGACGAACTGCACCATAAATCAATGAATATTGACGGTTGTTGGTTGTTGGTTGGGGAAGGCGAGAACGAGTTGAGAGAACAAGAACGAGGGTAGTAACGAGTGTTGGCTAATTGTGGGGGGGAAAGTGGGGGAAGGCGGTCTGAGAACGTTACCCAAAAGCGTTGCCGGCATTGTGAAACGTGTTCAGTTGATTGTTGGCCACCAGGGTGTTCCCAATGGTTCGCAAGACGTTCAAGTTCTGGCTATGCGATGCATTGTTGCTGCCATTGTTGTTGCCGTTGCTGTTGCCGCCATTGTTGCCACTATTGTTGCCGCCGGTGCTGCTGCTGCGCGCCGGACGATTATCGTGCGGACTGAGAGAAACAAATGCGATGCTTACAAATCAATCGAATATAAATTCGGCGGCTGTTCGTCTGTCTGTCTGTCCGACTGCATTAAGTTTTCGATCTCAGAAACTAAAAGAGCTTGCGACTTTATAGTTGTTGGGTGTATTCTTAGATGCTAAACGCATAGCAAGAGCATATTAATTTCTCCCTTTAGTCACAAATCAATTAAATCAAGAGAAAGTTATAAATACATATATTGAATATTGTCGATAATGCAAGTCCAAGACAATTGCCTAATATTGTAGGTGAATCGAAAAATGCAGTTTCGATTTCTATAGCACCCGCGCAAATAAGTTATTTATGCACAAAATATCAGGAGAGTACCCTATAGTTGAGCATGCTCGACTATTTGCCCTAAATGTAATGCATATTATCTAGAACTACTTAAGTCTAATGAAAGTTGGGCGGTACTTACTGCACATCACTCATGTGAACCTGGAACTCCTCCTGCGTGTCGGCGAGGTAGGAGCACTTGCTGCAGGCACGCTTGTTGTGCACCTTGAGCACATGGGTGGCCAGGCGCTCCGAGCGCGCCGCCTTGTAATCGCAGAGCAGGCAAACGAACGGCTTTGTGTGTGTGTTGAGATGACGCTTGAGGCCCCACTTATCGGCACCCGACCAGGGGCAGTAGCAGCAGGTGAAGCGCTTCTCGCGCTTGGGCTTCAGCAGACCGGAACCACCGCCGCCGCCGCCACCAGCACTGCTGCTGCCGGAACCCGAACTGGAACTGGCCACCGGCTGCTGGGCGCTGTTCATGACAGCGGCCACGTGCAGCGGCAGCACGGAACCATCGTCGAGCTTCTCCTGCTTGAGCTGGGCCAGCGGCATGTCGGCAGCGGAGGCCACCGCCTCGATGGTCTCCACAATGCTCATGCTGGTCGAGGTGGGATGACGCTGCGCCTCCAGGAAGGCATTGTCAATGTTGACGCCCGTCGCATTAATCGTCACATTGCCGCGACCACCGGAATGATGCGAGTTGCCAGCGGAGCCGCCAACCGAACCGCTGCCGGCGGGCACATGGCGTCGCGTCTTGTTGATGTCGTACTGCAGCTCGCGATGCATGCGCAGAAAATGCTTCTTGACGTGATCGGCGCGATTGAACTGCTTGAGGCAGGCGTAGCACTGAAAGGGCTTCTCGTCCTTGTGTATGTTCTCGTGGCGTGTATAGAGATCCCGACGATCCGTGGAGTACGGACAATGGGTGCAGGCGTAGCGCTTCACAATGTGAACACCGTTGGCAGCGGCGGCGGCTGCAGCGGCCTGCGCTTGCGAGGACTTCTTACGGCTGCCGCCGGAGGAGCTGCTGCCGCCGCTGCTGCTGCTGCTGTTGGTGGGCGCTGAGGTGGGCGTGTTTTGGGCCAGATTCTGAGCCGCATTGGCCGACGTGGAGGGGCTGGCATAGATCAGTTCCGTGGCATGCTCCTGACGATGTTTTCTGTATCAGCGGAACATTAAATTAGTTGTCTGCTAATGCGATATTTATTTGGGGACTCACTTGGACTTGGGCGTGCTCTGATGCTGCTGCTGCTGTTGTTGTTGTTGCTGCTGCTGCTGTTGTTGCTGCTGCTGCTGTTGCTGTTGCTGCTGACTGACCTGGGCATAGCTCTGCAGCTTGCCGCCCGTGGTCCACTGGACCAGCTGCGGCTGCTGCTGCTCCGCACTGCCGTCTTGGGTCCAGCGCTGTTGCTGCTGCTCGCCAGCCTTGAGCAGACCCGCTTGGCCGGCAGCGAAGCCGTTCTGCATGAGAGCGGCGAGGCCGAAGGCTGTGCTGAGATGATCCTCGGACTTGAAGCTGCCGACGGCGGCGACGCTGGGCGCCGGCACCACAGTGGCGCCACCGCTGCCGCCGGCGCTGACCACCACAGAGTTGGCCGAGTCGGGCAGCTGTTGTTGGATTACATTGGCCTGTGTGGTGGTGGCCACGTTGTTGCCGCTGCCACCGCCCGCCGCACCGCTCGCTTCGTATTCAATGCTGGGCGCTGCGGTGCGATCGATTTGTTGCTACACAACACAAATATTCAGTTATCGATTGAGTATACTAAAGAGACAGAGAGAGCGTTGTGCTTACCAAATTTGTAAACGAGCGTTGCTCGCCCTCGGGCACCGCTGTCGGTCCGCTGGTGGCCACCTGAGCCACCGGCGTGCCGAGCGTGTGCAAACCGTTGCCGGTCTCCTCGCCGTACAGTTTGCGTGTGATTTCCTTGAACATATCTTCATAGGTGGCCTCAACATTGGAGGACTGTGCGCTCGCTGGATTGCCGCCGGTCGCTGGGATTAGTGTTGCCATTGCTGCGACTGTTTGGCCTTGGCTTGCGGGCGCGTTGCTCTATAGTTGTGGCGGCTGCTTCTCTCGCTGTTCCCTCCACGGATGCGCTTCGAAAACTGCAAGACAGACAGAGAGAGAGAGAGAGAGAGAGAGTGAGCGACGTGAGTGGGCGATAGCGAATAACGTTTAGTCAGTGGGTCTAAGCTCAACGCACGTTCACATCCGGCACACAAAATACCCAAAGCCCCCTTTTTCCCCATTGTGATGTCAGTTCTGGGAATTGGCTGTTGACACACCACAGCACAGCACAGCATCGCCTGGAACCTGACTGCCTTGGGCGCATTCATGGGGGTGTTATGGGAGTGTGCGGGGTTTTAACGATTGCTCTCGATGCTGCTGACGTCGCATCGCGTCGCGTCGCGTTTCGTCGTTGGACCCGCATCAGCTGAGTCAGCGTGCCCGAGCACAGTGAATTGAGCACACTTTTTGTTTATCACAATTTCATTCGCTGCTTGGAGCAACAGGCGACAAATGTGGCAAGAATTGACTAAGCGAATGGTAATGAAATAACTACATTATTTTCATTTTTAAATTTGTAATCTGGCTAAAATAAATTGCACCTTAGAAACATATGAAAATAAATGCCGATACTTATTATTAATTACTAATTTAATACTTGGTTAATATTTATGTTTGTGTGCTGAAAATACTTTTAAAAATTAAATATTATATAAAAAATATTTAAAAGTTAAATACTTTCTATATATTTGTAATAATATTTACTTGTTTTTTTTAATAAAATTAAAAAAGTTGGCCATTTGAAAATATTCATTTCTTTTGTATTTTTGTAAATTCGAGTTTTAAACTATATTTTTAATAAAACTATTTTCACCCATTGCAATGTGAAATAAATGAACACACATTTGCCACTTTTGTCGCCTGACCCAGTCAACGCTTGTGTGTGTTGGCGTCTCGGCGTCTTTTTGCTGCATATATTAATAAATTTATCAATCGCAACAACAACAACAACAACAATGATGACGACGGGCCAGCCCAGGTAAGGCATAAGTAAAAAAAAAAAAACCCATCAAGAGAAAAGATAACGCGCCCAAATCTTCGCTTTTTGGCGGTCGTAAGTACGAGGATTCTCTCCAAGAGCTTCCCATAAAATCGCGAGACAAATTGTTGTGCAACAAAAACAAAAACAACGACGAACTGTTGGAGATGTAATTTTTGGCGGCACTTTTGTGGTTGGAATGGGTGGCGAGGGGAGACGGCCTGTTGTTGTTGTTGTTGTTGCTGCTGCTGGCCCACATGTTGCTGATGTTGCTGCGCCCCGTTTCTCTACTGAGATGCTGATAGCCAACCACATAAGTTTTCGTTGTTGTTGTTATTGTTGTAGTGTGTGGCGACAAAAAGTGTGCGTTGTTGTTGTTGCTGTTGATATGGGCATGGGCACGTTTCGATGGCCCAGAGCCAACAGAGAGCCACCCACACTCGCCACCAGGCCGCAGACGAATCTGCTGATGGGGAGTGGGAGAATTGTTTATTTGTATACATAAATGCATGTGTGTGTGTGTGTGTGTAAAGCGTGTTTTCTTTCGTTTCTTTTGAGTTCATATTTCGTATCTGAGTGTTTTTCGTTGTTGTTGCCTTTTTGCATAGTCGTATTTGATTTTGTGCTTCGTGTGCTTTTTTTTACAGTTGTTGCCCACACTTTGCGCCATGGGGGCGTTTTGCGTCTTCCTCCACTTCTTCCTTTTGTTGTTTGCTTTGCCTTTGCGGTTTCGGTTTCAACTTCGTTTTTTCTTTTACTTTTTGCTCTTGCCTGTCGGATCGACTGCCCTTACTCCCCCCTCCCCCTCAACCACCAACCCACTCGTCACCCTGTATGCGCCATATTTGATTGGCTCTCTGCGTGTGCTTTGCCAGCCAAGGGCATTATTGTTGGGTGGAACTTGACTCTGACTCTCAACTCAAGATCAACATAGGTTCCACATACATGTCTGATTAAAAAGTGCAAGTGTTGGACAGCGTCGCAAATATAGGACAATTTGATAATTAACAGAGATGCTAAGTTTTTACTAATAGAGTGTTCTACACATACAAATAAATAAAATATATGAAAACTTTACATCCTTATCGTAGCATATTTTTTATTTATTTATATTTATTTTTAAGAACTGCTCATCTTCGTCATCTAATCAAAATGAATCATTCAGAACGAGTTTCAAATGAAAGTATTCTACATGCTGCTTAGAAATTGGGATTCACGCTGCGATTGCATAACTGATTTATCAGATAAAACTGAATCTCGTCATATATGTTACCAAAGAAAAGTAAAAACAAAAATACCAAAAAATTATAATCCAACAGTCCAACTGTAGCCACGATAAGCAAAGGGACAGTTGACGGGGTCAACTTTTGTGGGCGAGTGCTAAACACACACACACACACACACACACACACACACAGACGTAGAGTAATAAAAGAGTGTCAAACGTTGCCAACAGCTACCACAACAACGACAACAACAACAACTACTGCGTGTGTGGGAGCTTCGTTGGGGCCAGGCACCGACAACAAAAACAACATCCGCTTTGCTAATAGCAGCCAGCGAAACACAACACAACACAACACAACGAAAAAAAAAACCCCAGAGACAGCGACAGCGACGGGCGCGTCAGCGAGTGGGCTGAAAATGGGCGCAACAACAGCAACAACAAAATCAATTTACAACAACTCTAACACGCGCACCATCAAGAACAAATACAACGATCAGTCGCTGTCGTCGCCGTCGCCTATGGTGGGTGTGCAAAACGCGACATTAGCTTTGGCAGCAGCAGCAGCAGCGACGCCGCCGCAATGACAACGCAATTTGGGGGAGTCAATGAGAGCGACTGGGAGAGAGAGAGCGAGGGACATGGGAGAGAGGCGAAACCGGTTGGCAGCTGAAAACAAAAAAATGCCGGTTGCGAGCTTTTCTCTGTGTAAAAACCGAAGAACCCAAATGAGAGTGTGTGTGCGAGAGAGCAACAAGCAGCAAGCAAGAGCAAAGCAGAGCGACGATCGACGCCACTCTCTCGCTCTCTCGCTCTTTGCTCTTCTGCCAGCTGTCGGCTGGTGTCTCGTTCTGTGCAGATGCCGGACAATCGCCTGTTAACGGTAAACGCATTATTGGGTGGCTTCTCTCTCCCTCTCTCTTTCACTCCTCAAATACGGTTGTTGTTTGCTTTCGTCTGTCACTGATAATATTTGTCAGAATTGCGATCGCCAAAAGGGGAGGGGGGCGCTAAATTGTTGAGCCTCAACACTCACGCACATTGATGAGGGGGCGAAGTTTACATTCTAAGCAAGTAACATATGTGTCTGTGTGGAGTTCGATACACAAACACACACAAGTATATATATATATGTAGTATGTACATTTTAACACCCGTGGGCTGCTGGCCCGGCCCCGATGGCAGCTCAGGGTGAGCCACAACATTACTTGCAGTTGTTGTTGCCGCTGCGGTGAGCAGTGAAAGGCCAAGAGAGGAGGAAGCAGCGAACGGACAACAGCAGCAGCAGCAGCAGCGGCAGCGGCAGCTAATGACATGTTAACGCCAAACAACAGCCAACCGTCTGCCTGCCTTGCCTTGCTGTCCATTCCAAAGCCACACGCAGTTATTAAAAAGCGCTTTTGCCCGATGGCTGGCGTGCACAGTGGTGTGCTGCAGTTTAATTGGCAGGGCGGCGACTTGCCAAATGCAAAAGTAATTCAAGATAATATGAAAATTGCATATGAGGTAATACGAAAGCCACTTAGCATACATACATTTAAGCCGTATACATTAAATTAAATACCTTTATAAAAATACTTTCAATAAAAACATCTATTTGAGAAAATAGAGGGTGTTGCTATGGGATGCTTTTAAATTGAAAATAATCATTTTAATGTAATTTTTATAATGTGACTCACATTTTGTATCATTTTATTTACAATCTGTCCGTAGACAATAATTAAATGCTAGCAGGAGTATGTTAACAAAATTTATTTTATATTTTTTAATTAATGGTCAAGTGGGTGGCGTCTTTAGAGGCGTCGGGTGTGATGGCTATTGTCCAGAAGGTCTATGGCGAGTGGGTGTTTTTATTGAATCTGTTAAACTTATCAGAGACAGTTCGGTTGCATATGTGATTATGCAACGTTTTGTTTTTGACTTAGTATGGTTGTTTTTAAAATTTTGTAATATTTTGTATCTTTGCTGGCTGCTTACGTTGTCTGTTGTCTGCAGAAATTCAGAGACCATTTGATTTCAGCGCAACTCGACCCACTGTGCATCGACTGTGGCATTAGCCAGCAACAACAAGTCGCTAAAGTGGGTGGGTGTCGAACAGCTGTGCACGATGTCCAGCAAATACGACGATCGAACGAACGGCAACAAAATAAAATCTTCAATTTGATGTGCGAGGGAAACAGGGAAAGAGACTTGACGATTTTCTTGCTACTCTATGCTCTATGCCATCACTTTGCTGCTTCACACGCCTACGCATCAACGGCAGCGGCAGCGCATGCGTGTGGGCCGCAAGTTGTGGATTGCATTTGCCTTTGCGTGGGTCAACTGCAAAAGGGGGCGGGCGGAGGAGCCCCAAAAGCTATACGAAATATCAGCCGCCAATGCATAAACCTAAAGGCATGTAAGTTAATATGTAAGTTTCGGCAGCTGCTCTGCGACTCTGCGGGTGCTGTAAATGTTGCCATCCACATGCGTGTGTGTGTGCGTGTGTGTGTGTGTAAAAAGGCGCTTTATATGGGCGGCAGGTGGTAAATTTTTGTGGCCAGCCAAAGACAACAACAGCAACAGCAACAGCAAAAAAAAACGATGCGACGGCAGCTGCTTTATTTTCTTTCTTTTTCTTGTTGTGCTGTTTTTGCGTCTTCTTTTTGAGCTGAGCTTTGCAGCCAGACAACAGACAACAAAGCAATGAGTGTTGGGCTTTAAAGCTGGTTTCTTAATACACCTGTATGTGTGTGTGTGTGCGTGTGTGAGTGTGTGTGTGAGCCAAGTTTTGGGTGGTGCTGGTGGCATTGCCTTGTGGGCGTTTGCAGCACCAGCAGCAATCGAGATGAGCAACAGCAACAGCAACAACAACAACATGGCATTCACAGCAGCAGCAACATCTTCAAGGGCAGCCGTCAACGCGGCTCAGTTCAGTTGAGTTCGATTCGGGCCAAGACGTCTCTACGTCTCTGACTCTTCAGCTTTTGGCTATGCTTATTATTATTGCTTTGCTGTTTTCTGTTGCCAGCTGTTGGCAGGTGCGCGCCCTCATAAAACGTCGTCGTCGTTGGACGACCCAAAATGCAGGCGCTGCTGTTGCACATGCCCAATACCCAATACACGAAACGAAAATGGCGACGTCTGTCGGAACTGTCGTCCGTTCAGCGTCCCTCTTTCAAGTGTCAGTTGCTTGCCTTCCTCCTTTGGTTCTTCTCCTCATCCTCCTCCTCCTTCGTCGTCTTCTTCTGCGTATTCCTCTGAAATCTTTGCCTTTTACTTGAAACATGTGCATCCCTCCGTCTGCTGTCTGACGATCTCTGCCCCTCTGGGCCAGAAATTAATGCAGTTGTTTCCAATTTTAGGGGTGGTTTTGGCTGCCTGCGTTTTAGGGTTGCCACAAGCAGGTTGCAGCTGCCTCCTCGCTGCCTGTTGCTGTGTTCTGGAATGCACTCTGCACTTGCTGTGCGTGTTAGGGGTTGAGGGTTGAGGTCTGCCAGCTGACAAGTGGATTAAGCATACAGTGAAGGGATGACCAGTTAAGGTATCTACACGGAATACTTCTGCGATTTGTTGCGCTTCAGAGACCTTATTTTCATGATTTTCGAGTGAGGATTTTGATATTTTAATTAATAGACTGATCTCAGTTCAATTTTGAAACCAGAAACTGTCGCCCCACAAATATGTACTGTATATTGATCTCAATTCGTTTTGAGACTAGGAACATCCAATGCACATGCTATACGCTTATGTATCCGTTTTCGTATAAACACATATACATAAGTACGTACTCTAAACCCAACCCAAAACCCAACTCTAAAATGTTGACGCTGGACGCCTCTTAAAATAACAACGACAACGCCAACGACAAGAAGAAGCATCAGGCAGCCTCACACACACACACACACACAAATGCTCACACGCAGCAATTCAAGAGACCCCGACGAAAGAGACCCAATAATGAAATTTCACAACAACCTTCAAACAGACGTCGTCGTCTCGTGTGTATATATGTATTGTATATAGTTTTTTTTTTTTGGATATGGTTTTTTGGGCCGTCTCAACGTTGAATATTGAAAAACGGTTGAGGTTTTAGGCAAATTGTAGTAGGAGGAGGCGATGGCGATGCGCCGGCAGCGTTGCGAGGCCCCGTCCCCGAACTCGGCCCCATAGAATGAGGCAGCGAAACGCAGATAATGATGATCACAAAGCACAAAGAGCGACGACGACGACGACGACGACGACGACGGGGACTGAAGACGAGTTTCTCGTTTTCGGGCCACGCCAACGAAAAAGACAGGCCCGATAAAGCGAACCGAACCAAGCCAAACCAAAGTATAATCAAACCAAAGAGGTTTCCCCTCCCCCAAACACACTGAGGACAGACCCCAGACCCCAGACCCCTCTGGGCTCAGGGCCCAACCCAAGTTTGAAAGCGGTGAATGGTCCACAAATGAAATGAAATGGAATCCTACGCAATGGGGTGGCTGGATGCTGCTGCTGCTGCCACTGCTGCAAAGGGGACGCGACTCTGAGACGCCACAGGTAAAAAGTAGAAACCTTGAAAGCCGCAAAACAAACAGCTGCTGCCGTTGCTACGAAACAGGTAAACTCTGTTGGGCAGGTAACTTGGCTTGGCCAGGAGTAGGACGGCGACGCTTAGGGTCGGATCGGATCGGATCGGGTCGGGTCGGGGGAGGCGACACCGACACCGACGCTGTAACAGGAAATTCCTATGTGATTTTTGGTGAGATTGCTGCGCGCACTGGGGTCGCTTCGATGTGGTGCGATGCGATGCGATGCGGTGCAACAAGCAACCCTCACGAGACACTGACAGCAGGTACCCGATCACCGATTGTTAGTCCCGTTCGCTGTCTTTCTGCCAGCCACCCTCCCCTAAAGATTGTCTGTCCGTTTCGGCCCCGCGACGCGACGCGACGGGAAGTGCGTAATTTAGTTTTGTGAAGTTTGCGCTGACTGCGTTTTGGGGTCGCCACGTATTTTTCATGGGAACTTGAACTTAAGCGAGCCACACAAGGGGAGAGGAGGGAGTGCTTATATATATATACATATATCTATAAGTATGTGGGTTGCTCTTTTCAATGGGACGTGTCGATGTGAAGGCATGTCTCTGTGATCGACAATAGTCTAATTGGCCTTCTTTAGGGCGCTTATAAAGATCCTTCGCATATAACGAAATGTTTTTCTTTTAAATGAATTCCGCATATGTTTCTAAGACAAAGCCGATTGCGCAGAAGCTGCTTCTCTTATCTAGATAGACTTTTCGATATATATCTATATCGATATTTATAAATATATACATATGTAGTTGTAAATCCGCTTTTAGAACTTTAAAACTTGCATTCGCAGACTGGATATTCGTCCTTTTGGCGGACACAAAGTTCATAGAAAAAGTGTTTGTCAAGAGATGTGTCCGGCCAAGGAAGTTTCCACTGTACTTCTATGTACATATGTATGTGGAATTCTCACATATTGACAACTCCTCAGCTTGGCTTGGCTTGGAAATGATGAAAGCACAGCACAAACTGTTAAAGCAAGCGAAGAGGAGACGAAGCTGCATAAGCAACAAAATGTGAGCAACAAGAACAACAACAAATATATTATAGAGGGCCGAATTGTGTGGGGGCGGCAACGCAGACAGCGACCAAGCAAAGCAAAAAATACAACAAAACGAGAGAAGAGGAGTGGAGTGGAGTACATAATGCAAAAGTCGTCGTCGCTGGGTGGGTGTAAGAAATTCGTCAGAAGTCAGCAGCAGCAGCAGCAGCGAAACTGCAGGCAGTGGGCAGGCAGCAGAATTTGTGTGATAAACTAACAGAAGGGTGTGAAGGCAGAGCAAAAAAACATCAGCCGAAGAGGAAGAGAGGCGCATAATGCGAGGGCCGAGGCCGAGGGTCGCTGTTTAGGCAGCGGACGCCAAAATAAAAACCTACAAAAAATCAACATACGACGACGCAGCAGGCGGCAGACGAGAGACAGACGAGTCGACATGGCGACGCGACGGTCAGTCGCGAAGAGAACGAACAGACAGGCAGACAGAGAGAGAGAGAGAGGGAAGTTGAGCCAAGCGAGGCGGCAATTAAAGAGCGCAACGGCCATGTGACAAAGCAAAAGAATAAATAGGGCTGAGGTAGGCGGCGAGAGCAGGCAAGATTTTAAAACGTCACCCACTCACATGTGTTAGTGTGTGTGTGTGTGTGTGTGTGCGTGTCAGAAAGACGAGAAGAGGCAGCGGATAAAAAGAAAGTAGGATAATGTGGGCACACACAGGGTTGCCAGGCGGTCTTCAATGTGGCACTCTACAAGTGTGCGTGCGTGTGAGAGAGAAGGGAAGGCGAAGAGAGGGAGGGCGAGACACACGCAAGCCAGCCAAGGATGTGGTTGTTGGTGGTGGTGGGTTTCACATCATTCATTATCGTTGCCCCTTGCAGCGAGGCGTCGCGACTGCGCCAAGCGAGGGAGGGCCGAACTGTGATGGCGACTGCGACTGGTATTTGTCTGTGTGCATGTGTGCGTGTGTGCATGTGTGTGTGAGTGTGTTGGCATCTCTTTTGTGATTGCTGCGAGCCAAGGTACAAAAGGGGTGCCCCCCCCCACTCTTAGCGGGCATTCTTTTTCATAGTTGTTGTTGCTGCTGCTGCTTTTTTTTGGGAGTGCTGTGCGAGTGTTGGTGCGTTTTTTTGGGCGTTGGAGTGGCTGTTGTTGTTGGGCCTGTATATAATTGGAAATTGGGTAACCGGTTTGTGAGCCACTGTGCTGTGTGAGCTACCTGTGGGTTGTTGGCTGTGGCCTTCGCTCCGATTTCTGTCGATGGCTCTATGTAATGTGTCTGTGTGTGTGTGTGTGTGTCTGCCATGGGTTCTGAGTGGCAACATGTGTGCGGCAAAGGTTGCAGAGGGGGAGGACGCACCGATATTTGACAATTAGTGCTCATGGAATGTGAAGATCCCATATACATATAATATATAACTATATACTGATATTAACTTTTCAATTAATTTCAACAACTCATTATCCACAGATAATTTCAACTCATTTAAAATGAGCAGTCTGGCAACGTCCTTTGACAATTTGGGCCCTTGCAATGCGGTCACATTGAAAAGATGAGAAATTTTGTCAATTGCTCCCCCTCCCGAAATACGTTTTAAATACATATTTTGTTTATAGCTACCTTTAAGTAATTTGCAATTTGTGTTGTTGTTCGGCCCTTAAGCCATTTCAATGTTTGTTCTAAGACGTTCTTTTGTCGATGTTTTGTTTCTTTCGTTAACTGCACAATTTGTTCACTGTCGATGGTGCGAATGCAATTTATTTGATTTACGCACAATTAAATGTGCACTTTCATTAATCAAACACTCGCCAAAAATCTTTAAAAAACACGCGCCGGCCAATACAATAAATGTTTGTTGTGTGTTTGTCACTGCTGCGATGCGCGCGAATGCGACGAAACGAACCGAACGCTACGAGAAATTCCAACAGACTGCGAGAGCGACGCTGGCAGAATGTGGGAGAGAACCATGGAACGCAGCCACGATGACGCAGCCAGCTGCTGCTGAAAATGAACGAGCTCGGCAGCCACTGACGCTGACGTCGCACAGTGGTTTCAATCGCAGAATATTGGTTGATATATGTGGTCAGTAAATGAAAATTATATGTGCTGATATTTCAATGAGTATTAATTAATAATATTATTAATGTGTAAAATATGGCTGAATAATTTAAATACTAATTTTAAAACTTGAAATGTAATAATTAATATAAGTTTGACTAATAATAATAATATTGATGTCGAAATTATGGCAAAATAACTTAACTTATACTAACTTAACTAATAACAATACATATTTTTGGTTTACTTATATATTAAAATAGTAAATGTTAAACATGAAATGAATAATAATATATTAATCAATTATGGCGAAATAATTTATTATTAATAATAAGTGGATTATCGGCACAATTCAATAGTATGCATTATCTAATGCTGCTATGGTAACATCTGCAAATCATTTTGTTCCACTGTGCCCAGCGCCAGGGGGCCCAAGCCGCCACCTTATACAACGAATGATCGAATAAAAGAGAAATTGCAACAAGCAAGCGACGAAGTCACCGGCGTCTCTGTTTCGGTCACAGTCTCAGTTGGCGTCGACGCAACGCAAGACAAGCCAAGCCACCCGCTCATTCACGTTTCGGCTGTTGTTGTGTGGGCCGCAATGAGAGAGCGCCAGAGAGCGAGAGTGGGAGCGGGAGTGAGATAGTGTGTGTGTGTGTGTGAACCGAACGTTGTTGTTGTTGCTTTGCTGCGTAGGGTGGTTTGGCTTGTAGAATTTCTGGACGCTGTTGTTGTTGTTGTTGTTGTTGGTGCTGGTGCTGATATGGCGACAGCGCAGTCGCGCAGAAGCAGGTCAGTTTGTGTGGCGTCCGCTGCGCAACTTGATTTCTGTTGTTGTTGTTGTTGTTGTGTTTTTTATGCGCAGCCGTCGGCGTCGGCGGGTTGACTGTTTGTTGGTAATGATCTTCGTGCATGTGGGTTGCTGTTTTGTGGTTGTTTCACGTTGTTGGCGGCATCGGCTACGGGGGACGCCTGACTGTTGCGTTCATTAGCGCGAACGCGATCGCGGCCGCCGCCGCCGTCGCTTTTTGGGCTCGTTTTCGAGGAGGTGCCGATACATAGTCCAGGTAGATACAATACACACACACACACAGACACTCGTCAGTATCTACATATGTGTTGTACATAAGGTTGGGCAGGTAGTTGGCAGCTGGGTGGCGCTGCTTGTGGCGTGGGTTGCTCTCAGATTGAGATTGAGGTTAGGTTGCGCTCAGCCGAAGACAACATTTAAATTCTGTGATTGCTATGCAAATGGCATGACTCATATGGGAGACTCCGCAATAGTGCAGAAATTACAACAACGAATCCGAGCAGCGACAACAACTCAATGAAATTGAAAGTTGTCCGCAATCAATGGCGCAAAAACGAAGAAGAAGCAGGCGACTGCGACTGCGCAGCGCATCAGCACTCGAGATGCTGTTGTTGCTGTTGTTGTGGCTGTAACGGCAAGTGATGCAGTACTTGTTGTTGCTTTAATCGGAAAGGAGAGTCGCGTGTGGATCGAAGGCTGTGGGCGACGTTGCCCAAAGTGCAGACGACGTTTAGGTTCCACTTTGTGGAGCGTGTAATGAGTTTATTACTTAGTGTAATGACATTACATTATTTGATAAATAATTACATATATTTTTAAGAATTTTTGTATTAAATTTCACAGACTGTGGCATAATAGATGATTCGAGTCCCTATCCCCAATTGAAAAGCCAAAACAACAACTTGAGTTTTATTCTTGAGCAAGAAATAAAACATCAAATAGTAATTATTTTGTGATTTTATTTTTAAAAAGAATAATGATTACTATCCCTGGTTTACTAGAAACGCATTGTCTCAATTTCTTTCACTTCATACAAATTTTTAATTCAGAATCTAATGAGTTCGACTTTTCATTTTTTTTTTAACATAAATGTAGAACTGTGTATGAAATTGAATTACATTTTATAGTTACTGCTAATTTTCTTAGACGCAGTTTAATGTCGAACATTATAAAGTTTATGTTCCACCTTCACTGAATTGTGGAACACATTATATGTATGTATTTTATTTGTAGAACACTTAATTTAAAAAATATGTGGACATTACACAAGTGTAATTTGGCATTTTCGTTTTAATATTAAATCATAAAGAAATAAATTAAATTAACAGAGCATCTATAATGCATCTACATATCTTTAAGTACGATCATTATGAAGCCGCTGTCAGAGATTTAAGCTCCACAGAGTGGATCGTGGAACTCATTATGAATGTGATTTACGTGAATTACTTTCAGTTTCCTTGTTACTACTAATTCTGCTATTCTTATTTTATCTCGGTGCTATCTTCACTTTCTTGTGCGATCGGAAATGCTTTCAATGCAGCACACCGCAACAGATGAGATACAAAGAGGAGAACACAAACAAAAAAAAAAACAGGTTACTCGGCGAAATGGAGCACCCTACTTTTAAACTTCATTGCCACACTCAAGTGGCGAGCGGATGACGCGGCCGCCGCAAAGGAGCAGCGATGAACCGGTTTTTGCAGCAGCCCTCAGCAGCTCAGACTACTACTACAGACTGTTGTGGCCAACATATGCTGCTGGTTGCTGGCCCACTTGGGCCCAAGGAGACCAGCTGCACAGGCGGCACACGCGATTGCAATCGGATGCTGGGCTCAAGGGTCGATATCTTCACCGTTATGCTTGTCGGGTGCACGATCGGCGGCGGCGCCCATCCTTGGCCATACGCATTGTGTGTGATATAACGAAAGCTGCGTAATGAGCAAAGACAATTACAAAACACATGGCTTCGACCTCCGAAGAAACCTGTTGTTGCCTGCTGCCCGCTGCCTGTTGCTGCCGAAGCCCTTCTTCGTCTCTCTTGGGCTGTGGGAGAAAGTGTCGCAAAGTGCTGCATAGGGCTTCGTCTGCTTTTTTTTTGGCGAGGCGCCATCGCAAGATCACCAAATACCCGAGGGACTCGATTCCTCCGCAATCATCACGATTTGCTTGCACTTTGTCACGTCTCATTTAACAGAACGAACATAAAAAATGGAACTAACTGCAAAGAGGGGGCTCCGAGTGACCCTCTCGCCAAAACAGCAACCAGACAGCCAGACAGCGACAATGGCCATAGGGTGGCTTGTGATCGTTGCTCGCACACATTCAATATGGCGTCGCCTGGCGTGGGACGCAGGGGAGCGGACAACGGGAAAAATATATAACAAAATATATCTTTGAAGCGTAGGCGTGGGTGGGCTGGCCATCTATTATACACGACTTTGCCTCTCTGCGAGAGCTTGTTGCATACTATACAGTTCCCGCCACGCTCTTGCGGTTGCGACTGAGTCACGGGTTTCTGGGCCGTTACGAGTTGGCATTGGCTTGCAGGTCGAACTGGAATTTAATCAACAGGAAGTGGTCAGAAGGTTAGATTCCCCCGCTCAACTCTTTGAAATGTAACCATCTCTTTTTGAACCACTTTCTTAACAAACTGTAGACAGTACTGCTGAGAACTGACGTATTTCTTCACGCTAAAGATGCGTATTTATAAGATATGAAATATAGCTAAATCAGTTCGTTTATAAACTATTGACAGTTTAAGATAAACATATGTAGTAATATTTGTAATTAAATTGCTCTGCTGGTTTCTTTAAATTTAGATTATTTGTATTTTGTGAAAGCAGCCAGATAGGCATATATATTTATTGATTAAAGATATTCATAAATAAATATATTATAAATATTTTTCTAGTATCATAACATTTTTGAAACAATCGTGATTTTACACAAAATATTTTTTAAGAATAATCTTCAGTCCTTCATAGCAAGTTGATTTTTGACGTACTGTAGAAAACATAAATTTCAGCGGTAATGTTACGAAATATAATATTATACATTTTGCGAACAACTTAGAAGCAACTGTGGATTAATATAGGATTATTGGTATTACAATTACATAGCTATAAGAAAAAATAACCAATCAAGTTGTTTTTATCCAAAAAGAAAAGGATCTTAATTAGTTTGAATTAAGTGCGTCTGACGTTATGTCTTGAGTGCATCTTAGGATGGCATCCTGTGCTTTGAACTTTAATAAACTTAAGATGTCTGCAATTGAATTTCTTAATTCCATCAAGTGCCAGCAAATGCAGTTAAGTCGTCAACCTTTGAAATGATTGAGACAGCAATGGACTATTTGCTACCCACACCCAGGAATTTTGGGGGATATCGAGGTGGTTTCTTTATGAATATAATATATACACAGACATACTATGTACATTTTAATAATTGCATGTCTATGCATAATGCTGGGCACAAAGCTTTGAATTTTATATAATGTATAAATCATGTATGTGCATATGTGATGCATCAATAAATGCTCGGCATGCATGAATTCTTCCCTTGCCACGAACGCCTGAATTGCCTAGCAACAAAAAAGGACTAAATGACCAGAAATAAATGTAGTTTTGCAAAATACATGAGCAGAAATAACAAAATACAAATTATATAATAAAAACACGTAGACAAATGCCTCTATTTGCACCAATACGAGTGCAACATATGCCGCATATGTTGCATAAAAAGCAAAAGCACAAAACCATATGCAACGTACGCCCAACAACGCCCACAAAATCCACAAAGCGAGAGCGGCCGAGCGATAGATGAAGCAGGACGGAGGAATGCAAATGCATTTGAGAACGCAGCTGGAAGAGCGAATTGAAATTGTGTGAAGATATGTGCGTAAAATCAGAGAGAGAGAGAGAGACGATGAAAGAGAGTGAGAGAGCGGGCAAACGGAAGCACAAAGCTCTCTCCCTCTTGTGCTCTCTCTCTCTCTGTGTGCGTTGAGTGTGTTGACAAAACTGCAACAATTCCTTTGCAGTTTTTTCGATGCGACGAAGGGGTTTGGGGGGGGGGGGGGGCGGGGTGGCATTACAAAAATTGTTATAGACACAAAATTTATGATATGCGCCGACCGGTGGTAGGAAAAACAACCACCCAACCCAGTGAGAAAAGTCGCTCGTTTGTAGTTTTCAAATGCCAAAGCTTCAATTTCGATGTGTGCGTGTGAGTGTGGGTGTGCATGTGAATGTGAATGTGTGGGTGTGAGCGTGTGCATTGTTTTGGGGGTTGGTATTTTTGCTGCATAGAGCGCCTGCTCCAATACCAGCATACCAATACTAATACCAATAATGTAAATGCTTCCATGTGGAGAAAGTATTGATGATGGAAAAATAGAAGTTGGCGCTTTTTAGCTGTGGGGGTTGTTTGGATCCCGACAATAGTTGTTGCTGTGTGTCGTCAGTATTGTTGTTGTTGTTGTTGTTGTCGGTGGTGGGGTGTTTCTCTGGAAAAAGTGCATACCGAAAAATATACGCACACAGGCAGACAATACGCTCACACACACACACACTCAAACTCACACTCACACTCACGCATACACTCAAACGCATTGCGGAAAAATCAATAAATCATTTGTTTGAAAAATTTTTAATTGCCCTCGAGCTTAGATTTATCATTCAATTCAGATACTTATGCATTACCCATACTGTTTTCCTTTGGAACGCAGCATTTGTTTGAATATTGTAAAAAGTATTGCATTCTTTTATGCGTTTCGACTTACCAACATGTTCGTAATGATTTTCGCGCACAGCCCAGAAGTATGCAGCACAATATTTCGTCAGCGAAGTGCACACAACTGCGCTACGATTTTGCTGATATATCCTCTCGATGAATTAATTGATGATTTCAATGATTTCAATGATTTCACTGCTGCACTTTTAACATTTTTTGGCGTTTTTGATTGCGTTGGGCAATTTTAGCAACGTTTACCGATTCAATTGGTTTATTACAACTAACCTCATCAACACTCACACACTGAATGAAATCTCGCGACTGAATGAAATGGGAGAAGCAGCTACGTTGCTGCTCCTAAAATGCAAAAGCGCCGACTGAGGAGCCAATTTTACGGCAGCCCTGGCGTCGGTGCCGACCGTTGGAGGCGGCGCTCCCCGCCCCTTTCCGCACACACACTCACACTCACATACACACGCACACACACAGTGTCGACGATATTACCACTATTTGTTTTGTAATCGCAAGCCTGTGTTTTGTTTTTGCAGCAAGTCGCTTTTTGCCGTTTGTTGTTGCCACAACGATTGCCCGTCGCGTAATAATTGCGCTCTGAGTTGTGCACTTGTACAAAAAGCTTCCTGTTTATGCTACGCTTTGTTGCTGCTGCTGCTGCTGCTGCTTCTTCTGCTTCGGTCGTTGTTGTTGCCGTTACAAAAAAGCGCGCGCATTCCAGAGCTCTCCCACTCGCAAAAGTAGGCAGCGAATGCGCTCTCTCTGCCTCTCAGTTTATCATTCGCTTCGAATGCGCTCTCTCTCTCTGTCTCATCCCATGGCCGCCATGTTTATTTACAAAAAGTTTGCCGTTATTTGTGGGTAGGGCATGAAGAATCCAGCCGACTTAAGGATCGGTTTGTGATGACCGATGAAGCTACATTAAATAATATAATTTAATTTTTTAGTTTAATAAGGAAATGTAATCGGTACTAACAACTCTACTATGAACACCTATTATATTTATACACATATATACATATATTCCATTAAATACCACTATTATGTACATATGTACTATGTACTGAAGAAAAACTATAAAAATTAATGCTGCAATTTAAAATTAAAATAAAAATATTATTGAGTCCTTTTTTATTTCTAAATCCATTATATAATCTTCTTGGAGAGCTGAACGAACAATATTTATTTTTTAATTAAACTTTTTCATAAAAGTAAACAATAGCTGATGCCTCAGAAAGTATGCAATAATGTGGACAAAATTAGAATAGCTGGTTTCTTCATTAAATGTAATTTATTGTTATTTTGTGAGCAAGTTATGCATGACTTTGGGATTTCCATAGAATTTTATACAATTATCTAAATTACACATAGTAGCCAAAGATTTGTAGTATTAAATTGACGAAATTTTAAATTAATTGAAATTAGCGCGCATTTTGCTGCATGGCAGCCCCAAACAAGGCGTTGCCACATCAATAGGCGAGACTGCAACCATTTTGACTTGCCTCACAAGCTGCTTGCTATAACACGCAGCCAAGCAATTGCACGTTAAAATTTAAATGTAAAAATTAAAAGTTACAATAGATTTAAGCAAGTACTTAATTAATGCCAATTAGACAAAATATGGTATTGCCAGTTTTTGGCAATCATTTAAAGTTTATATTTATTTGAATTACACTTTAATTATTATGTATATTTTTTTTATGTTGCGAAACAATTAAATTAAACTCATTATCCATGCTTCGGCACAACAAATAAATACATTTGTGAGTGTGTGTAGGCAACGCACACGCCAATTCTTGGTTCTATTTTTGGTATTTTGGGGCTACAAAGTTTTAATCAAATTGCACATGTGACCACCGAAGCAGCCGCAACCACTTGAACCCGCCCACAACTGGCGGCGCCCCACAACTAACCTAATTCTCATGTTGTTTTACTGCTTTTTTTTACAGCAGCGTCAACTGTCTCGAAAAGTTTTTAATCATCGTCACCAGGCAGCAAATTTTCGTGTGTTTTTCCAGCTTTTTTTCGGCACTTAAGATTTCCATACACAATCAACTCGTTGCTTTATTTTCTTTATGCTTGCTTACCCCGTGCTGCAAGTGATTAAAAGGGGTGTTTTAAATTTGTTAAAAATAAATTGAATAAATTTAAAATTGTGCGGATTTTTTCAGAAAATCGTGACAAATATTTCATACAGAAATTACTATTTTATTTGCGAGCTTAGGAACTACATGTGTTTTTTTAGAGTTTTTACAAGAAACTTAATTAAAGTCACGCCAAAAATAAGAATTAATTTTAGGAAAATAATGATTGCCACTAAGAAAAGTTTTTTAGCGCAATTCACAAAGTTTTATTTATTTGTTTTTTTGTTGTAATGTAATAGAGATTTATTTAATTTGTTTCAGTTGATTAACAATAGAATTAAAAAAAAAAAGTTTTATTTATTTGTTTTGTGTAGTAATGTAATATAAATTTATTTAATTTGTTTCAGTTGATTACCAATAGAATTTGTACAATGTAATACATAATGTTGTAAGTTAGATAAATTTCCATTTACCAGTTCTTTAAATACTTTATTGTTAATAATTAATTTGCAATGCAATTGAAGGAGAAACAGATTGACAATTTAAAGCCATTTGTCCTACTCTGATTGCCTCATAAACTGAAACGCATTATCGAACGATATTATCGATGTTGATTTACATAACTCAGTAACTGTTGATAATATGCAAAATACCTGAATAAAATGCAGTCACTTTTTATGGCGTTTAATCAATTGATAAGGCATCTATCCAATTCACAATTATTGTTGATTGGAATTACAGGATATTTTCAAGGCAAGTCAGCTTTCGATCATCGTTTTCTCATTCATTTCTTCGTATTGTGTTTTTGTTGTGCCCGATTTTTGTTCGCAAATTTTTCACCCGCCGGCAAATTCAATGCAATTAAAAACAATTCATAATGCGATGCGGTTGTCGTCGTCGTCGCCGTCGTCGTCGTCGTCGTTGGCCGCATTTCCATATGCTGCAGCTTCATTTTCCCAGCTCAACTATAATTTGTCTCTCGCTTTCGGTTGTAATTGTAACACTTTTGCTTGTTTGTTTTACGAAAATGATTTTTAATATCACATTTTACGGGCAGCGGGCTTTTGGTTTATGCATTTAATTAAAAGAAGCAGCCCCAAAGCCAGAGCCAGAGCCAAAGCCAAAACCAAATGAAAATACAATGCAATAAAAACAAAATAAATACAATGGACAGGACAAAGGCTGAGCGAGAGACGGACAAACGGTTTGGTTAAAATATGCAAACAAGAAACGGAAAAACTTATTTAGACGCCGCTGCGAAACTATACAAAAATGCGCAACACCAAAAGCGGCAACAAGAGGCAACAACAACGTGCAACAGACAACGGGGCCAGAGACAAAATGTTGCCCCGGCTGCTTATGAAAATGGCGTCACAAAACGGAAAAACTCAAAACACACACACACTGACACACTCGCTTACCAACACACATGCACCTTCGCACGCTCGGCGGCAAGTGCAACGCGGCTCCCACGCGTGCTTAGTCTGTCTGCCCCAAAACGTTGCACAATGGGCCGAAAACCAACAGCTGAAAAAACTATTTTTTTATTAGCAATATTTAAACGCGCCGCGCATAAATAAAACAATCGATTTGCATTTAACCAAATAAATAATAAATAGCTGCGTTTCATTTATTATTTCATAGCTGCATTTTTTTTATGGATTACGTTAAATAAGAACAATATTGTAAATATGCAAATATTGCGTTTCTTATGAAAATATTATTTAATCACTGAAGTTTATCGAATAAACAGATCTGATTCATGTGTAACAAAGGCGGCAATATGTTAAACGGAGGAAACTAGACAAAAAATTAATATTATATATTGTAGCAAAGTTTTTGAATTCATCTTATTTTCATAAACAAATAATGAATACTTCTGCATTCAAATAAAATACATATAGCTTAAGTACAATAATAATAACAACATTTTTTAAACCATAAATTTCAATAAAAATAATGTATAATTAAATTGTGATTGTAATAAGGTGAGCTGTATTTTGTTAAATACCACGAGATTAATTTAAAAAGAAAAAAAGACAATTTAAAAAAATGGAGTAGATTAAATAAATTGATAAATTCTGTTTTTGTAACATTATTAAAAGTGGTACAAAACACGCAAATAAAAAAATAAAAATGAAAATTGTATATTTGAAACAATATTAATCAGAAATAAAAAAACTGGAAAAATTAAATTTGAATTGCAGCGTGTATTTATATTTCATTATGGCTGCATTTTCGTTATAAAAATTCAATTATTAGATTGAAATAAGGAACAACCATATTATTCTGAAATACAATGGAACAATGCAATATTTTGGTTTACAACTATTAATATTGAATTACAAAATTGTAATAATTTAAGACAATATAATTTTGTAACTCGTATAATTTTCAACAGTTCGCAAAAACTAGCAAAATACAATTTTAATTGCAGTGCTTAGACGTATTTTACTATGACTGCAATTTCGTTTATAAATATAAATTTTCAATTTTACAAATTAAATATTTAAAAAAAATTTGGTTCTGTGAAATGGAGTAATTTTTGACAGTTACTAGTAAGAAAGACTTGCAAAATAGGATTTTAGTTGCAGTGCTTAGATACAATTCATAATTGCTGAGTTTTTTTAAACTATAACAATGAAATGGAAAAATTGAAATATTTTAAAACGATATAATTTTGTCAAATTTAACACTTAACAAAGACTTGCAAAATATGATTCTCAGTGCTTAGATGCATTTTATTATGGCTGAGTTTTGGCTTAAACTATAACAATTAAATTAAATAACTGAAATAATTTAAAACAATACATTTCTGTAAAATTGTGGTAATTTTTGAGAGTTAACAAAGACTTGCAAAATATGATTTTAATTGCAGTGCTTAGAGACATTTGATTATGGCTGCATTTTGGTTTATAACTACAAAAATTAAATTAAATAATTTAACTAATCTAAAAGAATATACATACATCGTAACAAGCTATGATGTTGCCATCATGATATGTAAAATGAAGTAATTTTTGACAGTTACCAGGAACTTGCAAAATAGGATTTTAATGGCAGTGCTTAGATACATTTAATTAAGGCAGCATTTTGGTTTAAACTATAATAATTAAATTAAATAACTGAAATAATTAAAAACAATAAATTTCTGTAAAATGGAGTAATTTTTGAGAGTTAACAAAGACTTGCAAAATAGGATTTTAATTGCAGTGCTTAGAGACATTTGATTATGGCTGCATTTTGGTTGGTAACTATGAAATTTGTGTCCATGGTGGGTTGCGTTGTCGACCTGGTGTCGCTGCTGCTGCTGTTGCATGTGGCAAAAGACTTTGGCCGCAAGAGCCCCCAAAAACCCCATTTGATTGTTGTGCTAGCAATGGAAAGCATTAAAAAATTCTCTCACCATTGTTGAACGCGTGGGAAGCATTTCAATGTTTTGTTTGTTTGAAAATTTTGCCGCTGCTTTTGTTGCTTCGTGGCGCATAAATTTTTGCCCATCTCCAGCTCTCCGGCTCTCCGGCTCCACATCCCGCCCAGATCTGGCGGTGCCCTGAACTCCCGACCATATCAGAGTTTATAAAGCCACTTGCCATCAGCTGTGACTATTCTATTATTATCATTTTCCTTCACTTCACTTCACTTCATTTTCTTTGTTTTTTGTTTAGTTGTGTTGTTTTTTTGACTTTTGGCCAATTGCAGCGCAAGAAATTATTAATACATAATTCATGTTTAATTGCTGGTTTTTAATTATTCCCCGCCAAGTTGGCAACATGTGGAGCAATTGCGACCAGAACAAGTGCAGACAAAGACTGATAAGGAAGGGAAACTGCCTGCCAAAGTTGTTAGAAACTTTCGCTGATTGAGTTGCATTTAGTTTGGATGATCAATGCGCGTTGACAGACATTTCAATTAGCTCAAATTGCGGCAGGTTGTTTTGCCTGGTTGTCGAGGGGCGTCTCAGAGAGCAACGGACTCGAGTCGCTCGCTGTCGCTGTCTGTGGCAAACATTGTGTGCCCCGCGGGGGCGAATGAAAATTAGATGAACGCAGTTGACGAATCGAACGCAGTGAACTGCACAGCACATCACATCTGGAGGGTTAAGGGTTCGGGTTCGGGTTCGGGTTCGGGTTCGGGTTCAGTTTGAGGTTGCTGGGGCCAAATGAACTGGAGACAAAAACGAGGGCAGTACAAATTGATGCACAAAATGATGCGCATGCAAATGGAGCGAATCAAGAGTTCAATGAAGTCTCGCAAAGACAGCGACGATGGAACAATCTATTTTCGGTCATTCGAAAACAGAGACCACGACATTGTATGCTAATGGATGTAAAAATGTAAACTAAAGCAAATGTGTTCTTTCAATTCAAAGCACTAAGAAGTGCACTTTACTTAAAATTGATAATTGTTTTATTGTAATCAAAAAAAAATGACGTGTCAAATACATAAGAAAATGCAATATTTATTATTTATTGTTTACTATTCTTAGAACTACAAACCAAAGCTTATAAATTGGGGTCTTCTTCGATCCCCGAGAAAGAAAAGACAGAAGCGAATCCATTCGATAGATCTCCCAAAATACAAATTCAATTCCTGTTAATACTGTTAACATCGAACACATATTATAATTATTATTATTATTATTTTGTCGCCTTCTGTAAGTTCATCACATTGTGATAAATTACTGGTATTTTTAAGTTTCTGTTAAGCTGCCCCAAAAGGTAGTAGAATACACGTTGCTTAAATAAATTTATAACATTAAAAAAAATAAAATAAATAAATAAATTGGTCTTTAGGATTTTATTATTAATAAAATTTTTCTAACTAAATTTGTATGAATATTTTCAATTACACATTCTATCCAATTAATAGGTAATTCAACTACTTTCATCTTTGCGTCCATTTATTTCTAAGTCATTTGTTGTAGGTGGCTTTAAAGAATATTTTGCAAGTATTAACTCTACTTATTATTTATATTCATGTGAATGTGAACAGCATGAATATAAAAGAGAATTTTAGATGAATGTGTTTTATGCTTAACACTAGTTATATGTTTGTATGTTCATAATGATCACAAAAAAATAAGTGAGATACTTACATTTAAGTAATTGAATTTGTGATAAATTAAACTAAATAACAATTTTATTACCGACTGTTATAACTGCATAAAGTATATTTAGTCAATATATTTTAAAATTAAATTCGGGGAAATATGAATTGATATATTGTAGAGAGTTTTTTAAAAGATTGTTTAACATCAGCGTTTGATAGACGTAAAAGGTATTTGAAAAAACAATTTTATAAAGTTGGAGAAAAATTGAATTGTTTAATCACTAAGTAACTCGACTTTAGCTTAATTTTTGTCTTTCTTTTGTTTACAAAATGAAATTAATTAAAATTGTAATACTATAAATTAACGAATAATTCTTTTTTTAAATTAAGCAGCACTAAAAAATACTTTAGCTTACACGAATTGTCTTTCATAAATATTCATTTAATATGTAATACTATAAATTAATGAATAAACCTTACAAAGCTACACTGAAAAATAGTGTAAGTTTAAACGTTTTATTGTTAAAAAATGAATTGAATATAAATTAATGATAAACCATAACTGCACTGAAAAATAGTTTCAATTGAAACGTTTAGGAATGAAATCAAATATCTTAAAACGTTGTGTTATTTTCTAAGTTGACCGTTTGAATGTATTTGACAGTAATCATCAATTCCCCAATTGAATCGCTTAAGGATATCGCAGAATGTTTGAAATCAAAAGTTGCGTGAAATGCTTTATTAAAGCCGTGCACTCGATCTATGCTAACTTGATTTACTCGCCCCCGCACCGCACAACTTTTTGTTGTATTGCTGCGGGTTTGACAAAAAAGAGTTGCGGGTGGTCACGGCTCTCGGATCGGAAGCAAATGCAACAGCTGCCTCGGACTCTGTCTCTGCCCACCCCTCAACACTCACTCTCTGCCCGCTTCCACTTCGTTCGCGTTTCCATTTCCTATTTCTCGTAGTGGTAGTTATAGTTTTTCCCTTTTTTTTCGGCTTCGAGTTTTGTGCATTTTTGGGAGAGGGGCATCGAGTGCTCTGCGGGCAGGTTGAATGCTTCAAGTGCAACAGAAATGCAGCAAGCAGCAAGGTCCACTACATTTTACTGCCAGTGTGTGAGTGTGTGTGTGGAGAGAGGAGTTATTGCCCTGCGGCCCGCTTGTCCGGCCCGCTGTTTATTTGCCATTGGCATTATTCTGATTCTGATTCCGATTCCGATTCTGAGTTTGATTCCCAGTTTGTATGTGTGCTCTCGCACTCCGTGGTTGCTAACAACGTCAGAAACTCGGGTTTTATTCTCCATTCCACAGCCACAACTTTTCAGATACTTTCCTCGACTGGGTGTGTGTGTGTGTGTGAGTTTGAGTGTGTGAGTGCGGACGCTGCGGGTGATTAATTTGCTGGAAAAAATGTGCTATACGAAATTATGGTTGGTTTTTCATATGTGTGCAGACGAAGGTAATCAGTTTGTGATTGGGTTGAGAGCAGAGAGCCGAACCAACGAGCCAACGAGGGTGGGCTTTATGTGTTGATTGAACTTATCCGACAAAAAGAAAATTACGAAAAGAATTCGACTCAATAAAATTTCATAAAATCTACTTCGTGGCGCATGGGGTGAAAATTGCTTGAAATAGAGATTTGTATTGCCAATAATGCGATGACTGCAATTGTATCAAGAACTTCAATATATATTATGTTTGTAACCACGAAGAAATCAAATGTTTAATTGAGATTCTGATGCAATTAAAAACATGATTAGATACAAAATTAATAATAATAATAATGAGATAAGCAAATAATGGTCATTTTTAATTTATCTTAAAAAATCTGTATTATGTTTGAAATTATTTCAACACTTGTATTTCTATTAAAAGCGTTATTTTGTGTTGTTCAAAAATTAAAGTCGTAATTTTTGAATTCAAAAACTCAATACGGAAGCAGACAGGTTGTATTGAAAGTTAATGACATGCAACCAACATGTTGTAAGCTGTTGTGCTTGTTGTTCGACGTGCAACAAGCTTGATGTTGCGCTTAGACAGTCAACAATTTGAACACGCTTAAATATTGATGGGATGGTATAAGTTTGACTTCCTTTTGAGTAAGTTTAATGCACAGTATAAGTGGGAACTTCAATTATTGCATATTTAGCATAAATAAAATTTAACAATGCAGAAATAAAATTAATATACCTATAAAATACATTTGATTAAAAATATAAATAAAGAGAGAGAAAATAAAATTAGAAGATCAAAGTTGAAATAATTGCCGTCGAACATGTGACAAGGATGTTTTGTTTACTTCTCATTTAGTTGGAAGTGAAACCCAACAAGTGTATACAAATCAAGGACTTCGACGTGTAGAAGACAATTTCTACCTTTAATAACTTTTACGCCGTATAAGCTAAGGGGCGAAACTGTTATATGCTACACATACGCATACGCGACCTAAAAGTCTTATAATTAACTTATACTAGCCATTTATTATAGTAATTTGACGAAATTAAAGTATCTTTAAATTACCAACAGCTAATAGAATTGAAGGTTTTTATATGTTAAAAAAATTCAACTAATTTGTTCAGCATCAGTCGCTTAAAAGACGTAATAGAAGACGAATATCGTAAAACTCTGCTACGTAGAAGATGGACTTATAAGTTGGTTGCCCATTCGAAGTCGACTGATTCGAAGAAGCGACTGCGTGCTCTTATACGTTGTGTATAAGTTCGCTTAGCTAGGACTCGAACCAGCAACGCAACGCAACCTGCAACGCGGTGCAACTTGAGCTGCACATCAAAGTCACAACCTGTTGTGAATCGAACAAGACGCAAGGGAACATTAAGTAAATAAAAAAACAAAAAAGGAAAACATTTAAAAATAATTGAAAAGAAGAACAAATATTTCGACATATCGAAATGGCATATCGATGAAAAAATTCAATTTAAAAAAATACTATTGATGGCAGCAGCAGCAGTGGTGTGAAATAAAGTAAAGTTCCAGACTATGTTTGACCGTCAGCCAGCGACATGCAACCCAATGCAATGTGCAATGTGTGGACTGCAATGCAACCCCCGCGTGTGTGTTTTTGTATGGGTGTGTGTGTGAGTGTGTGTGAGTGTGCAAGCATTTACTGCTGGGATGCCTTTGCACACGACTTTTGACTTTAGTCCGCCGATGTTTTTAGCTGTTTTAATATTTATGAAAAAAGGCAAAAGGCGAGCGTCGCGTCGAGTGTTGAGCGCTGAGCGTCGCGCACTGCAAGCCGCATAAATATCCACTAAGTCCCATGCACACACACACTTACACTCACACACACACATGCATGTTGTTATGTGCTACCCTTAAGTGAAAACTGAAGAAGACCTGACAACAGTAGCAACAACAACAGCAACGACAGCATTTCCCCCCTTTGAGCTGTTGGGCTGTCAAGCGTAAATTCAATAAATATGAATATAAGATCACACACACACACTCACACACAGGCACACACAGAGCACTTGTTGTTACATTTTTCACTCACTTGGACTAACTTGGCTAACACCCCGGTCCCCATTCAACATTCAACATTCAAGATTCACGCTCACAATGACGACGACGACGATGACGCTGTGAAGTACAAACGTTTTTCTTCTTGTTTTTTTGTTGGTTCGTTGTTGTTGTCATCTTATTTACTCGATATCGAAATCTTTGTTTGTGCTTATTATTTGTAGCTCGTCCTTTTGTGCTGCTACTCGAATTTTTGTCGATTGGCAATAACAAAAGACAACGACAGCGAGGTTGGTTCCTAAAGTGTCGAGAATAAAGTATTTGACAGTCGGTTCATAAAATGCAGTGATAGATCAGCTCTTCATCCCACTCCTCGGCCAATTAAAGCAGCCTAATTACGACTGGCGATGTTATGAATAAGTTGTGTGAAGCACAAAGTTTGCAACAGTTATTCGAGGCTTTGATTGATTCATTCGGCCCACCCTCGTCTCGCTGAAATATGAAAATAATTCATTGCCATTCGCAGCAGCGTCAGCGACATCATCTTCGACTTCGACAACGTCATCCACATTCACAGCCACATCCATATCCTCTTGTGCTCCACAAAACTGAAAGTGTGCAGCCGGCAGTCTGGCAATAAAGTCAATGGAGCTATCAAAAATCGTCAACGCAATGAAGCTAAAACTTGCCAAAGTGCCACGCCGCATATGTGTGACTGAGAGAGGGAGGGATGGAGGGGAGGGATGGAGGGGAGTGTGTGTCGGAAGGGTAGTTGACAGAATCAAAGAGCAGAAGCTGCTTCTGCCACTGTGCATGTGCTTTAGTGTGCGGATATTTATGCCCACGGACGGTTTGAGTTAATGCAATGGCCAATGGCTTGGCTTGACTTGGCTCGGCTACTAAAAGTGGCTACAACTGCTGCATTGACGATGGCCCAAATGGCCTCCTCTTTCGCTCTTTGTCTATCTCCGGCCACATATCAAATATGTAAGTAAAGTAACGTAGCAGAGCATGTGATTAAGTGGAGAGCACTAGACGACAGCGAGGGTCCTTCGCCTGCGACTTAATATTGCTAATAGCAATGGAAACTTCAAGCCATAAGCAAATGAGCAGGCAACTAGACGGAGGGTGAGTCTTGCCAGAATATATAAAAAATATATATACATATATAGAAAAAGGGATAGGAAGCGTGCACTTCCTTAAATTACACATGACAGCAGCATAAAAGTTCGCATCATCGTATCTGCTTGCCTTCGTTATTTGGCTGTATTATAAAGCTGCTTTGGGAACGACGCGCTTCGAGTCATTTGTCGTTAAGTGTAATTTGAAGAAACTTTCGTTCCAAAACTTGCCTTAGACTTCAACTTAAAGACAAAGCCATAAAGGCATATTGAATGCAAGTTTCTCAGGAAAATAAAAAAGTGGGGGAAGGGTTCGTCTAGGGCAAGTGGACAGAAGCGTGCCAAGTGAGGGTCAAAACAGTTGCGAATAGGAGTTGGCTAAAACGCATTGGCTTGTTTTGATGGCCAAATTAAGCCAGAGATAGGCTCAAAGTGCGGTGCGACTGCAACAATTGTTAAGATGGCCGAGTAAATATGGCAAAGTGGCAAAACTTAAAGTAATTCAAGTTGTCGACAGCCACAGCAAAAGCAAAAGCAAAAGCAAAAGGTTTTAGCCCGGGTTAACCATACTCCATGGGATTCACAAACTTGCCAAGGCCAAGAAGCTGCACAAACTTGCTCAGAGCATGCAGCTAAGTAGACTGGGCAGAAGAATAGCACAGCAGCAAAATAAGGCGAGAAACTGAGGCAAACTTTGCCATGGAGATGCAGACTAAGTATACTTAGCTGCACACACATTCATACGCACAACAACAAGTGTTGGCCTGGCCTAAATCAATTGTCCAAACTTGGAGGAGGCACTTTAAGGATTTGCGTGCACGCAAAAATATTATACAGTACAGATTATGTTGTAACAAGCAGACGTGTAGTGATAAGAAAATGTACAATCTTTAAAGAATAATATAAAGATAACAGAGTAAATACGATACAATAACGACACAAATTAAATTCGTCTATATGGATAATTTCTCAGACACAAATTATAATAGAATAGAAATACTAAATTATTGAATGGAAAATTACTTTGTATAATGTATGCATAAGATACTTTGATATGCATAAGAAAAATTCTCTGACCTCTTGACAAATAAACATCAATTGTTATAGTATAATATGAAGATGAATAAGTTTAAAGTCGATAGAATAATGTCACAAATTAAATTCGACTATATAGTTAATTAAGTGAATGTCTCTGAACTGTTGACAATTAAATATTAATTGTAATAGTAATCTTTAATAGATAATACAAAAAATAACTGGAAGAAGACTATAGAATAATGGCAGAAAATTAATTATGTTTCATACGACTCAAATAACAATGTGAAAAGAATAATATTCAAGAATACTGAAAAATTCAATAATATTTATTAAATTGATGAATGAAAGTAATTTCTCTGACCTCTTGATAGAATAATGACTCAAATTAAATTTGTCTACATAGTTAATTCTTACAACTCACATAATAATGAAAACAAAAATTAATATTCAAAAATACTGGAAAAGACTGTGAGGCATTGAACAAAAATATTAAATGGATAAATAGAAAATGAATTTGTATGCATAAGAAAATGTCATTGAACTCTGGACAATTCAATATCAATTGTAATAGTAATCTTTAATAATGAATATAAAAAACAAATGGAAAAAGACTAAATAATAACAGAAAATTAATTATGTTACAAAAAGTCAGTAGAACATAAATATTAAATTGATGAATGGAAAATTACTTTGTTTGAAGAAATTTCTCTGACCTCTTGACAAATAAATATTAATTGTAATAGTAAGAAAAAGTCTGTACAACATAAATTTTAAATTGATGAATGGAAAATTACGTTGTTTGAAGTAATTTCTCTGACCTATTGACAAATAAAAATCATTTTTAAATTTCAATTACAGACTGCAAACTGCAAAAAGAAAAACTGAACTGTCAACTGCGGAGCATAAAAAAGTAGATTATCAATATTTAATAAAAAACTACAAATTTAATAAAAAATGTTTAATACTGTGCATGTAAACTGAAAGTGCAGCGCAAATAATACTTTTTGTTAACAACCAAGTAAGTGGAGCAAACAAAAGCAGATGAACAATATTGAAAGGGTAAAAGGGCATTTGACCTTTATGCCCCAAATTAAACTTGCACTTAATTCTAATATATACCATAAAGTTACACGCTCGCTAGAGCAGTCTCTAAAGTTGTCTTTCAGAATGTCCCTAAGCTAAATAAATGAAGCAACAATATTTATCAATAATGAACTCGACAACATGCAACAACATTTCCAAATATGTCAGTACAATTTTTTTTTTGTTTGCAATTTCGCCCGAGGGCTGCTTCAAACTCCGTAAGCTGTCATCATTTTGGCCTTAGCAAAATGCGAGCATGTACAATATATCCAGGCAGGCATTAACATTGGCAACAGCCAATTATAGCCTGGCTCCCGAAGGGCACAAGGCGAACCCTTCAGGTAGTCTTGGAACGAACAACTACGCATTAGAAACTCGCTTCTACCTCCCCCTTGGCTGGTACGCAACCCTTTGCCCCCCATGAAAGTGAACTTCAGTTTTGGCTAGCAGGCTTTTGGCCACTAAACCCACAACTAAGCCCAGTTGACGAGCACATTTTCAGGGTTACTCGCAGTTTTATTTCGGCTGAGGAGATGTGGGGAGGGGAAATGCTGTTGCTGACATGCACTTGAAGGGTTGGGGGGGAAAGCAGCAGCCAAGTAGACGCATGTCAAACCCAACTCGCAAGCACAAAACAGGGGAAACTGTTAACTGGTAACTCGGAACTGCGAACTGAACTGCGAACTGGTCGCTTAAATAGAGCACAATTTTTTGTTCAGTGAGTGTGTGTGTGTGTTGCCAAATAGAAATCTGTAAATCTGGTAAACAAAGTAAACAATTGCACAAAACGCAGACAGACAGATACAGAGAGGGAGAAAAGAAAAGTTGAGGAAAATAAGAAAAATGCAGGGCACGGAAGTTGTCAGTTGTTGCTTTTGTCCGCTTGACGTGCCTCGACATTTTTCTGTGGGGTTGTCTAACAAGTTAAAAATTCTATTTAATGCCCAACTGCCATTTGTATTTTCATTCGCATTTATATGTGTTTTATAATTTCGTTTTTTATTTTTTTTATGTATGTACATACGTTCGCTGGGTTGAATTTTGGGGCTCTGCTAATTTATGGCACGCGTCCGTCTAAGCCGATGTTTCACTATAAAAGAAAAGTAAATATTTTATTACACACATTTATGACGCACTTTGGCGCAGCTCTGGCGAAAAACTTTTGGGACGCAAAACTGCCAAGTGGAACTATTAAAGCTGTAAAAAAGTTTTCCACACACACACACATACACTCGCAGAGACACAGACACATGTCAACTAGAAAAGCCCCAGGCGCAGAGAGCACAAACAGGGTTAAGAGCAGAAAGAGAGAGAGAAGGAGAGAGAGAGTGGGAGTGAGAGTGAGAGGGAGCGAGAGTGAGGCGCACACAAACATGCGGCTGGCGTTGTCAGCAGTCGCGTCGTTGTCGTCATTTTGACCGGAAATGCGCAGTTTTTAGTGAAGTGCATGCCATTTTGAATTGCCAACACACAGATCCATATGAGAAACCCACACACACACACACACACACACGCACGCACGCACACACGCTCACAACACACTCACACACACACACTGTACACATGCTAACCATTCGCGTTTGTCAACACAGTTCGCGTACACTTTGGCTAAAAACAAAACGAGTGGGCGCCTTTTGTCCCCCCCCCCCAGCATCATCTCTCTCGCTCTCTCTCTCTGTCTCCCTCGCTCTCTTGACTCCGCCAATATGCCCCTCACCCTCTGCAAATGCTTGTGCAGTGCATGCTGCACTCAGTTGGTCAATATAGCGGTTTTTTTGGGCTCGGACGCGTTTGCTGCGGCTAAAACAACTACTGCCAGAGATGAGCGCACGATTACACGATGATTTCTGGCTCTTCTACTTAATTGATTCAATTTTGTTGCATCCATTGATATTTTATTGTTATTTTGTTAACAATCTTTAAAGTCGCATTTGGAAATTAACACATCATAATACAAGTAGTTTAAGCTACATAAATAATTTAATTTTAATTTTGCTATAAATCGTAGTTATATTTAATTTCAGTCTTAATTTAATTCTAAAATTCAAATTTTAATTGTTTATGATGAGTACAATAAATAGGCAATTGAACATACATATGTAACAAGTTAAATAAATTCTACCAAATTGTGTAAATATTTGGTAAAATTGTCCGATCGCTGAGATTAAAACTGAGCGAGCACAGATAAACATAAGGCAACTTCCCTCATTTACTCAATTAATACACATTCCCCTAAATTGCCTTCTGAAAGGCTTTTATTATTATAATTTATGCCAATTTGCTACACAAAATAAATTGCTGGTAATTTACAACTGCGAATGAACTTCAACTATTAAAAGAATGTGTGCAGCTTGATAAATCAGATCAATTGAGTGAACATTATGCGATTTTTTCGAAATTAGCCAGAATTTATCTGAGTCATTTGTGATTTGCAATTGTGTCGTGTCGTGTCACGACCTGGCTGACAGCGCTGGTAGCGTGGTCACTGAACCTTTTGGCCATATGTGCAAAGTGTAAACTGTAAACCGTAGGACGGCGTTGCTAACTGTCGCTGTCGTCTCCTATTTGCTGATGCTGCCTCTCTGTAGTCGCATTGCTTATATCGACATTTCCGTTTAGAATTCATTTTGTTGCACAGCCGTTAGTTGTTGGTTTTTTCATGCCCCGTTCCGAGTGCGATTGTGAGTGCGATTGTGAGTGGACGAACGTTTGTGTGTTTATTGCATTTTGACCCAAGGATAATTTTCAACTGCGTCCATTTCACTTTGTGTTTTTCTTTGTTCCCCTTTCTTTGCCACGTTCTTTGCCTTCCATCTGCGTATTGCAAATCTTTCGCCTGTGCAGATATTGCTTTCCACATGGGAAATGTGGGCAGAAGAACAAAACCAGCTAGGCGAAATTTGAGAAATTTCCATTAACAAAAAAATTGAACTAAATGATGTAAACAAAAAAGAGTTATATACAAAATTTCATCAATTTTATAATGTTTTTATAACCTTTGCTGATTTTCTTTTGCTGGCAAAAATCATATGAAAAATAAAATATATATTTAAAATTCCAAATTGGTATTAAAATGCCAATATTTATAATCAAATAAATGTTGTCTCCTTGAAAAAAATAGCACTCATAAAATATTGAAATATGTAGAATTGAATTTTTTAATAGACTACAAATATGTTTGTGCATTCCCGCTACACTTCAGGTACTTTTGGAAGTAGGCAAACAATCGCAGCAAATTGTCAAATATTGTTAGTCATTGATAGCCTTGTTTATTGACATCAATAAACAGTGCTTCAAGTAATAAATTTATTTAGATTTATGTTCATAGATGCAACATTATTTATTTGTTTTTTTTTTTGTAATATTACTTTCAAAGCTCAAAATATTAATAAGTTAAAAGTGCAAATAAACTTGATAATCTTCTGGAAAAGTAACATGAATTTAGTTAATTGATCGTAAAGTGGTAAATGTTAAATGTTAATTAAAATTAATAATATGAAATTCAATGACATAATCAAAATGTAGTTTATGTTTATTAAATGTATAGCTGCCAATTGTAATTATGGCAAAGAAATTTTTACTTTGGAGTGAATGCTAATTACTTGGATGAATTAATGAAATAATGCGCAATTTGAAGCAATTAAGGGAATGCATAAATTTGAATACGAAACCGAAGTTTACGCAACTTAAATCGCATACGATGGATAGCGGCAAATGCATTAAATATGAGAGAAAAATCGTTGTTAAGCTGCAACAACTGAGCAGAATCCTCTTATTGCATTTCAGCGCATCAATTAGATATTTTTCCAATAAGGTGGAAAAACAGCGCAAAAAATGGCAAAAAAAAACTGCGAAAACTGAAAAATCAACAGCGCCGCGCTGGATTCTGCAGCGAAACTGTCGGTGGCAAGCGGAAAAATCAACAGAAGCCAGCGATGGCCAAAGCAAAGTCAACGCCAGCGTGAAACGCTAACGGATTTCGACTGCAGCGAGATGAGGCAAGCAGAGGGAAAATCAGTTGAGGCGAGGATACTTGCAGTGTGGCAATGCGGCAGGTTGGGCTGAGAGCTGAGAGCGCACAGTTTGGTAGCTTATTAAAAACTACTTGTTAAGTTTGTTGTTTTCGCTGTTTTTTGTTTTTTGTTGGGTTTTTTTCCCATTTTGTTTGTTTGTTTGGCCAAATTGGCGGTGGAAAATAGAAAACGCATAAAGCGAACTGCTGTTGAGGGCGGCGGCAAGAGGCGAAACAGTTTCTGAGCTCAGAGCTCGTCTCGGTGGCGCTCGACACAAAATTGTAGCATAATTGTTGCAAGAGCAGGTTTCATATTTTCGTTGCTCGTCGTTTTATTGTTTTACTCTCGAGTTGCTTGGTTGTTAATATTTTCCTGTTTGACTTGCAAGAAAAGTTGCGCGAATCGAGTCTGAAGGGCTGCCCATTGATATGTGCAAGTTTTGATTAACTTTTAATTGCAATTTATGGAAGACCATTATCGATGTTTTTTTGTTTAAACGCTCGCCCAATCAACCGACAACTATAATTATGTTCTGATTCAAAAAATTAAAATCACTCAGCTATTTGTGATTGCTGTTTACTAATTCACAGTCCTCTGCAGCGTAAGTTTGTTAACAATATTTATGAGAGCTGCTCTTAAGATTCTATGCGTCCGCATAATATTTGCCCAATCATTTTTGGCTTTCACCAAATCCGTGGATACCGTCGCATTACCAAAATTATGTGTCACACAGGTTTTCTATGGATTTAGGCTGGTTTTCCCAGGTGTATTAGCTTGTGGAAATGTGTGCGTACGGCTGGAGCACAATAATCATGGTAATTAACATGCAAACGAAATTATGAAAGAGAGCAAAAGGTAAACAGCCGAAACGAGTCGGAACGAGACGAGACTCAATGAAACAGCATTGTGGAAAACCCGCAAAGAGGCTGGAGGCTGAGGCAATGTTTAAATAAACATGACACACAACGTGGCATCAAAATGGGATGCCTTCGATGATGTCTGAGAACCAAAATGCCGAGACGTGATGCGACAGATGCGATGTGGTCTCTGCTCCGCTCTGCTCTCTATTGGCATTGTCATTGTCTTCGGTGTCAGGCGGGGCAATGATTGGCAAAGAGTCAAAGTCCCGACTAGTCCCGACCTCAGTGCGTTTGTCTGTGTGAGAACGCGTTAATTAAGCAAAGTGAGCGAGACACACGTTGCCCCGAGAGTTAGGAATGAGAGCGAAGACTGCAACTGTGCGGCATTCAAATGAAATGCACAGACGCAAACGCGCAGGACAAGGTTAAGAAGCTCACACAAAGGACGAAGATGAAGCAGCATTTGTGGAGAGCATGCACAGGGGTTGTCTACCTGCAGCCAGGTTTCAGCTTATAACAACAGGCAAAATAAAAACGTATAAAAAAAGAAGAAGGAAAATGAACGTTGCAGAGATGCATTGAAGCGTAAGGCAGTGATAATCACGGCAAGGCGTCACCTCAACACGTAACGTCAAATGCCACGACACGACAGAGCAGAGCAGAGCAGAGCCATAACCAGGACCAGGACCAAGAGCTCAGCCAGCCATTGTCATTGCCAGCCAGTGAAATTGCACGATAATCACAGCAACTTGAGCCCTCAAGTGTAGGCAGCTAACAGAAAAGTAATGCCGCCCCTCCTCGGCAGCCACTTTGGAGTCTGTTTATGCGTGGTAAGCCAATTTGGATATGGAAGCGCTAACCAAAAATTCAGAGAAGGTCGAGGGCGTTGCTATTGTCAAAGTGCATGCAAAGTCATCTGAGAAGGACGACGGGACGACGGGACGAAGGCAAATGATATGTCGGCGACAGAGTAATGACATTCTGAGTTCTTGTTGCCTGTGTTGAAAGCGAAAATGTTTGCTTTTTAATTGTTTTGTTTTTGTTGTTAGTCGTTACTCGTTATTCGTTATTCTCAAAGTCAGCCAGACGAGGCAATCTTCAAATGCATCTGAAGTCCTTAAAATGTGTCTTACGGCAAATCTGCTTTTCATTTGACTGGCTGCATTTAAGCCAAGCTCGATTTAATTTTTTTTTCTGCCAACGTCAACGTTAAAATCCCAAAGAAGATAAAAAGAAATTTCATTTTAATTTTCAACATATTTAGATTTGTAAAATGGAACAAAATCGATACACAAAATGTGGCAACATTTTTGAGCTGATGCAGCAATTAATTTGCTGGCTGGGCAGCATTCCTGATATAGGAAGTCAGCTTGAAATTTTACAAAATTTCTTCGGGCAGTATTTAGGCAAATCCACAACGACGACCACGACAACAACAAAAATCCTAAGGAAATCGAAATGGAAATAGAAATGAAAGGACGAGAAGACACCCTCTGTGCAGTCGGGCCATAATCATAAATTCATTTGCAAATAAACACTATGAATAACTTTTGTGTGTTGACTTAGAGATTAAAAACACGACCATTCAATAAATACAAAGTAACATAAAATTTGTTATTTGCTACAAACTTGCCCACTTCCCTTTTTGTACTTAAGGGGTACAGAGTATTGAATGGTTCGAACTTAATTAAAATGCATTTGGTAGCACTTGAATTAAAAATGTCTCTGTGATTTTAGGTGACTATTGCAATTTGCAAGATTTTATGGCTATTATTTGGGAAATGAGCTGCCTTTGTGAGTGCTCAAATATTTGGGAATTTCAAATGGAATTTCAGTCTGACAATGGGCTGAGAGATACTCGAACATATAGACCTAATTGGCGACAAGCCATCAAGTTGAGTTGAGTCAACTTTCAATGCCGCAAAATCATGTCCAAGCTGATTTGACCCACATCATCCGCTTAGCATGCTTAGGACCTACCTCAAAACGGAGGCCACATCGACTGCCAGAATCACAAACACACACAAGGGAATAAATCAAAAAGAGAGTGAGAGAGAGAGAGAAGAGAGCGAAAGAGGGCGCGTATCTATGACAAGTTCAATATTATAATTTGTTTACGAACTTTTGGATGCATTAAAAATAAACGATAACAAGAAATGCCGCGCCTCATGAGATAAAGAGCAACAGAAAGGACAATAGCGAAAAGGACATGGTAAAAATACGTACAAGCCCGCAAACGAAACTCAATTTTCGTGAAATAAAATCAAATTTAAATAATACAATAGGGGAAACCCTAAACGCCAGCGAAACCAGCAAAGAAACGGCGACAACAACCAGAATGAGCAAGGACAACAACAAGGGGCATAATAATAACAACAAGTCGAAGGCAGCCGTGAGCGCGACAAGAGCAACAAGGACATCATCAAGTATATCGCTGCTTATTTATCTTTATCGCAATTCGTTGTTGCCCCTCCCCGCCCCTCACTCAACCCCTCCGCCCACAGCTCACTCGTCTATCGCTTTCATGCTGCGGGCGTCTTTCGATATGCCAGCTGAGTTGATAGCAAAGCAACTGAGGCAGAGAGAGGGAGCGGGGGTGGAAGAGAAAGGGGCACGGGGTTTGGGGGCGGAGACTGTGGGGTCTGTGAGTCAAAGACGACATCAATATTATTGCCATAAGTTTCATATTTGCAGGCCTTAGATGCCGTTTAAAATTTCGCTGGCAACGTCTTCGTCTTCGTCTCCGTCTCCATCTCCGTCTGTGTCTTTTTTGCCATTTTATTGGATGCCGGCATCGTAGTCCTCGTTGTCTGTAGATTGCGAACAGAGAGAATCCTGCAGGACAAAAGTGGCGGGCAGTTTGTTTTTCATTTCGCTGCGGCTTCGGATTCGTTTACTTTTGCCTTTGCCTTTGCTGTCGTTGCTTCGTTTCCTATACATTATATAGCATAATTTTTTATTGATTTATTTGGCTTACAGCTTCACCCCTCCCCACACTCTGCTTCCCCACCAAAAAAAATGTAATGGAAAAAATGTTTGCTGAATTATGTGTGTATCTGGGAGGGTGTGAGTGTGAGTGTGTAATGCAGGCAAAATCAAACGTAGACAAGTGAAAATTTGAAACGATTTACGCGCAATTTACGGAAATTGCAGTGGGGCATATCAAATTGACAACAGCGACGGGGGTTTGGGGGATGGAGAACTAGGATAGACAAGAAATATGTGGTGCGCACGACGCAAAAAAAATAAACGATGGAGCAAAACTAATAGCAAACGCATGACTGAATGAATGAATGAATGAATGTACACAAATGACAGGCGAAATGGGAAAAAGATGTTGAATTTCGTGATGAAAAATGCTGGCCAAATATCGCGTTATTGAAAATATCCATCCAACATTTGCATTTAATTATCGAGCACATTTCAGTTTTCAGTTCGTATTTATGCATTGATAATTGCATAAATTATAAATAGGTGCACAGCTATTGCAAACATACGAATGTTTGCCACATTTACATACATATTCGAAAATTTACATTCAATTATTTTCATCGAACACTTGCATATGGGAGCTGACTTGATTTCGCATTAGGCGTCAAAATAAAATTCTAATTCCGTTTCCAGAACCTTTTTGTATAGCCAACATACATGTTGGAATAAGCAGATATAAAGGTAAATATGAATATCATTGTGTCAATGCTTCGTCCCACATTTTACGGCCAAATCAATTGGATATTTAATTATCATTCATCAAAATCATTTAATATTCGATTATGCTGGTTTTATGAATAATATATTTCGTAACATATTTTAATTAACGACACAGCTGACGGGCATAAAAACTTTGCTTGATGCGCTGCGTATTGACTGGTTAATAATAATTAATAAAGTTAGATGTCAACAAATATATTATCATCCGTCAGGCAAACATTAAATACATTTGTGACAGCCCAATATCACGAATGACAAATTTGGCGTTCACTCGAGTTAATTAATCTCCACTTGACTCAGAACTTTGAAACATAAAAATATTATTTCTCGCAAATATTCATAAAACTGGTCATTTGTAACCGCTTAGCCCACCAAACTTGTATTTAAAAGTTGTCTTTTGCATTTCGTAACTACTAGTTGAACAAGATTTGACTTTAACATTTTCATTTAGCTGTACTAGCGGCTAATTAATTGCAGTTACATGTTGAATAATGGATAAGGGTTAATCATTGACCAGCGCTGACCTTTCATTTTCGCAAAACCATCTTTAAAATCAACAAGTCTCATTCTAATTAACTTTGACAACCCAAAAAATGTTTACCTTTTTTTTCGGCGGTTGAACGGGCCATTACAAATTTTGCATCTGCCCAATCTGCCTTGAGATAAAGTTGCTTAGAAAAGGAACAGGAAACTCATTCATTGATCAAAATTGCCGCACTTCGGAGTACCCTTTAACTATACGTTTAATCAGATTAATATTGAATGATTACAAAATAAGAAAGTCGATGTTAATTTTAGTCTGTTTTAAATATATTAAAATAAAATACTTAAATTCATTTTTGTGTTTTAAATTGCTACCAAAAAATTAAATGCTTGTTTTAAATTAATTGCTTATCCAATAAATTTTGTATTTTAAATTAAACAAATATTTATCAAAGCATATTCTTTAGTATTGTCGACAATCACAAATGTTTTTTTGTCATCTGTCATATATACTCAATTTAAAAACTCCCCTTTCCATCTCGACCGCAGGGTATGAAAAAACTCAATTAAAAGTCTGCTTAGTGCCAGCTTAAGCAATCTGCTGCTGAACGTAATTGTATTTATTTTGAACAATTTCGTAATCAAAGTCAGCCGAGCAAACAATCAACATTACTTTGACCAAAATGTACCTAGCTGGAAATAATATAAAACAAGAGGGAAAAGCAACAAAAACAAATAAATAAATAAGTTCGCACGATGGTAGGAAAAAATAGCGCCAAATTAATGAAAAGCGCAAATGACAGTGCAAAAAATAAAAACAGAAAATTCAAAATAAAAAAAAAGTTGCCGCGTATTTAAAGCGGCGTAAAAAATGTGCGACAGGAAAAAGCAAAAAACGAAAAACTCTTTGAAATTAAATTTCGAAATGCGAAAGACAACCAGGCAAACAAAATGCGAAGCAAACGAAAAAGAAAGTACGCCGTGCACTTTGGCCATATAGTCGGTGAAAAGCCAGGGTCCGCCGGAGGGTGACCGGAGTGGGGAGTGTACACAAATTCCGGAAAACGCAAATTTATTTCAGCATTTTTATACTCTGCTCAGATAAAGCAGCAGAAACAAAAAAAAAAAGTGGAAAAATGCGCATTAAATAAGTAATAAAGAAATCAAGAGAAGTTAAGTTAAAATATAAAATCAGTTGGTTGTCGGACGGCGCTAACAAAGTTGCCACTTGTCAGACGTCAGTTGTCAGTTGTCAGTAAATGTTTATGAGTTAATCAACTTGTAATGACCAAAGGAGGCCCCGAACAACTGGGACCGCTGCGGGGCGTGGCGGTGAGGGCGGAAAGTCACTTAAAGTGCGGGCAGAGGAAGGAGGGGAAAAAAGTGTACGCAGCGAGTGAGTGTTCAGAAACACAAACTGGTGAAAAATAAAACTTAATTAGCTTTCATTTAAAGGCAGACACAAGTCCGACTGCACAAAAAGCAAGACTCGGGCCAAGCTGCAGATGATGAAAAACAACAACAACAATGGCAGCAACATCAACATCAACATCAGCTAAAATGAGCGACAAATAAACAAAAGTAAAAGTTTTATCCAAGAGCGGAAATGCGCAAAGCGCGTTGTTAACACGAAATGTGGCAAAGGCAAAGGCAAGACAGGCAGCCAGAGAGTGAGAGAGTGAGAGGGAGAGGTAGCATCAGAGTGGCAAGTGGCAAGTGGCAAGTGGCAAGCGTGTAGTGTTTCTGCTTTTGGGACACAAGCCGTCATCTAAAAGTTTTTGGCCTTTGCCATTTATGGAATTTCTGAAATGCCACCCGGCAATTTGCACTTTTACAGATGCAGCTGGCCAGCAAATTGCAGGCAAATATCTGGAGAGGAATATCTCACATCTCTTGTGGCATGCAACACTCCCACTTCATTATGGGGTAATTGGACTCGGAAGCAACAGGCCTCATAACAAACGATCATAATTGACAGACTCATACTCTGAAATATCTACTGCAAAATAATTTGGAAAACATTCTCAATAGCTACTTAAACAATTAAATATTATAGCTTCGAAAACTAGAGCAAAGTGCACATTGTTATATAATGTATATAGTTTCGATTAAAGCAAATAATAGTGCTATCCGAACGGAATGTTTCACTTAATAATGACAAGCCCCATTTGAGTGTTTCAACTAATTGCAGAAAGCCACAGGTTGATATCAATTGCAATCACTTAACACCAAAGTAATGTTGGCAGGCATTCAAAGCAATTAATGGTGGGGATCCATTGTGCAGACAAATTTCAATATAATCTTAACACCTTAATCCATTACGGGGATTAAAAAGCAAATTATATTGTAAGCATATGAAGCAATTTGCAGGTAAACATCAGAAGTTAAGTTCACGCCCACACAGAGCTCCACAGCACAGCCCGGAATTGTCAACATAATGTCGTCTCTATGCTACCAATAAAACGTTGAGAAATTTGCACAAGCGTCGACAATTTGCTCAGGTAACAACATTAAACAGTTAGCATAGTTCGTTGGCAGTTTTACCTGCCCCTTTGGGCGCCTGTCTCCCATTTAAAGTGCTCCAAAAGGTTTTTGACAAAAACACAACAATTACTTTTACGATGCTATGATGGTGGTTAGCTGCCTTGCTGGCAAGGAGGCAAGCTGGCAAGGTGTGTGGGTGACCAGGACGAAGGAGACAACAGAAAGGAAGAGGAGCGAGTTGGGCGCGTGCACACTAATTTCTACAAAAGATAATCAAGAGTGATAATTATTTTTGTTGGAGTTGGACGACGGGAACCGCAGCTAACTGCGAGCACCTGCTGTGTGAATTACTTGAGCTGCGACAATAAGTTGGCATCCCCTAGCAACCATCCCCCTACTCCCAACTCCCAATCGCCGTCCCAACATAGTTGGGGTTTGAGGTCTGGCAGTGCTACAGCTGCAAATGTTGCGAGTGCCACTGCCACAGCCACTTCTTGTGCTATTGCTATTGCTACTGCTGCTTCAACTCTGTTGATGATGATAACATTTTTGCCATAATGTTGACAACGACCAGCGTTTATATTCAGAGCTGAGCGCCAAAAACTTTCGTAATTACATAAAATTTTTGGGGGTAAATAACTTTGAACTACGGCCAGCAGAACGACCAGAACGAGCAGCGCCCCGCTGGTTGCGGCTACTGGCTACTGGGCACCTGCCAACCCCCTTCTCCTCTCTGACTCTGTCTCTGACTCTGACTCTGACTCTATCGAGGCCCAGCTGACCCCGCAAAATGTTCTCTAAGTGCGCCCGCACATTTGAAGTAATTAAAATTTTGTGTTTATGTTTTGTAGGCAATGGACACGCAACAGCAGCAGCAACAACAGCAACAGCACCAAAAGTAGAACTGGCAGCAGCAGCAGCAGCAGCGGCGACATCGACCATGAAACATTTTTAAGCAATTCTTGGAAAACTTAAATTATTGAAACGAACATAAAATGTTTATAGACACATTTTTCATGCTGTCACAAGTTCCTAAGAATAATGCGCATAATTTCTGAAATGGGCATACTGATTTGGTAATAAACTTGGACTATGCAAATATCGCATATATAAATACTCTACTAAATTATATATTCATGAATAATGTTAATTATTTAATGGAAAATAGACATGAATTTAATTGATTTTGTATTTGAATATGAAATTTGATTTTAACATTTGAATTTTATATTGATATTCATTTTTTTATTACAGTAAATTTTATTATGATATTGTAGAAATAAATGAATATTTAAAAATAAACGAGTTATATTATATATATTTGAATATGCAATGGTACCCATATTTATATTGTAATTATTTAATTGGCATATTTTTATTCAAATGAATGAGATAAAAATGCCACCTTCACAAATACTAAAACTAGAAGTATTATTTATTCTATCATAATTTTAAAAAAATGCATTGAATACTTATTGAAAAAATTAAATTGAATGGAACTTAGTACTAAAAAATCTAAGTGTAAGCACCAAGTAAGTGTAAAGACATTCGTATTTATTATTGGATTGTTTTCCTTCTCACTTATTAAACACGCCGAACACATTCATCGCGTTCATTGCAGACGCCGCGCCGTTGATTGCTGCACTCCCCGCCGGGAAGTGATCCGCTGTCAAGAGTTGAGTCTCCGTCTCCGTCTCCGACTGCGAGTGCGAGTGCGACTCTGAGTCAGAGTTACTTGTTGATGGCTGGCAAAGAGCACGCGAGGCGCGACAATTAAATTAAAAATAATTAAAAATTATGAAAATGGACAAGTCGATGGGCAAGTGCAGCTGGGCCATTGACCCAGCGGGTGCGGTCAGTTTGTGTGTCCTGCCACTTTACATTGACTTTAGACTGCGACTTGGCTGCGCATTTAATGAAAATTTATTCTATGCAATTTGCGACGACGACGACGACGACGATGTTGAAAACAAAGTAGTGACTTTGTCGCAGTGGACTGCGGAGAGATGGGTGGATGGGTCGGTTGTGGTATATATAGTATATATCTGGTGAATAGGAGCGGCAGTTGCGACTGCGACTCCGATTACACAGCCCATCGTTTGTCTCGTGTCAATCCAAATGTCTTTTGCCTTAATTAGAATTGCTGGCACTGCAGAGCGGAAATAATTTTATGCATTCACAGTGGTCGAGGCGGGGGGGGGGGTTGAAGGGGATTCAATGGGCAACGGGCAATGGGCAGTTCGGCTGCCCTTTGATGCCAAATGTCGCCAGCAATTGTTGCTCGTCTCCTGGCACTGGATGTTCCGCATGTGGCATTATGTTTTATGCAATTAAATGGGCGTGTCATTTAGTTTGCGGTTTCATGCATCTCTCGCTCGCTCTCTTTCTCTGTATCTGTCTCTTTCTCTTTCTGTCTGATTGTCGAATTGTCTGCCTGTTGATCTTTATCTAATTGTTGCTGCCGCCAACAATGTCTGCAACTTCTGCAACAGGCTTCACATTGATGGAGCCACTTCAGAGGTCTTGTCAGGCGTTTTGATGTGGTGCCAATGCCGACGCCGTCACTATTGCCTTGCCCCCTTGTGCCTTGTGGTGAGCAAGCCCGTGGCGTTTAAAATTACAAAGTGGGTTAGCTGAAGGGTAGTTGCGTCAAGGTGCGGTTTGCTGTCTGCCGTCTGCTGTAAGTTGCAGTTGGCCAGTCGCGAGGGCATCGTGTCATCGTCATCGTCATCGGCAGTTACCCAACTCGTAAATGTCTTACTTGCGGCAAGTCGTCTGCGTAAGCTAACAAGTATTTCTCCCTATTTCGCTTGCGGTCTTTAAAGTTACAAACTGCAAAATGGATTTACGCAAAAATCACTTGAACTTTGTTGGTCAATTTTTTAAACAAATAGCAAATAAAACCAATATAAATATGGATGGCTGGCAATAAATAACAATTTTTAAACATACTAAATAAATCAATCTTTGCCCAGAGCTGCAAACAAAAATCTGAATGCGGACGAACTTGTCTAAACATTGCAACTTTTAGTAAGTAATACAATATTTACGCATTTGTTTTAGCCAGCTGCAAATTAAAATAAATACTAAGTAAATATGCCACAAATGTGGTTGAATAGAAACCTTATTCTCATCAAATTATCTTTCAATCAAAATGGTGTATGTTTTCATCTGCTTAATTTTTAAAATTAATTTTTCTCTCCATGCCATGAATTTGCAGCACTTGGGTTACCCAATTAAATTTCCTGTGCATTTCTCAACTAGTTTATTACGCACCAGTATTCATGAGGCTTCGAATTAGAAATTGTAGTGCAAGTCATTAGTTAAATGGTCGACTAACTATCCGAGACCACAATGCTCAGCACTGATAATGTGAAGTAGCTGTCGCATTGCCTCAAATCTGAAACAAAGCTCTACTTTGAAGCAATTTGACATTTGAAATGGTCTCTGGTTGCTGCCACTATTGCTGTTGCTGTGTGTAATGGCTCTACTGTTGCTGCTGTTGCTGCTATTGCTGCTGTTGCTAGTGCTGCTTAGGTCCCATACAATTATATTAATTAAGTTTTAATGCAACGCTTATGTCGGGCAATTATAGTGTACAATAAGTACAGAGAGACGGCAAGCGACTAAAAGTGCTGCCACATGCACATTTCAAATTAAACAAATGCATTGACATTTGAGTTATGGCCCAGACATTTGAACATTTTTAATTTGTGCAACAGCAACACCAGCAACAACAACGTTCATAAATCAAACAGCTGACTGCTGTCGACATCGAATATGGGCAATGGAATGGGCTCGGGGGTCGGGTCGGGATGTCGGTTTTAGGGGTCGGCATCGATGCATCGTGCAACGTGCAACATACAACGTGCAACGAGCACGGGGTCAGGTGGCAAGACTGAGGCTCGGTCAGCAGCCCTTTGTCGGACATACTTCGGGCTGCAAAGCTTTGCATCTACACCTCAGCAATTTTGTGACAACCTGTGGCAACGATGTGCGCCGGAAACATTTGGTCAAGTGCTTGCATGTTTCGAAGCCCTGTGGCCGAGACATGCATTATGTGTGTATGAGGCGTGGCAGGTTTAGAGCATTTCCAAAACTAGTCGAGTCGACACACGGAGCACCCTTGTTATAAATTTGTTAACCGCAACAGCAGCACTGTAATTATATTGAAACCCCTTGATTCCGTAGCCCACCATCTGTGTGAGTGTGTGTGAGTGTGTATCTGTATGTGTTTGCTGTGGCTTTTGCTGTGTTATTGTTGTGCTTCGCTCTCGTTGTGACTTGGTGTTTTCGTGTCATTCGGCTTGCATGTTGTTTTATTGCATGTTATGGCATTCGCATATCATTCATGTTATTATTGTTATTATAACTATTATTGTTATGGCTGATGCTGCAATTGTTTAACGCGATGTTATTTATGTTTGGCATTAATGCGCCGTCCTGCATGTCCTGCGAGCCTGATACTGCTGATACGCGTTTCAACACAGTCAACTTTCCATATTCCGGACGCTCGTTTAATTAACCAGCGAGCAGCAGTAAACAACACTTTTTCCTGTAGATATTTCAACTGCTTTATAGCCGCCAAATGAAGGCCCATTAAGAGCGACCCGAATTGAAACAGATCCCAAAAAAGTACGAACCGCAAACGGCACTCAGGCATATCATTGCGACCACAATGAACTGTCGGCGGATATTCGGGAAACGCGAGATTTTTCAAGTTGAAACATTGCAATGGACTCATAAATGTGGCCGGTGTTTTATGAGAATTTATGGTAAGTCCGTTTGTAAAACAATTTAATAGACAATTAAATTGTTCCGCCAGCTAGCAGTCACGTGACAATAATTCTAGACTTCTAGAAGTTGATTTAATGCGGAAATGCGTTAAGGGAATTTTCGACAATTCTCACTGCAACACTAGATCAGCCAGAATATGATTTATTCAGCTGCACATCTTTGGGGCCAATTGTGAATTGCTGAAGTCGCTGCGTAAATCAAAATTCGATTAGAGACCTCGGGCTTTTGGGGTAAGTAATCAAAATAAAAATAAAAATAATAAAGCCAATAACAAACACTCACACTCTCAGGTTGTGAAACAGAAGACGGTTTCTTTTTCCTTGGTAAACAGCTGTTCAAAATAAACTCTCAGATGGCAGATTGTAGGTAGGGGTAACTGTTGCCCTGTTGCCGGTAATTGTTTGTTTATTTTGCATTCATATTTGGCATGTTTTTTATTTAAATATTGCCAAGGCAACTAGAAATATAAGGCGCAACAGGGCCACTTGTTGAAAATGCCAAGCCCAAAACGAACAAATTGAATGGAAGTAATCGAAAAGTTGCTCAAAAGGCGAAAGCACAAAGAAATCAGCCGCAAAAGGAGTTGGAGATGGAGGTGGAGGTGGAGACGGAGACGGAGGCAGCATCAAAGACGCATAAATAGCGAGCTGCCAGCAACAAGGGCTGGCGAAATAAAAGAACCAAAATAGAGGAATAAAAACAATTTTGTACTCAGCTCGCCGATAGGCAGCCAATCGGACTTATCCTCGGGTCTTAGCAAATAGCTCAGCAGCTCAGGCAGCGAAAGCCCAGACTAAGGCCGAGATGCTGAGGTCGAGACCAAGCTGAAACCAGATTGGGTCCGATAAGATATCGCCGGGCTTTTGACAGCGACACTGCTGATAGCTAAGTGATTTCGCATAGACGAGCCGAGCTCAAAAGTTTAGTTTCGGACTCAAGTTTGCATTTGGGACATTGCCTAAATAAGAAAAAACATACAAGAGAAAGTAATTTAAATTAAATATTAAATATATTTATTTAAATTATTTATTTAAAAAGAGATTCTTTAGGACATTTCTTAAATACGAAGCAAGATACGTGAAATAGTAATTGAATTGAAATATTATTTAAATACTAAATTATATATTTAACAAAATTTATTCTTTAGGACATTTCTTAAATACGAAACAAGATACGAGAGTTATTAATTGAATTAAATTATTATATACTTTTTTTAAATTATGTATTTAACAAACAGATTCTTAAGGACATTTCTTAAATACGAAACAAGATACGAAGAAACGAGAGATAGTAATTGAATTCAAACATTAAGTATTTCTTTAAATGTATTTAACAGTCAAGATTCTTTAGGGTATTTCTTAAATACGTTTGTATTGTTGTATATTTATACTTATACATTTAAAAAAATGATTCTTTGACACATTCTCTAAATACGAAACAAGATACGAAGATGCGAGAGATAGTAATAGAATTCCAATATTAAGTATTTCTTTAAATGTATTTAACAGTCAAGATTCTTTAGGGTATTTCTTAAATACGAAAAAAGAAACGAGAATTGTTAATTTAATTCAATTGTTGTATATTTTTTTAACTTATACATTAAAAAAAAAGGTTCTTTATGACATTTTCTAAATACGAAACAAGATACGAAGATACGAGAGATAGTAATGGAATTCAATTATTATATATTTTTTTTAAATTATGTATTTAACAAAACAGATTCTTCATGCAACCCCATTTATTCTCAACCAACAATCTGGCTACAGTTGCACGTTGCTTGTTGCCACCGTTTGTTGATGCACTTGACTGGGTGTGTGTAACATGAACCAGCAACCAGGCGAGAGCGGCAACAATGGCAACTAACTGGCAACTGGAGGCGAGTTGCGCGCTTCAAGCGGCAATCACCAGGCGACTCATCAGCCTCAATGGCGGATCGTCTGGCACGAAAAAACCCAAAATTGACAGCAACAGGAGCTCTGATGCCACAGCCACTGCCTTTGTTATTGCTGTTGCTGTTGTCGTTGCTGTTGCTGTTGCCGCTGGGCTCTTTCGAGTGGCCAACTGTCTGGCCTACCCCATGCCTCAAACACTTTTTGTGTACGTGCCACATCGCTAAAAATCATGGCCCGCATTTCTTTTTTAAATAAACAGCAGTGGCAGCATCAACACCAATTCGCATATTTATTTGTTTATTGCATGCAGAGTTGTCCTGCTGCTCTGATGCTACACGTGCGATATGAGAGACCCTTTCCCTCCCTGTCCTGCCTCGCTTCTTGCCCACTTATGCGTGCCCCTCTGTGCTGATGGTGTTGCTGATTTCTGAGTTGTTGTTGCTGTCGCTGTCGCTATTTGCATCCCTCTTGCTCTCTCTTTGCCGCTGCCTTGCTGATTTATTCTAACAGCTATTTAATGGCACATGGAAGAGCACAGGCTAAAAAATGATTGCCTACATCTGTGCGTCCTTTTGCATGAACCGTGAATGGAATCCAATTGAAATGTGGATGCTTTTTGGTTTTTGTGGTTCGCGGTGCCTTTGACTCAAACAACTGACCATGCGAATCATTTGTGCAACTGTTTCAAAACCAGCAACTAAGTTAGCAATCATTTAACTGCATTGCTGTGGTTTGCAGCTTATTTGCATCTAATCACTTCAAGGTATTAGCCGTTTACTGTTTCAATTATGGGTATTTAACAATAAAATAGTAATTAATAGCGTAGTGCTATTGTAGAACTGCTTTATTTAGAAAAGCCCGGATAACGAAAAATATTACCATGATGAATTCAAACCTCTTAAAATTTGATGAAAATTCTTCAACGATGCTATTTTATTTTGGAAACATGGGTTAAAGACGATTTCAAATGCACTGCAAACTTCTTATAAAATAAAATTACATTTTAAAATACACAATTGGAAGATAATTATTAATCGTAGATCTTAGGATAGACTTTCGTTTTAACTGAATTAATGTTAATAATTATGAAACATAGATATAGAAATATAGAGTATCACAATTTAAAAGTTTTATATTTGTTGCGGTGTGATTATTAAATTTTATTAAGCTAATAACAAAAAGATTTTATTTTCCTGAAACCAAATATGAAATCTAGTAAGCTGGCAGATGCAAAAAATAAATAATTATTTATACATTTTGTCAAAAATTTGTTAAGCATTATAGAATGCTTGTGAGCCAACAAACATTTTTGAAAAGCATTTTTAGTTTAAAATGCTAGATTAAATCGGCTAGTTATGATGAATATGCGAAATTTTAATTTTAGTTATCTTCATCTTTTGATAATTAAATCCAGTTATACACAATTAATTTTCTAAAAGATTTGTATCCTCTGTTTTTTGCTGAATTTCAGAACGTGCACAATGAATTGCTTTCAGTCGCAGCCAAGTTTCAACCCCTGATCAACTGGTTATTATTCAAATTTGCATTTGATACATTTGGCATGGGTTTTTAAAATGTTTGCACAGAGTATGAGCGCTTAAGGATAAGGACGAGAGACTCTATGTGGGTGTGTGTGGGTGCATTAATGGCGGTCTGTTGTGCTGGGCATCCAGCCAAGCGATTCACTGCTGCTACGTGGTCCGACACTCTTCACTCTCCCACACGGATTCGCAAGCCAATTGGGCTGTGTCTCTGTCTCTGGCTGCCTTTGTCAGGCATTGTCTAGACTTTATTCGAGTGCCTGCGTTGATTTATAATTATTGTGTATGTGCTGTGGTTGGGCAGCGGAGTGGGAATGACAGACAGCAGGAGCTGGTCTTTCAGGGCAGCCGACATGATGGACATTGCTGGCCACACACCTAACAATTCACCTCCTTCCCCACCTTCTGCTCCGTGTCCTGTGTCCTTTGTCGACGTGGATAGCTGACTAATAACCAAATTTCATTTCCTCAATTTTTGATTTCCTGCACTATGTGGTCGAAGCAGCCTCAGGGCTGCTGCTGCTGCCAGGACACAAAGTATGTAAATGTGTGTTGCATGTGTATTAGTATGAATATACATTGAGGACGAACAGCCAGCAGCATATTTTATTATTTTAACACGCGCACAAGTCAACCATAGATGGTAGATGATGGCAGAATGGTAAATGGTACATTTTTGGCACGCACTCGAACGGCCCAGAGCCGCAGGGTCGTTGTGACAGTGCAAGGGTTAACAGCTGCAGCCACACCCGGCGCCACAAGGCGGCAAAGCGGGTTGAGATTGCTCCTCCTCCCTCCTCAGCGTCCTCTTCCTCCTACTACTACATATATATTTGTATGAGTTTGTCAAACCAAAATTTTTGGGTTTTTATTATATGGCGAATGCGAATGCTGAGCGCTATTGTTTGTTGCCAGAAATCATATTCATAAATAAAATTTGCATTTGGCATTTGCGGCCCGAAGGCGATGGCGATGGTGATGCTGACTGCTGACTGGTGACTGCCAACTGGTGAGAGGTGGTCGCAAAAATTGCCAGGGGATGCGAAGACGCGCCTGGTCGCATGTGTTGCCAGTACGAGTGGCCATGGCTTGGCATTTGACACTCACACGATTGCCAGTGGACTAAATCGAGGACGAGCAAGGATAACAACTGCTCACCCTCTCTTTCACTCGCATTCTCCTTCGTGCCATTTCTCTGAAGCTTTCTTTTGCCATCTGTGTGTCTCTCTGTAAATGTGTGTGTGTGTGTGTGTGTGTGTGCTAACTGCCCGACATTATGGCACAATGGAATGTCCTTTTTACTTACGTGCCGGGCTAATATATATAAATTTGGTCGCCGGGCTCTGACCTGACCTTTCATAATGCTGTCAATTTGTGCGCTTGCCTGCACAAAACGTACATACATAAGGACAGAAACTTCAGATGTGGCCCAAGAAGTCGCCAGCTAAATACGCTTTTTCAATAACATTTCCAATAATATTTATTTGCTCTGCTATGCAGTTGAGTTGCCAAATATATTGAGAGCAAACTGTTTAAATGAAATTCAATTAAACAAAAGCAATCAAAATAAAAGAAAAACTCTTGGCTCAAATATAATATATTTATATTTATTTAAATTGCTCACTCGGGTTTGAGCCGTCTCTAAGCTGACATTCCTTTTGTAAGCGTATTTAATACGAATACAATTCCATTTTATATATTTCGAACAATAATAATGGAATTATGAATATTTTATATAAGTAATATGCCTTTTTTGTGACCGAGACAATTGGCTGGCCGTTAGGCTGGAAAATATAAATTTGCGATTTTATTTCTCAGAAAAATAAATGCGTCGTTTTCTACACATTTCTTAGTCTGGGAAATTGCAGACCCATCATGTGATTATTTGCAATGGCAGGACTTGGAATTTAGACTCCAATGTCAGTGCCTTGTCACAGAATATTCAATCACACACGAGTTGCGACTGAGACTGAGGCTGTGACTGGGACACAGACACAGTTGCATAGAAGGCATTCATGTGCATGTGCGTCTAAGTTGATACGAAAACTTAAACATTCAACAGCAAACTAAACAAAACTGTGCTAGGGAAACTGTCATAGAAAGATTTCAGACAAGTATGTAAGTCCCTATGAACCCAAACAGCAAAACTTGCTACAATGCACAGTGGACTATTTACAACTTTCAATTAGCATAATTTATTGAGCAGCTGCTCGAGTACAATACAGAAAAGAAGAAAAAGTTATTTATACTCGGAGAATAAGTTGCGTATCAAGGCCAAAAGTCTGCACATTTTGCCATAGATTCGCTTCATGGGCAGACAGTTGAAATGGGACCTTTAAAATTATATAATTTTATCAATTTAATACGAACAGAGCGCAGAGTGAGCTTATGAATTATATTATATTTTAATCTGGCATTGCGCCCACTGTATTAGCAAGTTGCAGATAGAAGCTTAGAAGAAACGGAAACGGAAGAGCGCGGCAGGAACAACTCGAAGAACATATCAAAAGTTGTAGCGCGACTTTAATTAAACTTCGCAGCGAGAATGCAGAGCAGAGAAGTACTTTTGGCAGTTCAAGCACACACAAGCCACACACACACACACTCGCACACACACATAGATATAGTCAGATTCAGTTTCAGGGATTGGCAACAATAAGTAGGCAAGCAGCCACCCAGGGCTGAGCAAGAGGCGAGCGAGCACAATGACTGTGTCGACGGATCAGGATGAGCTGAGAGGTGGCTGGGAACAGGACTTGCACACCAGGTGCCAGTGCTGGAGAGATGTTGCTGCCACACACACAATGTCATCGTCTTCTGATTTGAAACAAACTGTTGATGGCTTGTGGCAGGCAGCAGGCGGCAGACAGCAGTGTGGCAAGCTGGCAGAACGAGGGGACCTCGTTGTGTATTAGTGTGACACCCAAGACAGTTAAGGATTAAATAGTAAAATACCACAAATTGCTGAAAATGCCGCAAAGTTTGTATAATGTAGTGCCTGTTGTTGCCAACCTCCCCGTTGAACCTCCCACTCCCACTCTGCCACCTCGTTCACCCTCGATGTGGCATGCTAAACGTTTGCAGTTCTCGCTCAAGTCGACGTGGCTCTCCACTCGTTGATGTTGATGGCAGTTGAAGTTTGTCTAGAGCAGCGCATGAATGTGTGTGCGTGTGTGTGTATGCGTGTCAGTTGCAACCATGTTGCAAGTGCATAAAACAAACACAAAATTAGTTGCAACGTGTGCTGTTTCGTATTTTGTATTTCACTCTTTTTATCATCTCTTTGTTTCAACGAGTTGCCTGCGGCTAAGCCAACGTTATTCTATGAAAGAGAAGCAGCAGCAGCAGCAGCAAACAACAGCTGTCCAGGGCTTTGGCTCGTTCTCGTTTTCCCCTTTGCTTTAAGCCATTATGAACAATTCGTAGTACGAGTATTCGTAAATTATTAAAATAGCATACAAGCTGAAGAGAGAAGTCAAGAATAACATTCGTTTTATTTGCGCTTCTCGAATCACATGTTGCACAAGCAATAATAATAAAGCACAAAAAATACTAACAGATTGTTTTAAATAACATTCTAAATTTATTTTTTGCTATTTATGCACACAATACACAGTTGATGTAAGCGGCTTAACGTTGCATTCACTTCATTTACTATGTGTAATCCTATCACTACGAATACGACTATAAACGAGCATTACACACTTCAATGCTGCCCATATTGTTATTCACCATTTGCAGTGTGTCAACCTTGTGTGTTTGGCAACAAAATGCACATAATATTGCCACATGAAAGCACTTAAAGCCCTCCTGCCGCATCCATAAGCTCTCGGCATTAATGCAATTTGATGCATCAAGAAAATTCGGGTAAGTTTAGACAAAACTTTTGTGCCTAAGTCCATGCGCAACTTTCGCAGAGGCTGTCAAGTTTTTGGGCAAACTGCAGCTGTGATGTTGGTGAATCAGCAGCACCTCGTTGCGTGTTGCATGCTTAATGCTGCCACGCTGCAACATTGCACCCACTACAAACTGCTTTCAGGGAAAATGAAAGTGCAGCCCTATTGTATTTCATTCATTGGCAAATATTTATTTGGGCACTGAAGTGTGTCAGATCACCTCCTCAATAGAAAAGAAGCGGCTAAAGCTGCATTGGATTGGTGTACTCGACAAGCTTTCGAACACCATTAATTTCATTATCTATACTATATTATAATTCGATCAATGAAAATTAAATAAACTACATCATTGCTTTACAAAAATTGTAAATTAAAATGGAAACTTCTTATTGGCATAAAAACTAAAATATATCGATCAGTTCAGGTTCTTTTCTCTTCAAGAACAAAATTCGTTTCCAAATATATCTTCCACTGTTGATCGAGCTGTTGTGGAAAGTGCAACAAAAGCTGAGAGCGATTTAATCTTGTTTGCTTAATAGAGACTTGCCATACAAATGTTAGATCACTATTTAATATATGTAGTTGAATAGAAGTTTGAAAAATTCTGTCTGATTGATCGATTTAATATTGCAAGCTATACGAGTGAAAATATGACAACTTCCTGGAAATTTCCATTTGGGAAGTGCGTTGATATTTCATTTATCATTGACTATGGAAAAAATAGTTTTATACATTTATTTATTATCTTTTCGAATTCAAACAAACACTTCTCATTCTTATTTTGACTTTTAACATTCGATAATCCTCCGGTTAAAAATTGATCTGATCGATGAAGATGCAGAAAAAGAAGCGCTTTTCTGAGCATTTGTTTATGTTTCAACATTTGGTTGTTAATAGATGGATCATATTTTCATATTTTTGTTTATCTATATTCATCGTAGTGATACAAGCTTTAACTTATTAAATCTTGGCAGTATTAAACCTCAGTTGTTTCAAGTTATTCTGTTAGGGCATTAAAAAACATAATTTGCTTCAAGCTGCCCAATAAATTTGCTGAACGATAACTTACAGCAATCGACCCCTAAATGAAAACGAATGTAGACTTGAAGTGTGACCAGTTTAGGGCTTTAAGAACCTTTTTATTTCAATGATATTATGATCCGAAACACTATTTGATCATTATGCCATAGATTCGCTTCAAGGTTAATCAATTTTGCAGTTCTGCTAACCAAACAGGAGCATGAGTTCGAAAATTGTTGCGAATGGCTGGGCACACTGGCTGGCAACCCTAGATGCCATTAAATATGCAGCACGTTACGCACTGTGGGTGACCCAAATAGGACACACCTTTTTGCTCCACATCTCTATTGGTTGGGGTACGAAACCCGTAGTTGTCGTGTTTCAGGCGGCGCCATCTTCCATCCATTTGCATGCAACATTTAACTGGAGCGTTGAGTGTCGAGACTTTGGCAACCGCTACGGCAATTAATTATGCCATTCTTTCCCAAGATTCTCAGTGTGTTTGAGGGTATTGTGTGTGAGTGTGTTTGTGTGTGTGTTGGAGCATGTGAAACTAGCCGAAGTCGTTAAGATTTTATGCTCGGTTTGAATTTCAGCTTTGCCCCGCTTGCAGTCCTCTCTCTGACGTAGGCAGCGTGCGGCGCGACTTTGACTCCTGACTGCTAAAATGTTTCCATGCTAGATTAACAACAAGTACACGAAATAGAGTGAAGGGCGAGGGCGAGGGTGAAGGAAAAAAATAATGTAAAATAAAACAAACTTCATTTTAATTGTTTTCGAGCTGAGCCACTTGACTTGTACGTTACCCTTTTTTAATAAATAAAATTTGCGAGCTTCGTTGTCCCCGTTCCCGTTGCCGTTCCCGTCTGCGTCTCCGCCAGCAACTGTTTGCAACAAAGTCGACGGCAGAGTTTAATGGAGTGCATGCTGGGAGTTTGTTGCAAAATGGCGGCAAAGGATCAACTTGCAAGAGAAAACAGAGTACAGCAGCGGCAACAACAACGGTAAAAAACGCAAATACCAAAGCGCGTGCAACACACCGAAGTTTAAATACCCTGAGGCCAATTAATATTTTAATAATTTGTTCAACTTTGTTATTGTTCTTAGAAAATAAAAATTCGACAAAACAAGTTATTAATGTGGCTATAAAATATCATGATGGTTTTATATAAATTCCTAATTTATTATTTATGTAGATTTGAATTTTGAAATAATCAATATAGTCACGTATTTGTGAAATGCAATTATAGCCTTGTCATTATGTTGTGGGAAACGTTGCTATAGAGTAGCGAAACAATGTTGCATCGCTGCGACGTTGCGCTGCATCGTTATTTTACGCTTAGTGTGGCGCGAGCGCATAAATTTTTGAAATTAAAAGCGGCAAAGAAAACATGAAGCTAGGCAGGCAAACCAGCGTCCTTGTTGTTGTCGTTTTTGTCGCGCATTGTTGCCGTTGCCATTGCTGGCAGTGGCAGAGTTGGGAGATGGAGATGGAGATGGAGAGTGCAGTCAGGCCAGGGCATGCAGTCAGGCAAACACTCCAAGTCGCGCTTCCGGTTGCCATGGCGTATACTTGATAAGGCTGCTGTGGGCGGCGTTTTGATGAAACACCCGCTCCGTGCGTTCGTTGCACTCAATTTTGAAGCGTTAAGTTGCACATAAATTTAAATGGGCGCCTGCCTGTGGCACTGATCCCTCTGTCCACGGGCCACTGAGCAAATGCCTAACAACGCTTGCATTTCTTCGGGCCTTGTGCAGAATAATGCCATGTGATTTCAGGCTGCCGAGTGGCCAGTGCTGGACGTGGACACGGCTTTGCATTGCGCCTGTTGCAATTAATTGTTTTAGCATGCGACGTGACCCATGAGCAACGCTTAGATCCATGGCTTTCTGAAGTATACAACAGATTCATTGAACTCCTTGTTCATATAAAAATGAATTCCAGTTTGTAATTTTCTTAGATTGCTTTGCCTAAGAAATACATGAAATAATTGAATACACAATATTTAAATCAATGAAAGACTAGCAACTGGCTTGCAAGCTCACTCGCACTTGTAGGTAAAATAAACTATTTATTTTCATTTTACCAGCTCTCGTTGTTAAAATGCACATTTTTGTTATATGTTTATTTATTTCTTTGTGTTTATTGTACACATTGCTTGAAAATTGCAGAGATAACATGCATAGCTATAAAAATAAATATGTTAAGTTTCAAGCATAGCATACATTAATTTAATTTGTTTTTTTTTCTTGTTGTTTGCTTTTAACATGCAACTGGCCACAACGTATGTGTTATTTGTGTTGATGCTCAACCGATATAATGGCTAATACAAGGCTGGGAGTTGAGTTAATTTATGCTGGCATTAGATGCAATAATCGTAAAAAATTCACTCTGTTACTCAGCATAAAATTTGCGCTCATTTCAAATTTAGATGTTGAATTCATTATTGAAACTATTTTTGGTCACTTTCTAGTGAGCTGAAGGCCTTAGCTGGCATTAACTGCCTATCTTACCATGACAATAACTCTATTTGTGGGCCACTAATCATCTTTTGTCCGTATGCCAACGTGTTGTACCCTCGCAGCAATAAATTTCAATCAGGCACAAATAAAATAAACTCAACATAGGTGTTTCACAAACCTAGAAGATAATTTAAATGCCATTCCAAATGCCAGCTACAACAATTAATACCAGTTTATTTGAGCACTTAAAATAAAATTTAAATACGTTTATTTTACCTCACACACACACACATAGAAAAAACCCTCACACACAGAGATGCTTAGCCGCACACATTGTGTGACATTATTAGCCGTGGATAAGCCAGGAAATGTTTGGAATTTGGAATTCGTTGGGCTGTTGCTTTTGTTTTCTGATAAAAGTTTTCTAAACCCGGAATTATTTTTACCCGATGCGAAAATTTTGTGCATTTTATGCAAAATTTTAGTTAATTGCGCATAATTTATATGCTGCATGGCACATAATTTATTACTGCAGCTTATTAGCTTTTTGCGAGTTTGCGACAGCCCGAGCGAGTCATTTAAATGAAATAAAATAAATGATAATAAACATTATTGTTGCTCAAATGCCGCAACGATGTCCTGCTGTCCCGCTGTCCTGCTGTCCCTGTTGTCTGTCGTCCTGTTGTCCTGTTGCCACCCCCAAAAAGTGCCAACGTTTGCACTTCTTGCTGTCCTGTTAAATATTGAATGGATTTATGGGCCACCCAAGCACACATTCACACACACTCACACACTTTTTTGGCCACCAAATCGAGAATAACGGCTTGCACTTGAACTGAACCCACTGAACTTTTCTGGCAATTTGATTAAAACAGACTCAGTGTATCAACAACCAAGAGGCAACTAAACCGGCAGTTGCAGACAACAGGCAACAGTCAGAAGCCAGAAGACAACAGACGAGAAACGAGAGCCAACGGGCAACCGAAAGAAGACAGCTTAGCTTTAGCCATTTTGCTGACCATTTTTCCAGCATGTTGTGGTGTTTGTGGCATTAAATGTGGCTGCAAATTGCCAGATATTTTCGGTCACAACATACTTAAAGGCGAGTTCCATTTAGGTTGCATTACAAAACATATATGTATTTAAAATACAATAATTATAGATGTGATCATCAAATAAATAAAAAAAAAAAAATAAAGCGAATGCTTTAAAATAATGTTATATAAATATGAACAGCACAGTCAAAAGTAATGCTGCTTTATGATTAGTTATATTTGGCAATTCTTCGAGTTGTACTGGAATTTGACAACTGAAAAGTTAAATGAAATGCATGTGATCCTTGTGGCTAAATTGGGTTTCGTGTGCAGCCCTGGCTGCGGTAATGAGTGCTATTGCTATTGCTGCTGCTCTAGTTCCATAGTTCCATAGAGTTGTGGTTTATGCGCACGGAGATATGGCACAAACATATGGAGCATAAATATATGTGGGGGCAGGCTGCTGAGGGGGGGACAGCTGTTTCCTGGTTTGGTTCGCTCATGTTGTTATTGGGCGTTTGTGTGCTTGTGGCAATAAAACACATGAATGAGGCGAATGTTAGCCTTAGAAAATGGCAGTGCCAGTGCCACTGACAACAGCGACAGCAACGGCAACGGCAACTGCAATAACAACAAGTGCAGGAACCGCAGCATGAAGAACAGCAGCAGCAGCAGCAGCAGCAAAAAGCAGCAGCTCCCAATATTAGCAATGAGCCAATGACAACAATGGGCAGAGTGGCCACAAAACGCGCTGCCAACTGACTGCACACATGAAAGGACATTGCCAACTGAATGTGATGGTATGTCTGTATGAATGTGCCAACCAGTATGAGAATGTTATGTGGTCGCAGAATCGACTGTCCAACTGGCAACTGGCGACTCCTGCATTTGCAGCATATGCCCGCTTCAGGGCGCAAATGTGCAGCCCAAAATGGAGAAAAAAACAAACCAAACAAAACAAAAATACTAGAAAAATGAAGTATAATGAGCTCAGTCACTGGACGCTCTGGACAGGCTATTCAATGGGTTTTACGCTCAGTGGTAGTTTTTTTTTCGTTAGCGTCAACTGGCAGACTTTCCGAGAACCGCCATCACCATCAGGATGCTGTGAGGAGAGTGAAAGTGAGGTGGGGGTTGGGATAATGAGCAGTTCGGTTTGACAGTTGCCTGCAAACTGTGGGGCATAACTTTACTCAGCCGGCAAGTGTGATTTATAGCATTATACTCGCATTCGTATTCTGTAGTTTACTGACTGCATTATATAGTACATACTATATATGCATGTTGTACAGTTTCGAACTGAAATTGGGCTAATATACGATGCGAGTCAAAACAATACTGAAAAAGTTACTGCCTCTGATTTAGTGTGAATTATTTGGAAACATCGAATGAATGTGAATAATGAAACGCAATCAAATTACACATGCGTGTGAGTGTGTGTGTGTGTGTGTGACAATTTATTTATGTTTAGTCATGTTTATGCGATAAAATGCATTAAATAATGGACACTCCAATCCAATTATTTTGATTTAAGCTGCTTATGTTAATATTCATTTCACTACTGGCATTGCGATGCGCGAGAGTAATGTGCAACTGTGTAAATCGGGGGCTTTAAATGTGCAGCGAGCTCAACGATTGTTAAACAAATGGGTTACAGAAGTTGCACTAATGCTTAACATGGATCCATCTATCAGGCGAGCACTTTACGTTCGCCATGTGTTTGGTGGCTTCTTTGTGCTCAGCTATTTCGCACATTGTGCGGCCCCTAAGCAATTTAGCGTAATCTATGGCGCTTGCAGTGAAACTACAACCCGACATTAGAATAACAATGAAATGCCTGACATGGCATCAGGCATCGGGAAGCATCGAGCATCTACAGATGGGCGAGGAGACGCGGCAAATTCGCGCTACCTACGCAGAAATCAGCCAACACACACATAAGAGCACCCGATGAAAACCTAGAAAACCCCAAAAACCTAAAACCCAAACCAATTGACGTTGCCATTGTCATTCGCATACTTGCACATTCATTTACCACACACACGAGTCCAGTGCGGTGACCGCCTGGGGCGTTCCAGTGTTAGCACAGCACAGCACAGCACAGCGCAGCGAAAAAGCAAAAGCGGATGCCTCAGCGAATGGCAGAGGCAGCGGCAGCGGCATCGCCATCGCCATAACTAACACTAACACACAATTGAAAGTTTCGCACAACGCCGCTGCGTATACGTAATTTATTACAAGCGACGCCATTTTGCGTCATTTCGCGCACAGTGCGCGTGGGCAAGTTGTCTATGTATGCGTGTGTCTCTCTCCGTGTGTATGTGTGTGTGTGTGTGTGTGTGTGTGTGTGTGCAGATAAAATGCAAAATAGACGTCACGGCAGCTGCTGGTGTTTAGATAGGAGAGTTCTCCCCGCGGACACTCAACTGCCATTTGCTTTCATGTGCCCAGCTACTTGCCTGAAATATGTCAGCGCTCATGTTCAGCCTGTGAGCCGAGTGTGTGTGTGTGTGTGTGTGTGTGTGTGTACGTGTTCGCCTAATTCAATTACAAATGTTAAATGCAAAAGCGGCATCAAAAAATGCTGTGCGACCTGCCTAAAAGTGGAGCAAAACCATCAGCCAGCCAGGCGGCAGACAGACAGACGAATAGACAGCCAACTAATTTGCAGTCAACATTGAAAACTAACTAACAACAAGCAATTTGGCCAGTTGGCTGCCGGGCTGCTGGGCTGCCTGGCAAGCCGGACACTGGGACGCTCCAAAATGGCGGCAATTTCAACAACTTTTCATTATGCAAATCAATTTTACACTTTTTATTGCTGTCTCTGATGGACTTTCATGCATTAATTTTCAGCCCGAGTCATTTAAGTGAGCGACTGCCACGACTGGCCAAGTTTGTTTAGGTGCTCTCTCTCTCTCTCTCTACCCGCCACAGTCTCTTCGGTTAGTTCGTATGCGGGCGAGGGCATTATCGCAGCGTTAAAATCATTTCCAGTGCAAATCTTCAATTAGGCAAAACAAGAAAATTGTGGAAAATTCAGCGCCGCTGGCAGCCACCATCGTTGCTGCCGGGTTTGCTTTTTTTTGCTTTCTCATTTTGCCTTTTTTATTTTATTTTTTAATTTTTCTTCCTTTTTTTTCTGCACACAGAAACCTCTCTCCCGCTTTTGCTTTTGGCTTTTATTCATCGGGCTAATTATGCGCTACAATGCGTCGCAGTGGCTATTGTGCCTCCTGCGAAACTCCCCCTCAAACTTATCATCACCACTGTCTATACACTCCACTGTGCAAGGTCTCCTCTGTTCAGAGCTGTTCTGTGCTCTGTGCGGGACTGAATGCCTAAGGTCAAGGACGGACGGCGAAAGGGGCAGTGCTTTTTTGGCTGCGTCGTCGTCTGTGCAAGAACATGCCTCGTTAAATGAATGAGCAAAGGCTTGAATACATATAGAGGGAGCAATAAGAGCAAGAGTCACTTTATAGATATGAGCTGAGAGATGAGAGTTTTGTGCGCAATTGGCATTCGAAAAATTAAGAAAATGTTAACTGAAAAAGTTTTGATGCATTTCTGTTGATGTTCAACTTTGTCCGTCACCGTCTCCGTCTCTCTAGATTTAAAAGTTTTTTGGAAAATTTAACCAGTTTCTGCACACTGAATATCGAAGTTATTCCTGGCGTTTGGAATTGTTTTGCAGAAATTTGATACGCTTTAAAAGGTATTCAACTGAAGTCAACTTGGTCTACGTTCGAAGCATTGTTAGATTTTGGGATTCGGCTTTGACAGCGACATTTGCTTTGAGATTTCCATTTGATGTTTTAGCTTTGTAATCAATGCTGCCGCATTATCCAGTCTAATAAGGTTCTGTCGTACTCTCATAACGATGATGTTGATGTTTTGGTATTGCACGGGACGTTGGATCCATAACAAGATAAGTCACTTTTGCGCCATAGCCGTGGCCCATAAAATGTAACATACTCGTATACAGCTTCCGACCACCCCCAAAAATTCACTCCCCCTCAATTACAAGTTGTTTGCTCATCCCCGAAAGAGGGTTGCTCTTGTCGAAAGCTCTTGTCTGGCTGTGGCTCATAAAAACTTCTGGTCTATTTTTATGCAATTAACACGCTGAAAAATTTCAACAGCATTTGTTTATCTTAAAGGCAGTCGCGTGTATTTTCAGACTGTGATTAGAAAATTGCCAACAAATAAATTAAGGGCATTACATTTGTTTTTGGAACACAAAAAGGAACGGAAGGAAGTTCCTTTTCTCCGTTCATTCCCTCATTGTATTGTTTCATGGCCATCAACGGCAGTGTTTCAGTGTTTCTCATGCCTGTTTCTGTTGTCTGTATCTGCGTCTGTGCCCTAACTTTGAGTTTAATGCTGATAGATGATGTTGATTGGAAAGACTGATGCGACGAACCAATAATCAACTCAGGACCGTTACGTTACTAAGCCCTTCGAGGCGGAGGCAGCGCGTGCCGCAGCTCAGCAAATGGTGGTGCCGCAAAAGAAAAGCGAAGAAATTCGTAAATGTGAAAATGTGTTTTTAGCCGAAAAAAAAAGCGAAAGCAAAGCAAAAAAAAAACGAAGAAGTAAAAGCGAGCGTACAATTTCAGAAGCGAAGTGCGCGACCTTTTAAGAGTGACGCACATTCAACCAAAAACTTCAAAGTTGAGGGAGAGCCTTAAAATGGCATAAGAGCGGCAACAGTCGCTTCTAGAGTGTGGGGTGGCTTGGGGCAGCCACAAGCCGCAGACCCTTCCCAGGTCCTGTTCCCTGCCATATTTTGTTTTGCTGTCACAGTTCTCCATTTAAAGATGCTCTGCACAAGCTTCTTCAACTTCCACAGTAGCTTTGGCCAGCTCACAACTACTGTATGTCGAACTAACCCAATGATGCTCAAAAGATTCAACTATTCAGTTCTTCGATTTGCTGCCGATGATAAATGAACTTAATGAGTGTGTATTTATTGTTAATTTCTTCTCTTTAACACCTGGAGAGTATATTAAATATTGAAAACTTAAAGCAATTTTACTATTCTGTGTTATAAATTAAATAATTTAGAATCTAGAACAATTCGAAGTACACACGCACTTCGCTTGACAACCTCTGCAAATAAATGAAGTGAACCAACTGAGCTACATATATGCATAATTTTAATGTTTTTTATTTCTATTCTCTTTAACACTCAATGTTGTAAAGTAAAAAATTGGAAAATAAGAAATATTACCATTCCAAACATTATTTTATTTTTCAATGCAAACTAGAATAATAAATAAGGAAGAACAACTACGCATATACGAAAATTTTTAATTTCGAACACAGTTTGCCGGTGCATGCAGCTATTAGACAAGGATTAAATGTACCTAAACATTGAAGTGTATCCAAATTGCATACTTAGATGTACGTACTATGAAAGCAACATCATGTATGTAAAAAGAGTATTTAAGCTTCGCCCTTGAGAAGATGCCTGTGTGCTTTCTGTTTTGTGCTTTCTCTCGACTCTGGTCTCTATGTCGTTTCGTTTTCTTTTTGTCCTGTTATTCATAGCTTATAAAACAATTCCCCTGGCTATTGCGCTCTAATGTTGGTCGAGCATTTGCCCTGCCTCCCTGTGCCCGTGTCGCATCTCGGCTGAGCATTTACAAGAAAAGGAACGAAAAAAAAGCAACGGCCGTATGACTACTTAAGGTAAATAGATGGCACTAGCCACGGCATGGCCCGAACCTGAACCTGAACCTCAGACTTCAGACTGAGCCTGGCCACATGCACACGACACGATACGACAACGACAACGAGCAACAACCATAGAGGCAAAGACAAGAAGCATCGCCTGCCACGCGCTGATGCTGATGATGATGTTGCTTATGTTGTAAACATTTTAAGCAAATTGTTTAGGTAAATAGATAAGACGTGACCTTTTTTCACGGGCACAAATGCATTGTCAGTGTCAGCACGGGGCTGCTTTTGCTTTTGCCCAGCCCCAAGGATTGTCTTCAGTTGGTTTGTGGTGGTGGGTCGGGGGGTAAACTTGGCTTATGTCTGGCTAATGTATTACTTACCATTTGCCATTATTATGCTCTTTGCTTTTTTCTATACATATCTTTTATGTATTATTGTCAATTATAAAATAGCGGCACAATGCATGCAGGCAGCGACTGCGACTGCGGCTGCGGCTGTGGCTTTAGCTGCGACTCCAGGATCCACTTCGACTATTGTCATTGTCCTGGATGACATGGCCATTGTGTGGGGCACAATAGTCGTGGTACTAGCGCTCGTTCTATTCACCATTGCCATTGTCGTCTTTAAGTTGAAAAATATGCAAATAAATAAACATAAAGTAGGTAAAATTGTCTGGCCAACAACCCGAGTGCGCCTGAGTGGCCTCCTCCTGTTTACTTTAGTTCTCGAATGGGTTGGGCGAACTCAAACCCAAACCCGTCCCGTCCCGTCAAGTAGACCCGAGAGGCTTGTGCTTAAAGTGTTAATGGTGTGGGTGGGTTACCTCGTCTAAGAGTATTGCCATGACCCTTTGGGGCGACATGTGCAAGACGTGAGGGTTCAAAATCATACTTTGGATATCATCCCTCTCATCTTACGGCTAAAAGCTGAACTTGTGCCCCCTCAGTGACATGATAGTTAATACTTATCATTGAAACCATTATGAATTTACATCTACATATCTGAAATGTGAGCAGAACGACCCACAATGCAGAACATATTAAAAGTTTATGAAGAAAATTCGTTAAGAGATTAGTTTTAAGGGAATTTTATTATTCGTATGATGTCTGCTCCACGTATCCGTATCTGTATCTATTATGATGGGAAACCCCTTTAATTTAAAATCATCATCTAATGCGTCAAAACAAATCACAAAAAACCACTTTCTTGAAAATGTGACCAGAGGAATTACCTCAAGCTTAAAAGGTTGCGCGTGCGAATCGAGATAAGATATTATTTTACAAATTTTTAACCATATTTTCGTCACGAGAATATTAATTGCAAACTGGCGTGAACTGGAAACAATATTTTCGTCATATGAATATTAATTGCAAACTGGATTGAACTTCAAAATATGCGCTATCAGCTCCAAGTTTCTATTACGTAGTGCAGTGAATACAATGACCCGGCAAATTAATAAACGTCGATCGCCAATAAAGTTAAACCATTTTTCTTATCATCTGATAAGCTTCCAAATTTTCTCTTACGTATATATTAAAGGAAAACAGACAGAGTTGTAAACAAATGTGTGTATTTATTGTGTTCATAAAATATTTAAAAATATAAAGCATTTAAATGTAATTTGTCCTTTACATTGTACAATTCTGGACAGTTCCTATTTCTCACATTAGTCTCTTCAACAATAAAATAATATTGCTGCGTATTATATCTATATATATAATATATATTTACTTGACTGTCTGAACTTTAAACGCACAGCCCAGAGATAGGAGACTGAAATTTACGCAACATAGTTTACGTTGGGTTTATCAACATTCCAGATCTGCGAGTATTTTATTTTATATGATAAAAAATAGTGCAAACTTTTATTATTATTTTCATTCGTTGTTTATTAAATATTGGAAAAAATAATATTATTTGATTAACATTAATTATGCTTATTGTTTTAAGTATTATCTTATCATTTGGCTTAGGTATTACGATAAAGCTCGGTAAAATTGCAATGTGAAGATACACATTAAATAATACAATTTCTTATGAGAAATTTCATTATAATTTAATTCTATATATATTCAAAATATTAACACATGCACTGAATTTCGTTCAAATCGTTTGTAACTCCGTAACATTAAAAGCATTAATTAATTAAAAATATAACCTAATTTAATTTAGTTAGATTCCATAAGGGATTCAAAAGTCTTTCGGGCCGCATTCCTCAGGACCTTTCCGTTGGTGTTCAGAGGAAAGCTGTCCACAAATTGAACACCCGAATGCAGCTGCTTGTACTCGACAACAACCCGCTTCGCCACATACTCAATGATCTGTTCTTTGGTGATCTCGAAGCCCTTCTTCTTGATGACGAGGGCACCGGCAGCATCAGTGCGACCAACATTTCTGACGCCAACAACACAGGCATTTTGAATTTCCGGCAGCTCGCAAATAATTTGCTCAATTTCATTTGGCCAATAGTCCTTGGACTTGTACTTGAGCACATCCTTCTTGCGATCAGTCAAGAAGAGATTGTTGTTCTCATTGAAGTAGCCCACATCGCCCAGATCGATCCAGCCATCCTTAATGGCAGCGGCGGTATCCACAGGATTGTTGATGTATCCATTCCATTTGATGCCAACATCAATAAGGATCGTACCGATCTGATTGTGACCAAGTGCATTGCCATCCTCATCCACAATCTTCATGCGATTGCCGGCCAACAGACCGCCAACAGAGTTCTCCAGCTCAACGTCCAAGCTAATGGAGATACCGCTGGTCTCAGTGGATCCATATGTGAACATAATGTGACAGTTCTTGGTGAGGCTCTTGGCTCTTTGCAGCACCGCCGTCGAGAGCCAGCCGCCAACTATGCAGACCAGTTTAAGACTGCCCAAACTCTTCTCAGTGGCCAGAGGATGGGTGAAGACCTCGTAGGCCTGCCAGGGTGCCATGGCATACATGGTCACCTTGTACTGTTCGGTCATGCGAATGAAGCTCTCGGCATTGAAGGTTTCAGTGAATACGACTTGTGCGCTGCCATAAAAGTATCCCAGCATTATGCACGAGAAGCCTGTCATCCAGTCTAATGTGGCGCTCGTCAAGACGACATCAGTACTATTAGTTAGCCTGTACAATAAGTGAAATAATTATAGAATGTGCGGCAGTAATTACCATGATGACTTACTGAGCTGTTCTGGCCACATGTCGATGAGACATGCCTACAGCCTTGGCGGTTCCAGAGGTGCCCGATGAGCAGAGAATAACAGCTGTTTGATCGCCGCCAACCGCCAAACGCTCAGGTCTAATAACAAATGTTTGTCGTTTATGAATGCGGCTTTTGTTGGAGATGAAGATGCGTCACTTACTGGTATAAGCGTTCCATGGGATGTGGTTTCAGCAGATCCTCAATGGAGGCCACTCCATCCACGCGACCAGTCAATGTGATGATCTTGGGATCCCACTCGGCTGTGACCTGTTTGATGATATCATAGTCTTCGGCATCGCAGAACATGATCTTCGGTTTGGTCAGCTCGTACAGTTCCTTTATCACCTCTGGTTCCTTCATGTAGGTGTAGGCAACGGCATGGAATGGCGTCGTGTGGAAGAGACAAGCCACAGCCAGCGAGGAGACATAGGTGGTGGCCTTGCCAATGATGCCAATAACATCCTCATGGGTCAGCTTCTCGCTCTTCATGAACATGGCTAGGCGAATAGCCCAGGACAGACTCTCTGCATAGGTCACAACTCGACCATCGTCATCTGAGATCTTATATAAGAGAAAAAATGCTGACAAATTCTCTTAATTGTTTAAGAGTTCTATTTACCTGAACAACATTATTTGGATAATTCTTCATCGAGTTAAATGCCACTAATCCCATGGAGCAATTGTAATCGTAGAAAGGCGCTCTTGGAGCTCCACTCCAGATTTTGGTCTTCTCGTCGAAGGATGTGGGAAATAAAATTTTTGTTGCCATTTTGACGATTCAGAAGTAACCGATCAACTGTCTGTTCCAGCATATGGAAATCTCTCTTTATATATCATACAGGAATTGGCCCAAAAAATGTACATATCTGCAAAATGATAGTGCCTAATGCTTATCTTATGATATAAGTTCCCCAGTGGTGCTAAGTTTCAATTAGGTTTTCCAGCAGCAGATTAAACACCCTACTGCTTAGTCATACTCACAATGAAATTTTTAAATGAACACCAGCTTATCTAGTATGTATTCTTTAATTTCCTTTAGTGCACGCTCCCTTTTCAACTATAAATTGCCAGTCATTTGGTATTATTCCGTTTTCAGTCTTAAATTTCTTTTCGGCATATGTTAATAATGATATGTATATTCAAAGAGATTATCAAATATGATTGAATACCCTCTGAAAGTAAATTCAATTCTTAAGGCTGCATAGATGTCAATTCATTTTACAACATTGATTAATGCTATATTTTGCTGACTTTTGCATTTAATATCATAAAATCCGAGAGAATCTCTTACATAAGATAATTATGGAGCAATTTGCTTAAAAGGTCTTCACACATCAACTAATATAATATTGGTGTAAATATATATAAATACAAAGTAATTATAATTGTCATTTTAAATAAAGTGAAAATACAAATGTTATTTAATAGACATATTTAAAAGATTGTAGTGATTTATGTCAAAATTAACAAGTTTAGCAGCGATGATTATATTTACAAAAATAAATAAATATATAAATAAATAAATAAAAAAAAGCTGATGATGTTAGTCAAACGTGTCCAAGATGCCAACTTCAACCAGCGACAGAAATATCATCAGACACAAAATGTAATGCTTTATTCAAATACAGGGTAACCATTTGTCGAGCATTCGCGATAGCTAATATGTTTGGTCATAAATTGCATTGTTATCAATGTATTTTATACGCTGTAATTAACAAACCTACGAAAATTGTTTGTTGATAAAGCAAAATATGGTTTTTACGTGTTCCTTATGTCTGTCAGATTATTTTATGGCCTGCGTATTCTTCCAAGGGGTTCGGGTAAGAGCAAAAAACGAAGATAAATACGCAAAAAATATGAACACAAAAAACAAACAATTACGGGCAACAGGACAACAGCTTTCCGCACCTTACCTCTCCTCGCCTCTCCACTCCGCTTCAGACGAAAGGACTTCACGGTCGGTCGGCTGGAGGCTTCGTCTTCATCTTTTGCAGCTGCCAAAACAGTCAAGTGTTTCTTTTTCCGTTATTGCCAGCCCTCAACGGCCGAGCATCTAATCGAATTTGATGGCTTCACACTGATAAGAGCAGCTGCTCCACCTTCCCTACCTCTACCCACGAATCCGACGACCAACGATTTTTATTGCCTTTCATATTATTGTATTAACCGTGGCATATGCTTTAAATATTGCTTGTCCCTTTGCCTTTTGCCAAAGCGATGGCTTTTGTTCATGGCATTTTGTTGTTCGTGTTGTTGTTGCTGCCATTATTGTTTTTTGTGCAGATTTCAGCGCCGATTTTTATGTTCGGCGTTTATTATGCCTTACTTTTTCGCGCCTCTTTTTAACCCCTTATTTTATGCGCCGGTTGTTGTTGTTGTCCCCGTTTGTTGATGCTGCTGTTGCGTTGTCGTTGTTGCGTGTGTCGACCGGAAATGCCTCATTTTTAGAAGTGTTTTGCATTTTGTTGCCGCCTGATTCTATGTTGTGTGTGTGTTTTTTTCTCCTTTTTTTTAACAATTGTAAACGCGTTTTCTTTTTCTTTCGTTTTGTGTCGGTGATGTTGTTATTGTTTTGGTGTTTTTGGGCTTTTGGTTTCCATTCTGCTGTGCTCTCGCTTATTTGTGAGATATATGCAAATGTGTTGGCAGTTATTTGTGTTGAGGATTTGTTTTAGATCCGTTCATGTTATGCATATGTATTTGTGTTTTAGTTTAGTTTGTCAGATGGACATGGCATATGGATTTGGATATGGTTTCTGGCTTCGTTACGAGTATTATTTGTTGGGGAAGCTTTCGTTTGATTTACGCTGCCAAAAATGTTTAGATTTCAAAAATAGTTTCGTTTACATTCAGTTTCTTTTTTCATAAATCGATAAGCGGAATTTATTTAAGCGCGTCTCAAATATGGAAAAGTCGATCTGAATGATACTGAACCATTTTTAATTTTTTCAATACAATTTTCGATTAGAATTCAACAATTTCGGTGCTCAGTTTTAAATTTTAATCTTAATAAAAATGCATTTATCGTTATCATATATATAATATACTATATTAAAATTTAATTTTTTTGTGATAAAAATGCATATTTTGTTGGGATTGCTTCCCAATAAGATAATACAAGTACTTATATTAAAAGTATTATTTTATGTATTAATTACCTACTCGGCTCCCAAGTTTTCCTGGTTTTCATAACCACCGTCACTGGGAATCTCCTTTGGCAATTGATATATTATGTGGACATTCTTCTGTGATAAGATAATCAAATAAGTTCACCTTTATTAAACCTAAGAAAACAGTATACTGTTTGATAAAACAATGGAATAACAATTTATCGCACGTCACTCATATTCACGTATTTGTGTGTATCTTATGTTTACGAAAGCATTGCACTATAGACCTTTATAGATAATCATACGAATTGGTTCGAGCAAAATGAGCGGCACGCGCATTATTATTTCTACACGGCACAATAACAGTTTTAAAGTCTTACTGAAACTTCAACTATGCCAGCGAATTAAATATAACTACGATTTTTTAACTTTACAAATAATAATAGAATCTCTTAGACGCCCCATTAAAGGAGATTTTGCTGCCTTGTGCTCCGCTTTATGAAAATAAGTAAACCAAAATATGGTTGTAACTAAAATGAGAACTAGGAGCAGAGTCTTCTGTATGGTGGTAATAAATAAAGCATTTTCGATTAAAACAAGAATAACATTTTGTGGACAAATTTAGGAATTACACTTAGCCTGTAAAATTGTTTGATATAACAAATACGATCATTGATTTTAAATGCTTAAAAACTCTACAAGCTTCAATTGGAAAATAAACGTTTTTTTGTAAATTATTTTTATTCAATTTTTTTTATTAGTGAAAAAATATTGACTATTTAGTGACATAAACCATTTAGTAGTGTGCAAACATTTCCCTTGGATAAAACATATATCAAGACCGCCACATTTTCTTGATGTTTAATAAAATAAATCAAATCCCAACACAATAGAGATATGATATTGATATTATTACAAGGTTAATTTAGAGAAACACTAATATGAGTTAAACTTTTTGAGATAAATCGAATTCGGAATGAAGTAGTAAGTCATCACTCTGATATGGCTCGCAGCGTGATAATTATTAAGCTGAAATGCGAATTCATTGTTTGGTTTCGTCGACTCTCATTGAAAGTGAGTGAACCATGAGGGGAAAAGGGATTAACAACGCAAATAGACAAATATTAAATAATTTTAGTTATCATTGAATGATAATTATAAAACTATCAAAAATTAACATCCGCTAAAAACTTAATTTATCTTCACCCCTTCGCCGTCTCTCTCTGCTGTGTGACCGAGACCTTGTTATCAAAAATTACGTTGCCATTGAAGAAGGCGCGAAGTGTGCCTAAAGTTATCAAAAATGCTTCCGGTGTCTTCATATAAAAATAAAACAAAAGATAGCGCTCTTACCACACGTCAAGGGAACGCTAGACCAAAGTACTGTTCACTAGCTACACTATACAACAAATGAGATTTATTTTTTATTAAAATTGTATTTAATCTAATGAAAGTTTTTTAATTTAACCTCATGAATTTGAAGCCATTTAATGTAAATTTCTTTTGATTAACATTAATGATATTGATCTCTTTGAGTTATTGAGTTATTATTTCTAGTTACTCAAAATATTAAAATGGCATTTGGCAAATCACCTCACAGAAACGAAAAAAATGGAAATCAATGTTAGAGCTTAATGCAACTTCAATTTCTGAAAGGCGGTAAAAGGCAGCTCGAACATCGGCATCATAAATAAAAGAAATGAAATCATTTCAAGCAATTTGTCTACAATTTTGTGTCACACTTTCTGCGCCATTTCTCACATGCCATAAAAATGCTACGCACATACACACACACACACACACACACTCTCGTACACCGAACTACAAGCCAAGCTCCAGATTCAGACTCTGACTCCGACACTGCCCCATCTCAGACCCAAGCACCGACGTTCTGACAGACCAGGAGCAAGTTGGCCACCCGGCAAGGTGTCACGCTGATAAATGGCGTTGCCTTACTTACGCCAACTTCTCTATCGTTGTGACTACCTCCTCCTCCAGAGCACCTGCTCAGCCCCCGCTCGGCAACCAGTTTTCCATGCCCTCTGCCATTTTGCGTTTATTTTTGAAAAAACTTTGTTCGTGAGCCAATTTCAAGAAAGATTTCCTTTAAGTGTAATAAAATGCAGTGTCGCTGTCATAAATCTATTCCGCTCGATTGTCGACGATGACGCACTACCGCAAAATTGAAATGCATTGACATTGAAAAATTAATAATACCAAAAAACGAAAACGAGTGAGTGAGAACGGCAGCAAAACTTTCACAAAGCGCGTCAATATTGGCATTAGCATTGGCATTTTGTTGTATGCAAAAATTTTGTCGCAACGTTAATACGGAAATTAAATATTTTCCAAAACACATCAGACCAAAACGAAGAAAACAGGCTACACAACGTGGCGAAAAAAAAGCAAAACCGCTTCGAAACAATTTCAAAACATTTTCGTTGACAACGGCCCAGCCAGACAGACCTGACAAACAGATACCAATACCGACACACAAACGTTGTCCCTGTTTGTGCATGAAAGTATGCTATATATACTCGCACTGCGTCAGCAAGCCAAGAGTTTATTGCCCGCATTCCGCAAATCGCTTTCGCCTCGATTACGCTCACTCAACGATATTCAACTTTGCCTAATAAGCTAGTAATTGTCCATGAATGAATGTTTTAGTAATTTCTGTTTATTTAAAAAAAAGGAAATTATTAAAACGTTTAAAAATTCTATTCACTCTATTAATTTATGTTACTTGACTTCCCCGAAAGAATCTTTTTTTAATAATTAATATTACAAAATGTGTATAACTATTTCTTCATAATAATGAATAATGTTTTTTTTATTATTCACCAGCTTTATTCCGTATACAATTAGTTTAGATGTACTATTAAAAATAGCAATAATAATAATTATAAATTCTTGTAATATAAAAATTGGCGAATTGGTTTCCAAGAACATTTTAGCTTACACACACACGAGGAGTATGTATAGTTTCGGTACTGGCAAAAACGATTCCGGGAGCTGGCTTAAAAATTCTAATAACACAAATATTTGCAGATGAAAGAGGTACTAAAAGGCATTTGGCCGCACACTCCACTTGTCAAATGCAGAGCGAGAGAGCCAGTGAGCCAGAGAGTGAGAGAGAAATAGAGGAGTACTCGTGCAGATAGAGCGAGGTACATGCAGCTGCCGAAGGGAAGCGGGACAGGATGTTAGAACTGCTCCTAACCCCGAACCCTCTGGATACTCAGTACAGTTGTCAGTGGCAATCTCCCGCCCGGATGGCAGTCACTGTCACTCCATCATTTTGGCCCGGCGTTGGCATACTTTTTGACAACACCCGAGACAACAACAAGCCACAGACAAACTAACAAAAATTATTCACACACACAAACACACAACGCATATACACATAGACAGACACGCACACACAAACTAGCAAACAAAAAAATTTGTAATTTTCGTTGCATGTTTGCTGCGTTTTGCACTTTTACTGCACATTTTTCATTTGCTGCACAAAACTTTTTGACATGTTGCAGAGCAAATTGAATAAGTCTGCACAAAAAAAGCACAAAACCCAGCAAAACAATGAAACAAATGTTGCCCGCATGTTGCATTGTGTCTACGTGTGTGAACGAGTCCGTGTCCGATTCCGATTCCGACTCCGACTCCGGCTAGGATTCGAAATCCAACAACGAGAGCTGGCTAAACGATATCTGCTCCTAGTCGAAATAATTCAATTTGCATTGCATTGTGGTCAGCCCCTCTGTTAATCGTTTTCTAATGAAGTTAGCGTCTCGTCAATGCTCTAAAATTTCGAATTTCATTTAGGCTTTAAATGAATTCTGCCTACATCGAATTTAAACTCGTTGCCGTGCAAATTTTGCATAGGCAATGCGAAACTATAATTCAGTTTGCAAACCATTAGTGCAACTAGAGGGCGATTACAAACCCTAAAGTCGGTAAGTAAGTGGACTTGCGGTCTAATGCGCTCAACGGGAAAACGCTCCTGCAAGCAGCCAGGAGCTGATGCGTTTAAGTAGAGGTAAATGAATAATGAGTATGCCAACATTTGATATTAAATCATGTCTGTAGTAACTATTTAATTTTAAGATGTTGTAAAAATCCCAAATTGATTTAAACACAACGTCATATTACAATTAAATATATGCATTTAAAACCATTAATTCAAAGCTAGTAGACAAAAGCTTGTTCTATAGCATGTATATTCATTTAAAATTATTATTAAATATAATAGTAAACAAGTAAGAAAGCTACGAAAGCGCGAGCAGTTGTATGTGAATATTGCATATAAAATTGATTCTTTAATAACTTCCTTCGATCTTAACCAAATTCACAGGAATCCAGCAGATCGACTTTGGTTTTGGGAAGGAATTTCGTCGTTAATATTAACGTATTTTATTCAAATTCAAATTTGAAAAACCCGCCCAGCTTCTGAAGATTTAAATTTTTGGATAACCTACTTGCTACTCGATTATGTTCGCCTAGTACTTCAGCAGATCGACTTTGGTTTTGGGAAGGAATTTCGTCGTTAATATTAACTTATTTTATTCAAATTCAAATTTGAAAAACCCGCCCAGCTTCTGAAAATTTAAATTTTTGGCTAATCTACTTGCTACTCGATTATGTTCGCCTGGTACTTCAGCAGATCGGCTTTGGTTTTGGGAAAGAATTCCGTCGTTAATATTAACGTATTTTATTCAAATTCAAATTTGAAAAACCCGCCCAGCTTCTGAAAATTTAAATTTTTGGCAAATCTACTTGCTACTCGATTATGTTCGCCTGGTACTTCAACAGATCGACTTTTGTTTTGGGAAGGAATTTCGTCGTTAATATTAACGTATTTTATTCAAATTCAAATTTGAAAAACCCGCCCAGCTTCTGAAAATTTAAATTTTTGGCAAATCTACTTGCTACTCGATTATGTTCGCCTGGTACTTCAGCAGATCGACTTTGGTTTTGGGAAGGAATTTCGTCGTTAATATTAACGTATTTTATTCAAATTCAAATTTGAAAAACCCGCCCAGCTTCTGAAAATTTAAATTTTTGGCAAATCTACTTGCTACTCGATTATGTTCGCCTGGTACTTCAACAGATCGACTTTTGTTTTGGGAAGGAATTTCGTCGTTAATATTAACGTATTTTATTCAAATTCAAATTTGAAAAACCCGCCCAGCTTCTGAAAATTTAAATTTTTGGCAAATCTACTTGCTACTCGATTATGTTCGCCTGGTACTTCAGCAGATCGACTTTGGTTTTGGGAAGGAATTTCGTCGTTAATATTAACGTATTTTATTTAAATTCAAATTTGAAAAACCCGCCCAGCTTCTGAAAATTCAAATTTTTGGCAAATCTACTTTCTATTCGATTATGTTCGCCTGGTACTTCAGCAGATCGGCTTTGGTTTTGGGAAGGAATTCCGTCGTTAATAGTAACGTATTTTATTCAAATTCAAATTTGAAAAACCCGCCCAGCTTCTGAAAATTCAAATTTTTGGCTAATCTACTTGCTACTTGATTATGTTCGCCTGGTACTTCAGCAGATCGACTTTGGTTTTGGGAAGGAATTTCGTCGTTAATATTAACGTATTTTATTTAAATTCAAATTTGAAAAACCCGCCCAGCTTCTGAAAATTTAAATTTTTGGCAAATCTACTTGCTACTCGATTATGTTCGCCTGGTACTTCAGCAGATCGACTTTTGTTTTGGGAAGGAATTTCGTCGTTAATATTAACGTATTTTATTCAAATTCAAATTTGAAAAACCCGCCCAGCTTCTGAAAATTTAAATTTTTGGCTAATCTACTTGCTACTCGATTATGTTCGCCTGGTATTTCAGCAGATCGACTTTGGTTTTGGGAAGGAATTTCGTCGTTAATATTAACGTATTTTATTCAAATTCAAATTTGAAAAACCCGCCCAGCTTCTGAAAATTTAAATTTTTGGCTAATCTACTTGCTACTCGATTATGTTCGCCTGGTATTTCAGCAGATCGACTTTGGTTTTGGGAAGGAATTTCGTCGTTAATATTAACGTATTTTATTCAAATTCAAATTTGAAAAACCCGCCCAGCTTCTGAAAATTTAAATTTTTGGCAAATCTACTTGCTACTCGATTATGTTCGCCTGGTACTTCAGCAGATCGACTTTGGTTTTGGGAAGGAATTTCGTCGTTAATATTAACGTATTTTATTCAAATTCAAATTTGAAAAACCCGCCCAGCTTCTGAAAATTTAAATTTTTGGCAAATCTACTTGCTACTCGATTATGTTCGCCTGGTGTTTTAGCAGATCGACGTTGGGTTTGGGAAGGAATTTCGTCGTTAATAGCAACGTATTTTATACAAATTCAAATTTGAAAAACCCGCCCAGCTTCTGAAAATTTAAATTTTTGGCAAATCTACTTGCTACTCGATTATGTTCGCCTGGTACTTTAGCAGATCGACTTTGGTTTTGGGAAGGAATTTCGTCGTTAATATTAACGTATTTTATTCAAATTCAAATTTGAAAAACCCGCCCAGCTTCTGAAAATTTAAATTTTTGGCAAATCTACTTGCTACTCGATTATGTTCGCCTGGTACTTTAGCAGATCGACTTTGGTTTTGGGAAGGAATTTCGTCGTTAATATTAACGTATTTTATTCAAATTCAAATTTGAAAAACCCGCCCAGCTTCTGAAAATTTAAATTTTTGGCAAATCTACTTGCTACTCGATTATGTTCGCCTGGTACTTCAGCAGATCGACTTTGGTTGGGGGAAGGAATTTCGTCGTTAATATTAACGTATTTTATTCAAATTCAAATTTGAAAAACCCGCCCAGCTTCTGAAAATTTAAATTTTTGGCAAATCTACTTGCTACTCGATTATGTTCGCCTGGTACTTTAGCAGATCGACTTTGGTTTTGGGAAGGAATTTCGTCGTTAATATTAACGTATTTTATTCAAATTCAAATTTGAAAAACCCGCCCAGCTTCTGAAAATTTAAATTTTTGGCAAATCTACTTGCTACTCGATTATGTTCGCCTGGTACTTCAGCAGATCGACTTTGGTTGGGGGAAGGAATTTCGTCGTTAATATTAACGTATTTTATTCAAATTCAAATTTGAAAAACCCGCCCAGCTTCTGAAAATTTAAATTTTTGGCAAATCTACTTGCTACTCGATTATGTTCGCCTGGTACTTCAGCAGATCGACTTTGGTTGGGGGAAGGAATTTCGTCGTTAATATTAACGTATTTTATTCAAATTCAAATTTGAAAAACCCGCCCAGCTTCTGAAAATTTAAATTTTTGGCAAATCTACTTGCTACTCGATTATGTTCGCCTGGTACTTTAGCAGATCGACTTTGGTTTTGGGAAGGAATTTCGTCGTTAATATTAACGTATTTTATTCAAATTCAAATTTGAAAAACCCGCCCAGCTTCTGAAAATTTAAATTTTTGGCAAATCTACTTGCTACTCGATTATGTTCGCCTGGTATTTCAGCAGATCGAATTTGGTTTTGGGAAGGAATTTCGTCGTTAATATTAACATATTTTATTCAAATTTGAAAAACTCGCCCAGCTTCTGAAAATTCAAATTTTTGGCAAATCTACTTTCTATTCGATTATGTTCGCCTGGTACTTCAGCAGATCGACATTGGTTTTGGGAAGGAATTTCGTCGTTAGTATTAACGTATTTTATTCAAATTCAAATTTGAAAAACCCGCCCAGCTTTTGAAAATTTAAATTTTTGGCTAATCTACTTGGTACTTGATTATGTTCGCCTGGTGTTTTAGCAGATCGACGTTGGGTTTGGGAAGGAATTTCGTCGTTAATAGTAACGTATTTTATTCAAATTCAAATTTGAAAAACCCGCCCAGCTTCTGAAAATTTAAATTTTTGGCAAATCTACTTGCTACTCGATTATGTTCGCCTGGTATTTCAGCAGATCGAATTTGGTTTTGGGAAGGAATTTCGTCGTTAATATTAACGTATTTTATTCAAATTTGAAAAACTCGCCCAGCTTCTGAAAATTCAAATTTTTGGCAAATCTACTTTCTATTCGATTATGTTCGCCTGGTACTTCAGCAGATCGACATTGGTTTTGGGAAGGAATTTCGTCGTTAGTATTAACGTATTTTATTCAAATTCAAATTTGAAAAACCCGCCCAGCTTTTGAAAATTTAAATTTTTGGCTAATCTACTTGGTACTTGATTATGTTCGCCTGGTGTTTTAGCAGATCGACGTTGGGTTTGGGAAGGAATTTCGTCGTTAATAGTAACGTATTTTATTCAAATTCAAATTTGAAAAACCCGCCCAGCTTCTGAAAATTTAAATTTTTGGCAAATCTACTTGCTACTCGATTATGTTCGCCTGGTACTTCAGCAGATCGACTTTTGTTTTGGGAAGGAATTTCGTCGTTAATATTAACGTATTTTATTCAAATTCAAATTTGAAAAACCCGCCCAGCTTCTGAAAATTTAAATTTTTGGCAAATCTACTTGCTACTCGATTATGTTCGCCTGGTACTTCAGCAGATCGACGTTGGTTTTGGGAAGGAATTTCGTCGTTAATATTAACGTATTTTATTCAAATTCAAATTTGAAAAACCCGCCCAGCTTCTGAAAATTTAAATCTTTGCCAAATCTACTTGCTACTCGATTATGTTCGCCTGGTACTTCAGCAGATCGACGTTGGTTTTGGAAGGAATTTCGTCGTTAATATTAACGTATTTTATTTAAATTCAAATTTGAAAAACCCGCCCAGCTTCTGAAAATTTAAATTTTTGGCTAATCTCCTTGCTACTCGATTATGTTCGCCTGGTACTTCAGCAGATCGACTTTGGTTTTGGTAAGGAATTTAGTCGTTAATATTAACGTATTTTATTCAAATTCAAATTTGAAAAACCCGCCCAGCTTCTGAAAATTTAAATTTTTGGCAAATCTACTTGCTACTCGATTATGTTCGCCTGGTACTTCAGCAGATCGACTTTGGTTTTGGGAAGGAATTTCGTCGTTAATATTAACGTATTTTATTCAAATTCAAATTTGAAAAACCCGCTCAGCTTCTGAAAATCTAAATTTTTGGCTAATCTACTTGCTACTCGATTATGTTCGCCTGGTATTTCAGCAGATCGACTTTGGTTTTGGGGAGGAATTTCGTCGTTAATATTAACGTATTTTATTCAAATTCAAATTTGAAAAACCCGCCCAGCTTCTGAAAATTTAAATTTTTGGCAAATCTACTTGCTACTCGATTATGTTCGCCTGGTATTTCAGCAGATCGACTTTGGTTTTTGGAAGGAATTTCGTCGTTAATATTAACGTATTTTATTCAAATTCAAATTTGAAAAACTCGCCCAGCTTCTGAAAATTAAAATTTTTGGCAAATCTACTTTCTATTCGATTATGTTCGCCTGGTACTTCAGCAGATCGACATTGGTTTTGGGAAGGAATTTCGTCGTTAGTATTAACGTATTTTATTCAAATTCAAATTTGAAAAACCCGCCCAGCTTCTGAAAATTTAAATTTTTGGCAAATCTACTTGCTACTCGATTATGTTCGCCTGGTACTTCAGCAGATCGACTTTGGTTTTGGGAAGGAATTTCGTCGTTAATATTAACGTATTTTATTCAAATTCAAATTTGAAAAACCCGCCCAGCTTCTGAAAATTTAAATTTTTGGCAAATCTACTTGCTACTCGATTATGTTCGCCTGGTATTTCAGCAGATCGACTTTGGTTTTGAGAAGGAATTTCGTCGTTAATATTAACGTATTTTATTCAAATTCAAATTTGAAAAACCCGCCCAGCTTCTGAAAATTTAAATTTTTGGCAAATCTACTTGCTACTCGATTATGTTCGCCTGGTACTTCAGCAGATCGACTTTGGTTTTGGGAAGGAATTTCGTCGTTAATATTAACGTATTTTATTCAAATTCAAATTTGAAAAACCCGCCCAGCTTCTGAAAATTTAAATTTTTGGCAAATCTACTTTCTATTCGATTATGTTCGCCTGGTACTTCAGCAGATCGGCTTTGGTTTTGGGAAGGAATTCCGTTGTTAATAGTAACGTATTTTATTCAAATTCAAATTTGAAAAACCCACCCAGCTTCTGAAAATTTAAATTTTTGGCTAATCTACTTGCTACTTGATTATGTTCGCCTGGTGTTTTAGCAGATCGACGTTGGGTTTGGGAAGGAATTTCGTCGTTAATAGCAACGTATTTTATACAAATTCAAATTTGAAAAACCCGCCCAGCTTCTGAAAATTTAAATTTTTGGCAAATCTACTTGCTACTCGATTATGTTCGCCTGGTACTTCAGCAGATCGACTTTGGTTTTGGGAAGGAATTTCGTCGTTAATATTAACGTATTTTATTCAAATTCAAATTTGAAAAACCCACCCAGCTTCTGAAAATTTAAATTTTTGGCTAATCTACTTGCTTCTCGATTATGTTCGCCTGGTACTTCAGCAGATCGACTTTGGTTGGGGGAAGGAATTTCGTCGTTAATATTAACGTATTTTATTCAAATTCAAATTTGAAAAACACGCCCAGCTTCTGAAAATTTAAATTTTTGGCAAATCTACTTGCTACTCGATTATGTTCGCCTGGTACTTTAGCAGATCGACTTTGGTTTTGGGAAGGAATTTAGTCGTTAATATTAACGTATTTTATTCAAATTCAAATTTGAAAAACCCGCCCAGCTTCTGAAAATTTAAATTTTTGGCTAATCTACTTGCTACTCGATTATGTTCGCCTGGTATTTCAGCAGATCGACTTTGGTTTTGGGAAGGAATTTCGTCGTTAATATTAACGTATTTTATTCAAATTCAAATTTGAAAAACCCACCCAGCTTCTGAAAATTTAAATTTTTGGCAAATCTACTTGCTACTCGATTATGTTCGCCTGGTATTTCAGCAGATCGAATTTGGTTTTGGGAAGGAATTTCGTCGTTAATATTAACGTATTTTATTCAAATTTAAATTTGAAAAACTCGCCCAGCTTCTGAAAATTCAAATTTTTGGCAAATCTACTTTCTATTCGATTATGTTCGCCTGGTACTTCAGCAGATCGACATTGGTTTTGGGAAGGAATTTCGTCGTTAGTATTAACGTATTTTATTCAAATTCAAATTTGAAAAACCCGCCCAGCTTTTGAAAATTTAAATTTTTGGCTAATCTACTTGGTACTTGATTATGTTCGCCTGGTGTTTTAGCAGATCGACGTTGGGTTTGGGAAGGAATTTCGTCGTTAATAGTAACGTATTTTATTCAAATTCAAATTTGAAAAACCCGCCCAGCTTCTGAAAATTTAAATTTTTGGCAAATCTACTTGCTACTCGATTATGTTCGCCTGGTACTTCAGCAGATCGACTTTGGTTTTGGGATGGAATTTCGTCGTTAATATTAACGTATTTTATTCAAATTCAAATTTGAAAAACCCACCCAGCTTCTGAAAATTTAAATTTTTGGCTAATCTACTTGCTACTCGATTATGTTCGCCTGGTACTTCAGCAGATCGACTTTGGTTGGGGGAAGGAATTTCGTCGTTAATATTAACGTATTTTATTCAAATTCAAATTTGAAAAACCCGCCCAGCTTCTGAAAATTTAAATTTTTGGCAAATCTACTTGCTACTCGATTATGTTCGCCTGGTACTTCAGCAGATCGACTTTTGTTTTGGGAAGGAATTTCGTCGTTAATATTAACGTATTTTATTCAAATTCAAATTTGAAAAACCCGCCCAGCTTCTGAAAATTTAAATTTTTGGCAAATCTACTTGCTACTCGATTATGTTCGCCTGGTACTTCAGCAGATCGACGTTGGTTTTGGGAAGGAATTTCGTCGTTAATATTAACGTATTTTATTCAAATTCAAATTTGAAAAACCCGCCCAGCTTCTGAAAATTTAAATTTTTGGCAAATCTACTTGCTACTCGATTATGTTCGCCTGGTACTTCAGCAGATCGACGTTGGTTTTGGGAAGGAATTTCGTCGTTAATATTAACGTATTTTATTTAAATTCAAATTTGAAAAACCCGCCCAGCTTCTGAAAATTTAAATTTTTGGCTAATCTCCTTGCTACTCGATTATGTTCGCCTGGTACTTCAGCAGATCGACTTTGGTTTTGGTAAGGAATTTAGTCGTTAATATTAACGTATTTTATTCAAATTCAAATTTGAAAAACCCGCCCAGCTTCTGAAAATTTAAATTTTTGGCAAATCTACTTGCTACTCGATTATGTTCGCCTGGTACTTCAGCAGATCGACTTTGGTTTTGGGAAGGAATTTCGTCGTTAATATTAACGTATTTTATTCAAATTCAAATTTGAAAAACCCGCTCAGCTTCTGAAAATCTAAATTTTTGGCTAATCTACTTGCTACTCGATTATGTTCGCCTGGTATTTCAGCAGATCGACTTTGGTTTTGGGAAGGAATTTCGTCGTTAATATTAACGTATTTTATTCAAATTCAAATTTGAAAAACCCGCCCAGCTTCTGAAAATTTAAATTTTTGCCAAATCTACTTGCTACTCGATTATGTTCGCCTGGTATTTCAGCAGATCGACTTTGGTTTTTGGAAGGAATTTCGTCGTTAATATTAACGTATTTTATTCAAATTCAAATTTGAAAAACTCGCCCAGCTTCTGAAAATTCAAATTTTTGGCAAATCTACTTTCTATTCGATTATGTTGCTTGGTACTTCAGCAGATCGACATTGGTTTTGGGAAGGAATTTCGTCGTTAGTATTAACGTATTTTATTCAAATTCAAATTTGAAAAACCCGCCCAGCTTTTGAAAATTTAAATTTTTGGCTAATCTACTTGCTACTTGATTATGTTCGCCTGGTGTTTTAGCAGATCGACGTTGGGTTTGGGAAGGAATTTCGTCGTTAATAGTAACGTATTTTATTCAAATTCAAATTTGAAAAACCCGCCCAGCTTCTGAAAATTTAAATTTTTGGCAAATCTACTTTCTATTCGATTATGTTCGCCTGGTACTTCAGCAGATCGGCTTTGGTTTTGGGAAGGAATTCCGTCGTTAATAGTAACGTATTTTATTCAAATTCAAATTTGAAAAACCCGCCCAGCTTCTGAAAATTCAAATTTTTGGCAAATCTACTTTCTTTTCGATTATGTTCGCCTGGTACTTCAGCAGATCGGCTTTGGTTTTGGGAAGAAATTCCGTCGTTAATAGTAACGTATTTTATTCAAATTCAAATTTGAAAAACCCGCCCAACTTCTGAAAATTCAAATTTTTTGTCTAATCTACTTGCTACTCGATTATGTTCGCCTGGTACTTCAGCAGATCGACTTTGGTTTTGGGAAGGAATTTCGTCGTTAATATTAACGTATTTTATTCAAATTCAAATTTGAAAAACCCGCCCAGCTTCTGAAAATTTAAATTTTTGGCAAATCTACTTGCTACTCGATTTTGTTCGCCTGGTACTTCAGCAGATCGACTTTGGTTTTGGGAAGGAATTTCGTCGTTAATATTAACGTATTTTATTCAAATTCAAATTTGAAAAACCCGCTCAGCTTCTGAAAATTTAAATTTTTGGCTAATCTACTTGCTACTCGATTATGTTCGCCTGGTATTTCAGCAGATCGACTTTGGTTTTGGGAAGGAATTTCGTCGTTAATATTAACGTATTTTATTCAAATTCAAATTTGAAAAACCCGCCCAGCTTCTGAAAATTCAAATTTTTGGCAAATCTACTTGCTACTCGATTATGTTCGCCTGGTATTTCAGCAGATCGACTTTGGTTTTGGGAAGGAATTTCGTCGTTAATATTAACGTATTTTATTCAAATTCAAATTTGAAAAACTCGCCCAGCTTCTGAAAATTCAAATTTTTGGCAAATCTACTTTCTATTCGATTATGTTCGCCTGGTACTTCAGCAGATCGGCTTTGGTTTTGGGAAGGAATTCCGTCGTTAATAGTAACGTATTTTATTCAAATTCAAATTTGAAAAACCCGCCCAACTTCTGAAAATTTAAATTTTTGGCTAATCTACTTGCTACTCGATTATGTTCGCCTGGTACTTCAGCAGATCGACTTTTGTTTTGGGAAGGAATTTCGTCGTTAATATTAACGTATTTTATTCAAATTCAAATTTGAAAAACTTGCCCAGCTTCTGAAAATTCAAATTTTTGGCAAATCTACTTTCTATTCGATTATGTTCGCCTGGTACTTCAGCAGATCGACATTGGTTTTGGGAAGGAATTTCGTCGTTAGTATTAACGTATTTTATTCAAATTCAAATTTGAAAAACCCGCCCAGCTTTTGAAAATTTAAATTTTTGGCTAATCTACTTGCTACTTGATTATGTTCGCCTGGTGTTTTAGCAGATCGACGTTGGGTTTGGGAAGGAATTTCGTCGTTAATAGTAACGTATTTAATTCAAATTCAAATTTGAAAAACCCGCCCAGCTTCTGAAAATTTAAATTTTTGGCAAATCTACTTTCTATTCGATTATGTTCGCCTGGTACTTCAGCAGATCGGCTTTGGTTTTGGGAAGGAATTCCGTCGTTAATAGTAACGTATTTTATTCAAATTCAAATTTGAAAAACCCGCCCAGCTTCTGAAAATTCAAATTTTTGGCAAATCTACTTGCTACTCGATTATGTTCGCCTGGTACTTCAGCAGCTCCAAGTCGTTTTTGGGAAGGAATTTCGTCGTTAATATTAACGTATTTTATTCAAATTCAAATTTGAAAAACCCGCCAAGCTTTTGAAATTTTAAATTTTTTGTCTAATCTACTTGCTACTCGATTATGTTCGCCTGGTACTTCAGCAGATCGACTTTGGTTTTGGGAAGGAATTCCGTCGTTAATAGTAACGTATTTTATTCAAATTCAAATTTGAAAAACCCGCCCAGCTTCTGAAAATTCAAATTTTTGGCAAATCTACTTTCTATTCGATTATGTTCGCCTGGTACTTCAGCAGATCGGCTTTGGTTTTGGGAAGGAATTCCGTCGTTAATAGTAACGTATTTTATTCAAATTCAAATTTGAAAAAGCCGCCCAGCTTCTGAAAATTTAAATTGATGTCTAATCTACTTGCTACTCAATTATGTTCGCCTGGTACTTCAGCATATCTACGTTGGTATTGGGATGAATTTTGTCGTTAATATTAACGTATTTTATTCAAATTCAAATTTGAAAAACTCGCCCAGTTTTTGAAATTTTAAATTTTTTGGCTAATCTACTTGCTACTCGATTATGTTCGTCTGGTACTTCAGCAGATCGACTTTGGTTTTGGGAAGGAATTTCGTCGTTACTATTAACGTATTTTATTCAAATTCAAATTTGAAAAACCCGCCTAGCTTCTGAAAATTTAAATTTTTGGCTAATGTACTTGCTACTCGATTATGTTCGCCTGGTACTTCAGCAGCTCTAAGATCATCCATGGTCATACCTATCGGGATGCTGCACTACATACTCTCCGACATACAATTATTTACAAAAAAAACAAATTTCATTATATTTCTTTGGTATATTTTTTGTTCAAATATCTTTCAAGTTTTTTGTATCTCTCGAAATGGGTTGCGGGTATCTTACTGTCCACTGTAGTTTTTCTTCTTGCTTCTTTTTAAATTGTCATTCAATCATAAAACAAATGTTGAAAAATATTTAATATCATTTGTATATTTTAATTGAGGGACTAAAAAATGTATTAAATTGCATTCAATGGGTGTCAGTCAAAATGACACTTTGCTTTTGTTTCTTAAGTTATTTATAACAGGCCTTCTGTTAAAATTAAACCTTTGATTTTTTAATTCTTATAGAATGGTTGGTAATTTTTCCGATAAGGATACGGGATTTCTGCTCTATTGTACAATGCTTACTTGTTTGCTTCGACTTCGATCCTAATTCACCTGGTTTGCTTGTATGGCATGTTAACACCATCAACTTCTTGATCTTTCTCCTGCCGACCCAAATTGAATTTTGAAGCCCTTCGTTCAATTCATGACTGAAAAGCGCAGAGAATAAAGGGGAGGTAAGTGTTTTTCACTCAACAAACCCATACATATCACAAACACACACGCACTCTAACACACACACACACGCACATGCTCACATGCTTAGCTTGTATTGTGCAATTTCAGTTTTGGGTCTGAGCGCTGTTCACTTTGTCTTGGCGTTTCGACACGATTTTTCTTCATTTTCCGAAATCAATCAAATGCAGGCTGCCGCTTCGTTGTTTTTGGCCAGCTCTGGCTATTCTATTTGCTGTTGACCAGTTATAGCCATGGCCACTACGTGCAGGCGCCTGGCCTGTCAACACAGGCCAAGCCAATACAGGGCGAGAGAGAGAGGAGGAGCATCCTGGCAGCCTGTCCGTCAGTGCGCCTGGCTTACTTCACTGGCTGCCGGGCTGCTTGTTGGACATTCATCAAGCCATTTCATCTATTGACTGATTGATAATATTTTTGATAAATGATTGGCGGCGACGTTGTCGTCCTGTGTGCCTTGCCTTTCCCTTCGCCTGAGCCTGAGCCTGGACCACACGGCCTTGCCAGCCTTCCGGGCCGGGTTATTTACGGCGTGCAAAAGAGCCAGGCAAAGGATTTATAGGTACGCTGCCGATAGCTGAGCTGATGCAATATGCAAATTGATGGATCCTCGATAGGTCATGTACATATGGTTGATATGGTGGGCGGTGGACGATGTTGGGGGCCCAATGCTAAGCTTATGGCTTAAGCTTGTTAGTTGATTGAGCTATCCGTTCGTTGAGAAGAGACACTGAAGGGGCAACCTGACACTATCGTCCAATAGTCTCATCACATGCAGCTCATCATTTTTCATAAGCAACAGCAGTAACAGCAGCAGCCATGCGCATAACGAGTTGAACTAATAAAAATTAATTGAAACATCAACATTAACACCACACTCCAAACGATTAGAATCAGTTCCAGGCAGGCGCACACATTAAGGTGTTGTATTGTTGCTGTTCCTCTTTATCGTATTGCTGTTGCTGTGGTTGTTGTTGTTGTCGCTGGTCTTGTTGTTGGCAGGCAGGCACGCGCCAATGTTTACACGGCTCATGGCACAGGCGACAGACAGAAGCGGGTGGTCAGAAGCGAAGCGAAGCGCTCTGAAGGTGCTGCCCATATGCGAAGCAAGAATCACAACAATCAGCCAAGCCGAGCCAAGGCAAGGCAGCCAAACCAACAGACAAGCAACACCACAACATCGGGTAACAGCAACAGCAACAGCAACAGTAACAACATTAAGCACTAACAACAACTTAGGGACACGGCCACATAAAACGCCCACATTGGACGCGCAGATTCGCAGACGGACGCGCTTATACAATAAGCCACACACATTGCAGAGACAACGACAGCGGACAATGAAGAAAGCAAATGTGTGGCAGGCGGGGCAAGCGGGGCAGCAGTGAAGAGGCACAGCCAGAATTCAACGTACGTGGACGGACGACGTACGACGGACATTACAGGTCCGCGCCAAAAGGTAGCTAAAATCTTTCGTGCAGAACTTGACGGTGTTGCCACTTCCACAATTATGTGGCACGGGGCATGTTCGCTTGCTGATGTCGCTCGTGTATCTGTGAGTTGAAGAAGGCAAGAAAAAAAGCTACAACAAAAGTATTAAAATTCAAATAATAAAATAATAATAATTGGAAATTCAGAAATATGATTCGATATATTATTTTTTAAGTTAAAATTAATTCATTAAAATTTAAATATCAATAAAAAAAAATAACAAAATTCACCTTATTTCATTAGCTTGTTATTTTAATAACATTAATGAATTACTTTATTAATTCACAATTGCTAACAATACTTGGCATAATAATAGTTCGCTTAAATTTCTAGAGTATTTGATGTTCACTTTACTGCGTCAAGTTTCCCTTTGATGTTGTGATTCTTGTTGCCTTCGCGTTTGTGCTGTGGCGCTTCCACCTGAGCTGAGTTAAGCGCCGCGTGACTTATTTGATTGTTAAACAACATAATCTGTTGTAGCCTGCATGTCGGCGTGCCTGTTGCCGTTGCCGTTGTCGTTGTCGTTGCCAATTGATTTTGGTCAAGTGTGGCAAATAAGTGAGCAAACACGAGGTGGCCAAGTGGCCACGCGAGCAGGTGCCACCTGACATCTGGCAGGTGGCAGGTGGCAAGTATCAAGTGCAGAGACAACGCTCGGGCCTGAAGATGCACAACGGATTGACGTCTCGTTTGGGAATGGACACGGAAGCGTCCAACACCCGTAAGCCAAAAGCAATTCAAACAATTTGCAATAAGGCAACCGATGACTGCCGACTTCAATTGCTTACTGCCTGTTTGCCTCTCTGCCTGGCTGCCTCTCTGCCTGTCTTTGACAAGCGGTTCTATAAGAAAAAAAAAATGTAAAAAATAAACCAAGAAAAACTTTGCTGCCTTCTTTGTCTCTGTTTGTGTCTCAGTCTAAGGTGTCGGTGTCTCTTTCCCCCACACGTGTAATGAAAATGCAGCGTAGCGGAAAATCGCGCCAAAGACACAATGCAAAAAGTTTTGGATGTGCGAGTGGAAATTGAAAAGTAACGGACTGAAGTGGAAAACTGCCCCCACAAAAGAACACAACCAAAAAACACCAACATACAGCAAAAATTGAAAGTATAAAACGAAAGAATATTGTGAAAAAGGTATGAAAATTTCGTTCAAAATTCATGCAGGAATACATCGAGGCAAAGTCAGCGAGAGTTGCAGAAGCGGAAGCGGATTGGCAACTGACTCCGTCCAGGCTTTGTGAGTGTGTGTGTGTGCGGGTGTGTGTGTGTATGTCTGGGGGCGTCGAAGGCGGATGGGGACGGAGCGAGAGTACTGTAACTGGGATTCCAGCAAGCGAACAAGGGGTCTGCTGTCGTGCGCACTTTCTGACAGTCAATATTGCCGGGCGGACAAAGCCACTTTAGGTGTTATTGTGTCAATGTCTCGTAGCCAGCGCAAAACCCCCTGAAGTGCCTGCCCAAACTGCCAGAGTGGATTTTTTTGTATACCCTGTGTGTAAGTTCAAAATCGAATAGTTGAACAAGAAAGCACAGTTAAGCTGGCATTGATTACAATTCAATAAGTTGATGAAAACCATATTGAAATAAAAATTTGTCTAGAGACTTGAGCTAATGCATTAACAGATTTTTTTCTTAGCACTGTTATTCTCGCGTGTAGTATCGTTAAGTCGATCACACTCCACTAAAACATTTGCACTCGTTTTTTGCTTGCATTATTGCTGCTGCAACAGTTCCAAACAGAAATTGGTAGTTCATATTTTACAGCAATTTCCATTTTGCCATATTGTCAGGCTTCAGTTCACTCAGCTCCCCTCAGACCTCTTAGCTCTCTGCTTTGCACTTTCTTTTCAGCTCCGCCACTCGCTGCTTCCCGCATTGCAATCGCAATGCATTTTTATTATTTTTGCCAGGCTTCATTTGGCTGTGACGTGGGGCAAATACTATTGCAGTTGGTTATGGTAATGTTGTCTATATGCATACTTGGTTAGTAGTTTGTTGTAATTTGCCGATGCAGCTGTACAGCAAACAAATCAGAGTTAATTTCAATAATCAGCACTTTTGTCGCATGCCCTCCATTTACTACACTTCGTGTTCAATTCGCTGCGCTTCCTCTAAGCCATAAAAACTGGAACGCAGGGTTGGCTTATTAATGGCCAAGAACAGGACAGATGGCAAACTATACAACTGATGCGCTACGCTTAGAACTGAGGGTAGACATAGTTTCCAAATATTCAAAAATATTTATATAAACTTAAATATAATTAATTTCGAATTTTTCAACAATTTAATTCTCAAAATTTAATTCTAATAAAATGCAAGCTGATAGTAGCTTGCAATTAATTTTATTTGTTTTACATTATTTTACAAATTCATTTACAAATTGATTTCTAATCAAATGTTGACTTTATATACTTGTTGCTAGTTAGTCGAAAAACTAATATGCTGCACTTGGAGTTTGTTGTGTGGTGGAAATTGGATTGGTTACACGCTACATTATGGCCACAATGTAACTAGTGCCACACTCGGTCGGCTGCAGCGACTTCCTCTTGGCAAATTAAGGCACTTGCCCAAGCAGCAGTGCCTGTCGTTCTGACAATTGCCTTAAACTTTAATCAAGCGGGGCCAACAGGCTAAAAATAAAAGTGGCCAGCTAGGCAGAGACTTGGACTCGGTCTTGGACTTGGACTTGGAGTGCAACATACAAAAGTACTAACTAGTTCTGTCACGAGTAAATCAGAGTGGAGCGAGAGCCGCATCGAGCCAACGAACCGGATGCTGGTAATAATATTTAGATTTTTAGCCCTAGATGCAAAACTTTATGCTTGTTTAGATAACATTATCGCGCTGGTCGTGGCCCCGGGTTGGCCAAGTCGACTTTGTGGCCAACTTGTTTCTGCAGCTTCTTCTGCGGCCAAAGGGTGTGGGGAAAAAGTTTGCTAGCACGCATAAACTTGGCTAATTTACGATTGCATTGTGAGCATTGGACTGGCCGTATAATTAGGAAAATTAATTTGTGTGCTTTAACACAACAACAAGAGCCACAACAACGACAACAACGACAGCATGAAGTCGGAGGTGAGGAGTCCGAGTCACATGCAACAGAGAGTAAAGTTTTTAATTTTCACGATGCAGATAATGCCCATTAAAATACGTTGCTAACGGTGACCAACACCTGCGGCTGATCCTGGCCAGGTTGCACTTGCCGGCTCAGTCGAGCCGTGAACTAAGTGCATTAAAAATTGCAAAAGGAAAATGCGGAGGACGAGGATGGGGCAAAGGCAAATGGCAAACGGCAACGGCAACGCCGACGACGGCGTCGGCAATGAAAAAAAATTATGATTATTATTTTTTATTATGCAACTGAAAGAAAAGTCGTCCTTTGGGACGCTCCGACGGCCCAGCCGCGTCCTGTTGTTGGCCAGACCAGGATGCGCCGGCCTTTTGAACTTGCCGGAGTCATTGCACGCTGTAAAAGGCGGAGTTCGGCGTGTTGTTGTTGCTGCAGTCGACGTCGCCGCCGGTGGTAGCCATTATGCATTATTATTATTCAGCCCCGTTCTGGCAACGCATCCACCTCTTTTTGCATTTATATATTTTTTCCTGTCCGGCACTCGAGCTGAAAATTATTACTCGAAATCAATTTCATGCAATTGAAGCACTTAATTTTTACCAATTCATTAATTGATTTCGTTGCTGTTTCTGCTGTTGATGCTGCTGCTCATTTCGCCGTGGAAGCGAACTTATCGAAAACAAAACTGCCACGAAAAGGAAAAGTTTTCCACGCTGTGCTGTTTACCCAATACCCTAACAGAGACCCACAAATGATTACTGTATTCATAAATACCGAGCAAGAAGCAATAATAATAAATACAAATTTAATGAAATTTATTTGCATAATTCTGGCAACAAATTCAACAGCATGTCATAATAATTGCATCCAATTTGAGATATCTTCCAGCATATAGTATATACCCCGAGTGCCTTTCAATATTAACTGCTCATATCAATGCTTGGGCAAATAAAAAATATTAAGGGAATATACTTATATATGTAATAAAGCCCATCGAGTCTGAGTTCCCATTTAAATCGCCTTTATCCCTCTTGCTGACGGGTTTTAATGAGTGCCCAACGATGGATGTTGCAGTTGAATATTAAGCGGACGAGGGGGGGCGTGGAGGCGTGGCACTTGCTCGGTTCACCGAATGCTGCTTGACCAATTTACGAGTTCTGAACCACTGGGCAAATGGTGCAAGGGATAAATTAAGCAACTTTCCGTTAAGTGTTGAATGCGAAATTCCATGTTATGCGGCAGCATAAACATAAACAAATAAATGCCATGCAACCTTAACTTAAATGTAATTTAATTAATGTACAATTGTTTATTTACTGGTTTTGCTGAAAGCTTGTTGAATAAAAAAACGCGAAACAACTATTTGTTTTATTTTTGTATACCCTATTCAAAGAATTCTAAAAGGGATATTGCTAAATGGTTGTTTTTGCAAATGTGTAAATACTGTAAATTAACTTGGTATACAAATCGTATTATATCCTCATACAGGGTATATCTAGGCCTAACCACGTTCAGACACTATCTATTGTTGTTATTGGAAATCTGGAATTCCGCAATCCGCAATTCGATTGCAACACAGCCGCAGACACACAATTGTGCAAATATTTATTCAAGTTTGGTAAAAATGCGTGGTTCTCATTTTATTTAATTTAATATTAAATATTCAATGGGATTTTAACATTGCGCCAGATGCTATGAGCACTCTTTATATCTGGAATGCTCTCATAATATGAATAATTAATGATAAATGTTTTAATTGATTATATTCAGTTTCACATCAATGCCTATTTATAAGCTCGACCACCACTTAAGTGGTATCCTAGATATTTTAATTAATTGAAATTCACTATTGATTGATTTAAAGAAGTTCTATAAACGCTTTGAGACACAATTAATGTTAATCAGTCAGGCGGACTAAACAATTTTTTTTGCAATCATTGAATATTAACATTGTCAAACTATATGCATGCTTATTTTTGAATTATTAAAAATGTATTTTAATTAACATTTCACTTAACAGCTTAATAAACGTCGCTGCGCACATTTTGTATTAGCTTAATTAAAGCCATTAAATTTAATATTTAATTACAAAAAAACATATTAATTTAATGCAACCGTAAATAATTTCCATGCCGTTTAAATTTCAGTTCAATTAAATACAAATTATCGTCATTGTTATCATTTCACTTTTTTGCCGCTTTTATTTTTATGCACATTTATTTATTTATTTTTTCTTTTTGATTTTAATTAAATTATTCAATATTGATTTAATGCATTTGCATAAAATACTTGCGCTGGCATTTATTAATATTTTTATTACTGTCCCGATGGGAGAATGCAATCCTCTTGGACGCATACCCAAAACAAAGCTCAACACTCATTGCCTCACTTTAGATGCATTGCCACGCCCACTTCGCGCCATTATTCGCCGTTATGTCCGTTGCCCTTTCTGCGCGCCTGCAATTGTTGTTGGCTGATTTTTTAATGAAACGCTGAAGTATAATTTATGAATTTTAATGAGTTGCCAAATGATGCCGAAGCGTTGATTTTCCATAATTATTAACACAACGATGCTGGACCATCAGTAGCAGCAGCATCAGCATCAGGAGGAGCATCATCACAGCAGCAACAGCAACAGCAACAGCAACAATGCTGGCAGTCTGTCTGAGCTGAATGCCAAATGAACGGGTTGAGGATAGCTCTGGTGCAGTGAGGGGCTCGGGGGAGTGTCGTTGCCAGGCCATTTGTCTGCCTGACAGCCAAGCCGATCTGCAGAAGTGCAAATTCTCGTTATACTCTGTCATTAACTGTGTAGTATTAGACCTGCCAGCATTCCGCTGATGATGAGATTATATCACAGTTCGCAGATAATTTTTAATTTTGTAAAAATATGAAGAGTAAATCAATAGCAAGGCAAATACTAAAAACAGTCATATTAAAGAGCTGCCTTTAAAGGGTATATCCCGTTCGGAGTATTGCGACTTGAAAAGTTGTTCATTTGTTTGTTGACAGTGGGGCTTTTACCATTGGCTATGAGCCTGGGCTATGAATTGTTTCTCTTTATTATTATCCTTTCGTGTTTTCTTATTTTGTATTTTTAATTAACAGATTAAGCGTATTTCGCATAATTAAATAAAAAAAAACTCAAAAATAAGGGCACCTTTAAGAATTCTCATTATTTCGTAAAATTTTTCAATTGATTTTTGCGACACTGGCGGGATTAACACATAATTGGCACATGCAGCCCATAATGAATGCTCACAAAGCCGCAGCTAATATGTGCGCGCCGCCAATAATGCTTAATTAAAGCCAATAACTATAACAAAAAGCGAGCCGAGGGTATTACATAATGAAATTAACTAACTAATATAAACGTTGAGTTTACTTAATTAAAATGTACCAAAGCGAATATGGCTCAGCTCACGGCCAGCTTAAGCGTATGAATAATACCAATACACACACACTCACACGCACACACGCATACACACACAAATATGGATGTTTACCCTCACGATAACAAACACAATTACATGCACAAAGGGTGAATATTTGATTTTAATGCGCTGGGACTAAGGCTTACCGGTCGTATGATTAATTGTAATGTGCTGCATTACATTACGTATACGTCACTTGCAACACTCACAAATATTCTATTGAATTGTTGCAGCTGCCAGAGTGGCAGAGTAGTAGCCTGGTTGACGCATGCAACAAATGTCGACAGCAGTCACAACGGCTTTTTCGGTAAGGTTTAATTATGGCACGAACATCGAATGCATTTAAGTACAATGCTTACTTTTCAGAACAAACACACACTAGGATGTGTGAATTTACAATTTAAATGCGGCATTATGCTATTGATACAAACCTAGGGATTGCACAAGCGACACTGTAATATAAATTAATTAATACAACAAGCTAAAGCCAAATTAAGCAATTCATCTACAGCAACGGTTTAAAAACTGAATTCAACTTCTGGGCAAGTCAACATATGTACTCTCGAGTTGCAATTCTCATTTGAGATTAGATAATAATTCAATGCTTTTGAACTTGTTAATTAATAACAACATTTCAACATTACTGGCAAATGAATTGGCCTCTTCAATAAACATAGATTCAAGTATCTCTGTCTCTGGTTGGTTGATATTAATTTCATTAGTTTCTCAACAAATTCATAAATTAAGTCATCACTCGCGGCCCCACTTTGAAATTGCACAGGAAAATGCCAAATATGTTGTATGATTTAATTGTTAAACATTTTCAGCAATTGCTAAACCAATATTGATTGCAATTGCTGGCGCTTGATGCTTCAGGTGCTTCTGCCGAGTTGGCGCCAGTTCGGTGGTCATGCAACACCATTGCGATATCTGACAGCAGACATTACAACTTAAAGTTACCTAATGCTAATGATAATGCCTACTAAAGTCAACACACACACATTGGCAGTGCTTGAGCGGCAGGTGGATGCAGCATTAGATGCAAATGCGAGTAAATGTTGAGATTGTCAGGCGGCAGACAGTGAGTGGGTGGTTAGCCATGGCCGGAGGCAACTGGGATTGCAGAAGGAGGGGAAGGAGGGGAGACAATCTGTATGCTGCTTGGAGTAAATGAACTCGTAATACACTGACACGTTTATGCACTTAGAGAGGAGATGATAGTTGCTCAGAGGCAGAACAGCACTTGGCACATTTAGCCAGGCCCTAACTGTTGCCTAGCTTGGCTGGCCGCCTGGCTCGCTGCCTGCCTAACGGTAAACAGCAATCACTGCTAATGAGTTTTATTGTAAATTAAAATTGCAATCAGTGTCAGGCAGTGGCAGCCAGGCGCAGACGACGCATTGTTGCCACACACACACACACTCTACACATATGTGCATATCAGAATGTTGTGGATGAGGCTGAGCTGCATGATAAATGCAATAAATGACACTGTCGTACCGTTGGGGGCATCTCAAATCCTTGCATAATAAATTTGCCAAATTGCAAACATTAAATAAAGACAATACGTAATGTGCAATGACAAGCCAGATGCCAACAGCAACAGCAACAACAACAATACCGACATCAACAGCAGCAGTCTGAGGGCAGAAGACCTTGTTTAAGGGCATCTCATTGCAGCCACATGTTGCCCGCAGGGTCAATAGCACTCACACACATCACATCAGTGTTGCACAACAAAGTTCGGTGCTGATTTATAAAGAAGTCAAAGCAGGTTCGGATTACGCAATATAGTTTCGATAATAATTCAATAAATTTTAATGATAATAATGCGATTAGCAAGTGATTACATTCTTAGACAATTTTGCAGAAATAGTAATTAAAAGGCAAGTCAAACGTTCATTATAATTCCTCATTTCGTTTGTCAAATCAAAAAAGTCGTAAGGAATGCAATTAAAATTGAAATGAATTGAAAGTAGTTACATCAATTTAAATATTCATTTCAAATTTGGAGACTTCATGCATTTCATTTTCTGTAATTCTTTAGCTACGCCAATTGTATGCTCTTTCCCTTGTTTACTGAATACTCTACTTGTGCAGCACTGTTGCTCGAACAAATGCTGCTGCCCCCGCCCGAGCACACGTACATTCAGATACAAACACATGCACGCATTTGTTGAAGTCATTAAAATGGCATTTATCATTCAGTCAGATAGAGAGAGAGAGAGAGAGAGAGCGGAGAGAGAGAAAGCAAGAATGAGGTGCTGCAACGAGTCGGAGCGAGGCGTGGGGACATGTGCGATGCTGGCTTATCGATATGCCAAGTTAATAATTAAAATCGTAAAATGCGTTAAAAGTCTATCAGTTTAATTGCCATCAGTGGCTACAACTATCAGCAGATGGCAACCACCGACGCTGATGCTGATGTTGTCGCTGCTGCTGCTGACGTTGACGCTGACAGCGACGCTGCTGCTGTCAATGACACTGTGATGAACTGCAAGCTGCCACAGTCAGGCTGCAACCTGCTTTCCTGCCTTTCAGCCGATGTCCTGCTCTCCTGCTGTCCTTTCTATCCGGCTCGCCTATGGGGCTGATCCTGGCCCTGCTGATGCTGCATTGATATGCAATTAACAGAGCCGCGAGACGGCTTTCAAACCAGCAACAGCAACAGCAACAGGAACGGGAACGGGAATGGGACAATTGACGCAGTGGGATTTATACTATAGTCGCATGCATTTTTTATGATTAAATAATAGTTGCAGTTTTTTAAATGCTGCGACAGCAGTCAACCGCCCATTGAGCCAAAGAGCCACTGAGCCTCTGAGCCCACTGCACAATAATTGAACAATTGGCAGCTGCCAGTGGGGAAATGTCGCCCAAATAAAAAATTATATTGCGATGGCAACGGATTGACAACCGAAATCTATTCATACCGACTACTTTAAATATTGAAGCACATAATATACATATATAGTATAGTATGGTATTAATTGTACCGTAACATCGTAATTTTATATTTTGAATTCGGCTTCATTTTGTGCGTATTGTGATTGGGGTTTTAATTTGCATGCTGCGGTTTTGCATTTTCACTTAATCTGTTCAACTATTTTTGATTGCAGTCCGCACATTTTAGAAGCGTTATTCATTGAAATATATGCCAATAATTTATAACTTATTTTTGTGTTCTCATGTCATTTTCTGATGCATTCATTTGTCTTAAGAACATATTGTATTATTCCATGTTTATTACAGTATTATTGTATAATATAGGTTTTAAATACAGCACGTGACTAAAGATAATACCTCAATATTAACGCAATATGTTTTTCTTCGAAATAAATTTATTTTATAAAGAAAATTCAGTACAAATATACATATAACAACTAGTCAGTTGGCGTCAATATAGTATACTGTGGAGTTTCTAGTTATTGTGTTTAGCAACTCTGAAAGCCTTCATTTTAGATGACTCCATTTGAGCAGATTAGAGGAAGTAAATAACACTATCACCGCCACAGTGAAATCTTGAATTATCAAAAGAAGCACATATCTCTTTGACAAATCGTAAGCCTAAATTGAGTTAATTTGGATCGCTTTTGTTGGCTCCGATCTGGAGTATCGAATAATGAAGCTTAGGAAGCTGATAGAAGAGTGCCATCGGCTGACAGCCCCGCACAATGGCAATCCCATAAATAATGCTGTGCTCAGCCGTATCGAATTCTATGGATTCCATCTCATTCTCAATCTCCACCTACTCCGAACTCAATCCAGAACACGCGTGCCCATTTCCGAATGGCTAACGCCAAGCCGAAGCATTTATGTTAAATGAGAAACACGTCTTAATCGGCTATTCATATGGAAATGACTGGATTATTATTCAATTAGTTACGTTTTGATAAAAAAAAAAAAATGAAAATAATCATAAAAAAACGAGAATATTCGGTGAATGGTTGTGTGTGTGTGTGTTGTAGGGAGATAATGCGAACCCTATCCCTATCTACGTTTCTATCCATAAAATAAACACTCTCACACACACAAGCCATCTCTCTCTTTCGGTCTGACTCTATCTCACTCTCGTGTAGTGAGAGACACGCAGATGAAAATAAATGGGCAGCTAAGCAAAGTTGCTTCGCTTCAGTGAATTTTATTAATGAACTGTGGCCAACGCATGGAGTAACTCGAGCATCGTTTGGCCACGGGAAACAAACTAGAAATACACCTGCGAGCGCTTCATGTTCATTATTTGCCCAGGCTTGCAGGCAACAAGCAGACACCCGCCTCACATGTGCTCGTATCTTGTGTGTTGTATCTTGTATCTCGGCCAAAAAGCAGATTGCGAAAGCCGCAACAAAAGCAACAGCAACAGCAACAGCGTAGTAAACGCAAATGGCCATGGAGAGCAGGAACTGGAACTGCTGTCGTTGCTGTTGCTGCTGCAGATACTCGTCTCTGATGTTGCTGTTGCTGTGGCTGTTGCTGCTGCTGTTGCGATTGCTGTTGTTGCCCCTGCTGTTGTGGCTACGGTTGCCACTCGCATTCATTCATAAAAATCCCAAGCGCCAAATCCAGTTTGAGACATGGTTTTAAACCAGAATTCACACACGTCTCAAATCAAGTTCAGGCGTCGCAGCGTCGCAACGCCGCACAGTGGTGCAAGATAATCTTGAATGTATGTTTTGAAAAAACACCGCATATTCCCATCGGGCCAACATCGGACCACGACCACTTAACTAATTTAACAATTTTCGCCAGTGTCAAGAGTGATATGTCATGCGTTTTGTACTAACATCATTTGGGAATTACGCTGCAGAATTATGTCTAGGAATTTTGAGCAGCCATAAAATTTGTTACCTCAATTGATTAAAAGATTAACAATTGACAACTGTGCGTTGTCGCTGGCGACGCAGATGCGGAACATGAACGTGAACGTGGACGCCCCCAACGCAGCTAGCAGCGTAGCGCGTTGAAGGAGGCGTGGGGAACTGGCAGCGGATGTTGCGGCAACAACAACCATAGAGACGTCAAAAGCTGCCGTTGCTGATGAGACTTTGATCTTCGTCGGTGGGTAAAGCGAACCTGTTTATGCCATAAAGTATCTATATCTATAAGCATAGCTTGGCAAGAGTCTCTGTTTTTTTTCTGTATTATTGATTGAAACAGACCGCGTGGGCTGCTGTCTGTCAGCTTTTTGGTGGGCAGAGAAACGTAGTAATTGGATGCCAAATATCGAGCAGGCAATTAATTATAACTGTTTGTGTCAGGCCAAACAACATGAGTGGGTGTCAAAATTGACCCGCTTCCGCCGCCGCTTCGTGTCCCCTTTGGCTTGCTGGATTTTGTCTTCAATAATTTCATTTAATTTGCATAATAAAAGCCGCAACAACAGTACTAGATACCACGACCCGAGGCTTTCTGAGGCAGCTGCATGGGCGTGGCAGCTAATCAGTGCGTTCTTTGTTTAGTCACAGCCCTGTATGATTATCGAAGCTCGCACACGTAACTCCTTCTAAGCGCACGCAACTGTGCTTCACAACAACTGCAATAGCATTTCTTTTAATAAGTTTAATAAATACTTGTTTTACTTTTAGTGGTCGTAAGTTTCTCAAGTACCAAACAATTAGCGGCATGCAGCAGTGCGCTTTGGGAACGGAAGCTTGCCAATTGCTGCACGCAACATAGACAAACAACCGTCGTCAGGGAGCGCATTTGAAAATGTTCACGAATGGACTGCAATTTGCAGCTTCCCTTCGTTCTCACTGCTCACGCGGGGATCAAGAAGCTCCAGAACGGGAACCGATTGCATTTGTGGGCTTTCGCCATGGACTCCGCCAGCGGCTTCTTCGCATATGAGGAATTGGAGGAGAGCTCTGTCGTAAGAAAAGCTGAAGTCTTCACCCAAAGCAGTGTCTTAAATTAATAAATATTTAATTCATAAATTACTCTTTTATATTGTAAATAATTTCAAATTTATCTTGAAATATAAAACAGACCTAAGCAACTATTATTATTTAATAAACACTAAATCAAATATTACTTATAATTGTCTTTAATTCATAAATAACATGTATTAAAATATAAAACTAATATTAACAACCAAATGTATATTAATAAAAGAATTTATATTACATAAAATAAAAATAGAAAACATATAAATAAATTCGAACATTTATTAAAATATAAAACAAATGCATTTTATTTAATAAAAGTATATAAATTGAAATCAAAATTTATGAATTATTGAAATTATGCAAAATAAGAACTACATTATTGGGTTGAACATTAAATACATAAAGTAGAGCATCAACAGGTCGACCAACAGAGCAGCGTGCATTATTCGCATATGTTTTGTTTCGCTTTGGTTTTAATTTTGTTCACACAATTCATTTGAGCTTGGCCTAGGTGACTGGTGACTGTCGACTGTCGACTGCCTACTGTCTTTGTCTTCGTCTTTATATTCGTCTCCGACTTGAGTGTATCTGTAACTGACTTGCCTGACTGAGCTGAGTGATGGTGATGGGAATGACTTGCTCAGAATTCCCACATAAATTATGTGCGAGCCCAAGTGTGACCAATAAACCAACTGTCCAGACAACAAACCTCAAGTCCAGTTCAGTTCACTTTAGTCTTCAGCTCAGTCTCCAGTCTCCCCCAATCCCATTGAATCATTTGCCTTTTGCAATAAAATATGCCTGGTAAAATCTTAAAGTTGACTCCTGAGTTGACTGTTTGGCTACTTGAGCTGGCTGTGCTCGGCTCTGCTGTGGTGTGGTCTGGTCTGGTCTGCTCCCAACCGCAAACGTGCTTCGAACCCTTCTTGGGCATAACCTCTTTTTAACTTAATTTAGAGTGGAATATTAGAAATTACCTCACGTGCAGGGCATCAGGAGTGCAGAAATAAAGGAAAGAGAGAGCACAAAAAAAAAGAATGTCGAGCACTGAACATAACTTTTAAGTCATGCAAAGTTTTGCCAAGCAACCTCGATGTCTTGGGCAAATGTGCTTGCAAATGTCTTTTCAATTGGCCATCGACGAAGGCGCAAAAAAGTTGCGGTAATATCGTTTTCAGTGTGTGCATGATGCTGGTTTGGTTTGGTTCCTTTGATGCGGTCCTTAGGCAGGCGTAATCCTGTCAAAGTGTTATCGCTAAGCACACACCTTAACATACACACCTAACACCCACACCCACACAGAGTCATTGGCAGTTACATCTTGCTTCTGCTCGGTGCTGTGTCTTGACTTGCATGCAAATTTTGTGCACGGCTGATTTCCTGCTTTATATTTTGTCGATAAGTTCGGCTGTTTCTCTTTTCTGATTTCGTTTTATTTACATTTCGTTTCGTTTTTCGCCTCGTTTTTGCTTTTGCTGAGTGTGCTCACGATTTTTACGCTTAAATAAAAAATATCCACACTTAACACTTTTTGTTGCGCCGCAGTCCGCAAAATCCGTGCAATATTTTGACTCGACTCCGGGACTTTTTCATGACTTTTGTATCGGGCCAGTCATCAGCTGACAGAGGCAAATGGCATCGCTTGTCGCCATAAACTTGAACAAATATGTAGCCCCAGACGTGCCACTTATGGAGACGCTCTGCCACACACACACACACACACACACACACACACATATAGTATATGCCACATGCCACACACCTCAACACCTCCAACCGCTCCACCTCATCACCATCTTCGACAACATTTGCGCAAGGTGCGGCGATTGCCGTTTGCCATTTGCCGTTCACCGTTCACCGTTTGCTTTGACACGTGTGGTCGGATTCGGGCTTGAGGTGACTGGGGGATTGCCACAGGAAGTGGCAGCATGGATATTTGTACTTATAAATGGGCCTGAGGTCGTCTTGTAGGTTCGCTTTCTCTCTATGGCGCTGCGCTTTTTGTTTGAGCTGCGGTGGCCTGTTTGTGACTGCGGTCGACGAGGAGTTCGCTGGAACATGGAACTTGGCATGCTTGAGTTGATGGGCCAGCTCGTGGTTTGATTGAAAGATTGTCTTGGCTCTTGGGGGTCTCTCCTATCGATGCGGTCGCAATATGATCTGTGTACACACTCGCATGTCCGAATTATTAATGTTTGAACAGCAATTGATGTTGAGCTGTAGTCGAAGTTGTTCTCATTTAACTCAGATTTGCCTGGATAGCCCACAAGAGCTGCTGTAGTTCATAGGAAATTCAGCATAATAATCTTTCACTCTTGTACCCACTCTCTTTCATGTTTCTGCTGATAACATTCTGTTGGTGTAATTAGTTTACTGTAGCTCATCCTTGCTTCACTCGCTCATATTACATCCGGCAGCTGCTCCTGACATGCAGCCAGCGCTGGAATTGATAGCGTGTCGTGACACGAAGTGCACAAATTTAATATTAAATTATAATAATCTAAAGCTGGTTAACTATTAATCCTCATATATTTAATGTTCAATAATGTGCTGCTTAGGTACAACTTAGCTTTAGGGATTCTGCACTTAATAACTAAATAAAATAAAAGAATAAATGCATATGGTATATAGAATGTGATCATGGCGACTGGCAATTATGCATTAAGTACTTATGACTCTCCCCAACACGCACACTCATCTCTAATCTGAGCTAACCAGTGGCTCATTAGCTGGCACATGCTGGAGGCTCCATTATAACACTGTCAGCCACTGCTGCTTCCTACAGTTGCCATCACATTCACATTCACATTCCCATCCACGACCTCCTGCTCCTTCTCGTTGTCGTCCTCGTCAAAAGTCCCGAATCTAACATTCAACATCCAACAGGCTGTTGCTGTTGATGTTTCATGCAAATGAAACTTGGCTCTCTAACTACCTACTAAATGGGCTCATTTTTCAAATTTTATAGCTACTTAACAGAACATCAAACAATTTTCATTTTATTAACAGACACACACACACACACACACACAAGCTCATTACGAATACAGACACACATATAAGTATATGTACATGCATCACATGGGCTCCCGCCACGCGCTTTTGTCTCTAGCAGCTCAATTTATAGCTCGTTTCATATTTTGCGTTGTATCTTCAAGATACATTTGTATCTCTATCCATAATAAGGCAGCAAGGCAATGCGTTGCCTGCCTCACATTGCCCAATACATATATGTATGTGCATACATACATATGTATGTGCTCGAAAGGAGAATATCCACAGAAAATATTTTCGGGAAATATATTAAAATAATTGTGTGTTATGCTATGCATGATGGAGCCAATACACATACGCTAATTGAATGTGTGTATGGGTGTGTGTGTGCGCGTGTGTGCCCACAGAGAAAACACACGATGAACGAGTCCACACACACAAAATAAAATAACAGCAAAAGAAATATGGATTCATATGCATGTATTTTTATACAAGACATGCCCCAAAGGGACTACAAAGCCAAAGTCAAGTCAAGCCGAAGCCGAAGCTGATGCTGATGCTGATGCTGATGGTGATGCTAAAGCAGAAGCCAATACTGATTCGGAGGCTAAGGCTGAGGCTGAGCTGGATGCCGATGCCGATGCTCAATAAATGATTGAACAAAGCAACGAATGAAATGAAAAACCCCCGCAAAGGTCATGAAAATAACCAACAACAGAATGCAGAATAAACTCGTACTCGCAGGCGGGAGGCAAACAGATCTCAAGAAGCGGCAAGCGGCATGCGGCAAGCGGACCCAGCGGCCTTATTGAGGAATGTGCGGTTTAAAAATAAAAATAAAATACAGCACAAAACAACCAAAGACGTCTTGGGACAGCCAACGGCGTTCAAGATGTGCGTTGTGCCACATGGGCGCCCAATGCTCAGCTCAAACGACAACTACAAACAAACGATGATGATGATGGTGGTGACTGCGACTCGAGCTAATTACCCTGCTGCTGAGGTGTTGGTGTCGCCAACGTGCCACAAGGACACAAAAACACACACACACCGGAGCAAATTGAGTTTATTTATGAGTACAATGTCAATGGTCGAGACATTTGTTTGAATTCGAATATCAACACATAATCTATGTTAAAGACAGCCAATGAACGTTTCAAGTAGGCCGCCTCGAATTTCAAGACAAGGTTATCTAACAAATGCCTGGACTCAACTTGCCTCAAGAGTCGCAGCCCTGCCACATTAATTTGTCAACATTGAGCTGCGATCAAATTGCAGGTCTGATCCTGAATCTTGTTGTCTGCCTCTCTCTGTCTGTGTGTGTGGCTTGACCTGCAGTTCAGCCAAAGGCCAAAGCGGAAGTCGAATTTTTTGTTGTCCTTTTTCGAATTCTTTCTCTGTCTCAGGTTTTGGATTTTGATTTTTGGCGACATTCGGGCGAGGATGTGGCTTGGCTGGCCACTTGAAAGGGATATTGTTGAGAGATTTACTGACACAGTAGTAGTTCTTTGATGCGACAGTTTCAATGGGAATTTCGTCTATTAGCCTTGGCATTGTATTTCAACGATGAAACCCAAAACAGAATCCCCTATAAATGTAAAATATTATACTCGTAGATGACAATCAGAGGCCATCAGCATTGCCATTAGTGGGGATTATTAGGCCATAAGCCTGTGCTTCTTGATGCAAATCGAAAAGTTTCTTTTTCCAATTGCCTTAATTCAATTATCAACATTATATATTTATAATACAAATCGCGCTGAGAGCTGTCTCACATGTGCTCAGCGAGCAATCTTGAGCCTGACGCGATTTGCTTTGTTTCGAACAAGACGAAAAAAAATGGAGGAATCTTAAGCTCGCTCTAATTCTAATTATATGCATACAGATTTAAGATGCTGTGTGTTACCACCACAAAAGACCCAAAAAGCACTCATCAACGCCTAGCCGCCAAAGTTTTTCACTTTGTAATCCCGCCGCTTGCCTCAAGACATTCCCATTTGCCTCATAGCAGTTGATGTTCTTGTTGTTGTTTGTTGGCTTTTATTTCATTTTGTATATACTTATATATGTATGTATATGTTGTTGTATATATACGAAAAGCAGCTCGCGCTTTTCATCATCGTCATAATCTCAACAGCAACATCAACAACTTGAAGTGATTTGTGTTTTTTCATCCGCCTGCGACGGCTAAGACTTTTACCTGTCCTCCCTCCCACTTCAGCTTCTGTGCCAGCTTCTGCTTGTATAGGTCCTTGCAGATCACATTCCCCCTTTCCCCCTCTTCCCTCTACCGACTCCCGCTCACTCTCCACTTGTAGCAGCAGAAGGCTTCTGACGCTCCTGGCTGTCTGCCTTTTTTACTTAATCACCTCACAAGGCGCTCGAGCACACAACACGGCTTTAATCTATTTTAATTAAAATTATAATTATTTAATATAGCCCAAGAAAGAAGTTGCTCGGCACTGCAGATGGAGATGCTGAGCTACTGAGCTGCCGGGTAGTGTAGTGACTCAGTGCTAGGGAACGTAATGTTAAAAAGGAAAGTCCAGTAGAAATATAATATGAATAACTAACAAGGATGCGGCAATTTTAGAAAGCGAATGGTAAACAAGCTGCTTTTGAATTATTACTTGATGATATGATGGCTAAAGTGATCACAACAATCTTTAGGAAAAAGTGGAGAAGTGAACGTTATCCTTTGGAGTATCCTGTTCATTTATTCCTTTTTGTGCTGTGCCACAATCACAATTCACAACACAGGCAACAGAGTTTCGGAGTTGCTCGTCCAATTTGTAGCTGTTGTGGCAGCCACAGAGCCTAAAAGTAAAAATGCTAAACACATGACGTCGACAACGTTCCGCATAACATTATAAAGTATCTGTAACTGGGCCGGAAGAAGGAGAGAGGTGGAATTTTGCTAAGGGTTGCCGACACAACTTGTGCAAACTTTCATAGCTGTCTGTGTGCAACATTTTGCTGGCAAATCTGTGCAGGCTTTTGTCGCAAATTCCCAGTACATCATGTGTAGAATTCATTAAGGTGACTAAATACATTCAAGTGATTCAAGAGGTACAACGACACAGCGTCAGAGAGACAGAGCGACAGACTGGCAGTTTGGCAGTTTCTCCAGCTGCGTGTAATTTGTAGCAACTGTGGCAACTAAAGCGATGCCAAAAAGAGAGAGAGAGACACCTCGATGCTGCCACTGCTGTTGCTACATCACAGATATTAATTTCTTTTCGCTGGTGGTAAAGGCAAAGTAACTTAAGCCTCAACTTGTAGCAGCTCGGCAATGAGATTGAGATACAGCCACCGCTAGCTTCACTTGTGCTACGCTTGAGCCGCCTTTGCTTCCTTAAAGACACCTCGGCAAAAGCAAAGCTCTTGTTCTTGTTGCTGTTCTTGTTGTTGTTCTTGTTGCTGCCGTGCACATTAATTCGTGGGAATTAATTATTCTCAGGCCTGTGACGATTCCCAAGACACTCGCTCACTCATTCGTTCGTTGATACCCAGCACCGATGCCATTCTCCTCATCCACCCCTCGTTTGCAGTCGGTTCGTCACTTGCCGCTGTCTGCGGCAAGGCGAAAATTTTCGTATCACCTACTTGCCTCACTCACAGCTCACTTCTCACAGATACAGATACAAATGTATCTGCAGCTCTCAACGCAGCCGCTATGTATCTGCACGTACATAAAGACTGGCTGGCAAAAGTTTATGTACTTGTAGCTGCTGCCGTTTTTCTTCAGCTTTAGCTTCAGCTTCAGCTTTTTGATTCAAAGTCTCGACGTCGACGCTGAACTAAGCGGCACAATTACAACAGTGGCTGCAAATCGCTTCATCTTTTTTTATGGTTGCACTGCAATGGCCATTTTGGGACGGTCTTATGGATGGCCAGGCGCCGTTTGCCCACCGTCGAGCTCATAACAAATCATTTGGCTTGTTAAAATGGACGAGCATCGTTTGTAGCTGCCATATACCTCACACTTCCATCTGACTTCACAGCAACCTCATTAAATGCGATAAAAGATCAGAGGTCGCCTACTACTAAGTTTGCATTCTTTTACACCACTGAAAAATAATGTTGCATTTTAATCGCTTGTAAATAATGTATTTTATTGCCCAATACACATTATTTGCGTTTTGTATATTTCGCCGTGTTTATTTAAACGTAATGCGACGCAGGTCAGAAGGTTTTGTTAGTACTATTGCAAATCAGATTTGAACACACATGTTTATTAATCAAAAGCTTTAGATTATTACTGGATAATGCCATTCAACTGCCCAAAAACCAATAATAATTGCACTAATTTAAACCAAATATTTGTAATGCTTTGTAATTAAAAGTTCGACAAATTCTGTCAATATTTGAACAAGATAAACAAAGCTAGATAAACATTCTTTAAAGCATCGCATATCAATAATAGAATTGCAAATAAATTTATGCAATTACAAAGCTATTTCAACCTAACGAACACAGCTAATTAATCTGCCAAATGACTGCGAATATTTATTGTTGTGTAGCGCACCTCAGCTGTCTGCCAGACCGAACCTCAGTTCACCCCTTTTGCCTTTAACACTCGTATGTTGCAAGTTGCTATCGGTTTTTCTGTGGCCGCTTTAGCATAAGGTCTCATGGTTTCTTAGAGTTTTTCCTTTTTTTTTGTTGTGCCCCTCTTAAGGCACTCGGCATTGCATTATTTATGCACATACAGAGCAGTTGTCTAGAATTTTTGTTAATAATTCTTTGTAGCAGCTTGTAAAAAATATAATTTAGTTTTGTTTTTTTTTGGTTCGCTCTACGCCAGGCTATTAAGCTGATGATTTTAATGAGTGAATAATGTGTGCTCGGCCCCCCCTACGGCATTAATGAACCAAACGGCGGCAGCAACAGTTTTTCTGCTTTAATTTTTTAATAACTTTAAAGCAGCGAACTTGCCACTCGAAATGGGGGCCACATGTAACCCCCTGCCCCGAAAAACGAGCAACTCCATCTGCAATTGCGACTGTGACTGCGATCCCAAGTGCGACAACGACAACGACAACAACGACAACGTCGACTTCACTTAAAGGTTAGAGACAGCCAACGCACTCCAGAGGCGTCTCGATGTTGCTGTTTGTTTGTTTGTTTGTGTTATTTGTCTTGCCTGCTTGTCGACATGTGTCTAGAGCTGCCCCCCCAAAGGTCCCAGAGCGAGTGGCGCATTAAATTTGTCATTAGGTTTTGTGGCGCATCTAGAAAATTACATAACTGCCGCAGACACGCATCAACTTTTTAAATATTTAAACGTTCTAATTGCCCAAAGACAAAATTCTGCTAGCCGTTGGCCACTTGAGGCTCCCCTCCCGAAATATACTATGGGAAAATTTGTTCTTCGTTGACATAGATAATTATGCTGATTACGATTGTGTCACAGATTATGTACACACGGACTGACAAATGTCAGAGTGCCGCAGAGGGGGAGGCAAGTTGGTTGAAGAAGCTTTTGTAGTGCTGCATTTTCGGGAGTGTGAACTGTAATGAGCCCTTGACTTGACTTTTCATTGCTCCGCAGGCTGACAGAACACATTTCAAGTACTCGGCTTTCGGCTTCAACATTTTTTTAAATGTCATTCTATCTGTTATTCTCACTCTTCCTCCCTCTCTCACTCGTTTTCACTGGTTTGCCACTGCATTTTTCCTCTAAGCTGTGACATTTTTTATGGCCTGTGGCGATGTTTTGACCTACTAATTTAATGATGCTAAATGGCGTGGCAGTTGATTGCCAAAGCATGCGGGCATTGCAGGCGCCACTGCCACGCCCACTCTCACCCTCACCCTCACACTCTCACTCTCTCTCACTTGAAATGTGTACAGAAGGAAGCTGTGAGAAAAAGCTCGAGTTGCGCTTCAAGTGCCGCAAATGAAAGAAATTATATTTATTGCTCAGACTTAGGCCTACAAAATACTCGAGTAATGCACAGTAGAAGTGCCCAATATCTTACCCAAAAAATAGAAAAGAAACGAAACGAAATGAAACAAAAGTTGTGCGACACTTTGAATGGAATTCTTCCTCATTTTGGATTCTTGCTCTAAGTATAATTAAGAGCTTTGTGGTGGCTAGAATCTGTGATTATGTATGAACAGCGAGCTTGGCTTTTTCCTCAGCTGCTTCCATTATAAATCCTCTTTCGTTTTCTTACACAAAATCCTCTTAGTCCTCAATCAGACTAGACGCAAAGTTGAAGCGCATTTCAGTGTTTGTCTCCATCTTTATCTCGTTGGCAGATTCATCTCCGGTTAGATTTTACACCACGACTACGACAAAATTCCCCAGGTGCTTGATGCACACTCTCTGCTCAGTTCTGTTTCTGTTTCTAGCCGCGGCCAAAAGGAAGTAATCCATTCTGCGGGCAGTTTTCAATATCACTTTCAGCGACAACTTCCTCCGCGTCGCATCATCAAAAACTGTTGGCACTTTGCATACAAATGTGGTCCGGGACATGGGACGCGGGACTGCGGCAAAAACTTATCGCAACATTTTAATAACTGCCGGCAACAGTAGCTGCCAACTGCGAGTACAGTGGCTGCCGTCCGTACGTCCCCCCCTGTCCGCTTTGTCTCTCAGCCATCGCGCTGTGGCAGCTTTCATTAATTACCAAGAAAAGCGAGTTTTTTTGCCTGCTCTTATGCCGCTGCACTTTTCCTGCCAGTCAGAGTCCGAGTCCGAGTCCAAGTCTAAGTCAGAGTGTGTTCGTACCTAGTCTATATATAAGTATTTTCCGCAAAACTGGCCAGCACGTCAACAGGTTGGCGTTGGCCCTAACTGGGCAGGGCTCCAGGCTCTGGCTCTGGCTCCAGCTCAGAATCTAGCTGAAGCTGGTTCTTATCTAGCGTCAACATCACGCAACATGCGCGTAATTTTATGAATGAAGTGCTCGCTGCCGGCCAGGATTCGACTCGTATTCATACTCGCAACTGGTCAGGCAGGCTCTTAATTGCACTCGCACCTATTTTTTACAGCAGCAGCAGCAGCACAAAACAGGCAACTGGCAACGGGCAACAGTTTGTCAGCCAGGTTAACAAATTGCGTTAAAGCGTTGCAGCAATCGCAAACAGGTTTTCTGCACATCTGTGCCTCATTCTGGCGCACTTGTTGCATCAGCATCAGCATCGACAACAGAAACAGCATCATCATCATCATCAGACAAAGAACTGGCATCGCCAGAACGACAGACGAGAAAGAGCCAACGAAGCCTTTTCACTTTGCTGACTGCGACGCGCTTATTAAATATGATTATGCGTTCGATTGCAAGCACGCTGGCCAGGCCGAAAGACAGCTTTCAGTTTGGGGCAACTGCGGCAACTGTGGCAACTAGGGACTTGGCTACAATCACAGGAAGTGGAGCCGCGCCAGGCGTCGTCACATTTGCCAGGGCAATGCTTAGAACCTGCCCCCAGAACAACGACGACGATGACGACGATGAAGCGAACGCAATTTTATCCAGCCTCTGCCCCTGTCTCTGTTACTGCCCCCGCTTGGGGCAGGCAACGGCTGCTGCCAACTGCTGCCCACTTTTAATGAAGTTTTCCGTTTCGTGCCGCTGTTTGCTGCTTGACTCTCGGCATCCTCTCGGAGGTGGCTTTTAATTTACCCTACAACAATTCGATAAATTTGCCATACTCTTAAATGGTTTATAATTTAATCAAATTAAATGCGTACATTTTATTACCAAACAATTAGCCAGCCACAAAATCAATTCAACTCGAAAGCAATCCAAAATAACTAAAAAAATTTCAAATTAAAAATTGTTGTTTCCATAAAAAGTAACTTGACATTTTTTTTGATAAAAATTTTAATGAAAATATTAAAAAGAGCATGTGAGATTCGACTTTTTAGCCATATCTTATCAATATTTGCAGTTATTGTTGTTGTTCCTGGTTACTGCTGTAATGTCGAGTAAAATAAAAATCCATTGCCCGTTTCAAATGTTTTAATTAAAATTTAATGAATTCACTGTATTTAATTATGCATTGTTTCTGCTTTGTCGTTCTGTGCGCACTCAAAAGTGTGCTGAAAATTAATTTTAATTGTTTTGCCTGTTATTGTTGTCTGCTGCTGCTGCTGCTGCTCCGGCTTCTCAGTGCAACGAGTGGCAATCGAGGCGATTATACTCGTATTTTCAAAGACTATGCCGAGCCTAGCTAGAGCATTGGTAAGCAGACAACATGATAATTAAAATAGCATTTATTGCGTTTTATTTGATAACAATACGCACACATATAGTACAAACGGTTTACGTTTTCTATAAGTTCGTTTCTGTGAAATTGCAATTTTAATTAACTGACATTTTGCGCAGTCGGCACATAAACAAATACTCAATTTAATAAACAACGATAACAAAATGAATATTTTTACGCATTGCAGAAAATAATAAACAAATTGCATCGCAGCACAATATATTTTATGCAATTTATGAATATTTAAAATAGAAAACCATGTCGACCGACCGGCCTACAATCAATTAAATTATACAAATGAAACACAACAGTACTGTTGTAAAATATTGATTAATATTATTTATTATTGTGTTTTGTGTGTGATCAAGCGACCCCCCCAAGCAGCTTGGGCAAATAGCTGTACTCTGGGGTCAGTGAGAGCTCGAGGGGCCGCGCAACTAAACCGAGTACAATAACGTTGTGTGATCCGCTAATGTAGCCTCCATAAATTAAGAAATAAATATTATTAAATGCGCTATTAATTAAGCGGAGCAGCGACGCTATTAATTAATAAAATTTCTAAACAAAAGCCGACGCGGCGGTCGCCGTTAAGTCTGGCCCCCCAAAAACAATTAGGCGGCATTTAAGGTGTAAGCTGGCACGCCCACTTAATAGAGCCCAGAGCCAAAGAGCCAGATGAAATTGTGGCCTGAGAACATGATGAACGTGAACAAAAAGCCAAGCGCTGATTGATGGCAATAGACAAATTTGGGCACTGCCGCAAAGCCATGTGGCATAATGAAGCAGGTGCTAGAATGTGTGTGTGTGTGTGTATGTGTGGGTGTGTTGTGACCAAAGAGGATCCCAAGAAAAATATGTTAATTTCATTTTGTTTTTTAATTTTCAAAGATTTGTAAGTTATTTATTCAAATACTTTTGTTTGATGTTACAAAAATTTGTTGTGGGTGATTTTTGTGTTTTTTGTTTTTTTTTTTTGTTTTTCATTTTGTCTTTGATTTTGGAAATATGTTTTAAATATTAATTACATATTACATATATATATATAATTTATTAAAGTTTGATTTTATACACATGCTTATCTGATTTAAATGCAAAGATCCCAAGTCTAACTTTAATTAACAATCCGTTCCATTCATGAATTTCTGTTTTCTTTAGCATAATTTTTGGCGCTTTCGCATGTTCTATCATGTATATAATTTATTGTCATGCATGATAAAAACTTAATCAATTTTGTGGTTGTCCTTTTTGTAAATACGTATATCATATATGTGTGTGTATGCATGTACTTAAGTATTAATTTCATGAGCTCTTAAGTCTAACGAAAATCACGCTTACAATTAGTTTATAATTGATGTTTTCAAGTTTTCGCTGTTATTTTATTTGTTTACTTTGTTTTGGCTAATTTATTGTTTGTGATTTCGAATCGTTTTTATCGCTTATCGTTGAAAATCGTTACGCTTGTCGGGCCTTCGTGTTGTATACAATACATATACACATCGATTTATATATATATGTATATACGTGTGGATGTTTAGATTTATGTTGATATTGGTATGTCTAGAGCTTAAACTTGAACAACTGCTAATGAGAATGAGTCACGACTCGACAGACTCGTTAATATATTTATGCTAAATGCTAAAAATCGTAATTGCTACTACTTAATATCGAGAAAAATGCCTACAAATTAATATTTGAGTGTTTTGTTGTTGTTGTTCTTGTTGTTTTTTTTGTCGTTTTTATGTTTGTTGTTTCTTCTACGAATGCTGCTGTGTGTGTATTGTATTTAAGTTGTAAGTATATAATTGTATTGGTTTCTTGGTGATGAGAGGGGCAAGCATTTGTAGAGTGGGTTGCGTACCTGCCCCAAAGGCTAATCCATTGGCATCCAGACCGACAGCATCGATTCCGATTGCGAGTCCATTGATTGATGTAGATTCATCATCATTTGACGTGCGTGATGCTGATGTGCTATCGTGATGCGAGTCGAGTCGAGTGGAGTTGGATTTGGATTGGATTGGAGAGCCTTGGATGCAGGTACTTATCACAGCCTTCGAGCGCCGCATGCAAATGTCTTTTCTTAAAATACATTCAACATGTTTCCTCCATTTGCGCTCCATAATAATCAACGTCATTTAGTAATAATTATAAACAGAAAACAAAACATAAGAAACTTGCAACAGCAACAGTAACAACAGCCAAGCAAAGCAACGCAACGCAACACAAACGCATAGCAAAAACATCTCAAAATCCCTATTAATGACTGAAATCGACTCAATTTCAATTTCTTTATCTATCTGCTAATGTTGATGTTGTCGCTGTTGCTGACGATGTTGTTGTTGTTCTTTCTGGTTGTTGTTGTTGTCGATGTTGTTGTCCGTTGCGTGTGTGTGTGTATGTCAATCAGTCTAGCTGGGTTTGGCTGGTGTGTGTTGTTGTCTCTCGTCTCTGACGCGCTGCTCGGCTTTAGTAGGTCTATAAGATAAATTAGAGGGAAGAGAAAAAGAGCCAAAAAATATTGGGCATTTAATTTAATAAGCCATTATCAATATTAGAGCTTAACGAGGGTCGCTCAAAAAAGAATGAGGAAAGACTAACAATATTATTGGCACAACATTTAATGAAATATTAAACAATGTTTAAACTTTAATTGCTTGTAAATATTTTTCTTCTTTCTGCTTTGCAAAAAGTCATAAATTTATTCGAAGTATACGTCATATTTTTAATTTTGCAATCTTTCACTTCAAGTTTTTAGCTATAAGATAAGTGTTCATAATAGTCGAAGTCGTAAAAATTAAATAAAATTTTGAAATACATTTTTAATTACAATTTGATTAGATCACAAAAATTCGGAATATTGATATTCCAAGAATATTTGTAATCATCTAAATCTTTTTCTTGTTGAAATGCAGACAAATTTAAAGGAAAATATTGTTATGAATCCCTAAGTAAATTTCGAATGAAACAGAAATATTTTTAACAACAAGAAATTGTCCCCCATTGATTTTGTTATTTGTATTTTCTATTGGAACTTACCACTGGTGGATAGGACATATACTTGTCGCTCATATTGAAGTAGGAGCCGTCGGCTGGCGGCGCGGGCGAAGGCGATGATATGTAGCTGCCCTTGATGACCAGCGAGGAGGCGGGCGAGGGAGACGGGATGTAGAGACCGTTGGAGATCAGCATGTGATCGTCCTTGGCACGCATGGGCATGCCCTCGATCAGTCCTGTGGCACTGTTGCGCTGACTGTGTCGCTTGGGATTGGGCAGGGTGCGAGTGAAGTCGGGATTGCACATCGGATAGGGCGGTGTGCACATGGAGCTCTCCTGGTACTTGGGGGGATACGCCGTCGACTGGATGATGTCCACGTTCTCCACCAGATACGTCGAGGCGGCCGCCTTCTTCTGCACATCCGCCTGCAATGCAGTGATGGGCAGCTGGTTACAATTGGGACCCAATTCAGTGAATTTGCCAAAACAAATCGAAGATTAATTGCTGTTAATTACCTTGTAGACCGACTGATTGTCGTCCTTGGAGTAGGCGTCGTCGTTGCTGGGCTCCGTCTCGCCCTGGGATTTGTTCTGTCGCCGGATGACGAACCAGGCCACAAGCGCCGCATTCAACACCAACAGCACCATGGCAGCCGACGTGATGCCAATGATCATCACATTCGGCAGCTCATCCTTCTCCGTGTACTCCGCTGAGTGCGGCTGCGATCCCTTGCTCAGCGTCAGCTTGATGTCCGGCAGGAACTTACTGACGCCCGCCTCGTTGTGCGCCATCACCGAGAAGTAATATGTACCGCCTGGCTTGAGGTTCTCCAGCGTGCTGTTCTGCTGCCCCACCTTGGCGTCCGCATACTTATACTTCTCCTCGCCCTGCTGCCTGAATCGAATGCGATAATAGACCTGCATGCCGCCATCGAACCCGGCTGTCCACAGCAGCTCCACACTCGTGTCGCTCACGTTGCCCACGCGCAGCTGGAGCGGCGCATCTGGCCGCGATGGCTTGCTGAACTCCAGGGTGGTGCTCGCCTGCCCCATCGAGTTGCGTACCACGCACTCGTACTGACCGTAATCATCCGCCGAGGTGCTCTCCAGCAGCAGCGCGGACTCGAAGTGCAGCGGATCCACCTGGCGATCGACGCTGGTGAACTTGTTGCGTCGCTGCTGCTTCAGATCCTTGCCATGACGACGCCAGATGAAGCTGGGCTGCGGCGAGGCGAGAGCGCGACACACGAGCTGAGCTCTGACGCCCAGACGAGCAGCGTAGCGTGTGTAACGCGGCGTATGATCGATCTCGGGAGCAGCTGCAGCCATGAGGCGGATGAAATGCGGATTAGCTGCTGTCGAATGGAGAGAATCGCTTCTACTTACTTTGCACCACGAGCAGCACTTGCTGCGTGGCCGCTGCGCCTCGCTGGTTGTCCACGGTGCAGGTGAAGTTGCCGATGTCGTCGCGCTGCACGTTCTCGATCTGCAGGAAGGCGGTGTTGTTCTCAAAGCTGGACGTGGTGCGCATGGCAAAGTCGTAGCCAGGACGGGACCAGCGCACATTGGCTGCCTCCAGAGGACGCGCCTGCACCTGACAGGCGAGCACAGCCTGCTCGCCAGAGACGAAGCTCTGACCCTCCGTCACAGAGGTGATGATGGGTGCATCTAGTTGGGATTCGTATTGAGCACAGAACTGGGAGTAAAGTGACTCAATCTCTACTTACATTCGACGACCACCTGAATCTCCAGCATGGCAGTGCCTTGGGTGTTGAGTGCTTCACACACATATATGCCAGCATCGTTGCGGCTGAGGCGACTGATGTTGAGACGCGGTCCGTCGGAGATCAGGCGTTGGCCGCTCAGCGCATTGCTGCTGATGGGCAGCCCGTCCTTGGTCCAGGTGTAGCTGATGGACATGGGATTGCCGCTGGCATGCAGCTCCACCTGCAACGGAGCACCCTCGACGCCCACAAAACTGGTGATCTGAGCAGCATCGAACTTGGGAGGAACTGTGGAAGCAACAAAAACTGCTGCTTAGAGGAGAAACAAGAAGAAAGAAGAAGGTACTAAGGTACTTACAGAGTATGTCCAGGCTGATGGTCTCGTGCACGCTGCGCTGCAGCACTTCGTTGTGGCTCTGGCAGGTGTAGATGGAGCCATCGAGATCCTGGGTAATGTTCACATGCATCTCCAGCGTGGACACCGAACCGCCCCAAAGACCCGGTCGATTGGCCAGATTGAGGCCTTCCACAGGAATGCCGTCCTTCCACCAGCTGATCTTGGCAGGCGGATTGCTGGAGCTGGAGTCGCAGATGAGCTTGGCGCGTATGCCGGGCACCAGGTTCTTGGGCGCCACAGTAATCTTGACCGTCTCGGGAGGAACTGCAGAAAGCGCACTCTTGTAGGGCAAATATTGTGTTGTGAATTTAGTGGGCAACTTACAATGCACGCCGAGAGTTTTGGTGGCAAACAGCGGAATTTCAATGGCAGCGTTCTGCACCTCGCACTTGTAGATGGCATTGTTGTCGGAGGCATTCACCAGCAGCGACAGCTCGGAGCTAATCTTGCTGTCCGTCACCTTGGAGGCGGCATTCACGCGCTTATCATTCTTGTACCACAGCAGACTGGGCGGCGGATTTCCCCCAGCCGAGCTGCATTGCAATTTCAGTATGGAGCCCGAAATAAGTATGTCGCCATTATTATAGCCGGTGAGCAGAGGAGGCGAGGGAGGATCTGAGGGGGAAGATGATGCTAAGTGAAACTGCATCCAATTAGAGCTCACTTCACTTACACAACACGTTGACCGTGTGGGAGCCGACAACATTCTGCGAGAGCTCCGCGTTGAGCGCATGGCAGACAATGATGAAGGTGCGGCTTTGCGAGTCGATGTTTAGCGTGATGTTGGAGCTGCTCACCCAGCCGCCATCAGCGCTGCTCGTGGTCTTGAAGGTGCCGTTGGTCAACGGACGTCCGTTCATCGACCAGTTGATGCGAGCCGGAGGATTCGAGGGCGCCGTCACACAGCTCAGCTGCACAGCATCGCCTACTTTGGCCTGTGTGGCGCCGCTGAGGAAAACATCTTTGGGGGCATCTGTATAAGGGAACGATTATAGCTGGGCAACGATTGGGCTGCTGAGACACTTACAGAGCACTGTCAGATTGAGTTCGGCACGCAGGGGCGTGTTGGAGAGCAGGTTCTTGGCCTCGCAGACCAGATTGGCGCCATTGTCCGATGCGTTCGCCGTGAACTTGTAAACATTCTCCGAGAGACGGCCCGAGGTGCGTTGTGGCGAGCTGAGAACCTCGCCGTTGCGATACCAGACCAGCTGGGCGGGCGGATTGCCGCCACGGCTGCGACAGGCGATCTGCAGCTGCTGGCCACGACGCAAACTCTCCCCCTGACTGTAGCCCTCAAAGAATGGCGGACCGGGCGGGTCTAAAAAGGGGAGGGGCAAAATATTAAGTCGCAGCTAGGGGAAAACTCGAAGTGATGACTTACAAAGCACAGAGAGCTGAACCTGAGCTCGCATCGGCACATCCGGCGGCAGCGCCTTGTGACGCGCCTGGCAGGAGTATTCCTTGTAATCGTCATCAGAGCGCGGCTGCAGGTGCAGCGTGGAGCTGGTGCGGAAGCGTTTAGCTGCCGTTTGATTCACCGCAACAATAGGCACTGAACAGACGTCACAAAAGTCAGAAAGGGGAACGCAATAAAATGTGAGGAGGAGGACTTACCCAAGGACAGCGGCGTCTCGCCCTGATACCAGACAATCTCCGCGGCAGGATTGGCATTCTCGGTGATGCACTGCAGCGTTAGGTTCTGACGCTCGATGACCTCAACCTTGGCATTGCGTGAATAGCCGTCGATGTAGATGCTGCTCGGGGCAGCCACAATGCTCAGCTTGGCATTGGCGCGTATCGCGGGATTGCCGGCGGCAGGACCCACCTGGCATTGGTACTCGGCGTCGTCCTCGAGCGTGGCGTTCTTGATTTGCAGATTGTATGTGCCGTGGGGGGCGTCGACGAGCACGGAATAGCGCGGATAGCCGGGAATAACCGCCGAGAATCCTAACGCAAAGCCATCCTTGGTCCATTGCACCTTGCCGGCCCGCGACGCGACCTCGCAGCGCAGCAGCGTGTCCGTGCCCTCCAGTATTTGCAGATCGTGCGGCGTAACCCGGAACTTTTGCACCGCCGCAGCGGCAGGGGACGAGGGAGCGGTTACCTGGCCATTGCAGTCGTTGCTGGTGGCTGGAAGACAGAGAGAGAGAGAGCAGAGAATTCGCATATTGTTAATCGTTCGACAATTGCGCACGTAGTTGGCAACTGCAGCGAGAGGCGAGTTGAATTGCCAACGACAAGTCGGCAAGTCGACAAATCGACAACTAGACGAATCGACAATCGACAATTCGACCTGTCACAGCATCGGCATCACATTTACCTACTTTCAGCAGCCCACACAAACGTACATAAAATACACATTACTTAAGCGTAAGACCCAACGACGCAGCTCAGTCACATCTCACTAATTTGGAACAACTTTTATTTTATTCTCTTTTCTGCTGTGTGTTTTTTTTTTTCCTGCCTTTATTTCATGACACACACGCTCACACATGGCTCACATGTGTCAGAGCACTCTGCTCTCAGGTTGTCATTGAGACATGGACATGTCTCTGTCTATCCCTCCCTCTCGCTCGCTCGCTCTGTCTGCTCGCTGGCAGTCTGTGTGTCGCTGCTTCTGCCCACACCCAACTAACGTTGTATAAACGAAGTAGGTCTACAGCTTGCGGCTCATTAGCATTAAAATGTCTTAAAGAAAAGACCAGGCCACGTTCGATACCAAATTGAACCGACTACTTAGCTGTTACTACATCTACACGTGAGTGTGTGTGCTCTGTGTGTGTGTGTTGTCGTCGACCTAATCAGCATTAGAGCAATCTACATAGGTAATATAAAAGCACGCACAGTGCAACGAAAAAAATGTAAGTCAAATCAAAATGTATTGTTCCAAGGAAGGCAGCTAATTTAGCAATAATTAAGCACACATTTTATTCGCATACAAGTTTCGTTTTAATGATATTTTCCTTTGTTGCAAATGATAATTCCCTATTCAAATACAAGCAATAGATTTTACTCAATAAATACAACAATTGTATATTGTAGAAATTTCTAACCAAATAAGCTAATTTAGCAATAATTAAACACACATTTTATTTGCGGAGTAATTTCTTTTCTATCATATTCTTTAAAATGTTTCTTTTGTTATTTTACTGTTGTAATCTTAGCAATTATTATTATTAAAATGCAAGCAATAAATTTCATTTATATTTAATAAATAAAACATATTTATAATGTAGACATTAAAAATATTTTTTATTTGCAGAATAATTTCTTTTAAATAAAATATGGGCATGTTTTTGACATTTTTGCTTATTATTATTATTTCAAATTGATTTGCAACCCAAAAATTCGATTACCCTAAATAAACTTGATTTAACCGCTGATGCTGAGATATTCTATAATCAAATTATAAATTCAAGCAATACAATTAATTCAATTGATGGCTTGAAGAAAAATAATTTATTTATGTATTGTATTTGTTAAGCTGACTCGCTCTGCTGCGACTATTTGTATAGTAAACATTTAGAATAGAGTCAATTTAAAATCGAGTGGCTTAAAGTGATTAACTCGTTGCGTCTGTCAATATATCAAATAAACAATACGCTTTAGCATTTTGGCATTTGCCAATTAATTATCATTTATCAAACAACACAAATTTCTCATACATGATTGGCAATCGAAACAAGCTCAATTTGTTTCAGCCAATGCAATTAAGCCAAAGATTCCATCCAGCCAGCAGCAATTTTTAGCATTCGAGAAATTAAACGGGTTTCCTCAGCGCGTAATATGAAATTGATTGTGTGGCCGTTGCTGTTGGTTTTGTGCCACTGTGCGCTGCGTGAGACGTGCCTACAAATGGCTCAACAAATAAACGTCGCTGTCGTGGACTTCATCAATGGATTAATTGATTATTTGTCGCAGACAAGACGGAGCGAGGCTACCACGCTCTTGAAATGAGTCCGATTTCCGTTTGTCCGAACTACATTCGACAACACAACAGACATGCATGCATATATGTAGATGCGAGAATATGTATATTATGGCCATGAATAGATGGTGTATGATTTAGTTACCACAGAAACACAACGACCACCCGCAGCTGGAATTAGTCACTTGGTTTTTTCCCTCTTTGCCTTTTTGCTGGCTGCCACAATTTGCATGTGGCTGCAGCTGAGCTGAGCTGAGCTGAAACTGGGCTGCGCTCTGCTGCATTACTTTGGCCCAAAGTTCAAGCAATTAAGCCCAGAGACCAAGAGACAGTTGACCAAGCTGCACAGTCAGAACATTTCCTGCGGCAATTAACCAACAACAGCAGCAGGCAACAAAAACTGCAGAAGTTGACAGGTTTTGCGACTGCGACGACGACGACGACGACAATGACAACAAAAACAGAGGCCAAGCCCAAGCAACGTCTCCGGTTGGCTACAACTCATTTAGTGTCATTACGAGGTGACTCGGTGCCCCGCTGCCTCTGCTCATCTTTACCCCATTTACATACATGGCCAGAAGTGGATGTGGAACGAGTACAAGACAATAAGCAGTGGGTAATTGTCGCACACACACATATGTATGCATGGCCGGCAGGATGGCCAACAAAGAAATCCTTGAAGTGTGACAGTAGGAAGCACCGGCAGTACACTCAGCACACAGCAAAAAGATGAGAGAGAACGGAGCGGAGCGGAGCGGAGAAAAAAAGGGAAAACACACGCTGTAAAGTGAAGTAAAGTGCAAAGTAAATGAAAGACGAACTAAAGGCGGGCTAAGTAAACCGGTTTCCCATTTCATTCATGCCTTCTGTGGCCAGTGGTCAAGCGACGAAGGCAACGCAAGGCAAGGAGTTAACCCCTCCCTCTCCCTCTCTCTCTCTCTCTGCTGCCTAGTAATTGTCAACTGGGCCCACAAATTGTACGCAAACTAAACTAACAGCTTAACCACAAAACCGTTCCAAGCAGTCGATGCTGATGTTGATGATGATGCCGTTTGGCATTGCCGATGTCGATGCCGATCCTGTGACTCGGCCACAAGTTAAGTGCGTGTACTCTACACACACACACACACGCACACACACATGGACAGTGCTGAGCTGGCTTGGGGCAAAAGCTTGCTAATAGTTTTGAGCATGGTCTGTGGACTACGTGTGGCAATAGCAAGCGATGCGCAACGCCGGATGTCGCACTAATGGTCAACGCAAAAGACGCCAACCCTCTCGCTCTCTCTCTCTCTCGCTCTGTGTCACTGTGGACTGCTTTGTAAGTTAAACTATCTACAAGTCATTAACTCATACAAAGCCTGCGCCTGTCGCACAGCAGCAGCCAACAGCCTGCTGCCTGCTGCCTACTGCGTGTGCAACAGAGAACGCGCCTCATTGTTGTTGCGAGACAATCCAGAGTGAAGTGGCCTGAACCTGGATCTGGACTTTGCCACACTCAACACTCAGCGATGGACCAACGCACATTTCGCTTTATTCTTTTTGTTTGCCTTTTCTTTCTCGCCTGCCTGCTGTTGTTCTTAATATTTTCCTTTTCTACTCGGCTTGTTGTTGTTGCTGGTGTCTTATCGAGACCAGTTTCCAGTTTGTGCTGCTGGTTTTCTGTTTTCTGTTCTCTGCTCTCTGCTCTCTGTTTTCGGTTTGCTCTGTTTGCCTGCAACTTCAGCGCGTTAATGGAAAATATTGTGGCATATCACAGGAAATCCGGTGAGGTTTTTTTTTCGCTCTCTCTCCCTCTCGCTCTCGCACTCCTTTTTGCGCCAGGACACTTAGCGTGCACAACCATCAGCTACAACAACATTAACAACAACAACACGCACTCGAATGACTTTGACAAAATTAACGGTCACATAAATCTCTCGTATAGAGCTCTAGGCGCTCTTTGTGGCTTTGCGTTATAAATTTAATTAAAATTTCTTCCTTTTTTTTTGTTGGTTCTGTTGGTTTTGTTTTTTTTTTTGGTTTTTGCCGTTGTTTTTTTTTGGTTTGCCGCCGCAACGAGCTCTGTTAATTTAACAAATGTCTTTTATTATATTGATTAAAGCGGCTTTGGTGTCAAATTTGTTGTCAGCTATGTTAAGCGCCCACAAAGTGTTTGGAATTGTTTTAAATGGCGCAGCGAATAGGATTTTCGGGGGTAGCCATGACAATTATTTTCAACATGTGGCTTACAGCTCCATCTGCCATCAGCCCAGCAACCCAACAACCCCATCCGGATATGTGGAAAAGGCTTATAATTTGAAAACCAGCCAAGTAAATGGTGTGCACTCAACTCAACTCAACTCAACTCGTCTCGTCTTGTTTCGTCTCGACTCGACTCGACTTTGTGGCTGAGCCGCTTAGGTCCATAGGCTTTTAAGATCATTTCTCCAAGCGGCTCTAGTATTGGCTTAGACAGCAATTGTTGGCAAAAGAGTTGTGGCAATTTTATTTATAGAATTCGGTAATTGCTTCTCTGCTGTCAAATGCGGACAAATAGGTGCTCAGATTTCGCAGCATGTTGTCAAGTTTAGCATTGTCTGAAAATAACAAACCGCAAGCCCGCATCCAACACATCAAACTATCAATCTTTGCCAATTCTATTGAAACTTGGGAGCGACTGTAAATTAAATCTTAAATTGAATTTCCGTATGTCAGGAGTTCATCGATAATTATTTATATTTTGTCCTTTCACAATATTTAATTTGCATGTGCAAATGCATTTTCATATTAACAACATTTAATTCAGCTTGCTTTGCAATTGACAGGCTTTTCGGCTTCCTTTTCATATTTTTCAATAATAAAACGAAATTGCTGAGCATCCTTTATCCGAACTGTGTTCGGTTTGTCGATTTCAATATTCGCCTTTATTGTGTGCGCTCTTGGCTATCTTTATTGCTTGGCCCAGCCTCAGTCCTCAGCCTCAGCCTCAGCAGTGTCACACGGGCCGAGCATTTAATGTTCGCCTTGGGCACGCTTAATAAATTCACAATAAAACGCATTTGACTCACGCGAATAACGACCTCCAAAATGGTTCTCCACTCCGTCTCCCCCTCCGTCTCTGTCTCTGTGAACTTCTGGGGTAAATATCACACAAATTGCCGCATTACCGAGTCTGCCTGTCTGTGAGTGTTTAGTTGTGTGTATGTGTTTGTGTTGTGCTCTCTGCACTGATTGAATTATAAAATTTGCAGCTGAACAAATGTGACCAGCCATATCAAATGGTTATACACACAGCAGCCTCCCTCCCACTCTCCCACTCCCCCACTCTGCCACTCTCTTGAGCGGACAGCCTCTTTGGTAGCCACGTTAAACTAATCAACTAATTTGCTATGAACTTTGCGGTCTGCACAAATTAGAGCGCCATTGCATGGGACAGGCCACAGCCGAGACAGAGCCCGAGACCGATAAAGAGTGGGGGAGGCGGAAGAGAGAGGCAAGCAACCCGGCCAGCCAGCCATAGCATTAACATTAATTATTTTCTGCTTCATGAGCATTTTAGATGAACATGAACGAGACTGGCGATGAAGATGTGCGCCCAGCTGCTGACCGGAGTAGCTTTCATCTTTAATTAATTAATAAAAATTATTGCCCCTTTTGAACTCTCTTGGCTGTCAACTATTTTTTCAAATATGCAACGAAATATTTTTCATTTTATTCTCATTTTCGTGTCTGATTTTGTTTTCGACTACGCAACCGCAACCGAAAAAATTGTTTTTGAAAATTGAAAGTATTTTGCGGCCAGCGCATGCGGGCAAGGCAATTAGCTAAATTAAGGCTGGAATTTATCAAAAAATATATTTAAATTCATGGCATCAAGTTAAATGCAAAATATTTAGTCAATAACTAAAAACACACAGACTCGAATTTATTAAAGTGTGAAGAAAAAACTTATCAACATTTGCCAAATTGCCAAATTGAGCACATAAACCATAGAATAGCAACTAACTAACCCCAAAAAAGGAGTAAAAATTGCTAAAATATAGCTGCAGCTTCTACCAATTTACCAATCTAGCATATAGCCATAAAAGTTTGGCAAACAAAAATACTCCTAAAGCTTAACAACACTTTTAAAATGAAATTTAACAGCATTCGGAAGAGTCGGAAAAATAACAACCGCACCAACAAATAACAAAAATAAATAAATAAATAAATCCAAACCAATTTCTGTGTATTTTTTGGTTGTCTTGTTTTCTTAATAAAACGAGAGAGAACTGTAATAGATTTGATGATTTTATGACTGTAAGCCACTCAACGACGCAGCATTCGGAGGTTTATACGTTCGTCCGGTTCGTTTGTCACTCTCCGTCCATCCGAATGCGTTGTTGTTGTCACCAGAGTGCGTAGGCTGAGGTTGAAGATCTTACGACACCCACATGCCCGCCTGAGCCGTGCCGAGCCAGGCCGAAATAATGTTTTTTTGAAAAAAAATTGACAAATTTTATTAGTCATAAATTTCGGGGGGGGCAAAGCATTAAAATCATAGGCAACACCTAGGCAGAGAACCGAACAAAAATGGGAAATGGAAGATGGAAGATGGAAAATGGTGAGTGAAAGAAGAACGCTGTGTCGGCAGTCTATGAAAATAAATTAGTCAGTGAAAATATTAAAGCAGGCAAGAAAAAGAAAGTTTCGGCCCAATGAAGCAATGAGGACGAACCGCGAGCGCCTTAAAATATGCAACAAAATATTATTTAGTGCGCTCGTAAAACTTCGGCGGGTGTTTGTCTGCAAATGGGCAAAGTTTGTGCCACTTCTTGTACTTATTGTTGTTATATTCTGTGGCAGGCAAATTAATTTTTCGTTGCTTGGTGTTTTTTTTTTTTTGCTTTGCATATTTTGATTCTTTTGTTTGGTTTTGGTGTCGGTGTCGCTGTTAAGCACTGCAAGCACTTTAGCGCTCGCGAACTGACATTGGGTTTAATGTGTTAAGTTTCGGATCTTAGAGCAGCTCGACTACCGGTCTTAAAGCCAAGATACAAGACACAAAACACCCACACTCGGAGACAGAGAGAGAGAGAGAGTCACAGCTGGTCCATTGACACAGCCCACGGCGCAGGTCCGTAGGGTATTTGAATAAAAAATCTATAGAGTCGTATAAATGGTACAGCAATAGACTCATAAAGAAATCAAAAGCAACATTTTGCCATGGCTTAAAAAACCAGTTCGAGTGCCACTAACTAACTGAGCCGTCGCCACAACCTACGTGCCTCAAATACGGGTTTATGAATGGCTACCGCCATATGAATGGCTCACAAAGACGACAAAGACGTGGGCTGCCCCTGCCCCTGCCCCTGCTCCTGCCCCCCATTGCCTACCAATTCCCCCTTTCAGCCTAAGAGACAGTCAAGGGGGGGACGAGGGGCTTTCAGTTGCGTCGCATATTAAACTGAATTTCAATTTAGCTGGCCAATGTGAGCGGCCAGCTCAAGCTCAAGCTGCAGCTAGAAACGCATGCATACTGGAGTGGCAAGTATCTATCTATATACATATATACTATACTATATTTATAGTATGTGTTGTGCAGCCAGAGCACGCACCTGGCTTTGACGTTTTTGCCCGGCTTAGTTTAATGCGCTCGGCGGATCGTTGGATCGCCGGATCGACAGCGATCGACGGCTGCACTTGTCGTTTGCCAAATGCCAAGACACGAAGCTATTGCATGCCACACTTGCCTCTCGCTGTTGTCGTTGCTGGGCTTGTGTATGTAGCAGCTGCATAATTATAATGTCTGGGCCCAATCGAGCCCGTTGGCTGTGTATTAGTTTTTGTGTTGTTGTTGTTGTGTTTTTCTGAATGTCTTGTCTTTGCCAAGCTGTTGCCTGTCTGTCTCGCCAAAAGGTCAAACTGCATATTTCTGTTGTGTTTTTTTTTTATTTTTATTGACGTGCTGAACTTTGCAGACGGCTTAGTGTGAGACTAAAGAATAGGTTTATCATGCAACTGGGTTAAAAATATATTTTAAAACAATTTGCACACGGCATATACTAAGAATTGAATTGATATTATTTACATAAGAACTCGCATAAACACTCTAAAGTATTAGAGGAATTTAATTTGCATGGAAATGTGCAAAAATCATATCAAGGCATCGGAATCCAGTTTCACAGTGAATTATTTTACGACTATATTAATTTATCGACTTAAATGAATATCATCTGTATTATTCGGCAGTACAGCGCTTAATTTTAAGTCTCTGCGAGAGTATGTTTTATTTATTTGCATTAAGTCAACGGTACAGAAATACTATGCAAATAATATACGATGCCATTGCCTTTTATTTCTATTATGTTGAATACTTTTAATTTTATTAAAAACACGTCGCATATCCATGAATGAATGTGCGCGCGTCTGCCGAAAAGTTTTTAGTTTATTTTGTATTTTTGAGTATTGTGCTTGGCTTTTTGTTTAATATTATTTATGTATGCAGATTGAAACTTTTTTCTTTTTGCGCCGGCTGTGGGACAGTGTCGTTTTGAGTTTTGAGTTTTCAGCTTCGCTCGTTTCTTGTTTTTGTTAAGTTTAATGGCCGTCTGATTGCGGACAAAACTGTTCATATTACCTATTTATAATTCCAAGGATGTGTTCATTAAGTCATAAGATTTATGGTCATATGCATGTAGGTGCGTGTGAACGAAATGCGGGCGATGTCCAGAGAGACGCGACTCATTTCATTTGTTTATCGCTGGCTACACTTTGATGTATTTTGCACTGTTGTCCCAACATGGCTTAATTTTTTTTATTTCCAGCCAGTCTAAGAACTGAAAAGCCAGTCGAGCGCGTCGGGCCTGAAATTCAAGTTATCTGACAGCATTTTAAAAACTACTCGAGCATAACATTTGGCTACGGGGCCCCAAGCTCGAGTGTTAGATAATCACAGCCAACGAGAGATACTCGTCTACTCGCAGCACTGAAACACAAAACGAACACGGCCACACTGGTCAGATTAATGGCTTCAAGCTGATTAGTTTGAGGCCAAGACAAAACACAGTCACAAACACAGCGGAGACAAGCTGTAAGACAAAGGCCAACTGGCTTTGGGAGTCATAATTAAGCAGAGCTATCCGAGTCTCTGTTTAGACCGAATTTGTAAATTATATGTGGTGGACAAAGGCGGTGGAGCTGAGTCGGGCAGGGGATTCAGATAATACTCGATATGCCCAGCAACCGAAATCTTCATTTGTCAAAATTAACACTCGACCATAAGCCGAGAGCTACAAGTCTCATTGTGGTTTGTTGTTGTCGACTCGTTTGTTGCTAATGTTTTGCTATTTAAGCCAAAGAGTTTTTAGTCGTGTTGCGTAGGTGAAGTCAACATTTCGTTATTTTTACATTAATCTTTCCATAATTTGCTGATCTCAACTTTGATCTTATGATTAATTCATAATTTTGTGGCTCTGTCTTTATGTCAAATATTTAAATGCGTTTTTATCAAATTAAATGAATAGTATTTCTTGTAAAATTCTGAAAATATTCAACTAATATTCGTACATTTCCTTTCATTATTTATTTATTACTTCCGATCATTATCTGCATTTATTCCGTTCCCACACTCGATCAATCTTAATACCTCATACATTTTTGAGCATTTTCGACTTCGACCTACTATTGCACACTTATTATTCGAGTTGTTAACATGTTTTTACCTGTTCTTGCTAACTGAAAACGGCAAATTGAATAACGAAAAAAATGAACAGAACGTTAAACAATTTTCACATTGTCGCGTCTTGTTATTAATTCAATTCTTTTTTTTTTGTTGTTGTTGTTATGTATTATGTTTTTTTTTTTGGCTTTTGGTTTTGGGCCAGAGATACCGTACACTTTTGTGGGTTTTCAGACACGTCCCTGGCAGTTTAATTGAGCCAGCGGAGGGGAAAAAGGCACTGACAACTGCTGTTGTCCAAAACCGGCTTGGGCGCGTCACACACACACACTCAAGTCTTAGCCATCCATCATTATGAAATGTATATGTGTGTTTGTGTGTGTGTGTTTGTGTGTACAAGTTTGAGTTGAAGTATCGCTGAGCTGCACCTGCTCGCATTTTGCTGGCCTGGGAAGAGCGAGTTTGAGGCCTCCTTCATTGATGGTTTTCATGCACTGGGAGCTCAACTTTCGCATGCGCAAACTTGTCCGACAACATATGCTGACCATCCAGCTATAGTTCCAGCCTCAGCTCCAATTCAAGCTGAGATCTGTGTAGCTGGAGCTGGAGCGAGAGCTGGAGCTGGAACCGGCCCAGCTGGCTCGCTTCGGCTTCTGTTTTTGCTGTGATTCTGCGTGGAGACTGAGTTTGGTCGGGTTTGTTTTTTGTTTTGTTGCCTTTTGTTTTTATGCTGTCGTTGTTGTTTTTGTGTGTGTGTTTGTGTGCGACCAACGTAAGTTAATATGACTTGTAGCACGATGATTGCTTCCTGTGCCGGGAGAGTGACTCGAAAACTCGCACGACGCGTCGCTTAGGCGCTGACAGCAGCGACGTTGACGCTGACGACGACGACGCATCAGCAGCTTTTGTTGGCCAACTTTTGTCGAGCAAACTTTATTTTATGAATGAAAAATCGTTTGCTGCTGATGTCGCTGCTGGCGGAAGTAATAAATTAATTGAGTAAATATCGATTCGCACCGCTCGCAGGGCTGACTTGTTAATTGGCAGCTCTTGAACAGCACACACACACACACACATTTCCAGTCGCACATTCAACTTGCAGCTGTGCAATTGGAGTCGAAGCTTTTTCCCCCCATTTTGCATAGTCAAATTGGCTGGCAAAAGCGAATCTGAGCAGAAGTGGAAATAGAAGTTGAAGTCGAGCTAAATCATGTTAGCTTCAACACAGTCGTACAGTCAACAACCGTGCACATCAGCAGCTCTTCGATGGTTTGCTGGTGTCGCATCCTCGGCATTGAGTTGTCGCTCTCCCACCTCGCAGCGCATCAGTGTCGGGATGCTGAGCAGATTAATGACCATTGATAGCGCATATTCAACTGCTCAGCGAGCGTATTAATGCAGCTTGATAATTTATTGAAAGCGCTTCTAATGAATTTTTATGTTTCGCCTTAAAGTAAACATGAACATGAAGAGGAAAAGGCGGAGCTCAGTACTATGCTTTGGCTCTGCTCGCTTCTTGGGGTACTTCTGGGGTGCTTCTAAAGCGCTACTAAGTGCCTTTTAACGGCTGCTTCCGCTAGCGTTTTCAACGTTTGACTTGTAATTTGGTACGTAAAGCGTTTTTTATGGTAGCTTTTATGGCAGCATATGCCAACAAGCTGCCTCATCGTGCGTACTAAACTTAATTAATTGGCCAACGGCGTTGTTTGCCAATTATTATTACTACACACACACACACACATTCATAGTTCTTTGCCCTTTTTCGGCTTTCGGCTTAGCCCAACTTTAATTCAAATCGACGCCAAGCGAATGTGGTGTGAAAAACTGTAACGCACTGGAAAACTCATATTCATTTTCACACAGCTTCGACAGACTCGTTTGGCCCGAAGCCATGGAGTATTTTTGCAGAGGAAAGCGATAGATAATATGTATAATTAAGCAAAACTAAAGTGCAATACTTAATTATTAATTATTGCTTATTATATTTATAGACACGCAAGACATAAATAGCTAAATGAACATATTTTGCAGATGATTTATTGGCGCCTTTAATTCAATTTATAAATTATTTTTAAGCCTATTTCAATGTGAATATAATTTAAACTCATAAATAAAAATATTTTTAAAGTATATACATTTTAATTATATATATTTTATTTTCAAGACAAGATCACTCTTCAACATTATGTAAATGTTGTGTTTTCTTTTTTAAAGAAAGTGATATGTATGATTAAGCAACACAAAGTGCAAGTTTCAATTATTAATGGTTTTTTAAATGTACGGCCAAAAGAGACGCGCAAAAATAAATATATGCATCTGATTTATTGGCGCCTTTAATCGGAGTTGCAGTTGTGACTTTACAACTTACATGCATAACTTTAACACAATATTTCGCAAAAATCGTAAGCGGTTTTTTTTTTGGCTCTTTTGATGTTGCTTTCGCAAATGTTGCTGCTTTATCGCATCGATCTGGGCTTCATGCATAATTGCATATATCAGATGCAAACACCTAACTGTACACATGTATATCAGTTGCACACACACACTGCCACACTGGATGTGTGTATACTCGTTACGAACGAGCCGTCATAAGCAGCGCTGGCAACAACAATCAAAAGGCAGCAGCAACAGCAACAGCAACGGCAGCAACTGCAACTGTTGCAACTTGTTTGCTCTTGCTGCTGCTGTTGCTGCTGCTGCTGTTGTTGACGCCACCTAACTGTCAACTTTCTTTTTTCGCCGTCGCACATAATTACAGCTAGCAAGACACACGTATGTATGTGCATTAAGTTTTACTTGCATGCAATTAGCATAAAAAATATCAACAGCGTTTGCATTTATATAACGCTACAAATTATGCATCATTGAAGCCTGCCACAGCAGCAGCACCAAATTGCACTGACGTTGAATAATGACCGAAAATGCAATGGCAACAGCCTCAACTCAAAGTGCGGCTCAGAGGCCGCCAGTTGCCACCGCAGTTGCCGCAGCTTCAGTTACAGCAACAGCAACAGCTTCAGCTTCAGCTTCAACTTCAGCTGACGACAGACAGCCGACGATGATGGAAATGAAGCGCTGCCTCGAGACGCCACCGCTGCCCCTGCCCCTGCCCCATGTGGTAGGTGCCGCCCCGCCTCGTGCCGTGCCACTGACACCTCACGCACGCCCACTCCCAGTCTCCAAGTCTCCCAGCCTCTCAGTCGCCTGGGTCTGTGCCACAACCAGAGTCTCTATCGCTGTCTCAGACCCACTTCAGCTGCTGTTGCATTGGCAGCAAATCTGCAATTGCAAACGCAGACAAGCCAGAGGAGCTCAATCGCCGCAAACATTGGGCTTCAGATTGTCGGATAGAGATGCTAAGCACACATTAAAGAGGAAATTACGTGGATTAATTAATAAACTGCAGTAATTGAGCGCATATTATACAATGTAATTTCAAATTAAAAAGAAAATAAAGCCAAAGGAAAACTAAATGTGTATTGTACACAACAATTATTAGACAATTACAAAGGAAGTAAAATGGAAAATGAATAAATAACAATATTTAAATATGTATTACACTCAGCGGTTATTAAACAATTGCAAAGGAAATAAAGTGAAAAAGGAAATTCTACAATGCTGTTTTCAACAAATTAAAAAGGAAATAACGACGAGATAAAAGACAAATAATTATGTCGAATATTCATAAATAATAATATTTTAATAAGTATTCTACGTTATTATTAGACAATTACCAAGGAAATAAAGTGGAAAATTAATAAATAATTGTATTTATACATGCATTATTTACAGCAGGCAATTGTAAGGAAAATAAAGTGGAAAATTAATAAACAACAAAATAAGTATGCTTGACAAATAATAAAAATAATATTTGTGTCGAACAATTAAAATTATTTAACTATATATATTATATACAGCAGTATTCAATAATAATATTAAACAATATATTATATACAGCAGTATTGAGACAGTTAAAAAACAACATCAAATCATGTCGAATATTAATAAATAATTATATTGAAGTATACATATTATAAATTGGAGTTTTTAGACAATTAAAAAGTCCAACAAATGCCAAAAGAAACAACAATTTTCAACATCTCAGCTCTGTTACAAATGCTGTCACTTTGGCCAACAATGAAAGCATAATGGACCATTTATAATCATAACCATTTGTGAATATTACCAAATCGAAAATGCGCTTTGAATGAATGTCATGTATAGTATTTATTTTTGTTGTGTTTTGTTTTGTTTCGCGACTCCCACGAAATGAAATGCGTGTGTGATGATGGCGAGAGTGAAAGACAAACAAAGTAAGGTCACAAAAATAACAATATCGATAACATGAACGTGCTCATCTCTAATTCACATGCAAGAGTGTGTGTGTGAGTATGAGTGTGTGTGTGTGTGTGCAAATGTCTGCAAGTAAACACATTGAAAATAGGCTGGAAAATGGGAAAATGGCGCGGCACGCATGAATAGAGAGCATAGAGTCATCCATAGACAGCTTGGCGCTTTGAAAGGCGCATTCGAGAGGGGCGAGGGGGATCGGCGGAAAACGCGAAGTTTTCACTCACTTGACGCGCAAAGTGCTGCAAAATAAGCGCAGCAATGGCCCAGCACATAAAGGAGAAATGCACACACACACACGCAATCGCATATGTGTGCACACATCTCATTGTGTGAGTTTGTAAAAAGACAAACAAAATGAAAGCGTAGAGCAGTTAAAAAAAAAAACACAGAAATAAGTACAAAACGAAGAGAGGAAGATGAGAAAAGTTATATAAAAAAACACACAAAAAATTGGTTCAATTTAGCACAAAGACAACACGGTGCATACAGCCGAGAAGCTGAGGTGAGGTGGGAGGGGAGGCAACATCACAACATTGGCAGCATCGGTTCATCATGAGAATGGGATTGGGCTGAGACTGGGGCAGGGACAGGGGTTGAGGGGTTGAGGGGCATCGGCATGAGCCTATTTGCAGCTCAGTTCAGCTTGGTTGTCTTTATTTTTTGCCATTTGTTTTTTGTATATTTTCTGCAGTCCAAACGAGCGACGACAACTCGTTAGCACAAATTTGCTATGTGGGGTATTTAATGGCAGCAGATGGGCGGGTTGAGGGTTCGACACCGTGGCAAGAGGGGGGGCGAGGGGGGAGGTGAAACACTCCTCGTTGCTGTCAACGCCTTTTAAATGGGCAGCGACGAAAAAGCTTTTTACAATAGAACGAAAAATCAAGCAAAACGCGTTCCCAAAGCCGCCGCCAAAAACAGGAAAAGTCACTCCAGTTTGATGTTGTTGTTGATGTTGTTGTTGTTGTTCTTGATGTTGCTGTTGATATTTTGGCAAATTTTCATAAACTGTTATTTATTTTTATTGCATAAAGAAAATGTAAGCAGCAAAAAAGTAAAAGACGCTGCAAAGTTGCGAGCAATTTTCTGCTGCTTTTCGTCGCTGGTGTGTGCGTTAATTTTTTTTGATGTTGTCGTTTTGCTGGCAAAAGTCTGTGGCGGAAGTGAATTTGCAAAAAACACAGCAACAGCAACACACCCAAGTACCACAAAAAAACAAGAAAAGTAAAATGCTGTGCGCTTTTGACCAGCTCCAGCCAAAGGCGGCACAAACAGAAAATGTTTGCAAAACACACAGAAACAACTACAACTATACACGGAAATATATATATATATATATGTATATATGTGTGTATTTGTATATTGTATAAAAAGAGTGTCAGACTGAGCGACTCGTTGAGCACAGGCAAATATGCAGCAGGAACAGCAATAACAACTTGGAAGCGCATTTTATTTACATAAAAACAAATGACCAGCATTTTGTGCGGGTCTCGAAGTCAAAGCCGGGAGTGAGTTGTGCAAATGGTGGCAAACAAAAAACCAAACGAAGAAGCAGCAGCCAAGACAGGGGTTGTAATTATCCGGCCAGCGAGAGAGAGATGGAACCCTCAACACAGTTGCACACGTTGGTGGGTCTATTAGGGAGATTGCCTCATCCTTGGGCCTCGAGACTGCCTCGGAATGTGCTGGGAAACTGGCAACAGCCGGAGCTGGCATGAGCTGGCAGATATTACATGTGAGCAAAGGATGAGCCGACTCTACTTAAAAGCAGGCAGTCAGGTGGGAAGACAATAAGAATGTCATAACGTGGCCTAAGAATGGCCTAAGAGTGGCCTAAGATTGGCCTAAGAGATGCAGCGAAGACAGCTCAAATAAATTTAGGCAACAAATAGTGCTTAAAGGCATAAATTGCAAAAATTAATTATCTAAACAAGCTGTTAAATAATTAACGCTTATCTGTGATACACTGCAAAATAAAAACCCTTTGCTAAGCTTCTCTGAAGAGCTGAAAAGTTGTTGGGCCGGCTCCAAGTGGAGCAGAGGTCCATTACCATTTTGCTAAAGCAATTGCGGTCAGTTGGAGTGTTCTTCCCCCTCTCCCCGCTCCCCTCTCTCCTCTCCCAGCTGTCGAACGCTTTCAGCTTTCAGTTTTGCCTGCTGCTGGGCTAATGTGTACTATGTGGGATGGCCAACTACTTACCGCTAAAACCTCCCCGCAACCTGTTCAACATAATTCGCCAGCACTTTTTAATCAGAGCAAGTGGCTCACTGGACGAGTACTCGCACTCGCACTCACACTCGCACTCACACTCGCACTCATAGTCTATTCATTGGACGTTTTAGCTGCCCAGCGATTAGCCAAGCCCTCGGAGCCGGTTCAATGCACTGCCAAGTGGTTGCGTATAAGCCACACAGGCCGACGACAGAACGCGTCAAAAGTCTTATGGCAACACACACACACAGAGTTTTTTAGCCAGGGTTTTAGGCCAAATCATTATGTTTGCCGAGGTTTTAGCTTTAATTCAATTTGCCTAGCTAAATCGCTGGGATTATGCTGCATATACGAGCATGCCAAAGTCGGACAATTCAGGTACATAAAGCCAGACTCAGACTCGGCTCTTCATGTGCCACACATAAACCTACATACATATTTGGCTTATAGCCTCTATCCGCCTCTGCGTCTGTCTCGGCCAGACTATGTTCCATGTTATATGTTCTACGAGTATGCTGGCTATCAACGTTTATGTAGGCAAAAGAGATTTGTAAATTCTACACTTTTTTTTTTTATTTTGTTGTTATTTTGCCTTCACTCTTTCGCCCGCTGTCTTTTAGGGCTTAAAACCACATCCTCAATTTTTCTAGTTGTGCCAAAAAAAAGAAGAACAAAACAAATATGAGAGAAAAAAGTGTCTGAAAAACGTAATCATAATTTGTGTGCCGCCTTTTGTAGGTTGCAAGTTGGCTGGCCGCTTGCTACACATGTTGAAAATTTGACTGCCTTCAAACTGAGGAGTTGTGAGTTGCCCCATTGCGGTATCTGGGGGCAGGTGTATTTCTTTTTAACAGCCTGCTAGCCCGACTGCCTCTACTTTTATTTCTGTTTCCCTCGCCAGGTTGTTTTTGTTGTTTCTTGACTGCTTTTGGCTGAGTTGCCAGCTTGGCTCGTTTCAGTTTTGCAGCTTGGCTGGCATTAATTTTCAACGCGAGCAAATGGAGTTGGCTCTTCAAGCATGCCGCATGCCGCATGCAGTGGCAGTGGCAGCTGCTCTTCATGCTCGCATCCCAGGGCGTGTGCCAAACTCAGAAACATCAAACTGGACGAACTACTTGCCCCAACTACTGGGCTATTAATGATGTTGCCATCCGGTCGCAGGCACGTTTAATAAGTACTCAAAATATCATTTATTAAAACCTTTTCAAAAATATTTGAACAATTATTATTTAATGATATGCCGAAGACTGCAGAAGCAACACCTGTAAATTAATGGCAAGCTCCATTATTGACTGTGCAAGTTCAATATACATGTTAAGCCATTACACTATTTATAATATGGTTCTTTGGATACACGTTTTGTTTAAAAGGGTTCGAAATACTATCAAAATAATTATTTAATGATGCACAAACAACACCTGTAAATTGAGTGATGTAAATTAGCCATTACACTATTTATTTTAAATATTCGCAATATATTTAAAATAATTATTAAATGACAAGCTAATAAATTCAGAAAAAACAGCGTGCAAATCTTTAATTTATTTTCTGAAAATTCGCATTTAAATTCATATTCTCGAGACTTTATACGATATATAATCCGTTCAATTGTTGAGCGAATTCTCAATTTTCGACTACGGTTTAATTATAAATTCAAGTAGTTTCCTTGCGCATTGGTAATCTTGAATATTGCACAACGCTATTGAAGACCAGAGCGAGCAAACACAATAAGAACAGCACATATAAGCTTCTTAGTTGCAAAGCTTCAAATGGAAAATTCATGTTAAAAATATATTAAGACAGCTGCAATTCATGTATTTCCACAGACAATTCCACAGATGAATTTCAGTTGATGAGCCGACTAAAATTATAAATTCAAATACACGTTCTCTATTATCGTCATGTTAATTATGAATTCTCTATGCCCACTAATAAATTCGTCATTCGTGTGGTATAAAATGATTAAAATTGTGTTAACTGAAGCCCGATGAACAGTCGAATTTCGAATATGTGTTCTTAATTTAATTTTCAAACATCGGCTTTTCATTGGATTTTCATAATTGTTTTTTGTGTTGTGATGCGTTGCGTTGTCGCGCTCAATTCATTAGCAGTTACCCAATAAATAAATCAAAAACAGAACACAAATGCAGGGCACAAATTGGGTATGAAAGTTGTAAAACATTTTACATTTTTTATGCAAATAGTTTTCAATTAGCAGGCAAAACAAATTGCCAAACAAAGTTGGCAACAAAAGCGCCAGGCTGCACAATAAAAATGCAAATAGCAAATAATTAATAATGATAAAATAAGAACAGAAGAAGCAGGCTGCAAGTTGCACGTTGCACGCTGCATGCTGCATGCTGCAAGCAGCCAACTGAATGCTCCAGGCCGTAGGCAGTTGGTAGATAGCAAAGTGCTGTGGCTAAAATTAAATTATGTGTGCCACACAAAGTTCGCTTCGAATTATGTCGCATAAATCAAATAAACAGCAGCAGTGGCAAAAAACCAAAAGTTGAGGCTGCAGAAATGTTGAGGAAAATTACTGGGAAAAAATTTATACGAAAAACTTTTGCATTTAAAGTGAGCCCCGTGGGCGAGACAAACGGGGTGGCTTTGCTGTGGCAGTGGCAAGTGGCAAGTGTCCCGTGTGTTAGCGCAACACTTGAATATAGCCAAAAACATACACACACACAGTCACAAAAAAAATACAACAAAATTAAAATGAAAGAAAAACAACAATTTTTATTATACGTTGTGAAGTAGAAACCGCAGCCAGCAAACGACGACAGCGGGCAAAAACAAGTGTTTAAATGTCAACAGCAAGCGCAAGAAAAACCAGCAGCAGTGGCAGCTAGTGGCAGCCAGTGGTGGCAGCAACAAACGGAGTTATGTGCGAGAGTATCTGCGGAGTCTGCAGAGTCACACAATTCATATGGAAAGATAACCGCGTCTGCGTCTGGGACTCATCTTCTATTTTTATTATAGTTGTATTATGTTTGTGCAAGTCGCTGGTTTTTTTATTTTATGTTGAGCCAGTCAAATGTCGTGAACTTTTGTGGTTTACACAGTCCGCAGACTGCAGCGGTCAGAAGCATCTATGAGATACTTTTTGGCGCACATGGCGTCGCTTAATAACTTACCCAAAAGCAATGCAAATGTCAAAGTTATCCAAAACTGCATCTTGCCGCCGTTTGATGTTTGTATTTCTCGTTGCAGTCAAAGTTGTTGCAGTTGTTGTTAGTATTGTTGCAGCTGTAGCTATAGTTGTTAGCTTTTTGATTGGTTTTCTTGCACACACACACACACTGTTTACAGTTGCAGATACGTTTGTATCTTTTGTGTTTAATTGCAAGCCGCAGCCTCTTTTAGGCTTGGCCACGCATTTGTGCCATGCATTTGGGCAAACATTTTGCGCAATAAACTCGACAATCAACACTCAGCACTCAACACACAATTCACAAACACCCACACACATATGTATATAAAGCGTTAGCTTGTCAATTAATTCAACTTGTTTGACTGAAATGTGAAGAACCTCAGCAGTAGTTTTACTTTTTATGATAGTCGGCTTTCAGTTGTACATTTTTGTTTGTTTTATTTCTCTCGACTCGACTTTTATGCGTTGATCGTTGCACTTGACACGCTTGACAGCGACAGAGATACGCGACGTACATAAACAACGCGCAGACCGTTGAAGACTGAACGCAGATACAAATTCCGACTTCGTAGCTACGTCCCGCCAAACAGGTCCAAGTCGAAGCGCAGCTCACAGGCAATTGAAGCGAACTCGAACCTTGAGTCAAGCGACTCGCACAGCCAACTGCATCGAACTCGAGCCGCAACTCAAACTCGAACTTATACGCCAGGGAAACAGGCGAGGTTCTGTGTGCGCCTTGTGGTTTGAGTCACTGCTAAATCAGTCATGCGGCTCGAAGTAACAAATCCATATTGCAAACTAAAAACTAACGAAATAAAATTTACAAATTTGCATCTATTAATACTGTATTTATTTTTGGAATGCAAAAATATGCATTGACATATTTATAAATAGTTTTTCGCAAGTAATTCTGGTCATTTTCGTCATGTAGCTCTCAGCATACCTAAAAACGATTTGAATGTTACATTTCGCTTGCTCGTTTTATCTTTTAGTACACGCACTTCGTCAGCATCTTCGTCGAACTGCAGCACGACTCTCGCACAGCAGCCACGACGACTGCGCCTTGCCGCATTCGAAGAGGTGCGCAGCTCTGCTATTCTGCTTCGAAGTGTGCAGACGCGCTCTTATACAAAACTCTGCTACGCAGGCAGTTGCAATTGCTGAATGTAACTTCGAAAACATTTAGCAGAGACCCAAGACAATATGTGGAAAATGAGTCGCAATCTCGCATAATATAAGAGTACTGAATCGAGACTTATACGCGAGTGTAGAAGAGCGCAACTGCGAGAGCGCATTGTGGACGGAGGTGGCAACATGTCTGAAGTGCCTTTGGAGCTGCTTGGAGTGTTAGGATTTTGGTTATGAAAGTAAAAGTGTAAGAGCGTCTGTCCCTCCATCCCGCTACTCCTCTTACCACCACTCAGACCAGTGGAAAAACATGAGAAAAACTTTATTGAAAATGCAGGCAACGGCAACAACAAGTTTAGCGCAAAAGATTCTAAAAGTTTTCCACACAAGTGAAAGTAACAGCAGCAAATAAGTCAATTTGGATGCTTAGTCCACTGGCAAATAATAATACTAACTATACACATACATATATGTATATTGAGAGATGGATTATGTCGAACTATTTGCAGTTTACGCATTATTCAGACAACTTCGAGAAGGATGACTTCTGTGCATCTCCGAGTTTCAATTGAACTCCAAAGTTGAAGTCGAATGTTTTCAGGTGTAAAACAATTTTAATAAAACTTTGAACATCGAGCATTTGGAACTTTCATTCTTGTGTAGTTGCTTTGGAGGGAATAATTTAAAATATGCAGATTAAAATTATAATATCATCGTGACTACTGAACTAATTTAAATGACCGAGAAACTCCCTCGCGATGACTCGAGCAGTTTATCAAGCGTGAATACGTGTGAATTTTTAATGCCCTCAACACTTGTAAGGAAATGGGTTCATATTATTGTTATTAAAAATGTGAGCATTTTAAATGTAATTAAAAAAAAAAAACAAAATAAAATTCAGAAAACAAAATTAAGTCATTAAAAAAGAATAATACATATAAAAACAGATTTCTTCCGAATTATAAAAATATTCTATTATATTTGAGCATTTTAATTTAAAGTAATTTGAATAACGAATTATTGTAAATGTTTGATAAATAAATCGAAGTATATTTATTTATACAAATATATTACATATTTACTTAAACGTAATTTTATTAATTAAAATTAAGTCATAAAAAATAGTAATACATTACTCATCAAAATTCTAGATTATTTTGTAATTGTATTTTTGAGCATTTAAGTTTAATGTTATGGTAAGTAAGAGTAATAAATAAATTACAAAACAGAATTCTATATTAATTTATAAAAATATTATATTACGAGAATATATGAGCATTTTAATCTGACGTAATTTCAACAAATAAATGATAATAAATTACTTAACAGAATTTTACATTGGTTTATAAATATATATTTTATTATATACGAGCATTTGAATTTAATGTGTTATCAAAAAATAAAATATAAGTTTAATAAATAGTTTGAAGCTAAATTCAGGATAAATTTTATATTGAAATGGAATATATGCTTTAAAGGTAGAGATTTATTTTATAGTTACTTTTAATATTACTTTGCAACCTATTTCCATAGTTTTTGAGTTTCATAGAGTGCGAAACGTGGGAAACTTGTTCATGCATTATAACTTAATATGAAGCGATGAGGTTCTTTCGACTTTCTCGGCAATTGCTGGCGTAAAAATCCAGCGTGCAATATTATATTATTATACATACGTCAAAATAAGACAATAAAATTGGACTACATATTATTAAAAGTGGGAAGCAAAGCCATAATTCTTCTTTTTCGATAGAAATACAAATGCATAACGAATATTTTTAGTATTAAGCAATTTTTGTTAGAATAATCTAATAAAAATCGACTAGAGAATCTAAACAAAGGCAGAAATCAAGAGTAAAAGAAACTCTCTCGGCATCTGCGGCAGACAATTGGGCGCATTCTCGATGGGACGATGGAAATGGAAATGTGTGTGTGAGGTGCCCGCAGACATCAGACATCAGACATGAGACAGATAGTTATATGTATATAAGTACATTTATACCTATGTAAGCTAGTTGGCAGTGGCGGCTAGTCCGCAGCAGGCTTTATTAATGGCTCATAATGACTTAAGTGAAATTACTGAAGCATGGCAGCACATTCCCATCCCTGCCCCATCTTCCCATCTCTCTCTCTCTGTGTACCTTTCTCTGTCTGTGGCATTTCCCTTTTGCTGTGTGGCAAAGCAGGCGAACTCGACTGCAGTCATAAACAGCGAGAATTCCCACGCGGCATTTAATATTCTGTTGGCCAAGTAAATTTTCGCTGCTCACATGTTGCTGCCTTCGCAAATACCTATTGAATTTCCAGCTTCCCCAAAGGGGTATGATAAACACTGCAGTTCCACAATAAACACACTTTAAGTGAGGCTTTAAGATATTTATGCGAAAATAGGGCATGCGATAGTCAAATGCAGCTGAACACTCTCACTTGTTGTTGTGCTTCGCCTGCTTATTTGTAGCATAGCATAGTTGTGGCTCGAATGCCGTGCAAGCGAGTAGTTAAGGTCAGTTCATATATTATGCCTTGCCAGGCAAAAGGTGCCATAAGTCCATGAGGTTGAGTTTACATACACACGAGCAGAGCAGAGTAAAGTAAAGTGTGTAGAGCAGCTCTTATTTATTTTGCCTGTCTGCCCCAACTCGGCAACTGTTGCCTACTTTCGTGCGTCTCCGAAGTCTGCCTCCTTGGCAGCCTGGCATCCTGGCATCCTCACAGCCCAGCCTGTCTGCTAATTAAGCGAAATTTTGCGTAATAAGCTCGTCTGTAATTTGCGCTATCTTTTCGCCTTTTGTTTTGGGGCCAGCCAGCATGCGTAGTAGTTATAGTTGTATTGTTTTTGTTATGATTCTGGCTGTGGCCCTGTCGTCCTTTGTTGTGTGTTGACTTTGTTAACTGTCATCAAGGTGTTCATTGGCTTTGTTATTACGCCTCAATGAATTTTCGGGTGTGCGTCTATCTGCACAAATTGTGCGCCATTCAAGTGATATATGCGTGTAATTTTTCATACTCGTCCACCACTTGCCACTTGCCATACGACGAGGCGAGGAATAGTTGGCTGCCACTGGTTACAGTTGAGAGCCTCTCTAAATCATTTGAGACAGCAGCCAGAATACGTATCGTGCACACAGAGACTGAGAAAATGAGAACAAATTTAATGGACTATCGAAATTTATTGTCTTTAATTTGTTTTATTGCGGCAAGTGCGTTGCGATTGCGACGGTTAATCGAATTAGATCGATTTTCAAATACATTTATTAGGATGGTTTTGCATTTCATGATGGAAATCAACCGACATAAATTTGCTTAATTATGATGTTGTGCAACAATAGACGCCAAGAGGTCAACAGTCGCGACTTTTCACCTCTCTCCCTTCATCTCTCTCTGTGTGTCTGTTTGCCTGTAATCTTTTGACTGATAAGCCACATTATTAACGCCATGTCAAATTCAGCACACGCATAATTTCATCAAAAACTCACTTAACTCGGAAAGTGTAAGTCGACCTCATGACGTCGTCGTTTCTGCCTTCTTCTTTTTTTGCACCTGCTGCTCATGTTTCATTTTTATTTTTATTCTTACAATTTTCGTTTGCGTTTGCGTTGCGAGACCAATAGATATCCTGGCAGCATAATAACAACATTATTTATACAGACAGCGAGACACGACAACAGCAGCAGCAGCAACGGAAAGGCACACGCACAACATGGTGGCATTTTAAACACATGTAAACAAAACCGTTGAATTAAACCGAAAATTAGCATCGATTAAAGTCAAGAAGCCGCGACACTCTTCCCCCTGCAACAGCTTATCAGTAACAAAGCCAAAATACACACGCAGTGAGTTTATCTTGCACAGCCGCGCTGCTTTAAACAAATTTTAACATAATTTAAACATGTGTTGAAGGCGCACACACGTTGCGTCGTCTGCCTAATTCCCTTTTAATCCGTTTTTAGGCGCGCCAACGCAACGTGTTCGCCTCGCAACATAACCTCAACAACAACAGCGCGAACACGAACGAGTGTGCGAGAAAGAGATGGAGAGCGAGAACGAACCTAACCTAATCTAACCTGCGCAACAACAGCAAACAAACAGCGAGCGCGGCAGCAACAAAGTGCAGCCTCTGATAAGGTAGCTGCTGCTGACGTCCTTGGCGGGTCCATTGAGGGTGCCAGCATAAATAAATAATAGGGTGTATAAGTAACTGTCGGTGTCTATGTGTGCGTGTGTGGGCCGTGTGTTGAGGTGTTTGCAAAACTGCAAAAATATTAGTGCGCTCGCGGGCTTCAGCCTCAGTTTCAGCTCAGTTGTTGTCGCTGCTCTTGTTCTTAGACAGTTGCGGCCTCACTCTATGTGTGTGTAGGTGTGTGTGGCCCCAAGTGCGGTTGTGTCTGCCTGCAAGGGTTGCCTGCTACTTATCATATGCAAATGCTTAAAAATGTTTGTGCTCATAAATTCAGACAAGATGCGACGCCGCCGCCCCGCCCTCCTCGAATTATCCCCGCAAGTTGAGCCTGTTTGTCTGGCATGTCATAAATTCATTAGTGAGTTTTTATGACGCACCAAGGCTATTGCCTTGCAGTAAGTACTCGCATCGCACTTGAATTAGTGGTGCAAAAGTAACTCCCGCTCGGCTTTTATGCCGCACCATAAAATGTGAATAGCAAACTGACCGGTAAACAGTCCTGATCTTAACATACTACTTACTATATAGAAGTACTCTTTTTGTTATACGAGTTGTCATAACAAACTTTTCGCATTAATCGCCACACACATAGTTCCAGTTCTCTGGCTACTGCTTTAATTAAAAATTCACTTTAAATAATCATTTGCAGCGGCGCCAGTTAATTTCGCAAGTTAATTAAATTAGCTGATTTTGTGCACGTATTGACCACTCCAGCTAATTGGTTTAATTCGCTGGAATTTCAAAATCAAAATCCCATCATTAATGAGTTTCTAACGAATTGAGTAGGAGGATTTTCTTAGCTGATTGTAAGGTAAAGATGCAATTAATGCGCTGTTTATATTGAATTAGCATAATAAGCCGAATGCTACCTTTGGTAAATTTAGCAATTAATTTTTGAATCACAAAATTATTTCAATATGAGCAATTGTATGTATAATTATACATATAAAATATAAATGTCAAGATTAATATTCCTTTATGAGTATTTTGCTTGTTTGATGTTTTATTAAAGCAAGTCCATTTAGCAATCAATCAAAATGTTTTATTAATTTAAAAAATTATTTATTTAATTAAATAAAATCTAAAGACCGAGATTAATACTCATTAATTAGTATTATGCTTATTTGATGTTATAGATTATTATAATAAACTGAATAAGCAAGTCTATTTAGCAATAAATTTCAATATTAAAATGTTTTATTATATTTATAGTTATAATATAAAATGTAAAGACCGAGCTTTAGCTTATATTATATTATATATCATTATTAACATTTTTTTTAATTGTAATTATTTTAAAGCAGTCTACAGATTAATCATTAGCATTTGAATAAAATGAATTATTATTTTTTCCAGTCAGCTAACTATTACTGGTGAAAATTAAGTGAAATCAATCTGATTTAGTTTCAAATACTAAATTATTAACATATTAATAATGCTTGAAGCCAAACTTGTGTTAATTTCCTTAAAATAAATTGCTAAATTTAAGTCTTTAACTACCCAGCTTATATAGAGAAAGGCAATAAAAGCAGCTTGAGCAAAGCGAATGCTCGTAAGCTGCTGCAGCCGAAGCGTTTAGTGTCCAATAGCAATAAAATGGCAAAATCTCAGACTACAGATTTAACTACATGCTTTAAACACAGTAGATAATTTGCAGAAAACAATAAAAATTATAGACTCAGAAGTCATGCAAGACATTCACTTACTGCCAACTTTATGTGCATCTTCAAAACACTTTCAAACTCTTTTCTACTTCTTGCCCAATTCTAATTAATGTCACCATATTTTAGGATTGTTTGTGAAACTTTTTTAACAGCATAATCATGTGCAGTAAATTCTAGCATTTAAATGTATTTTTTGTGTTGATGATAGACCTTTTTGCATCTGTTCCTAGCACTTTTCACTTTGCCTTTTGCTGCACGAAGCCTTGGCCTGCTTTCGTCATGTCCATTTTCAATAGGGCAAGCATTTGAGCCATTTTTCAGATCACAGTTTACAGTTTACAGTTTCTTTTCGACTGCACTTGCTTTTGACTACCATTTTTTTTTGTTGGCGTTTTGTTGATGCCTTCCATAGTTGGCTTGACGCGTTGACTTCTTAGTTTCTAGCTTCGTTTTGCATGGCAAATGTAATTTATACAAAATTAATTTACGTCATAAAAAGACTTTTGTGAAAGAGGGGGGAGGGGCAAAAGAGCTAAAGCGATACAGAGCTTTACCGATTGCCGACTGCCAACTGTGAGCTGTTGATGTCATAAATGTTGCATGGCCCAAACACAAAGTACACACACACACACATACGGACATGGACAAAAGACAGACATACAATGAGAGCAACAAATATGCATCGAAATAAAATAAAGTATAAGCCCAAAAGTAGTAAACCCAAAAGCCCTGGCCAAAAGGCCCAAAAGCTGTGCACAATTTATGCATGAACACGCCCCCTTTAGCGCCTCCAATGCCGGGCAACATTTTGTTGCACTCGCCAAGCGAAGCGAAGAAGTCGCAGTGGAAAGGCGACTCGTTGCCTATTGTAAATGCAGCTTAGAATTTGCAGCAAATAAAGTGAAATGGCAACGGGCTGCTCCAAAATTCCAAACACACAGCAACGAGTGGAAACAAAGTGTGAGTGTGAGTGTGAGTGTGTGTTTGTGTTTGTGTGAGAAAAGCCAGCAAGGCAAGAACAACAACAAAAAAAATTGGCAATTTAACATTTGACGTTTTCTACGAGACTTGTTCAAACAATATACTTGGGAATTTGTTTTAATGCTCAGCCGAGGCAAGAGTTGCCCGTTTGGCGGAGTTGACGGGCGGCAGCCTTAAGCTGCATGCGAGAGCGGGCTGAAGGGATATGGAGGAGGCATGTGGGCAACTGGCAATAATGGCTTTAAATTTTTATTAGATGACGACGCTTATGCGCCTTAGTTGCCTTTCAGGCTGCCCCGGCACGTTGCAGCTGCTTCGTATGTTGAAATGTTTGCTGAAAATGCGATGCACTTGTTATTGTTGCAACACTTTGTATTGTAGTACTGCATGTGTGTGTGTAGTTTCGAGTACATTTGGCTGGCATCAAGCTGCTCATGTGGAAATAAGCATAAGCACTAATTACCTGAAATAAAACTGAAACACTGACGCACAGCAAAGTCGAAGCTTAGCTACGCTTCTGCTGTATTTCAATCTCAGGCCTGTCACTGCTGACAGTATCTACGCATCCATTAAATCAAATCGCAGGCGACTGAGAAAGATACGTAAAAGGACACGGACAGATACAGATATGTGTATTTAATGCTTGTGCTTGTCGCAAGTAATTCATGAATTCTGTGAAAAGTTTGTTAATAACAAAACTGTCGACATCTTTGAGGCATGCTCGCATTATGAACTCTCTTTGCATTCACAATTTCCACAACAACAGTATCCGCCATGTGTGTGTGAGTGAGTGCGTGTGTGTGTGTGTGTGTGTGTGTCTGCTTGTGCATTTAGCCAGCTGCCCCTGAGCGTATGCTACACTTTATTTAATGTGGCTGCTGTCGCCTAATTCGCATAATTACGCGCTTATTATTTTTGCAAACTGTTTGTGCCGCTATCTCGCTCTCTCACTCTCCCTCTCTCTGTCTCTCGGAGTATCCTGGCTTATATGCGAAATTGTTGTGAGCGCGTAATTGTATTTCGCTTTGCGTGTATCCAGTAATTGTATTATTTGCATGATTTTATTATATTCCTCGCTGCCGTTCGGCAGCTAACGTGAAGCGCGGCGGCTCGACGCGGCACAAAACGACGCGCTGCGGCCATAATTAACCAAATAAATAAAACAGTCGAAAACTGTCCAGCAGATATAACGGCATTATAGTACTATAGAGCCTAAAGGGAAACGGAAGTGGGCAGAATCCAAAAACAAATGCACAGTCGCAACATTATTGAGTATTGTCTATGCCCCGTGGGTTAGATTTGGCCTTTTTGTTCATTGCCGCCATGACAACAGCAAATTAAATGGCTGTCGTTTCATTTTTTATACCCTTTGGAAGCGCCAGCAGCTTATTTCGACCGCATAAACTACAATTATATCAGTTGCAATTTGATTATAAATTAATATTAAATATTTAATATTATAAAATACTATTTTTCGAATTTTATTAATATTTAGTCATTGAATATTTAAATAAATAAATATCTTTCAAATAGTAATGATAGCCTAATCCAAATTCCATTATACAATACAAATCGATTTAAATATGAAATTTATGTATAATTATATTTCAGCTACACCCTGCTTATAGTTTTATTCTCCTTTGAAATGATTATTGCAATACGATAAAAAAAAATGCCAATTTTAATTTATGCAAATAGTTTCTAACGCAGACAGAAAACAAATAATAACTAAATTATTAATTGATTTTCGCATTCTTTATTACCAAAATGTTTAGCCCCAAGCAATTCACGTGTTGATTTCCATTGATGTGAGAAAATTGAAAATTATTATTAAGCATATTTAATTTGATAACAACTGAAAATTTATTTAAAATTATGTTCCACAAAGTAGAGCGTATTTGGTAGTCGCGTGCAAAAAGAGTTTTAAATATTTGCACTGGCTTTTTGTTATATATACTGATCCATAGTTTGTTCGTCGGATTACTTATTGGCTGCTTTGCAAATTTGGCATTACTGTTTGTCTGTTTGTCAACTTGGCTATATGTATAATATTATGAAGTTGTGAACATAGCTAATTGAAAAGTTTTTGTCGCATTTAGCAGTTTGCTGTGCTTGGCTTGCGGATTTGGAACTTGCAACAAACGAGCGAGATATGGATTTATCTGTTTTTTATTTATGCGATTTGCGGTCATCCCTCTTCTGATCAACAGAAAAACTGTTTAAGCAGATTAGCCAAGAAGCGCACAAAACAAACAAAAAAACTACGCGAACAAAGTGTCAAGGATATGTAATTTATATACTTGAGTATACTTGACAATAATGTTGAAATATTATTACAGCAAAAATAATAAATTTAGAATAATTTAAGAATATTTGCAGTTTAGTGAGAATTTGAATTGTCTAGTAAATGTATTTATATATGAGTGAACATGAATTTCCATATAAGTTGTCATACAATTACTATTGTAGACAGCTTGCCATTTGAAAGAGACTTGCGGGCTGAAGTTCCAGGAATATAAAATTTATTTTGTAACCTACGCAAGCATTCACATATGATATTCTTTGTAATCCATCAATAACACACTAGAAGGTATTTAATATTCATTTTGACAAAGAAACTCAGATTTCTCATGAGTAGTTATGTTTTATTGATTAATTTAACTTAAATTCAACTCATTGTTATACTATAGAAGTTGATGAATTTCGATAATACATAATTTAAATGTTTCATGCATTTTTGGGTATGAAATAATCAATCTATAAATACATATTATTTAATATTTATGGATTCATTTTCTAGCACTACAAGCTAAAACTAAGAAAATTAGGGTGTGAGTCAGTAACATTGAAATTTATTATATTATACATTATACATATATTATTATTATTATATTATGTAAACAAATATTATGGCTATCTCACCATGAAGGATTTTTTCACAGTGGCTTTTACCAATTCTCATAGAATTTAATTCTAAGCAACAATTATAAATAAATAAGTAAATTTATGTATCTCGAACAGTATCCCATAGTTGAGCCATACCTGTTCTCTTTGTTCAGTTCTCACCTGCATAGTTCCGCCTGTGAGACAACAAAACTCTGCTCGAATGGAGAACAACTAACAAATTGGCACTCGAAGCGTGTTCGACTTGAAAATACTCTGTGTGTGCAGTTACTTGAAAAGTTTTGCTACTAAAAGAATGCTCACACTCGGCGTTAACTCTAACCACCTTGTAATACTGTTATAGGGACTTTATCTTATTTCAAAAGTTTTTATGAGGCTAATTCGATTGTTTATTGTTTATTAAATGTCTACTCAAAACTTGTAACTTGGGCGTTCTGGCCAAGCCTCATCCGGTTCCGCTGTGACACACACAAACACACACACACAAAGCAGCATGTGCCTGGGAATACACACAATTACACCCACGCACACACCGACACACACATTAAGTGAGCAATTCAATAGCCTTTTGGAGGCAGCCTGTTAGGTTATGGGCTCATGGCTCACCGCCGCCAATAACCACACAAATTACATTTATTTAAGTTCCGTCACATCAAACGTTTACGGCCCTTGGCCACAGACACACACACACACACACACCTACACACAAGAGACTTTTCCCTGTGCTCATAATTCACAGTCTCCATGCAACAATTGCCCATCTAATTCACTCAACTGCTTACCTGTTGGCCCGCTCCATCGCTCCGTCGCTGACATCGTCATTTGGTTCCCTTCGGAACGTCGTCATCGTCAACGTCTTTTTTTCGCTGTCACGCTCTCTCTCACTCACTCTCTCTCACTCTCCATCTCTCTCTTTCGGCTGCCGACGGCGCAGTTAATGTTGTCTGATTTCATTAGCGCAGTTCTCGAGACTTAGCCACTCCGTCCCCCTCCCAGTTTCTGCAGCGGAACCCAAAACGCAAACGCGTATTGACAGTTTTCGTTGGAAGCCAGCCTTAAAGATACACGCGTAATTTATCTCTTCACGTTTCTTGACTGCTTCGCACGCCAATTAGACGCGCCCCCCGGCCCCCCCTTCGCCAGCCTCTTTAGCCATACAGCTGCTAAAGCATTTTACATGAACTTGAATGAGCTTATTATTGGTTTTGCTTTTGTCGATGGCTGTCAATATTATTGATACCCATACTAAACGCATTTGTATTTGTATTTGTAGATATGTATATATTGTTGCTCTGTTTATAGGCATCGGCATTTTCTCACTGGGCTTCTGTCTCACCTCATCACCAACAGCAGCAGCAGCAGAAGCAGCAGCAGCAGTTTCAGCCAGACGCTTGTTGTGGCTAATTTGCTTTTATTATTCGCATTAAATTTTATGCTTATGTTTATGTTTTTTTCTAATAAAATCCGGCAGAGCCAAGAACCGACCGTCGATCGAAATTGAGACATTGTTTGGCAGTGCGAATTAGCCGGAAAATGTTTCGCCCTTATCCGCTTCGTTGCCGTGCATTTTAATGGCCAGTTTAGACCAACAGTTGCAACACCAGCAGCCCCAATAGCAACACCAACAACAAACAGCAACAGCAGCGGCAGCTGCTCATGGGCATACGCAATGATTAGAAATTGACAGCCACGATGAGGCAGAAGGTAATATTACTATTATCATTTTCGACATGTGATTCGTGTCAAGTGTGAACAGCAGATCGAAATTGGACATCGTCCAGGCAATCTGATTACCATAAATTAAACGGAATTACAGATGTTCTTTTGGGCTTGATTAATTCGTGCAGTAGTCATGGAAAAGTTGCTCGAAATAATTTATTTTATGAACATTATTTAGAATTATTTCTGAATTTCTCTTCAAACATTTGAATAAATAATAATTTAATAAAGTGCTGCTTAAAACAAATAAATACTCGAGCATGCTCTCGAACAAAACAGCAATTAAAGCCAGATAAAAACCACTTGGCACACAGAAATTGCAACAATAATAAAAAGAATTAAAATCTCTATTGTTTGTTGTCCGCTTCTTATAAACATACACTTAAATATATTATTGCTGAGTATATTTTTTTGCATTACAAATGAAACAATTCTACTTGAATTTAATATGAAGATTAAATATATGATTTCGAAATGTCCCAAATGCAATTGAAGATTGAAATGACAAATGACATGAAAATAAATTCGAGTTCGCTTTACATGTTTTTTTAAATCATTGTCAACACGCTCTCAAGCACTTGCTCTGCTTGATTGACGAAATAAAAATAGCATAAAAGCATATTGCTGAAATAAAAAGCAAAATAAAAAGATGCGAAATTCAATCTCTGTTTTTGAAGATGTGAATAGAATGAAACATTGCAAAAACAACTGGCAACAGAAATGTTCTGGTTTTGCCAAAACACTCTGCGAAGACTGATTAGAATTTCGCGAAAGGATGTGGACGCAAATGAACCTTGACTCGTTGGCTCGGTCATTTGTGCATTGTATTTTTGGCAGATGACAGCTACAGTGACACAAAACATTTGACGCTGACGCTGACGCTGACGCCCACGCTCGCAGCCCTAACCCACCTTAATTAAAATCTCGCTGTCTGGCAAATTTCAATTATATTTTGTGACCTATCAGTGACAACAATAAACAAGGCGAATCGGTCGACAACAGGCAGCATAAACACAATATGCCCCACACCATTGCACCGCTTGTTTGTTATGATATTCGCATATATCTACATATATGTATAATACATGGCTGTGTGTGTGTGGATATAGGTAAAGGTCTCCCCTCCCCCCAAAAGCGTCGTCGCAAGCGCATATGTGTCATAAAAACAGGCGTCGCATAACTCTGCCCCACATCGCAGCCAGGGGCAGCTTCCTCCTGCTCCTCTTGCTGCTCCTCCTTCTGACTGTCCCCTGCACTCGGTTGTTTTGTTTTTTATGCCACACCTCGATGCAAATCATTGCCACATCTGACGCACATGTGGCACGTAACAGACACAGCGACAAGCTCGTGTACATCGCCGTTGCCGTTGCAGGATTTTGTCTGTTTTGTGATTGTCGTCGACGTCGACGGCAACAGCAGCGTCTGCCTTCTCCTTCTTCACCCCCTCTCCATTACTCTTCCGCCCCCCCTCGGTTGTCTGCTCTGACATTTTGTAGGCGCTATGGCGTGCGAAATTGTAAATTTTTGTGTTGTCTCCTGTTGTCTCTGGCCCCCGCCCACTTCCTCCACCCCCCGGCTGCCGCTGTCCATGTTATGTTATGCTTTGTTGTTGTCTTTTTCGGTGGGGGGGTCGACGGGTATATGCATTATTAAGAATATACTCAGCTGTCAACAAGTCAGCAGCGTCTGGTATCCCACGCAGCTTCAGTCTTCCTCCGACTCCTCGCCTTGTCAGGGGCGTTGATACGGCCAAACATTTGAATTTGTGACGCCTTTCAGGTCGATGTGGTTTGCTGTCTCGACTGACCTGCGGCTGCTTTTAGTGCGAATTTGGCTTTTAAACGTATTTTGTGGGGGTGTGTGACAGCTCAACTAATCCTTGGCTTAGCCACAATCTGAACTGCTTTCGCATGCTTTAAGTGCTTTAACGACCATTTTGCGAGTTCACCCCACTGCGACTGCTAATGATCGCTGTTATTGAACTCCCAACTGACAGCTTCACTTTTGCACTTGCCAGTTGCCAGTTGCCAGTTTCCAGTTGCCACTCCCTCCTCCCCCCCCCTGGTGGAATCTAGCTCGTGGCCTTAACTGGCCCGCCGATGAATCATGAGTACGTGCCGAAAGTTTTACTTTTGAGTTTTTCCGCTTTGGCTGCATGAGCTGTAAAACTTGACACTGCTTGACCTGCAGCAACACAAACACAGTTTGCGCCTTTGCTCGAGTTTCTGCTTAAAAATTTATTTCATATTTTCGCTGACAAAACGAGAACAGCCAAAGAACCGAAGCTCAAACTGGGACTGGAACTGAAGCTGAAGCTGAAGCTGAGCTGGCCGCTTTTCCTATTTACTTTTCATTTATGGTATTAGAGCAGCGAAAAAAGCGCGACTGTTGCAGTTACATTCTGCCTATCGCGCTCTCTTTCTCTCTCTCAGTCTCTGTCTCTGTCTCCCTCTGCCACTCTCCAACAGAATGGCTAACCACACTTTTTGGCTCGTCACTTTTGCTCATTGGACACGTGTTCACAAATATTTGTGCTACGTGGCTGCACACCTTTTGCTCACCGCTCACCGCGCCCTTGTTCATTGGCCTCTTTGTGTACCCTAGACAGCCCCTCAGCAGCGGGTATGCGCGACAACAGCAACTAATTGATCAAAGCTGTGTAATCCAATTAGTTATCGAGCTTAGCTGCGGCATCAACTATTCTCGCGAGTCCAGATGAGGTATCCACAACTAATTATTATTTATTAAGTTGTGATTCATTTTTAATAGCACTACAAGCTGAAGCTTGTAAATTGGGGAGCTATTTTTATTATATTATATAATGTTTAATATTACAATTTTTAAAGTAGGTAAAACCTACAACTGAAGAATAGATCCAATAAATTAAATCAAAGTATAAAAACCAAAGAGAACAAAAATTTTAGCATTTTATAATAAACCTATTAATTAAATAAAACTCTTTTTAATATTATAAAATTGCTAATTTAAATTGGTCTGTTGTAGGTGATTTTTAAGTTTATTTTTAAATCGATGGACGCTTATTATGGTTTGTAGATCATATAGTTGATTCCAATTGCGAACACCATAATCGGATCCATGCGTTCTATGCTAACAGTTTATTTTGTTGGTTCGGGCTGAAACAGAAGAATTAGAAGAATAGTACTAAGCTGGTTCCTTTGTCATTACAATTTTATGGGGCAAAATAAGTAAATTCAAATTTGTGTATTTCGGCCATATTTTAGAAAATCTTTGTTAAACAGTTTAATTTGGTGAAGTCATTAAATCGTCAAATAATCGAAGTTGTAGACACAACAGAGAAACTTAGTGTTCAACGTTCTCCACTTTCATCAATAACAATCGCTTTCCTTAAATTGAATTTATTGCCATTGTGTACAGGGAATTTGAAGGCTCAGCATGTGCGCGTTATCAAAGCTGTTGCGTTATGGGAATTGAAAATTATTTCATGCTATGGTTTTAATAATCCAGGTATTTTTTTGCGATCTCGATTATTGACATAGCTTGCTCGTATGTATACAAACGAAAGCAAAAAAAGCAGACGGAAACGGAAGCAAAAAAAAAAAAAAAGTTCACCGAATATCGACAAATTTACCGGACGCACATATTTCCATGTTGTTTCCCTGTCGCTTTTTATGTGGCACGCTGATTTTCAATAAACGCGAGACACATCGAGATTCAGACTGGCGATGGGTTTAAAACCATTTGCCACTCGCATGGCAGCTGATAATTTTTCGATTTCGATTTTCATTTGCGGCCTGTTGCAATTTAATTTTTGTTTAGCGGCAATTTTAGGCGGCGACACACACAAAGTGTTCTCCAGTCTATTCATGTGTAAGTTTTCGCTTTCACATCTCTCTCTCTCCGAGAGACAGTCTCTGTTTGATATTGAAATTTAATTTCGAGGTGAAATTGTAAACCATTGACGTATGTATGTATGTATGTAGTTTGGACTTTAAGCCCAAACCAAACCATGCGATGTGGCCAGGAATGTTTGTTGAATGTCGGCGCATGTTTATGTTTGTGTTCGTGCTCGTATCGAATGTTGCCTGGTTTTGCATCCGAATTCCGGTTGTTTTCTGCGAACAGCCGTTTATTGTTGCCTTGTTGCAATATTCGTATTTGCACAAGTCTCCATTTTAGATCGCCCTCTTATTGCCGGGTTATTACATTTTGCCAATTGCCTACATTTTTGCGGCTTTCTAATTGATGCCACCGCTTGGCCCAAACATCAATTCAAATACATGCAAATGTGTGCATGAAACTACGTGCAAATTGATGGTCTTAAAGTAAGTTGAAACGCAATTTGAAATTGCAGTAACGAATATTGCAATTTTTCAGGTTCAATCTTGTTGTTTGTGCAGCAAACTTTGCAGTGAGCTTTTTTGCCCACTGCCTGAATGAATAAATCTCTTTGTGTATTGCAAATAGGTTTAGTAAATATTACAGTTTATTTAAACAGTTTGAGGGTACTAGTGCATATATATGTATTGATTAAAGCCTGGCCGAAATGATGGCCCATTTACCAAGGATGTTCCCAGATCTATGCTTGCTTTTTCTTATTTATTTACGTCGACTTTAAACTGACGACAACAGATGCAACTTGGAATTTAATGAACAACTATGTATTCAAATTATTTAGTATTTAATTAAATAATAAAAGGAATATAGTATTTGTAAAGATATATTCTAAGAAATGAAAAGCCAAGTATTTAAATTTAGATCATAAAATACTGGAATACTATATTAAATTGAAGAATAAAAGAAATACAATTGTAGCAAAAAAGATATTCTGTGATTTAATTAATCCTTACATGAAATATTGAAATTATTTTAGTTTATTTAATTTAATCTAATCTTGTATAAAATATATGGTTTTTTAACAACAACAGCAAACATTAAATAGTGACGTTAAGTTAATGTGTTACGCTCTTATCGCATGTATAAAAATAATACAAAATCGTAGCGACTCTTGAAAGCATAATTTCAGCAACCATTAATAATTATTTTCCCAATTTGTTAATTACTTTAGAGACAGGTACAGCACTGCTGTAAAAGTTGCAATGGCAACCAATCAACGCCTGTCAGTTGCTATCGTTATTTTCTGCAACTTTTAAGCTGTCAATTTATTATAGCCCACTTTTAAGCTGTCTGTTTAACATTAGCTGCATTTCTGCATATTGCTGCTCTTGCATACTGTTTGTTGTTCATTATTGATGCAACCTCGCATGGCGATAGGCAATTGGCAATGGGCAACACTTTAAGTGCACACTTTATGCCATAATATGGCCTCAAATGTTATCTCCGAATGGACACTCCTGTTGCCAAGCCATTGTCCCCGTGCCCCTGGGGACAGTCGAGTTACCTTCTTAGCCTGGGCATAAACAGCATGTGCAATAGATACACAGCTAGTAGCTAGTGGATACATATGTGCATTGAGACGAAATTCAATTGCATAGAGCCGAAGACATTCTATTCAGAAACTTTGACGGTGCGAGGGGGAAACTTAGCCGCCGTAACTTTTCGACTATTTGCACTGACTGCACTGACATGCAAAGTAGCAGAAAAATTGTCTGGCAAAGTTGGCAATCAGACGCACAGACGGACAACAAGATCCCAACCATTTCCCCCTCCTGACTTAAGCTAACATCCTTCCAAGCCAGACGCATAAAGTAGCACTGTTGCAGCTGCTGTATCTGTGTCTTGTAATTGTTGTTGCAGTTGCAGCTTGTAAAGCTTTCGCTGGCGCATCTTAAAGATTTTTAACAGCATAGAGCAGAGCAGAGCAGAAACTTGTCGAAAATACTCGTTCGTATATACGAAACGAAAATTGTTTAACAAGTTGAATGCTGCCAACGTTGAGCAGGCGAACGCAGATGAAAAAAACGAATGAAATAAAATAAAATAAATGAAGAACTTTTTCACCTGCTTGCCTGTGTTTTGCCAAGCCGGCCTGCAAAGTTTTCACACCGGGCCATAAGTTTGCCGTTTCTGTCGTTGCTTTTTACCAAACTGGAATTCCAGCCAGACGCTTTGGCCTTAGCTTTAGTTTCACTTGCAGCTTCAGCCCCAAAGCCAGCTCCAACCCGAACCCGAACCCGAACTCGAACTCCAAATGGCAGACCGAGCTTGAGTTGCTCAGCTTTTAATTAAATAATTTTGGCCAACAATGGCAGCAGGCAGCAGGCATCAGGCATCAGGCAGCAATAAAATGTTTTTCAGTCTTTTGAGTTAACATTTCATATTTGATTTGACTTTAAGTTTTCTGCAATTATTTCGGCTGGCAAAATATTTAACTGCATTTCCTATTGATTTTAGTGCTTTGTAATCAACTCGGCATCGGCAACCTGCAGGCAGCCAGGAAATTGACGATCTCCTGCAATTGCTGTGCCTCACCAAAGCCGTAGCTCCAGCAGAAGCCAAAGCCAAAAAGCCATTGCTAAACACGTGTATTTGTAGTTGTAGTTGTAGTTGTAGCTGTAGCCAGCAGTCATCCAGGAAGTGAGCGCAGCTGCATTTTGTCTATTTTTCTTTAGTCTTCTTTGCTCACCCACACACACACACACACTGACACACGTTCACATATGGACACACACACACACACACATGTACGGCGGGTGGAAATGTGAAAAGGGAGAAAAACGGCAGCGTTTAGTGCAATTTTACTCGACTTTTGCTGCCTTTGTTTGCACTCGGTCAATAAATGAGCGTAATATTAAGACATTGATTCGTATGGCTAAAACGACATTGGTTAGTCAGGTATACAGCAGAGCCAAATACACAATGCAACGTTTTTCCATTAACTTTGATTCCAATGGTCAATAGCAATGCAGTCAGCCTAAAGGCATCGCAGCACTTCCACTTGCCTTCTTCCTGTGTCCAGCAAATATCAAATCGATTCCGGAGAAAAATACGAAAAATATTACCAAGAATACGAGTAACTTGCCTCTAATCAATTTCATAAAATTGATTTACTTATTTTTCTAAATTGTATATAACTAGCTTGTTACTAACACTCCGGTTACTAAATCTAGTTTTATACTTTGACAAAATAACAAGAAAAGAATTGCTGAAATATGCATAAAGGATTATATGTTGCATTATACGATTAGGTTAAAGGAAAATGACTTCTTTTTCCTTTCTCTTGTGCTTTAAATATATTTTCTGCTACCTTTTTGGCAGCTTGACAAGCTATACACTTAATAATAACAATAAAATATAAGGAGAGCATAGAATTGAATGCAAGGATGCTTGCGTTGAGGTCCTGCAGTTGGTATTTCTTTATTAGTTCTTCTTTTCTGCTAGTTGTATTCTGAGTCATCTTTACAATTTCAAGCGCAACCTTTAAGATCAACTAAATAAATAAATTAATAAGCTGAGTAGCATTTATTTTTTTGTAAGTGTGTCTAAGGCACATTGCAATGTAGTACAATTAAAACCCTTTGAAATTTAAGAAAATTCAGCAATTATTTAGGTTTAAAAAGTTGTTTGTTTTATCATGCTATCAAACTGCAAACGACTGCACCTGGAAGTTCGATTCCTTTACAATAATTTAAAGTGAATTACTGAGACGCCCACTAAAAAAACATATTTCATATTTGCATCTGCAAATGCATTTTTTAACCTATTTTTTTTAATTTCAGCATCAAATTCACTTGCAAGCAGAAGAACGTTTACCAATACATTCACAAATATGTGAGTCGGTGTACGTGAGATAGCGCTCTCTCGCTCTTCGCTCTCTCACTCTCTTATTGTGTTGTGCTCACTCGGCAGCAACAACAACCGCGTCGGCCACCCAGTAAAATTGCCACGCATGCACACACACAAACATCTACTCTAATGTGTGCGTGCTAGACACGATCAGCGAACGCTTACTTTGTCTATCGACTAGCGCGCACTCGCGTGCAAGCTTTTTATTCTGCTTTACTCTGGCATTCTTACTTCCCATAAGTAGCATCCTCTTCTGCTTAACAGTGGCATCTCCTTACGTTAGAGCAACTTCTTCTGTTATAGAGCAACTTAGAGCAACTTCTTCTGTTATACTCTCAGCGTCAACTAGCAACTGCTTCTGCTTTACTTTTACATGCGTATACTTGATAGTAGCATCCTCTTCTGTTAGACATTTTCATCTCCTTATGTTAGAGCAACTTCTTCTGTTTTACTTTAACATTCATATCTCTTGAAAGTAGCTTCTTCTTCTGCTTAACGTTTTCGTATTCTTGCATGCGATCAAAGTCTGCTGCTTAACAAATAGCAACTTCATCTGCTCTACTTGAACCTTTGGAATTTCTGTATTTTTGTCAGATTTAGTGCGAAGAATATTAAAGGCAAACTATTTTTGTACTTATTGTTTTGTACATTGTTTGAACTGCATACTAATACCTTGGTACAACTTCAACACATACATTAATTTATTTAGTACATGATTTGATTTATAATTTTTTTTGGTAAAAGAGGACAACTTAAGGCAGCTACATACGACTTACAGAATACTTTGCTTAACATTTAGAAACTCTAACTGTCAGATTTTGTTTTTAAATTTATTTATTGTAAGAACTCTAGTTTCAATATTATATGGATAACTCACTTTACTATAGAGAAGATACCAAATTTAATCATTATACCTACAGTATAGTTATGCTATATATTTAAAGCTAAGGTGGGTGCTCTCAGGACCTAAGAAGAATGCATACATTTAAAGAGACGGCAGAACAAAAGGGTAGACAAAACTTTCTTCTGTGATCACAACATTTTATAAATACTTTAAGTTGCACCACAATTGTGTGCGAAATGTGAATGAAAGAGATTGAATCAATTACATGTGTCAGGATATCTCTGAGTGCATTCCAGGAGTATGCTACAAAAGTTTCATATCCTGAATTGATGTTATTGCGCAGCGCTTACCTTGTGAAGTGGCCAACAATATTTTGCAGCTCAGTGGCAAGATGCTCGGCTAAATGACAGCACAAGTGTATGCCATGGTTTTTAAAAAGTCAACTAACCCAACTATGTTGGACCCTCCACAGATACACACAAACACACACAGACACACTCACATACCTGAACACACACACGTGCATCATACAGACAAAGAATTTGCGACAAAGCTGGCGCTGCCTGCAAGCATGCAGCACTCTGATGTGGAGCAGCGGGGCAGCCGAGTTGTCCTGGCCTGGCCTGAACGTGCAGTGCAGCGGGCCAAAGGCTAATTCACAGTCAGAGCGCGCACAATGCGCACAAACAATAAACAGAGGAAACAGCAGCAACAACAACAACGTACCGCTTTCTGTATTGTATTATGACAGCCGCCGCGCCTGCAAGTATGCAGTGATTTTTTTTTCCTTCAACATGAACTACTCTCTTATGCTGTTCCTCGCCGTGCAAGTTGTAAACAAGAACTAGCTACAATGGGAACGAAGGTGGCGGCAATAGTTGACAACGACGCTGTGGTATTCTAGGTGTTCATTGTCCAGGCGCTCTGCTCCTCATGCATGACCCCATCAAACAGACAGACGTACATACATATATGAGGAGGGAGAGCAGTTGGCATATCAACTGGTCGGACATGGTGTAAACACGTTTAATGTTGTTGCCCACGTCGTCCATTGCAGTTGCAGTTGGGTGCAGTTGCTCCAGCTCTCGGACTTTGTCGCCGGCGTCGTCGTCGTCGTCTGCACTGTTGCACTGTTGCTACGTTTAATTTAATCTACTAGTCGGCCAGCTACCTTGACATGCACTAGCCCAGTCACCAGTCAGCTCTTACCTCCCATGCACACTCGGTCCCCATGCAATATGGCTGTGCGTTGCCTTCTGTGTGTATGTTGGCTGCTTGAGTGCACCGCAAGTCCATTTAACTTAACTTTGCCCGTACATGTTCTAGCATTGGTTGGCTTTTGGATGCCTCCCCCCTCCCGCACCTTCCGCACTCTCTTTCTCGTCGTTTTTCTCACTCTGCTGCCTGTCTCACTGCATCACTCAAACGCACGGCCAAATGGTGACAGCACTGCGTGTCCATATCCATATGTGTGCTTGCACTTGTGCGTGTGTGTTTGTGGGCAACGTAATTTGCATGGTCAGCATGCAATAGCAAAGGGAACAGGAACAGGAACGAGAACGAGAACGAAAATGGGTATAGGGACGTCGCCAGATGGCAAGGATATATGTATGTACATATGGATGTGCTTGGGAGTGTGCAGTAGATGCAGGGCAAAGTCTACCGTTGCTCGCTTAATTGCATGGCACAGCATTGGCAACTTCATGCTACCGAAATTCAATTGCTGATGCCAAAAAGTGTTGCCTGCACAGCACAGCACATCGTTTTCTTAGTGTCACTCCTTAAACATGCATATCTGTTTTTGTTTTCCACTGCACTTTTTAAGCATTAACAAAAATGGAAGGCCAGCAAACACTTTTAAACTTTGATGTTCAGCTGCCCTGGCAGGTGATTATAGGTCAACATATCCCTACATATGTATGTGTGTGCCGTCGGTGTTCACGTGACCCGACACATGAGCAACTCATATGGCGGATAACGTTAACGAAAAAAGTATATGGCACAAGTGCCGCAACACGCAAAACATTAAAAGGATTTTTTTGTTACTGCGTTGTTCGGCGTCAGAGCCAGGGAATCAAAATCAGACAATGTTCTCGTTTCGTTGTACATGTGTTTGTATAACAAGGGCCTGCCTGGAAAAAAATTGCAAACAAATGGTGCGGCATTTGCAAACGTTTTTTTTTCCATTCCCTTTTTTTATTCCATTTTATGTCTGTTAGACTATAAAGTGTACGAATCATTTGCGAGCGATTTAATTTCAATTGCATGGGCGTTAATCAATAGCAATCACAAACAAAAGCCAAACATTTTAAAAATCCCCTTCATAGATGAAAAAAACCAACACGCTTACATACTATAAAATTCGATTTACAAAAAAAAAATCGCAACCGTTGAAAAAACGACAGCCATTAAGATTAAAGCGAACACGCACAAATTCATTTTGAATGCGCGCCAAATTACCGTCAATATTATGCGTTTATCAACACTTTTTCTGCAACATTCTACAGCACTGTCGACCATCCCTGTCTATCAAGAGGTCGTCAATGTGACCAGTGAACATTTTTTATTTTACAAAATGTGTTTCGTCAGTTGCGTTTAAATAAAAAAGTTTTCCACTTTGAGAAACTAATGTTTAACACAAAAAACTGATTAATTTGAACGGCAAATAATCGAACGAAATGAGTTACCCCAAAATTATTATTGTTTTTATTAAACAATAATAGTAATTCTTGAGAAATGTAATCAATCCCTATTTTCATATATTTTGATCAAAGCGGTGATTATTAATTTCGATAATAATTATAGTCCCCGGTAAAAGTAAAGAAAACAATGAAATCATTCAAAATAAGCGCCTTTCTCCACTCCTGATAAAGTGTTTACACACTATATATAGAAATGATCTATTTTTAGTCAATTTTTCAAGGCGATGTATAAAGAACATCGATATCTCGATAGTGGTATCATTCCATGTCCATCTCTATAAAAATCAGCGTGCCTCCACAATTAAATAAAGCAACCAAACAACAGAAGTTTACAACATTTTAAAACATTAAAAAATAACATAAAGAACATTCAAAGAAGACTTACAATGCACTGAAATACAACGTTGTAGTTTCTATGCGACGGTAAGAATGCAGACGGATTTTATGCAAAGACTCCAAGTGAAGCTAATGCCACATTTTTGTATGTTTTTGCTCTTAAATAGAAGACTACTGAATTAAATAAAAGCACTTAATAATGAATGAGACCAACGCATTGATTTCAAATCATTGCAGAGCAACAGTTTTAGAAATCAAACGAAAATAATTACAAAATCGGAGTTCACTTCAATCTATCTGATAACTGATAACTGTTAACTACTAATTAAAAGTCAAATGAACGGAGGTCGCAAATTTAAATCGCTGCGAGTTGTGCGCTTCGGCGATGTTCTGTATGATCAGCAGCGACGTCTGATATTGCTATGTCGCTGCTGCCACCATCACTTTCTGTCCCTCGAGGCCTTCCAGTCGCATCTCAAGAAATGCCTGGGCGTTAAGCACATAGTGTCTTCCATAGACGAACTGGATTACGACGAGGACAAGCGAGAGACAAGACTGGTGAATGGCCAGCAAGAGGTAATCAAAGTGTGCATTTAACCAAACAACACTCTAACTAAGTCCCCTTTTTAGCTATTCATTTATGAGCCACAAGCTATTCGCAAGAGCAACGACTGCAAGATAGACTGGGAGGCGGAACTCGAGGATCCCCGCTGGTACACAGACGACGAACCGCCACGATCACAGCCCAGCAAAGCGAAGCAATCACCTGCCAATGCCAAAGAGAATGTCTCCAAAGTGCGCACCCGCTTTCAAACCTCGACTGAGGGACAAAAGGACCAAGAAACAAACAAGTCCCAACAACAGTCGAATGATGTGTCGCCCCCGCCAGCGAAGCGCATGCGACAGTCGACGCCAAGGCGACCCATTCTAGCCAATCAGCAGCAGAGCAAACCACGCAGCAGCCTCGATCTGCCAGCAGCGTCGTCGAAGGCGAGCGTAGTCTGTGAAACGAAACCAACAATACCAACATCCCCAGCATTGCCCATGGTTGCCATACCAGTATCCAACGTGTCCAACAGCGGCGACACACAACAAATACTCAATAAGCTGCGTGCCTGCGGCGTGGAAGTCAAGCGTCGCAATACTCGTGAGACTGTCGAAAGTGCAAGCGATGTTTTGGCGAATGCCAAAAAACAACAGGCACTTGATATAATGCGAAAATTGCAGTCGAATGGCATCAAGTGCACTAAAGTCAACAAGCAATAGGCAGGCAAATTTGCAAATCAAAATGTTCAATCATTCTTTCATTATATTTTTGTTGCTTGTACAAATATTAAAATGCCAAAATCATCAATCAATCAAACGCACTGTGCCCATCAGTAATTGTTTACCCAAAGATGGGTAGAATTGGATTCATAGAATAAACGTTCAGTGATTAGATTAATTCAAATCATGTATATTACTCAATTTTGTCTTGCGTGACAAGCAATGAAATTCGCTCATCTCTAATTGGTGTGACCAGCTAAGTTTTTTTTTGTTTGCTTTTTTCAATCTACAAAGCTTCTTCAACATAAGTTATAGTTTCATAAGCAGAAATTATCATCTTAATAGTTTGTTTGGATCGTAAAATAAAAGTATTTTACCTGCTCTCAAATTTGATAGAAAAAAATATATACGCAAAAGCAATTCAAATAAACCGCCTTGTCATCCCGTCTTATCAAGCCAGAGGTGGTATATTTTGTAATCGAGCTTGCGGTCACACTGTTTAGTTGGTGCCGCACGCGTGTGTTTTCAAGTCGAAACAAATTTGTTAAAAATTCTGTGGCCTGCTGCAGTGCCGCTCAGTTTGTTTGTATTTTTGTAGCAAATCGTAGCAGCAAACGAAATTTGTAAAAGCGCCGCGTGTGGTCAACAAAACAATAACACAAACCAGGTAAGGCTGACGACAGCCAGCGGCGGCTTATATAATTTTCGAGCTTTTGCGGGCCCAAATTATGTTTTCATTAATAGATTTGTGTCGAAGTGCAGTCAGAAAATGACATCATACTTTAATTTTTAGGCGGCCAAGTTGCATCAGAGCAGTTGCTAAATTGCATTCAAAATGTCATTATTTATTATGACATAGCTTAATTTTCGTAACGAAAACATGACCAACTGCACTTAAGCTAAAACTTTTCAAGTTTGAAACGCCTTCGTTGAAGGCCTCCGGAAAACGCCAGCTTTAAAAGACTTCGCTTGGAGCAGGTTCCAGTTGTCCTAGTTATCTTAATATGATTCCAATACATTTTTAAACTCATACAATTAATTACTAAAATGAGCGCCAGGCTGAAATTTTTACTAGGTTGAAACCGGTAATTCTGCAGTCGAATTAGTTATGTTCTATCAAAACGTTGATGTTCTGGGGATGCATAAAAACATATGGAACAGGGAGATATTGCTGAAATTGTTAATTATTTGTAGTCTTCCGTTAGTATTTATATTTCTATTTATTATTAAGTTTAATGACTCCCATTAAAAGACAGTTTTCGAATGAATTAAAAGGTATATTTTTATTTTCAAATTTCATATTTTACTTTTAACTATGCGGAAATACTTGTTTGCCTGTTTTTGCACTATAACATGTAGCTTATCATCCCACCTCGTTCCGAATATTTGAGAATTTCACTTAAATGGCTAATTGAATTCGTTTTGCTTTATTCATTTTTGCATTCAAGTGCAGACCGATCGTTTAATTATGTGGTATTTTAGGCTAAACTATTTAGTGCATGTGCCCATTTTCTTCATTAATCTTTAATTAGTAAGTGGCATTTTGTAGTTGTTTATTTTATAATTAAACATTAACTTAAAGCTGCTTATTGAAATAGTGCCTGTTTATTTGCAATTGCAATTCGCACACAAATTACAATGTTTTTCGTTATAAGAAATCACATACAATGACATAAGGTGTGTGTGTGGGGGGGAGGAGTAATATTAACAATTTGAGAAACAGTTACGCAGGACACTCAGTAAAAGTCAACAATTATGATACGTTTATATACGAAAATAGATGTAGATATATATGCTATATATGTATTTTGTTTGTCGTTTTGCATTTTGCATTTATGTAGGCATTGTGTACTTAAATATTCTCAGTGTGAACTTAAATGCGGCATTCACTTCTCACGATTTACAATACAATTCATTTAATATAAACAAACTTTGAATTTGATATACGCGATACTGCTGTTGAGTTCTTCTTCCTCTCCGGCTGCTGCTATTCGAGGGAGCGACGCCTCAGTTGCCGGCGCACGCTGCCCATGGCGGCGTTGCTGCGATCGAGCAGCTCATTCGAGAGCCTCGCCAGCAGCGGCAGCTCACGCATGGAAACATTCACCGATGGCAGCGGGGCCAGTTGCTGTTGCAGCTTCTTTATGGAAGTCGCCGCACCGCTGGCCTGATGGTGTGGCGTCACGGGCAGACTGTGGGCTACTGAGACGGCGGCGGGTGCAGTAATCTTGATGACCACATCCCTGGCATCCACGTCGTCTACATCGCTGTGACGTTTGAGTGCCTCGGCGCCCAGCGAAACAGGTCGCAGCTCGGTTGATTTTGCGCGTTCGGTTTGCAGATGCTTGGCCGCCTCCTTGAGCATCATCAGATGATCCAACTTGTCCACGGTGGCCTTCAGCTCGTGCTCCCACACATCGTTCTGCTGCTGGCCGTCGCCGCCCTCAATAGGACGCACTGCCAATATTTTGACCTTTTGCCGCAACGCCTCCAGCTGCCGTTCGTCGACAATGCCGCGCAGATCGTTGCCCAACGCTGAGCTCGACGCCTCATCGTAGTCGCAGACATTGTCATCCTCGGCCTCGTCCTCGGTTTCCACGACCGACGACTGTGCAACAAGTGTGGCGCCGAGCGACATTTGGCTGCCCGCTATCGATGGAAAGTCGCATTTTTCCAGCTCCAGCTGGAAGTCGGGCAGCGATGGCAACGCACTGGAGGTGGGTGTGTTCAGTTCGGCGCCCACGCCCGGCTCTCGGGTGCCGGGCGGTGGCGGCGAGGCGCTTAACGTGGGATAATCGCCGCGCTGTCTGTGTATGTCTTCGCTGATGCGCTCCAGGTTGCGCAGTGCCGTGGAATACGTGGACTTGGCGCAGCTCACCTGCTGCTGCAGCTCCTGTATGCGATTCTTTTGGGTCTGCAATTGGTCCTGGCAGACCTGCTTCTCCTCGAAGTAGGGACGCGACTTGTTGATGCTGCGCCTGAAGCGATCTTCCAGCTGCTGCAGCTTCTGCTCGGCGGCATGAAAGAGACGCGTGCGTCGCTGATGCTCGGCATGGCAATCGGCTTTTTGTTTCTCGGCGTCCATCACCTTTTGGGTGGCATGATTTAACATCTCCTGCCAGGCATTGTCGAACTGCCATTCGTGTGAGTTGGACATGAAACGCTGCTCGGCCAGCGCCACCGTCTCCTTGGCTGCGGCATGAATCTCTGCAAGGGGCAAACAATTTAGCTGACAATCCTAGAAAATTGATTATTCACTTGCACTCACCATTGGCGCGCTGAAATTTGACTGCTGCCTGCTGGCACTCGATTTGTGCCTCGCGAGCCTTGTCGAGGGAATCGTAGTAGGGACGCGCCTTCTCGATGCAGTTGCCCAACTTCTTTGAGGAGAGTTTTAGGCGCCGCGTGGACTCGTTCAAGAGTATGCGAAATGTTGAGTTCGCCTCCTGTTAAAATCCATTCTAGTTAATCAGAAAGCATTATGATTTTTCAGTTGGGCTTACCTCCAATTCGATTTCCAATTTATTGATCTCATCGGTAGCACTATTGAGATTCTCCAGTTCAATCTAAAAACAACACAAAATTTCCATATTATTATATTTATTTTGTCTCCATATATGTTTACAGTTATTGCCAATCAACTCAAATACAAAAACCTGCCCCACCCAACGAACACAAAATGTCACAAACACCGCCGAAGGATCCAAATAGCAAATACGATTTGAGCAAAATTGGCGCCCGCGTCGATCGCGTCAATGTGAACGGCCTGCTGAGGACGCACAATGATTATGTGAAGCGGGCAGCCGATGGCCTCTTCAAGGCAGACAATTTCCAGGACATGATGCTGGAGGCAATGGCGGCCAAATCATATCTACACGAGCTGGGCATCTTCAAGGATGTGAGCGTACATATCGATATCAGTCGTGGTGCCGACGCCACGCCCCATGGCTATGAGATCACTCTGAAGGGCAACGAATACTCAAGGATTATGGGTTCGGCGGGCACTGAGATTGGACAGAACGAGGGCTCGCTGCGCACAGAGCTGACCATACCCAACGTTCTCGGTCGTGGCGAGAGCATCTCGCTGCAGGGCAGTTACAGCAGCACCAGAGCCAACGATCTGCAGCTGAAGTTCTGGAAACCCTTTTTTCACACACGATTCCGCGAGAATCGACCTGAGTAAGTCAAGACAATTGTCACTATCGTATTGATAGTTTGTTTAAGGTGAACGATATGCTTTCAAGATTGTGTACTTGATTAGCTTTTCAACATTATTGCAAATGGTTCATGTCCGTGCTGAATATTTGTTGAAGTGCATGCTGTTGATTTGTGTCTTGGTTAAACCATTTTCATAATTAAAATAGTTCGAATACGAATTGCAATCAGATGGACTTGATTTATATAAATGTATGCAATTAAGCTCTTATCTAATCTTTTTCAATTTCTGTTTGCATTTGCAGAATGTCCTTCAGCGTGTTCCGGCAAACGGATCGGTATGACATCAGCTCGTTTCAGACCACAAACTTGGGTTACCTGGTGGACTTCAGTGCACACACAATGCTGGGCGTGGATGTAAGTCGAAAATCGATAGACTTTTATAGTAATTGTGTCAGTTATTAATTGAATGCTTACTACTTTTATAGCTCACACACTCGCTGCAGTATGAGAACTCCATTAGGGACGTGAGTTTGTTAAACAAGTCCGTGCCCATCGCCATTCGTGATCATTGTGGACCCAAGCTAGCTTCGTTGTTGCGCTACTCGGTGATCTTTGACAACCGAGACAGCAATGTGTTCCCAACAAAGGGCATTCTGCTGAAGTCAGTCAACGAGTATTGCGGCCTGGGCGGCAACATTGCGTACACCAGCAGCACTGCACATGGCGAAGTGAATGTGCCGCTATTTGCGGGTTTGGTTGCACAGTTCTGTGGCCGTGTCGGCGTCATGAAGGAGACAAAGAAAACCACCATACTGCCCATTAACAATTTGTTCTACTGCGGCGGACCATTGACGCTGCGTGGCTTCAAGTATGGCGGCGCTGGACCAGTTGTCGACGGCACTCCCATTGGTGCGCAGACCTTCTGGTGCACTGGAGCCCATTTGTGGACCCCGCTGCCGTTTGCCGGCGTCTTCAAGGGTCTGGCTAGTCATTTCCGAATGCATTTCTTCTACAACATGGGCAACAGCAACTGCTTTAATACAGGTAATTCAAGTGAAGTGTTCCTGTTTTTTATAATCTAATTAATCTTTGTTATTGGGCAGACAACATGCGCAGCGCCTATGGCATGGGAATTGCTGTGAAGCTGGCGGAACGCGCTCGCATCGAGTTGAACTACTGTGTTCCTGTGCGGCGGCAAAACACTGACAAGGTCTTGAATGGTTTCCAGTTTGGCATTGGCTATGAGTTTGTCTAAATTCGAGCTATCAACTGCAAATGTACTTAGCGATAGAAGCCTTCAGAGACCCCGCAAAGTTGCAATGCTGCCCACAAATAGTCACTGTTAGTTTATAATCTACGATATTTTGTTGTATTTTTTCGTCAATGCATTTTTTCATCCTAAAATTTACTTGTAAAGCAGAACACATTTTAAGTATAGCTTTTAAGGCGTGTATATATAAATAAAACGTTGAGCAATCACATTGTTAAATTATATACAAGTGTTTAATTTAAAAGAGCACGTATTCAAATTTATTCCATTCACGGGATTCCAATTTTTTTTAAAATAAATATATGTTATTGAATGAAATGGAGATATAATGGACATTTTAGACGAGTAAATTTAATTTTATATTGAATTATAAGTTGCTGGATTTATTTGAATTGAATTGAAAAGTTACATTCATTTAATTACCTTTGAATTTTGTTAATTAATTATAAATATAAAATATTAATGATTAAAATAATGCAAAATAGAAGCAAAATTTGTCAGTTTATAAGTCTAGTGAAGGGCAACGCTAACCAATGAAGTAACGCGTGCTCTCCGTGGAGTGATGACAAAACCGATGGAAGTTTGCTCTAGCCCTATGTGAACGTGAAATTGCTTTTTGAGCAGCGAATTCCAAAGCAAACCTAAGGGCAAGATACACATTTAAAAATTTATTGCAGCGAGCGGGATTCGAACTCGCCAACGAAGCGCTTTCGCGTACCCTAACATCAGCAAGACGCAACTTAGCAACCAGCGCCACACCAATATCAGCGCAAAAGCAGCCACAGTGCTTATTTGACACAACAGCCAACAGAATGTTAAATAACATTTCTAGCCAACCACTGTTATTTAACAGAGAAGGAAATAGGGGATGCGAAAGTGTTATTTTGCTGGATTTAAAGCGATCAAACAACTTCCTGTAAAAAATAAAGCAAATTTTTGGCAATATTATTTTACCATCTGCTAAGCATGAGAAGAAACCCGCAAGTGCAGCGGATGCTTACAATTATTTGCGTTAAGTTGTTACTGTTTTGTTTTCGACAGAAATTTCTTGTTGATAATTTATTCGATACTCGAAATGATGTATTGAGGGGACCGTGCGGGAGTGTTTCTACACCGCCCATTGTCACGGATCGCTGAACTGCACATGCAGCTACGGGTTTTGTTTTGGTTTGTTGTGGTCGAAATAAAAAAAAATAAACCGGTTTTAATTATCATACATATTTATTTCGTTTTTATCTGAATTTTGTCTGCTGGGCATAGGTATGTAATGCATGTTTTTATAGCAGCTTTTATGAAGTTTGTCCCAGTTTGATTTTTATCGTGGTCGCCGCGCATTTCTTTACATGCCGGATATACACAGAAACGCACACACACACAGGTAACATATGTGTAAGCTAAGTAAATACAATAAAAATATACATACATGCGAACGCTGGGAATGAAGCAGGTCGTCGCAGGGCGACTCTGGAGGCTGATTGATTTAAAGGCCGAGACGAATCGCCGGCTGCTTTTAGCTAGCTGCCTGAGACCGGTTTGCGTTTGCTTTTGAGTTTGAGTTTACCTTTTGGTTGGCCCCTAAAAACCAGTTTCATATGCGTCGCGTCGCTGCAGAAAATTCAAGAGTTGAACTTTCCTGGAATTCGCTGGCAAACTGGCATTCGGCGCACAAAGGAAGCGTACAGCTTGTGGCCTGCTGGCATTTTCGACTAGCAAAGTGCTTGTTAATTAAAACTTTTTCATCGCATCGCATCCCATTGCAACATGCAACAAACAAACGAACGAAAAGAGTAAAAACTAACACAGTTATAAACAAGTTGGCACAAGCACGCCCCCCGGCGGCAAAGACAGCACACTAATTAATGCCGTGCGCCGTTTGCATCGGTGGCCCTTAAAAAGCCAAAGACCTTTGAAAAGCGTTTCCATACGTATATATCAGCATATATGATTTGCGCAATGAGTATTCCATCCTTCAGTTCAATGAGCCGCAGTCAATGAAGACTGACAGACGCTTTTGACATCATCAATTTTGTTTATTACAATGCAATTGAATTGTAATAAAAAAGCCCCCTTGCCACCCCTCTAAAGGCAATCGCAGCTGTATTTACCTATGGATATAAATATTTGATTATCTCCAAAGAAACCAGCAATTATTTATTGAAGGTAAATTGTATGTTGGAATGACGACTTGAAAATTGTGTACTCGCTAATATTTGCGCAACTTTTGCATATTTATTTATTTATTATTTTATGCAGCATGTTCAATGTTCAAAAGCAAACATGCAGAGTGTGCACGAAATAAAGAAATAAATACAGACAAAAGCCATTTCAAGAAGTGCGTAATAAATTGACAAAAATATAGAATTTATAGCACCAGAAGAAAGAATTTTCGTCCATTCTGTTGGTAGTTAAATTTCTTATTGAACGCTGTTAAACCATAAAGAATAACGCAATCAGGTTCAGCAAATTATTCTTTCACAATAAAATTGATCATAACAAAAGTATTCTGAAGCAAATTAAATCGGTTTGTATCTAAAAGAATTTATTTTGGGACAAGTTATTTTCTTCATTAATTTATTAAACTCTGATATGTCATAAATAATAACTCAATGAACTTTTGGAAATAACTCTTGAACAATTAAAATTATTATACCAAATACAACAACAGAAGCCCGCGTAGCTATCTCGAATAACTTAATTCGTCAGCCAAGTTGATATATTGATTTGTTGACTTGCTCGTCAGCTCATTTTTCCACTTCTTTTTTTGATGTGAAAGCATTTTGCATAAACGGGGTCAAAATCACATGATATAGACCCCCGACTAGAAACCAAGCCGGCAATGAAACGTTGCCCAATCACGCGATGTGCTGACGTTTTTTTGCATTCGTCAGAGAGCTTGAAAGGTGTGTGGTGGTAAAGGGCAAAGCAGCTCAACCTGAGTCACAGACTATATAAATCAAATGGAAAAGGTTACAACAACCGCAGCTAAGGCGCGTCTAAATATCCAAGAGTATGTTTTCAAGATGACGTGTTTCCGTCAGCGGACACACAGACAAATGGGCGCCCTTTTGCTCAAAACGTGCGATAAAGTTGATGATGACGTTAATTTTTGCCATGTTATATTATAGTATATACTACACAATGATAGGCAGCTTGGGACTGACAAAGTTAAGCATTTAATGCTGACTGTCAAGCTGGGCAACATTTCAAATTTAATGCGGGATTGGCATGTCCTTTTGCTTCCAGTTGACAATTCACTTGAAACGTCAAAGGGAAGAGTGACAAGGAAGTGGGCAAGTGAAAGTTGCTCAAGTTAACAGCTATGCGAATGGCTTAAGCACTTTTAAGTTAGAAGATAATTATGCAGGAAATGAAAGCTTGGCTTCAAGTCATTTCAACTTTATCTAACAGCTGTCTTTGCTTGTCAGTAAACTGCGAGAAGACCAACAAGAGTTTTGCAAGCGATTCTTAGAAAACTTTCAAGAAAAGACAAGCTTGGGGCATTGATAGTTGATAGCCAGTTTAAAAAAATAATGATTTCTTTTGTTATTGTTGAGTACAAAAAATCGAGTTAGATGGAAATGAATGCACAAAAATAATTATTATTCCTCTTTTTTTAGGTTTATAATTTTTAGTGTTTTCTCAACAATAATTTGTTTTCGAAGATGTACATTTTAAGCAATGCAATAAATCATCACAATTGGTTCAAATGATCACGAAGTAAGCCAAAGACATAAAATAGTATTAGCGAAAACTAAACCATATTTATATATTTTTTTGATTAATAAAATGTGAGCAATAATCAGTTATAATCTTTCTCGTGTAATTTGTATCGTTCCTTTTTATTTAAACTGAGCACATATCATTAGCTTATTAGTTTGCTTCACCCTCAACCCGTTGCCCGTTTGGGGACACACCCCAAGCTAGTCGCAATGACGCCAGCCACGACAAACGATGGCGTGATGTCCTGTTGCGAACCCAGCCTGCCCCAGCCTAACCTGACCTGACCTACTTGCGGTGGCCTCGTACCAGCAAATGTCCTCCCACCAATCGCTGCGTCAACAAAATTCGCCAAATAGGAAATGCGAGCCGTAATGGAAGCCTTATTCATCGATTTGTTTTTTGGCAGACAGGCACGTGTAAAGTCATCAAAGGACATTCAACTCGATGCGTTCTCGTTTGCGTCACAACCAGCAGAAAGTGACATAGATATCTAAGCATTGAGGACAGGCAATTAACGCAGATTTGGCTATTAGAAAGCTGGGATGGGGGGAGGGGCGAGAGCTTGTAGCTGAAACTAAACTAGCACAAGTGTTGTCGTTGCTGAGTGCGCTGAGAAAGTGTTTGTTATATAAAAATAACAACCGAGTATGCCACGCCGCCCAAAAAGAGCATAAAATAAATGGGAAACAACAACGCAGCGTAGCTTGACTGAAACGCAATTGACCGAAACAATTTTAATTAGCCCAAAACTTTAACCCACAAAAAAGAAACGAGACCAAAAGTTATGTCAACAATGCAAAACAGAGAGATGAGAAAAATCCGATAATGAATAACGTGCATACCATAAAAGAGAGAGGCACAAACAAGAAGCCAGCTGCTGCCTTTGGCTTTCAGAAGTCAAATAGAAGAGATTAGTCAAGATTTTGTTTTTATCGCATTTATGGCACGACAAAACCCAGCACACGGGTTAAAAGAAATTGTTGTTTGTGAGCATGGGAAAGGTCAACGCAACAGCGTTGAGCTGGTTAGAGTTTGTAATTGAAGTCAATAATCTGAGAATATTCTTTGCTTTCACATAAAGCTTTTGATCATTATTAATTGCTGTCCTAAGGCGCTTACAATAAGGCTAATTAAACACGAGCTGCAGCTACATTTTATACACAAAACTTGGTTAGGGATTTGAACTTTGAACCCTTTGCTGGTTAAGTACTAGGAAATTCTGATTCTACTAAACCTTTTTTTTCCTTATTTTTTAACAGTATACATTTTTTACTACTGCTTTATACTTTTATACTATAAAATAAGTACCAACAGCTTTATATGGCGCATCTATTGTTATCTTGAATTTCGATTTGATTTTACTCATTATTCAATTTGTTTTCTGTTTATTAATTATTATTACATTAATCTTTTTAGTCTAAAATGTGTAATTTGGTCTATACTATTGTTAACTTGTGAAATTTATATAAAAAATATTTTAATAATCTACAAAACAATTCGTAAAGATTTAAATTCATAATATACATAATTCAAAAATATTTCCATATTTTGTTGAATATATCACCAATATTTATAACCACTTTTACAACCATTTTGAAATGCATTAGCAAGTTATTGATACTGTTTATTCGATAAGATTACTCTTGATATAGTTAGAGTGTGAACACACGCCATAAGCATGAGCGTGATAGATAATATTGGGACTGTTAAAGCTGGCAATAACATAATTGAAAGAGCGGAAATAACTACTTGGCATTTAGCAAGATATTTGCTGCTATTGACAAAGCCCGAATATCATTAAAAATGTATTCATAAATATACTCGAGAGCAAACAATGACGATAGCAAAACTCTACGTAACAAAATTACTAGGCGCACTGCTTGTGGATATAGAAATTAATTAATTAAAGCAAATTATACAAAACAGCAAATGCAAATGGAGTGCGGTAACCGGCGGCAAAATGTTGCCGACTTTTGCCACAGATTTTTGTTATGCATCATTGAAGAGGCGGCGGCTCACGACGTGACGATGCTGCTGCCGCTGCTGCTGCTGCTGAATGGCGATAATGATGATGACACCTCGGGGCCGTCTCTTAGTTAAATAGACAAAAACTACAAACAATTTGCGCACGAAATTGAAATAGAAAGTAACATCGCAATGTTACAACGAAGTGCAGATACACTTAGCTGAACAAGATACAAATGTATCTGCTGCAGTTCAATCAACTGTTAGCGGCACTTCGGTGTTGAAATTCGTAAATTGCGGCATGAGAGACAATGGCATTCGTTCAACTTGCAGCAGCGTCGGAAGATGCAATCGCTGAAAACTTGAAAAAAAAAACAAGTCGTGGGCGAAGGCAAGTCGACGTCTCTCTCTCCCACACTCTGTTTTTTTGCTGCTGCAAGTGCTCAACAATACAGTTGCTTTATGAAAATATTTTCAAAAGGTTCAACTTTTAAAATAAACTTCCGACAATTGTCCGACTGTTGCACGCTGCTTATAAATAGCACAAACAACCCCCCACAGTCAAAGCAAGTGACGATGAAAGCATGAGAAATACTTTTGGCCGGCGATCAACCAAATGGTAGCGTGGCCGAGCGGTCTAAGGCGCTGGTTTAAGGCACCAGTCTCCTCGGAGGCGTGGGTTCGAATCCCACCGCTGCCAAATGGGAATTTTTTTTTTTTAATTAACTTTTTTAAATTTATTTTCACACTGCAAGTCACAAGCCAGATAAGCTGCGGTATTATAATCGCTAGTTATGTATCCGTGATAGATTGAATAACTAGGAAAATTTATACACGACAGCTACGTCATGTATATTTAAAGAAGCGCCTTAATCAGCATTATTGCATACAATATGTGTATATATTATCGCTTTTCGTTTTGTAATTAATTCTAGAGTTCCACACCGCACCGCTTGAGTCATTAGTACACCTTATAAGTGCATTTCATTAGCTCCGTCTATGGGCAGATGACATGTCAGGTGCTTTGGGGTGATTCATAGAAGTTGCTTGGGTTCTTTTCGCTCTGCTTGCGAATATCGCATTTAATTAGTCATTAGCATAATCTCAGACGTGTATATTGTTTGTTTTGCCAACCAAATTATCAAGTAGCACAAAGTAACACCGTCTGACTGTCTGATATTAAATCTCTAAAATGTTATTTGATAAATATCAAGGCGACAAACAAAGTAAAAAATTCCACGAAATGAATTGCAAATCAATATACGGCGAAAGGTTAATGTTTCTTGTGTTTCGCTTTTATCTGTTATCAAGAGTTAACGTGTCATCGATAAGTGCCAACTAATTATACAACCAATGACGAAAGTTTTTAATACCAAAACAAAAAAAACTCCCCTGCTGAAATGACTAAACTTTCCATGGCGCGTGTGGGAGGAGGCGACGGTGGGTGGCAGACTTAAAAAACAAATACGAATGGAGTTGACAACAATTAAAACAGCTGTCCAAATCGCTGAGGACTTTCAAGTCTTTCTGTTGTTTTGCTTTCTTTTGTCGTACGTCACTGAAGTGTCTTTGCTTTCTATCTTTGCTGATATTCATTTATGTGTTTACTTCTTGATCTAACCATCTCTGTTTCGCTCTGTCTCCCTCTCGGGTTGCGTGATAAGACAACGAGTAACAAAATTGCACGCGCTAAAAATTTCATTGATAAACAAACTGAAGTCGGCAAAGGCAGAAAAAAACAACAACCGCTTCTTTATAAGAGGAAGTGGTGCATAAAACATAGAAAATCCATCAAGAGATACCAATAAGTATTCATAAACATAAATTCGAGTATTATATCATGCGCATTGGCAAAACGGGTTTTCAGTTACTTGTAGCGAGAATTGTTGCGAAAAATACAATGTGCATGTGATTGTTTATACTACATACATATGTATGTATATTGTTTATAAGACTATCAAAAGTCCAATGCGTATATCGAACGTTCCAATCAAATCACATGCCGCTACATCAAATTTTTGCTAATGTCTTTACTCAGCGTGGGACTTTTGTTGCTATCTTCTAGCTTGTTTATTTGTCTGGTCTCCCACTTGGTTGTGTGCTTAAAAATAAACAAATTGTGGCCGGGTGGGAAAATAATAATAGATTCACTGGTATTTCTATTTATTGAGAAAATTCCGAAACGAAGTTTTGGATGGATTAATTACTCGAACTTTTTAATTTATTTTCATGAAATTTGTTAACTGTCTGGATGGATTATTAATTACTTGAACTTTTTAAATTTTCAATTTATTTTCAAGAAATTTGTTTATTATTCGGATTAAGACGGATTGCAAATACAAATTAAAATTTCAAATTCAGTTTGCATTTCTAAGAAATACGAACCGAATTTGTGCTGACGCTTTTGAAATGCTTACAAACAAAACGAAACAAAGCAAAGTCTAACTTAATTTATTCAAACTGCGCACGAGGCTCTTGAAATCGCGGAGAACAAAATCGACACTTTTTTATACAAAGTATTTATTTGCGCATGTATTTGCATTTGTATTTGTTTTCATCTGCTTGCGTCGGCGTTTTGGCATTTCCCAAACAAATTAATTCCAAGCATTCCAATGCGTGAAACAGTGCTATCTCCCTCTCGCTCTAGTGCACTCCCTAAGCCGTACTTAAGACAACAGCAGGCAGACAAACGTACAAATGTGTAAATAGAATATGCATGAACGTGTGAGTTGCGGATTACGCACAAAGAGGACAGATCATAAAATGCAATTACTTAGAAGTGGCAGCGGGACAGCAACACTTGACAAGGACACGGACACGGTCATAGCGAGAGTGAGGGGGAGAGAGAGCGAGACAAGTAGTTACGTTGCGACAGGAAGTTGGTTGGGACAGATGTTTTGCTGAACGGTAAAACAACAACAGCAGTTCCCATGAATATTCAACAGTTTCATTAAAGGAAGCTCACAATTTGTTTAAATGCTATGAAAATTGATTGAATGCAGTCGAGCGTAAACACGGCACATGCGAAAGCCAAATGAGAAAAGTATAATGTAAAATGCAAAAATGCCTTCCTGCGAAAGGTTTTGACAACTGTCAAACTAATTAATAGTGCAATAGAGAGAGTGCGAGTGGGAGAGACATACACGTAAACAAAGAGAATGCTCATACACTCACTCGCACAAAGAGTGTGCGACAACAATAACAAACGACTAGCCAAGGCAACAACAGCTGAGCATTTTTTTGTTGTTTTTGCGCCTGTCACGGCCCGACACCGTACGGACAAGGGAATGAGGGGAAGACACGTGCATTTTTCTTACCTGAATTTGCGGGTCCAGCTCGCAGTCTTCAGTGTTTGACATTTTGCACTACAATAAAAATGCGTTTATCGCCTGCCAAATCCAAAATTCGCTGTTAATTTGCGCTTTCGATTTCAATTGCAATTTCAATTAGTTTTCACTTTATTTGCGCCTTTTTCAATTGATTTGCATTCGCATTTGCATTTTTCACTTGCATATCATTTAATTGCCAACGATTTGTTGCATATTTAAGCAATAAACATTTGTAGGTGTAATTGTGTAGTACGTAGATTATGCAAACAATCTTCTCACCGAGAATTTTGTGAATTAAACAAAAATAATAATAGCATTTGTGAGAGAGAGAGAGAGAAAGAGAGAGACGCAGACGAATTCAATCACAATTGCAAAATTAACAAAAATACCACTAATATTGTTGTTGTTGCACACTTCGAATGTTATTGTTGCTCACTACACTATCAACAAATTTATTTTCGATGCAGACGCTAGACTAGCTTAAAATTATTTATTTTTATTTGGAGGAGCGAGCGTCCCCGACCGACCGAACGCGGTGTAAGTGAAAAGCAGACTCAGTGTGAACGCACATCGAATTCCCGAATATGCTGCGACGACAAAAGCGACAAAATATACCGCTTCCATAACTACGGCTGGTCACTCTGCAAAAGGAATATTGGTATATACCACAAATGCGAGTAGAATGACGTAGTATTTTGAGAATATCTTTTCTTTATTTAAAATATGTAATTACATATGTAAAAATCATGGTTAACGGTTCCTCTAGGAGTATCTAAATATCTGAAAAATGTCTACAGCTTGAATTGTTATACATACTATTGCTTGAAAAAAAATACACTAAAATCTACCTCAAGTGGTTCAATTGAACTACCTAATTTGTGCCAAGAAGAGCGCAACTTTTGAAGCTGCACTATTTATTCGGAGTTATTTTTTTATTTAAGTATGAATTACTAATTCGCAAGTGTTTATATATAAATTTAAATTAAAACATTTTTTGTTGGCGATTTGCAAAGGTATCAGTGGTAAAATTTCTAAAATAAAATGAAACAAATAAGCTATAAGAAAACACTTCTCTCTTAATTAGAACGTCAAAATTCAGTCAACTGTTGATATATAGTGCACATTGTATACCAAAATCAGTTATCTTCAAATGTAGATATTGCTGTGGAGTAATCTGTTGCTCTCAAAACTCCGAAAATTCGGAGACTTAACATGTGGAGCATTTAAGTTAAATGAATGGTTGTGCTGTTAGGAGTGGAGTGAAAAATACGTTACATTTTAAATTATCTGTATAATATTTAAAAATATATTTTAACTTTGAGGACTCCCGAATCACAAATAATTCCATAAGCTACAATTTTCCAGTAAGTAGAATAGACAAATGTATTTTTTACTATGAAATTTTATTTTATTTGTTGGGTTTCTCGATCATTTTGGTTTTGTCCATTATGTGCTTTACATGTTGTGTGATTTGTTTTGCTTTTGTTAATATATATATGTTTGAATATGCATATATGTATACGTATATGTATATTTCAATTTCCAATTTCATTTTCTAATGATATGCGCACCAAAACAAATAAACTCAGCGCAAAAAAATTGCTTTACAACTGAAAATAATAATCGGAAACAAATGCAAATATTTTGTTTACTAAAAAATTTTTATTTAAGTAAATGATAAAGAAAGGCAATAGAAGTGTATACCACGGAATTTCTATACGTTATTTAGCATTGATGCCCGTATTTGCTTGCTTAATGTAACGCTAATATATTTATATATATATAATATAATTTGTTATATTTAATATAATGAATTTTTTTAGTTTATATGGAATAACACTTAATTATACATTCATATAGATCTTGTTTTCATTTTGTATTGTATTGTTTTGTATACATATTTAAAATATATATAGAATACAACTGAATTTGTAGTTTGATTCGATTTGAAACGGAAATACAATTGTTTAATAACTAAAAGCTTGTAGTAGAAATGTTTACTATGTAGTTTTGCTTCTCTTTTCTTTGTGTTTTCGGTTGCTTTTCTGTGCGCCTTTTTTCTGTTTATAAATGTATGCTTTGTTTTGTCGTATAGTATCAAACCACTAAATACTTGCCATATAAATGATTTTGTTGTTTAAATATTTTTATTATATGTATACATATATATATTTTATGCTATATATTAACTATGCATTTCTTGCATATTTGCAATTTGCAATTTGCGCTTAATTTTCATAATTTGCTTAGATATTTGTATCCTTCTTTCTATTATTTTCTGTTTCTTTTTTTTTTGTCTGTTCTGTATTTTTTTTATAGGGAAAGTACAAAAGTATACGTGTTTCAAAAGCTTTTCTGTTGTAGTTGTTTAAGATACATTTTTATTATACACAATTTAAATGCTGTGTATACAGAATTGTATTGATAATCATAATTAATAAAACTGGCCATGTCATAATATTAACATAAGAACTTATTCAGCTATAGCTCAGGGGTAGTATCAAACACGTGCAGCTTATAATTTTGGAATGTCTGATAAATTATACAATGTTTTTATCGGTATTAATAATTTAGGTAGGTTCATTAAATGCAATGTTCTCATTGATTTTTGATACTCCCACAGCTAGCATAAATTAATAGAAAGAGCGATTACTCGTTGTGCCTGGCAACGAATTCAAAACTTTGCTCTTATCTCCAAATAAAAAAGTTAAAGAAAAAAACATAAAAATAACGAAACACAAATCTGACGCTGGCTGAAAAACTAAGAACTTGTCGACAACACGGGACTACAAATTACAAAAAATTCAGCTACACTACGTGAATTCATTCCAACTCGTTCATTTCGTGCTGACGCGAGTTTTGTGGGTGTTCACCTTAAGGAAACTTTGCTTTGCTTTCGGATTTTTTGATGTAGCGAGAGCGCGAATCTACTCGCTGTCAATGTTGAGACCCACACGCTTCTCCTCCTCGAGCATGGCGTCCAGCTCATCAGTTAAGTTGGCCAGCATGTTGCCAATATCGTTGAGCACATTGACCGACACTTTTGGCGGCACTGTCGTCACGGCCGTCACAGGTGCAGCCGCCACCGCTGCTGCCTCGGGCGATGTGGCAGGCTCGCTGCTGCCACTGCTGGCCACATCCAAAGTGGGCGAACGCAGATGCAGAGCACTGCTGCCGGCACTCGCTGTGCTGTTCATGCTGTCGCTGCGAGCGAGTGTGGCGTCGTGCAGCGAACTGGAAGATTTCAGCGAGTGAAACGAGTGCGCAATGTTGGCGATGGTGTTCGTTGACGACGAGCTGGAACTGGAGCTGGAGGAATGCAAGTGCGTGCCGGCCGCATGATGTCCGCCAGCACCAGCGGCTGATGCCGCATTGCCGCCAGCCTGCAGCTCCTGGCGATTGAGCAGACGCTGCTTGATGGTGCCAGTGTTCTCGTTGGCAAACGGTATCGTGTCAATCGAATCGATGCTGGAATTGGACTTATTGTCGTGATACTTCTCGCAATGTATCTCGGCCGTTGTCTGCTGTATGGTCGCGTAGTTGGCATAGATGGGTTGCTGCTGTTGCTGCTGCGAGTTGCCGCCAGCCGTTTGCTGCCAATGCGGCGCCGCATGGCCGTAGAACATGGGTTGCTGCTGCTGCTGATTGCTCGCTCCGACTCCGGCTGCGACACCCTGTGGCGTCGCCTCGACACTCAACTGACGCGAGTTGCGTATGCTGCAATGGCGACGCGGCGGCTCCGGTGCAATCTTCTTGCCCGCCAAAGGACTGCCGCTTAAGTAGGCCTACAAGAAACGAGAGTGCTGGGCAATTAGAAGACTAGACTAGACAAGAAAACGGAAGTGGAAACTTACTGCTGCGCTGTCTGCACCTCCGGCTGTCACATACTCCGCCGCCGCCGCCGCATTCATGTAGTGATGATGCTCCAGTGGCGGCATCGTGTTCAGCACGGCTCGCTGAAGTATGCCCCGTTGCTGGCGTGGCAAGGTGCCGCCGCCCTCCTCGTACAGCAGCTCGCGAGTGGCATCGTTGGTGGGTGTTATGTCGCCATCGTCGTAGGAACGCCGCCAAGCCATCGCCGCTGCTGCATTGTTGCCCAACAGTCGTGCTGTTGCCGCCTGTTGCTGCTGCTGCTGTTGCTGCAGCAGCTGATGATGTTGCTGCTGCTGCAGTGTGGCGGCGGCTGCCATGGCCGCTGCGGCGGCCGCTGTCGTCGGCGGGCCAAAGTGTCCGTAGTCCGTGGTCGTGTAATGGCTAAAGGTCAAATGGCTGCGCGTGCTGTTGTCGTGTATATCCTCCAGCGATTCCAGGCTCTTGCCGCGCGGTTGTCGCACCTGTAATATACAACAACATGGCGAGTGCATTAGTATTACCGAGTGGCATGTGGCATGTGGCATGTCGTCTGTGGCTATGGCTGTGCCACTTAAGGTTGAAGGACGACTGCAGACGACAACAACTGACATTTGTCGAGCACCGTCGAGAGCGAGATGAGCACCCACCTTAATGAGCACCACATCGTTGCCGTTACAACACTCGTGATTGCTGCCCGTGCAGTAATAGGCATCCCCCCCACCGGCAGCGGCGAGGCCACCGCTGTGGCCATTGGCCAACGTGTTCACATTGCTTGTCGCATAGATCTTGGTGTCGTCCCAGGAGACGCGTGTCGTTGGCACATAGGATGGCGTACTCGGTATGGGCACATTGAATTGCCACGGCTTCCGTTGGTATTCCTAGCGGGGCCAGTCCGTTAATTAAATTATGATGAAAGTAATCAGAGAAAAAAATACATAATCAAATTAGAAAATCATAAAAAAAAACGTAGCAAAGTGAAGTAAGTCATAATTTAAAGTATAAGAAATCATTTTTCATTTACAAAGATATTAAATATTTGAAAACAAAATTATTAAATGGAATGTGGCATTAATACAGTAACAGAAATTGAAATATATATTTTTAAAATTCGAAAAATTCTATTTAAAAATGTAATAAAATTACTAAATTACATAAAATTAAATTTGTGTCCATAATCAAAATTACTTTACTTAAAACCTTATTAAAACAAGAAATTTATGTATAATTTACAAACAAAATTCTTTCTCTTATTGTATAAGTGACAACATGAAATTAAATTGGGAACTCTCTATTTAAAAAATTGTAAGCTGACGGTCCGTTAATTAAATTATGATGAATGAAATGCAATGTTCTATACAAAAATAAGTCATTGAATACAATAAATAAATCTGCATCGAATGTTTAATCATATAAAAATATTCCATAAATTCCTTTCTTTTTAATGCTTTAGAGATAACATAAAATAAAAATATATACGTATTTTTTCGAACTTTTAGTTATGAAATTGATAAATAAAATGCATTTTCATTTGTAAACTTATAAAACCAAAAATGTTATTTTTAAATCAACTTTAATTTAACAAAATCCCCAAGTAAATTTAACAGGTAAATAAAACAATACTAAATGTCGCACAAAGTTCAGACAACATTTGAAATTTTCCAATCGAAGACGCTCCCCAAAAGCGAAACTTTAAAGTTCCAATCTACTTGTTTATCTAAGACTCCACCCAATAGCTAGTAATATTCCACGATTTAATATACGAATATGTGTATAGATCAAATATTTATCGACAATTGAATATTTTGCACGATTCTCACCTGTTGCTGATAGGCGTTGGCACCGCCCGGATTCCATTTGCCGCTGATTATGTCTTTGACCCGCTTGATGGCAAGCAGAATTTTCTTTTGATGTCCCAGCTTAACGATGCCAATGTCCTCGAGATCCTCCCAAGTCACTTGGGTGACATCGCGCACCGTTTTATAGTTCTGTTCGAGCAGCGGCTGTATATACTCCTCCAGTCGCAACAGCTGCAGCCACTCCTCAATGGAGCCCTGCACAAATATAGAAATAAATATTCGAATTAGTTGTAAAGTCAATGCAAGGCATCTGTGTGACAGCTAATCGCATTTGATTAAAGCCAACCCCATCAGTTGGGAGCAGCCAAGCAACAAATTGTCCATGAACTAATTCCAGGCCAAAGCGTTGCTGCTGCTGATACCAGATCCCATTCCCACTCTAGAGAAGGGGCAAAAGAGCGAGCGAGGGGCTGGGCTTAGCTAGGGAATTGTGTTTAGGTACTGGGCATTGCGTTTGTCGCTCTGTCGCTGTCTCCGTCTCTGTCGGATGTCTGATGATGAGCTCGTCGCAGCTCTAATCAGTTGTAATTGATAAGATATGACATAAATCGCGTCAAAGCACAAACATAAAGAAACGAGTAAAGAGACACAAAACTCGTTGTTGCTGTGGCTGTTGTAACTGCGGCTGTCTGCCATTAAACGGTAGCCAAAGTCTCCACACTAGCAACACACACACAGATACACACACACACACAGATACACACACACACACTCGAACACACGCACACTCACAGATACACTCAACTCGGCTCGACTCAGTCAAAAATCATCAACATTTTTTCCTTCTTGTTTTTCGTGTGACGTGTTAATAACTTTTGAAGCGATTGCTCTTTTGCTTGCCGTCTAAATTGCCGTTGATTTCTATTTAATTAAGCGTATGTGAATGCTGTAGATGCTGTTACCCCTCTCGCTCTCTCTCTCTCTCAGTGTGTCCCGCTCACTCGGTTGTGCGTGATTTGGCATAGGCTGTGTAGACTTTTCAAGGACGCTACCATTTAATGGAATAATGGAATATTTTATGAGGCGCCACAAATTATCACTTTTTAATATGATTAGTCGACTTTGATTACTTGTTTTGCGTATAAAGTTTCACATTCTTAATCGTTCTGTAAAGCTGCGGCCTAATTAGCTTGTCTTACGCTTGAAAAATCTTAATTCTGTATGCATTTTAATTCTGTCTACACACATCTCTAAAAATCATACAGAAAATATCCTTTTAAATTAATAATAAAAAAAATTTTATAATCACCAGTGTTAAATAATGTAAAAAAAACCTTTTTCTGTTAATCCAATTTTAATTCATGTGTAACTCTTATTTTCTATTCCTGTATTATACAGTAAGCTGAACCTAACCACAATACTCGTTTATTATTTTAAAAATTCAAAATATCGATAGGAAAAAAATTCTATACCATTTTTACTTACATATTCCCCATATATATTTGTAAGCTCTTCTCGTTTAATATAAAACTTTCATATATTGAGAGTTGTATTAATTTTCTTCTACATCAAAATACAATATTAATTTTACAAAATCTATCTAGTGGTTATTACTTTGCTGTTGCCTAAATGTACCTATGTTATATATGTTCGCGTTATCCGTTCATGCGTGTTGTTCTATTTTTTTGGGCTAGCAAACATCATTTATAATGATTAATGTAGTTCTATTGAATTGACAATTCTAATTCTGTAAATTCTACACTGTTTGACAATTTTTTGAATAATATGTATTTTAGTCCCCACTTAAGATTTAACGACATTTTCGTAGTTTTACGTATATTATTGCACATGCCTAGAGACTTTAAACGGTTATTATGCATCAAAAAGTCCACTCTAAAAATCCCCACTGTGGCTGTGCTGCTGCTATGGCTTTAACAGCTTTATTTATTATTTCACAAGTCTGGCGACCCAACTTGAGCGACTGCATAGGCCTACATAAGTTGTAGTTAGTCATCTTGAGACTGTTAAGCAAACGCAGCCACTTCAATCGCAATCTAAAGATGCTAATCACTTCGTGTTTGTAGAGAGCATAACTTGGCTAGCCACGCCATATTTTCCATAAAATCAGAAAAGAAATATTTATTTAACGTCATTCGGGAGGTATACAATTATCCGAGTATATATATTTTGTTTTCTACTTTGAAGCTCATTAGCAGGTAGCATATGGTATGACACCAACAGACCCGCACACAGCAGCCACAGCAACGACAACAGCAGCAAAAACAACAGCGACAACGTCGATGGTCACCATAAACGCGACCAAAAGAAAACAACAAATTCGAAAAACAAAAACTGGTTTTCAACAAACTGTACGTACCCGAAACAGAGAGAAAAAAAATGAGTATATACTTTAGCTAAACATGAGAGTACGTCAGGCCGAAAACTAAATACCATTTGAGAGTGTCTAATAACGGCGGCGAAAAAATAATAATAATAATAATAACAACAACAACACTACACTAACGTCAAGGTCGTTGGTTGATTGCGGTTTTTTGTTTTTGGCTTGATGGAAAGGAATGGAACTGGAAATGCGACGGGCCAAGAGATTGGCAACGACATAACGCTGTTGACGTTGTTTAATAACCTTTTTCTACCTCTGAGGTATTTCGTTTTATTTCCTTTTTCGCTCGCCAGATAAAGAAAGTGCCCGGTTCGGATGTGGGAAATGTTTACGAGTAAATACCCATACATATATAACTATTTTGCCTTGTTTATTTTTTGTAGAATGCCAGCTAATGAGTGTGCCCCGCACATTTGCATGCGCTTGCAGAAAACTTTCATATCCCCAGCATCAAATATACAAATATATACATATATACTCTGGTATATATATAGAGAGGTAATCTGTCAGTGGTGTTGCTGTGATGTAAGTGCCTCCCCCTCTGGCAAAGTTTGGAGTCTGAAGCCACACCCAAGGCGACGTTGTCGCTCAAGATCAACAAAAGTCTGTAGCTCAATGGGGTGCTTGGAGAGCGATAAGCGTCGAAAGACGGAGCAACCCAAGCGACACAGCAAAAACTTGCGAAAACAGTCACGAAGCGGCAACAGCGACAGCAACAAAAATACTCCTAACAATAAAAAAAAGGCAACAAACACAAATATATAAAAAAAATTCTATACAACTAGTAAAAAATTATCGCGCATTTTTTAACTAAGCACAGCAACAACAAATTCAAATAAAATAACAAAAGCTGAGGTCATTTTGTGAGTTGAAAAATTGCAAAGCTTGAAAACAGTTTCGAGATATCGGCATATGGAATAAATGTGTTCAATTTCATAAATACAAATGAGGGGGGGAAAAAAACAAAAGATTTAATGATAACTCAAAACTCATAGCTGAAAAATGAAAACTGACCGCAGGTTATAATTTGAAACAAGCAATTAAGAGCGAGTAACTATGGAATGCGGTTCAAATTTGAGATACAGATACGATGCGATAAATGATATTTATGTGTTCAGTTCGAGAGTGGAAACACATGCATTTTGTAAGCGCATTCATTAGATGCAGGTGGGTAGCTTGCAGCCCACGACAACACGAGAAACAACAGCGACAGCCACATCGACAGCATCAGGTGGGTGGGTTGGAGGGGAATGTGTTCGAGCTGGAGGAGCTGACGAAATCAATGAATCAGACGAAATTCAAATGCAACCAAAGCCGCGGATTATTGTTGGCGTGTCCATTGTGGAATTGTGGCCAGTGCACGTATTTGTCATTTCAATGGACGGACTCCACAATTCAGGTTGGGGTTGGAAATAAGCCCGTGATGAATGCATGAGAATTAAATTATGATCGGATCATGTGCATAACAATTGTTGAGATTACAATCGCCAGAAATTCCACTATTCGTTGGGATCTTGAGCCGATTGTTTCGGTTTGATAGAAGAATCGCATAGAAGCCTAGAGTAATCGAATTGGCTGCAATAATAATAATATTCTATAATCGAATGCTAAGCTTAATTGATGGCATGTCAAAAAGTAAATTGTAAATACTTAATAACTCAGATCTAAATGCAAAGTTTCTAAATATGTATATCAATTATAAACATTTATTGCAAATATAGGTCGAAAGTCACAAAAGTGATTAGATTAGAAAATAATATTATATTGAAGGGACTTTACAACTTTTAGTTTTATTATCAAAACTTAAAGATTATTCGCCTTTTCCATTTCAATAAAATAAAATTGTGAATGACTATTATGGTAAATAGTAATTATTTTATATTGTTTTTATTTAACTAAAAATTTCGTTTATTTGTGTCCCATTTGAATATTCACTTGGATCCTAATTCGATAACTGCATTTCAATAAATACTGATTTCGTTTGCAACACCAAAAAAGTTGTAAATTCTTTTCTCTATCAATAATTTATTTTCACTTTGAATTTAATAATTTATATCGTTTACAGCTACAATGTAAAATGTAAAAAATAGTATGTATATTTTTCATTATTTTGGATTGCTTAAATGGAAGTTTAATGTGCGCCTCTGACACGTTTAACGATTACGAACATTATTTTCTTGAATTATTTCAGTTGTAATGCGCAGCGACTTCCTAAAATGGGGTTTTAAGAGGGCCTGATCACCGCATTTGGACGTGAAAAACTTGTATCGAGTGTCGAGGGCTTGTTTGGGGTGCACGCGAACTGCATATCGATAAGCGAGTAGCTTGCATTTCATTAAGTCACGTATTATTTCGGATATTGTCGCAAATAAATAAAACAATAAAATATTATGTGGATAAGACAACGAAGCGACTTCTCTTGCAGAGCGTGTCTGGGTCACGTGGTGCTGGTATTGACAGTATCTCTGATGAAAGTTGAGCATTAAGATTAGTCAAGCGAATGATAATCGGCAACAACTAAACAACAAACGAATGAGTAATGAAAGATTCTGCGAAAGCAACAAACGACGAGTTAAAACAAACCTAACGAGAACAGTAGTGCGAGATAATATTTGCTGGGTATCTCAAGATCAATTTCGTCTTAATTGTATAATATTTGCATAAATGTCTGTAAAAGCTTATGCATGTTAACTTGTTCAAGAGTTATTAAGAATTTGCACTTAATTGAAACTGGTAATCCTATAATATTTGCATTGCATTCTAATAAGCAATTAATCGTATCGAAGTAAGACACGATGCACATGCACTTGACTAGCACTTTGATCTGTCAGATCAATGCTAAAGATCACTGGCAAATAAGTCGCTCAATTAGCATCGTAAAACCTCGAGGCGACATTTCTGTTGATCCACATCTTGATGGCCCAACTAGCTCAACAACAGAATGTCACCTGAAATGGCGCCACATTCAACACAACAACAGACAGAGCGAAAGAGGGCTTTAGTTTTATGTTTGATTGTTTTTTTTAGTTTTATGTTTGTGTTCGGTATCTGTTTATGTTGCCGAGTGTGTTTAATGAATTGCTGATGGGAATTAATGTGCGCATATTAAACGAAATTCTTTCATTAACAATAAAATAAAAAACAACTTGCTGACGGCGCTTTTTTATGTGGGGCTGGCTCAGTATGTGGGAAACAAGTTTTTGCAGCACGATTGCAAATGCTTTTTTAATGAAATATTTAAAAGATAAGCTGCGAAAAAAATAAAATAAATAAACAAGCAAACAGAAAGCGAACGAGCTGGAATAGCATGGCCAGTAACTAGAGATGAGACTCGATCTTCTAACTCTGGTTGTAGTTGTACATCAACAGATATTTAAGTCGCGGTTAATTAAGCTTACTAACAGATGGCGTCACGTTGCGGCTTAGAAAATCAGCTTAAGTGCGCTAATCAATCCGATAACGACAACTTGAGAGGTGCAATTAACGTGTCGACTTCTTAATGGTGGCTCGAAAAGTTCTTAGCGTAAAGATGCATGCGGAGACCGAATGAAAACGATTGGGATTTGCAAAAAGTCGCTAACTTATCTTGTAATTAATTATTATTGCTTTACTTATTTATCTGTGTACTCATTGAGCGATTAAAGATTGGAGTCTAGGCAATATAGATAAAGCATTGTTCAGCGCCTTTCTTTTGAAGTTTCTCGAAGAATAGCATTTGACAACAACATTTTAGAAATGTTTAAAAGAAACATAAGAACTATTTAATAGAAATTTGAAGAGTTTGCAATAGTATATGTAGATTGAACTTCTCCATTGAAGTCTGCAATCCAAACTATGCTCGCAAATTGGTTTTTCTATTTACCACATCATTCGAATCATTTAAAAGAATTTAAATTCATACTACGTACGTATTCAGACAATTTTATGTATCGGCTGTTAAGTGAACGTGAAAGCCAATGCTGAACATAGTATAAATGCATCTTAGGATTGTCAATTTATTTAATTGAATTTGTATTTAATTTACTACTGGCTTTTAATGGGTTTTTAACGAGTGATCTGCTCGTTACTCGTTAGATTTACTTCAGTAGCGAATTTAGGTAGTAGCGAGTATTTAATCGAAATGAGGCTGTCGAATATCGTTCATCACTAGCACTATTCACGTCGACTAGTTATAATTAATGCCAATTTGACAAATTGCCGAGTGCAGAGAGACATATGACTAAGTTGGCTTTATGCAAATATCACGAGTTGTTCAGCTGATTAGATAGAAATGCGAAAAGCGGAACTCGACGCTTGGCTGGTTGGCCGAGTTGCTGGGTGCGTTGTTTACTTACCGGCACAAAATGTGGCAAATTGTCGAGCACCTGCAGCTTGTCAATGCGCTGCTTGATGCGTTCGCGATGATGCGGATTCTTGATGCCAATAGCGGTGAGATCCTCGGGCGTCATGCGCGCAATCGTTGGCAAATCGTAGCCAGCCGCAATGAAGAGTTGAGCATACTCCTCGTGCTTCATCTCCAGCAGCCAGTCAATGATCAGCTCATCATTGCGCTGCCTATCAACACTGCCAATCGAACAGGAGCTGACCGAACTGCAGCGTGGCGACGACAACGGCGCCCGAATCGAAGCGCCCGACGACGACACGCCCGTCAAATAGGAGGAGGCCCGTCCCGAGTCCAAGCTGGCGGTGCTGTGACGCGAACCCGATCCAGCGGAGCCCGACGACGAGCCCGGCGAATCGCGACCCGGCGATTGCGTAAGATCAATGCCCTGATCCTCTTGCAACGCCAGCTGCTGGTGATAATAGACGGCCGCCTTGTGGGTGAGGGGTTCGCGCAGTGTGGCGCAAAATACGGGCGGTGGGCATGCCACGATGCTGGGCGGCAGCGGAGCTTGCTGCGCGGGTGGCTTGCTGCCGGGGCCTGCACCGGCTGCTGTTGCCCCAGTTGTGGCATCGTCCTTCATGCGCAGCGCCACGCTCGTCTCGCGTGGCAGGTTGAAGCCGCCCTCCTCCAGCGAGGGCGATGAGACAATGCTGCTGCCACTCATGCTGCAAATGCCATCATCCAGTGGATGCTGCTGATGCTGTTGTTGTTGCTGCTGATGTTGGTGGTGATGCCGCAAGGGTCCGCTCAGCCTGTATAGCGGTATCACTGGCTGATGGTGGCCTAGGGGCGATGAGGGCGTCACCGGTGGGTCGCCAGGTATTGTCGGGGGCTGTACCTTCTTAGCTTGTGCCGTGGATGCGTGCGGCTTCAGTGAACGATGCATTTCGCGCCTCTGTTTCTGCTGGCCGCGCTGGCCAAATTAGCTGCGGCAACTCCTGCAACAAACAAACAAACAAATAAACAGACAACTGCATTAGATATTTGCTTTGAGGGGAACTGAGAACAGATGTGCGGCAGATGTGAGTGTGCACTGGAAATCTGCATAATTGGACATAAATTTTTGTTGCTCCAGCTAAAAATAGGGTCACACTATTTACGCGCGCGCGCGCGCTCTCTCGCCTCTGCGGCAAGTCAATAAACTGGCCCAGAACACGAGCCAAGCACAGTGGCAACAAGAAGACAAAACACAAGTCACAATCTGTTGCATAAATTGGATAAACTCATCTTTAACAAATCAAATGCGACCCTGAACTAGTTTAAATAATTAATATGCATATTTTATCTCAACTTCCCATCGATTTATTATCAATTACTGTCAAATTATGCAGACTAAATCTTGTAATTAGTTAGTTTGTTTAAAGTTAATGCATAAACAAAGAAATTGTTTCCTTTGTATGTGCTTACACAAGGTGAATCATCGACTTTATTCGAATGAAAGTGTCTTTGTCTGCCAAGAGAAAAGAAGCATTTATTGCTTAAGTTACATACAAAATGAATGATGGAAATTAAAAATTTGCATATTATTAAGATTTATTTTGTACAAAGTCAACATATTTTTTGTATTTTGTTGAGATTGTTTAAAAAGAACAAGTAGTTCTTTTTTGCTTTATGTTCATGATAAAATTTTTGAAACATTTAAAAATGTAAAAAAAAAAATAGTTGTTTTGGATCTAAAAAAAAAAACTTAGTCTATAGGTTTGTCATACTAATTTCAATGAGTGATTTTATACAGTTAGAGTAGGAATTTTTACTGCACGACGAAATCTCGTAAGCTGCATAAACTGCAGCCTCCCAGCTCTTATGGGGGATATGCGTTGATAATTCAGTCAGTCAGTAAGTCAGGGGACAAATAAATGGTTCTCAATGTGCATCTCGAAACGATTGCTACTGACCCACTGTGCGACCGCAGCAGCATCGTATTACAAATTTCATTCACAAAAACGCAGCTAAAAGCAAACACGAAGGGGCGACAGCTACAACGAAGTGGGAGAGAGACCGAGCGAGTGAGCGAGAGGGAGACGATGTCAAAGTTCGTTGACTGAGGGCTGCATTTGGGGGCTGGGTTCGCTTGTCTAGCGGCGACGTCATAATACACTTCAGAAATGCACAGGCAGGCAGGGAGTTGGCCACATCGCCAGCGTAAATCTGGCAGAAGTCACGAACAGGGCCGGAGCATGTCATTAACATCCACGAGAAAGAGAACGAACAAAGCCGCAGAATACTTGGAAGCAATTGCAGTTCTAGTGAAACAGTTAAATTCCAAAACGATTAGCAGAGCAGCGCCGTTTATCGATAACAAGCGAACTGCAACAGCGGCCACCTGTTCGATTAAAGTACTCGATGCCCGGCCGGTTGCCAACACACACACACACACACACACACAGGCACACAGAGTGAGTAACGAATGAGACGACAAAAGCAGGTGCCAAATTTCATAACGTGTCGCTGTATGTGTGTGTGTGTGTGTGTGAGTGGGAGTAAAAAATGCAGGCAAAACAACACTCAAAAACGGTGGCAGTAGTAAATTTCATTTACAAGCGCGTCGACAGTCGACAGTCGTCGTCTTTAATGAATTTTTATTGTATGTATGCGACGTGAAACGAAAATTAACGAAAAACTGCAGCCGAAGGCGCACGGGAGAGTCAACGGTGCCAAACGGAGAGGAGAGAGAGAGAGTGAGAGAGAAAGAGAAAGAAGAGTGAGCGCGCAGAACGAGACTGAGCAGAGTTGTAGTAGGGTAGTATATCAAACGGTGAACGGTAAACGCTGCACAAATGTGGGTTGCGATTTGTTGTTGTTTTATTGTTATTATGGTTGTGCTGCTGCTGTTGTTGTCACCCACACACACACACGCAGACACACGCACACCCCATTCACCCAGCTGCACATTTTTGCAGATGTTGTTGAACTGTGCGGCCGGCTTTGCATTTTGGGCAAACATTTTCCGTTTCTATACTTTGTATACCCGCTACCTATAGGGTAGAAGGGTATTATAACTTAGTGCCAGCAGAAAATGTATGTAACAGGCAGAAGGAGGCATCTCCGACCCTATAAAGTGTATAGATTCCTGATCAGTCAGAGCTAGAGACATCAATACTCGTGTGTATCGTACGCAGATCAAGTTTGTTTAATTTATATTAATACGGGGTATCTCACAGTACTGCACTCTCGACTGTAGCCTTCTTAGCTGTTTTCGTTATTTTTTCATGCTTTTGTCTTGACCATTTTTATGAGTGCATTTTGCTGGTTTGTCTTTTGTTGGTTGCGCACTTAATTGCAAACATAGCGTACATAGGACGCCCCCTGGCGTACATAATGCAAAACTATTGCAGTTTCTGTTTTTGTTGCTGTCTCTATCGGACTATGTTGGGTGTGGTGAGGTGTGGGTGGTGAGTAATCATAATAAGAATAACACTTGATTATGCTCTTGCATGTGTGTGTGTGTGTATGTGTGTATGTGTGTGTTTGTAGCATAAAAACTGATTGGAAATGCAATTGAACCGGACGCTTGGGCGGCGTTTTCCTATTGCAAACTATTACAAAGGGCAGCAAAGGCTGAAAGATTTATTGATTGTCGCTGTCGTCACACACACACAAACACACACACACACGCTCGCAGAGATAGTCGTGTATTGAACAATGTAGCGGAGTTGCGGTTTTGAAGTCGGCAGCAAAAACGCTGAGCAACTAAAAATAATTATGGTTAGCAGTGCTTTATAGACACACACACATTCAAAGGGACCGCAATGTTGATACGCTTCTCGTTGGGGGAGTATTGGGAGTTAGTTGTGTTAGTTCGAGAGCTGCGAAAGGGGGTGCGATAAGAACCATGAAATCTCTCACACGATATATACTCTAATGTTGTCTATAAGAAGGCAGAGGGTCCCATTCCAATGAGATAAATAGTTGACAGACGATAGCAGGAAATGGGAGAGAAATCTATTAAATACGATATACTAATGCTTATGAGGAGTGTGACAGATGCCAAAGAGATAAGTTGAAAATAAATCGCTGGATGTGCAACTAAGCCATCTATATTGAAGTATATTTTTTGCTCACAAAGCAGTCAATTAATCATACTGGTATTATGTTCAACTTGAATTAAATAATTAAGCAATATAACTTTATAATTTATAATTTACAAGCTTTTCAAGGGTCCAAAGAGTATTGAATTTCTTTTTCTGCAAGATAAACATTAGTTTTGAAAAGATATTGATCGATCCAACAAGAACTACTAATAATAATAATTACTATATGTATTGATATAATTACTCAAATAAAATAATCCGAATTTAATTTTTATTGAATAATAAATATAAATATTTATTTATTTAATAAAGTACTTATTGATCCTACATATTTTTGAAAGCAATTCATTATATTGACTGGTCAGAATTTGAAGCCTTTCATACGTTTTTTCCAAGTATTCCAAGCTATTGCTTCGAATGTAAATGAATATCGATTATTTTATAGCAATCTTGCAGATGTAGGATATCCGAACTTCGTCTAGTTCGTTGACAATGGTTCGTTGTCGCTGTACGCCGTTAAAGTTTACTGGCATGAGTAATCAGCCAAATGGAGCGCAATAAAATGGCAACGGCAACACGGCCAATCTATCAGCCCGGGCAGCACATCAACTTAGTTGATGTTGCCCAGCCACCCCCGATAAAATGCCTCCCTTCCCCTCCCCACCAGAGCACAACCCATCTACCCCTATCAACCACTTCATGACCAGATTCATATGCCACACTTTGGCATGGGACCTGGACCTGAACACGAATGGAGTGTCAGGAGATGGCGGCTGAAATCAAATGAACCGAGTCTCATTCTCATGTTTATTAACGCTGCTTAACTGAAAATGTGTATGTGTGTGTATGTGTGTTTGTAAGTCGGCTTGGTTGTGTGGGTGTCATTAAGCCCGATGGATAAAGCGACCGCCCAAGCAACACTTCATTACCATCGCGACTTATTGACAACGGTTCTCTGCCATACCCTATAAATGGACAGATCTGCCAAACGTTTTAAACTGTATATATACATTTATTGGTGAATTGTATTCTATTATTCTAATATTATCAGGACAATAGATAATAATCCTTAGACTGCACATATTCCGCAAAGAGTTCTATAAACTTGTTTGTGATCTGCAAAACTCGGTGTAAAGTGATAAAATCTGCTAAAATGAGTTTTCAGTTGGCTTCGTATTCTGTGGTTTCATCATTATAAATATTTCAGTTTTTTTTCTTTTTTAAAATTATGATTCTGCCCGAAAATAAGATAACATACATTAAATTAATTTTGATTTTTGTTCATTGATTTATTTTATAATTAATTTTTTTCAAAGTGTGTTTTAGGTGAGTGAGTGATGTGATTGGTTCTTGTATTAAGTTATATGATGATTATGTGGTGTGATAGACTCAAGTTGCATAGGGTATCTCTTAGGTCTATCATTGAATTCGAGTGCATTTGTGTTGCGGGTGCTTTGCATATGACATGAGACAGTTTTCTTTACTTTCCCCAAAATGCAGGCAGAGCTCACAAAAGTTTTTGTCGTTTTTTTGGGTTGCATTTTTCTTACATTTTGCTTTTGGTCGCTCTGCCACGCCCCAGTGTGCGACTAGCTTTTCTTCTTCTTCTTGTAGTCGATGCTGTTGTTATTGTTGTTGTTGTGTACAATGTTGGTAGCGTGTTTTGTCAGCAACAACAGCAACAGCAACAGCAACAAAATAAGATGGTGTCGCTGCCTGTCGATAACTGGAGATGTTGATCTTGCACAGCAAAGGAGAGGACAACAGCAACAACAACAACAATGGCCGCGGGCAGCATAAACTTGTTTTGCCTGTAAAGGGAGTTGTTGCTTTGTAGTTGTTGTTGTTGTCGTTGTTGCTTTGTAGTTGTTATTGCATTGTCTTTGCGTTTTGTTTCAGGTTTCATCTGGCAACGCCAAGAACGGAGCCAAACAAGAGCCCATAAAAAGCTCGTAGGAGTAAAACTGCAGCGAAGATGTGACAAATGTGTGGGCGAGGGGCATGAGGAGGCGTGGCAGACGTGCAGTTAACGGTTAATGCAAAACGAATGCGTAGCGCATATGGCACCAGACAGTTAGACAGCGCAAGAAGCAGCACACAAAGCAGCAGCAAGACAGACAGTCAGACAGACGGACCAAATAAGGTTGTCAGCTCCAATTCTTGCTCTTCTTCTTGTTGTTGGTTATGGTCAAAAAACGCGAACAAGTTGTAAGGCGAGCAACCAAACTACAGTAATAGCCGAATGCGCGGAGAAAGGGGAGGCCGCAAAAAGAGAGCGCAATTTACATTGAACTTTTTGGTACTCAACTCAACTCAAACTCAATTCAACTCACACTCAATTCAACTCAACTATTTTGCCACCCACTTGCAAAGTGCGTTTACTACTACGCACACACACACAATCGCAGCTTAACATGCATACACACACACACACATGCACATAAACTCAAATACACACACACACACACACATATATATTCGCAACAACTGTGGCAAAAATATGCAAATTACCATTTGAAAACGTTGATTTTTATAACAATTTCGATGGCAAACGCGAAAGCTTCATGCAAATTAGCTTCACTTGTAATTTTCACATTAATTGCAATTGATTTGCGTTGGCAAAATTCTGTGCAAAATTTCCTTCACACTCACACACACACAGCACCGCACTAACACTAACACCAACACATGCGAACGTCGAGGAGCGAAAAAAACAAGTAAAGCATATATGAGAAAAAATAAAAGGCAGCGCAAAAAAGTTGCCGCTGCTGCTGCCTGCCAAAAGAAACGAAGAACGAGTCAAAAAAGGCGAATGCGGAGCGCGTTCACACGACGAGCCGACGGCGACCGCAAGTCAAAGCGTATTGAAAACGCGGCTCAAGTTCGACTCCAACTTGGAGTCCGATTCAGAGTCCTCCTGCTAAAGTTGTTACCACTGAGAGCGAGCGACACATGACAAGAGAGCGCACAATAGAGAGAGCGAAAGAGAGAGAGTGCGCGCAGTAAATTGCCTTACTCGACGCGACTCTGTTTCAATTGTTTGTGCTTTTTTTTTTGCCACAGTCGAAGTCAATTTGTTGCAATTGAAACAATAACAATTGTATGTCAATTTGTTGTCGCTGGCAAATTAGTTAATAAATGAACCAGGGCTGATTTTGATTAAAGCCAGAGGTCTGCATACTTATGCCCGGCACTGTGTGTGTTCAGAGTGCGGTGTGCACAAGGAGCAGAAGCAGAGAGAAATGCATTCGTGCACGCACAGTGGTGCACTCGACAAACCCATCTACAGGTTAGGCTGACAATAATAAAGTGATCGATAGCATCCAAAGTCTGACATATCGATACATTATCTATCTACAATAATTAACAACAGTTTTGTCGGCTGTTGAACGGTTGAAAATGGGACTGACATACTCTTGTCCACCACATTATATAATCCCAGCCACCACCGTATAGTTCTTCAAGAAACAAAAAAGTTCGTTAAGCTGATATCAGTTGTGCGATGCATATTTTTCATAAAATAAAAAGAAGTGGTAATGTAAAATGTAGTAAACTAAATTTAGCGATTATAATTTTTATTGAAGAAATATAATAATCTTTACTTAAAAGTATCCTTTTTTAAATAAAAAATAGATATTATACTGAATAAAATAAATATTAATTAATTTTGTTTGTAATGTTTTAATACATTTAAATCAATTCGCTGTTGACATCGGCATGTACATATGTACATATGTATATGTACATATGTAGTATGATTATTGTGATAAAAGTTCATTTTCGTTTATAGTTTTCCCAAGATCGGTACGATAAGAGAGCTGCGAGGTCAGTGCAATTAACAGGTAAATGTATTGTTTTTAAGCCATTTGCATTTAAGCGTGTTTAGCATGGCAAGCTGTAAAACTGGAGCTAAAATGCTTCAAGGTGAAATGTTAATGAGCAGTTAAGAGTGAACTTCACTTACAAATTACAAGCCTCATGGTTCCACTGTGCGGCAATGTGCCACAAAAAAGACCAACAAATCAAAACACTCACACTCCTGCAACCACTTTGCTTGCCGCATAAGCCAATAACATCAAGAGAGACAGAGAGAGAGGGAGTTGGAGAAAGAGAGAGCGAGAGCTGAGCACAAACTTCGAAAAAGGCTCCATCTCTATTAAAAGCGTTATCTGCGCACATTGGCTCTCACTGACTTGCTCTCTCATTATCTACGCTCGCTCTCTTGGCATCCTCTCTCGAAATGTCATCGGCGCTCAACGACAATTCTAACACTTCATTGGGCCGATGCGTTGTTGTTGCGTTGCGACGCAACGAAGCGACGTCGACGTCAAGTCATTTGATTCCCACACAAATCTCTGCATATTGAGCGGACGCGAGAGTCGCTCCCCATTATGGCAAGTGAGTTATGGAGCCTCAATACGTATGTACATATGTGTGTGTGTGTGTGTGTGTGAAATACGTATGTGTGTGTGTGTGTGTGCTGCGCTTTCTATTGATTTATATGAGCTTTATGGCGCAATCTGAGTACTTACAACGAGTACAAAGCTTAGCAGAGAAGACTAAAGTAAACGCGCTTTGAATTCTCAAGTGCTGCTCTAAGACAATAGTATAATGAGCAGAGAAGCGAAGAAGCGAATGAATGACAGCCTAAAACATTTAATTGCTCAACAACAACAAAAAGCAAAGCGGCATTCGAGAATAAATTATGCCAGAGTTGCCGCAGCGCCATTGTTGTAGGCAGCACGCGTCAGCAGCGGCGCTCGAGCATAACAAACTCAGTTTGCCTGACACGTGTTGGTTTATTAATTACATAAGCAGATGAAGCGACAGCAGCGGCAGCTGCAGTTTATCCCGAAACAAAAGAGAAAAAACTAATTTCCTGCAGATGCCGTTGGCCACTCTGACACAATAGCAGCGAGAACAGCTGGGTTGAAGAAGAAGAAGAAGCAGACGCCTGACAGATGGCGACGTCGGCGCCGACGTCGCAGGACACAAACGTCAAAACAAAAACATTTGTAGCAAAAAGCCGCAAACAGAATTACAAATAAAAAATAATAATAATAATACACACCTGGTGAATGTGTGGAAAACGCTATTTTCCACAGTTTACGCTTTTCAATTTTAACTGTCCGCTATGCAGCCAAATACAATCACATTAAAACACGACGACGTCGAAAGTTGACACACAAAAGGTAAACAAATGTTAAGTTTTAACAGCGCATCAATTATTGTTGTTGTCTGCACGTTTTATGACATTTTCCACACACACATACGCACAGACACAGACACAAATGGCGCGCGCGCGACGCATAAAAAAGTAAAACATAAAACCAGATTAATTTTTGTGCAGCCGAAAAGAGTTTATTAAGCTGCGCTGCTTACGTAGTTGTTGTTGTTGTTGTTTCTTATTGTTTGTGCTACGCCGCCATTTTACTTTGCTGCCAACTCGTTAACTTTAAGCGCGTTTGAGCGTGTTTTGTGCTGCTTTTAATTTTAATTTAATTATGTTCACATTTAATTACACACTTGAATTAATTTTTGAGCCACAATTCAATAAATATATGCTTTTATTTGGTGATTTGTAAATTCCGCGCAATGCAGCGACGCGAAGCGCCTCCAACCGCTCGACAAGAAAACAAAAACAGAACTGAAACTAAGTGTGCCTGCAGATTTGAATGGGGAGAATACCAAATTCACCACACATCGTTATAAAAATGGCTGTTTATTGTGGTGACTACTTAAGATATATTTTTTGTATAATGTGAATAAAAATAAATCAAGTATAACATTTGAATTGCCAATATTTGTTCCACTGAACAAATTGCTTGGCTCGAATTTGTAAGTTAATGATCTTTAAGTAGTACTTATTAAGTGCGCAGAAACGATGTTTTTGACTGCGATTGTTATAACCAAAATAAAGATAAACATCTATTTAATTGTAAACCTAAATTAAAACACTTACATACATATATGTTGGATGGACAAATTGCGATCGCTGCAAAGAATTGCAAAAATATCGATTGTTGGTATCGACATCGATATCGTTGTGTGGTACCAGCTCTATGTTGCTGTATAAATCGGTACATTTTATTAACACGCTTACAGCCACACTTGTTGCATTTGTATAAAATGTTACAATTATTTAAACAAATTGACGGCCCAAAACAATAAAAGTGCGTGCGCTTATTTCGTCAATTAAAATATGTATTGCTATTCATTTAAATCGAATTAACTTGTGTTTTTCTGCGTGCCGTGTTTCGTTTGCGTTCCATTTATATTTTCTGTGTTTTGTCTGTGTGTGCGTGCGTGTGTGTGTGTGAGGTGAGCTTGTTGCTATTGCATTGTGCGGCGTTTTTGGTTAAACAAATTACCACTACCAACAAAGTAAGCATAATGAGGTGAAATTAAGTAAATCGACAGTTTATTGTCTTTGCAAAAAACTGAACTGCAAATAGAAATTCAAGAAAAAGCGGCAACCCGATTTCAAATGCAAATGAGAAGAAGAAACAGAGAAGGTAAAAAAAGAAGGAAAAAAACAGGTTGTCGATGCTACGCTTTGGTATTTTTTGTTGGCTCAGAGCTCTCGCTTCAGACGGTTAATTAAAGCTAGATAAATGTGGGCAGTGTTTGCGCAATAAGTGAACTACAAATGGTTCTAATTCGGCTGCGTTTCGCTGCGCTTCGCACAGTGGGCGTTTCGCCTCACACTGTTATGATTCATGCCACTAAAATGTTAGTTACCAACAATTTGGTTGTGTGTGAGCTGAGACAACAACAAACACCTGTGGCATGCTGTTTACGCCGTTATGTGGTCCGAATGGACCGTTATGTGGGGCAAATGTCAAAATTTGACAGCTGCGTGGCGCATCCTTGAAGGAGATTTGAATGTGCAAAGCTTAAATCCCAACACAAAGCTTGCGATAGAGCGAGATAGGAAGATGAGAAGAAGCAAACTGCTAATCCCAAAGTTGTCAGCAGCACGTTAACGTTAACAGGAATATGTTAAGTTTGTGAGAGAAAGATGGCAAGAACAAATCTGCTAATTCCACAGTTATCACCATGTTAATGTTAACAGCGAACTGTTAAGTTCGAAAGTCGATAAGAAATTGATAAATGGGCACAAAGGCTCAAGCAAATAATCTAACTTTATCTATTAGGTTTTGTTTGTTTTATGATTTATCGCTTAATTTCTCCGTCTTGCAGCACTGTAATTGAAGGAATTCTCAATAAAAATCAACCACACACAATTACTGATAACTGATAACAGATAACGTCTTGAGAGCATCTACGCTATTTACGTTTCCGTCCCAATGCAGAAAATGCCGTCGCAAATTTTGAATGATGGCAGCGGCGCTGGCAATTTGAACAATGCCGCCTCATTGCTGGGCACCTCGCCGAACTGCATTACAGTGAAGACTGCGTACAATGGTCAAATCATTATCACGACCATCAACAAGAATATTACGTACGAGGAGCTCTGCTATGAGATACGCAACATTTGTCGCTTTCCCATCGATCAGGTAAGTTACAAACCAAGTTGTAGATTTCTTTATTTCATTTTCATATTTTCACAGCCCTTTACCATCAAGTGGGTCGATGAGGAGAACGATCCTTGCACCATATCGACGAACATGGAACTGGTCGAAGCCATAAGGTTATATGAGATGAATTACGACTCCCAGTTGGTTATTCATGGTAAGTGAGAACACTCTTCTTGTCTTGTCCATCCCATGAATTGTTTATTATTCTTGATGCGCCCTTTCTGCATATTTTTGCGCAGCAAACGCGATAAACACTTTTAATCTCTCTACAACGACACAATTGAGTTCGTCACTTTGGGGGAAACTTGTGAGCGCCATGAAATATGAGTATTTTGTGATGCTGAACGCGAAATGCTTTTGTAAACTTTTTTTGGGGCAAGTCATTAAGAAAGCTAAAGCAAGGTTTTATTTATAAATTGACATATTTATCAGACTCGCGACTCCGCGAGTGTAAGAAAGAGAGATTCTGTCCACGTCGAGTTTTTTAAGCGTTGTATCATTGATATTTGATGCACTTTATTTGGTGATTTTAATTAGTAAAATAATTATAGCAACAATAAATATAGCAATAAGAAAATTTGTATGTGCCTAATTTGATCAGCATTATTTTTTGTTATAAAATGCAAGCTTTGTGGACTTTTCATTATCAAATAATTTTTTGAAAACAACGCATCGCGAACGGCACGAAAACTGCGATAATATTTTAAACAACAATGAAATAATGTTGATTTATATTTCTACAGCTAATTTTGATTTCTTTTATGTCTTAATTACTCATTTTATAATTTGATATATATCACAGTGCTGCAAATTTAGTACCTAAGGCCGAAAAATTGATTTCATTACTGATAATGACGGTTCGCAAGTACTTATCAAGTATTTGTTTATTTTATTTTGTTTTTAAACTTAACATGCCCTTAGATTTTTAGTTGTGATTTTAATCGAATTTAATAATCAAATTAATTTTAAAATATTCGCCAATATGTACGGAATATTTGCTATATATTGCAACTGCTAATATTTGCAAATTTTGCTCGAATCACTGGCTTGGATAAAGACCTAATTCAATCATTTTAGAACTTCACTGTTAAAATAGTCTAATAACTTACAGCAAAGTAGTCGCGGTATTAGTTTCTTACCTAAAAATTGTCCACAAAGCATAAATCTGGTTTTAAATAAATCTGTTGTTGAACTACTCTTAAAACTTGTATAATAATAATATGCTTAATTTAAAACGAAATATTGTACTAATTTATTCGATTATTTAGGTATGACCACTATATGTTTTTATACTTTTTATGTGTTTATTGAATTTTTAAAGAAAAATGTACAACGATATCTTCAGTTGAAGTAAGACGCTCGCTTTATTCAAGATCGTTCGCTGAGGCTATGGAAGTTAGGGTATAGAATATAGTCGGGCCAATATATTTCTTAAACTTCAGCCTATAATAATATTTTTATTTTTCTGTTTTACTATAGTTTTTAGTCACAGATGAGAATTTGTTTCGTACTTTTCTGTAAAAGTAATTGCATTTCCAAATTAACCCTTTTTGGGCGTCATCTTTAATTCCTACCAATTAAAAGCTTTAAATTAGTGTGGAAAATCGCATTTTAGAGCAGAGCCTATAAAATAAAGTTAACAAGTTGATAAAGAAGTTAATTTATTGACAAGAGACACTCATTCCAAATGGTCGGTCTCAAATAGTTTATATGCTTACTTAAAAGAGATTAATTTGATGTTCTTAAAAATATTCTAATACGATTTTATGATGCCCAGTTGGCCCGCAAATACATTGTGTGTGTGTGTCCCTTGTTTTTGGGTTGAACACAACTACGAGTGTAGTAAAGTTTTTCATTTTCACAAATTTCATTATCAAAGTTTGGGCTCATTTGCGGGTGTCGAAATGGGTCGCATTCCGGGCTTTTAGTTGTAGCACAATTTAACCGCAATTTTGTGCACATTTCAGCCTGGTTAAACAATACGCTCGTTGCTTTATTAGCTCAATAAACCTTGCCACTGCCTGATGATGCCTGGTTGGCTCTTGGCTCTTGGCTGTTGGCTGTTGGCTGCCGGCGTTGCCTTTTGGCTTACAACAAGAGGGGCTCCCGGGCGGCTTGCAGCGCAAATCCAAACAGCAGTCGACCATGTTAATAACATAAAATATTAATTAACTCGTGCTGGCGCACATATAAGTGTAATACACACACACACACACACACACACCAGCGTGCGCGCCTACAGATTAAATGTTTGCCTGTAAGCGCCCATAAGCAGACTATGGTTTTTGTATCTTACTCTCTTCTTAGCAGCTATCTTATTTTTACTTTATTTGTTTTTTTTTTTTTTTCGCTTTCGCTACATCCGCTTTTTGACCCGATTGCCGCTGCCGGCTTCGTTTATAATTCATTATAATTAAATTGTTTGCTGCCAGCCCGGTTAGCCTCGTTTTCAAAATTTAATTTTTGTGCGGCTTCTTCGGCTCTTTTATATTACAGTCACGCCTGAAAGTATGCCCCTCTGTCTCGCAAACACGACCACACAACAAACACACATCTATCTATCCTCTTAGTTAACAGTCTGTGCTTAATTATGCTTACCACAAAAAGTTTTTACTTCGTTTGTTAGCCATGTTCGAAATTTGCCTAATGACACAAAAACAACAAAATGTTTCGACTACAACAATAAATTACTGTAAACAACAAAATGAGACAACATTGGGGTATGCATAATAATGTTGTGCACAAAATGTACGACACGTTTTTTTGTTGAGGAGAAGAAACATTTAAAAAAGTTGAAAATAAAAAAACAACAGGCAGAACTAACTGAAAAAAGAGTTTGCGAACATGTTTGCTCTCAATGCCCCAATCCACTAAATTTTACAAGCAATCTAGAGAACATTGTACCAGAATTTTAAAATTATATATCTTGTTATATTTCTAAACATTCGAATTAATTTTTTCAAAAATTGAAAGAAAAATTTTTATATTTATATTAAAATTACAATATCAAAAAAATATATATACAACTTTTCTTGTTTTATTATTTATTTGAATGTTTAACTTAAATATTATATATTATATATAAATGAAAATATATAAAATATAAATACAACTTTATTCGTTTCATTATTGATTTAAATATTAAAGTCAATTAATTTTAAAAGGAAAATTTTAATAGGTTTAAAATTAAATCGTCCATATAGATTATGTAGTTATGTTGACCGAAAAAGTTAAAACTAACAAATAATCATTTTTTCCGAGTAGTAATTTTTGTTTGCTTAAATATAAGATTTCGCCAGAATCATAACAATTTAATTTTGTAATATAGTTTATAATAATTACGGTCTCTGGCTGTGCAATTTTGTATTTCAAAGACTTGTTCAATAACCCTAAACTTCTAATAACCAAATTGATTTCTGTTTTGTGAGAACGCTTGAACGTTATAAATGAATATTGGAAAGTTGAACGATATCAAGAACTTTGTGGCATTTTTGTTGTTGTTGTTGTGGTTTTTTGTTTTGTGGCAAACAGTTAGTTAGTTGAGTGTAGATGGCAAAAACTATGGCAAATATAATTTTGCCAACGCCTGGCACTTGGCAAAAGTTTGAGTTGCTTGTTAGCTGAATGCTACAGGATGCTGTTGCTGGTACTCTGCTTCCTGGCCGTTCTCTGCATATCCCTATCCACAATATAGAGTCACGAATCGGTATCGTGGTTGTTGTTGTTGTGGTTGCTGTTGTTGTTTTGTAGCCACGTGTGAAAAAATGCGGCTTAAAATGTATTAAAAGCATTTTCTGTGCGGTTTAGCTCTGCGCTCGTGTCTGTGCTGTAACGTATTATGTACAACTACACACACATACACACACTCAGACTACATTCACACACACACACACACAACCGCAAAACTCATACAAGCGCCTTAAAAGCATTACACGACGCGACTGTTGATGTTTTTGCTACCTTTGCATGTTTGTTTGTTTGTGTAGTTATTGTTATTGCTACAGTTGTTGTTGTTGTTGCTGCTGCTGCTGTGTTGATTAGTAAATGTCCGTGTGTGTGTGTGTATGTGTATGTGTGCGTGTGGCTGGCATTTTTATAAGCCGTTGTTTTGGTTGCCTTGTGTTTTGTGTTCCACCTTCCGGTTTCATCTCCGGCTAACAATGAAGCACGCCTTTGCCCTCTCTCTCTCTCTCTCTCGCTCTCTTTATCTCTCTGGCTGTCGTTATAATTTATGCGCCTGCAATATGGCAACGCTGCCCACACTCACACTCACACACACACTGACACACTAGCATCGAAACTTTACCCAGGCGTATAAGCTTTGAAACACATAAGGTCGATACAAAAGTTGAGTGGAATTTCAGTGTGAGAGAGAGAGAGAGAGAGAGCAAATTTCCCTGGGCAAAAAAAACAGCTGAGCTGTGGCGGCATTGCCAACTGAGCTTTAGTTACTCAACCACCAAATGGTTGGCAATGCTGCGCCGGCGTTTGCCATTTGGCGTTTTCCAAGGCGGCTGCCAAAGTTTCAAAGGATATCCAATTGAGCGCAAGTGCAGGAGCAGCAGACTTTAAAAGGCGTCCGATGCTGCTGACTTTGCCATCGCCTGCGTCACCTGACATTGAACAGCGGGCAGACACACACACACACACTCGCACACACACGCACACACATACACGAGTCTAAGGCCTATGCTCGGCTCTCAGTGCAAAAATATCCCTAGCAGGAAAAGTTTGTGTGGAATGCGTCGGCATTCGTCGTCCTGTCGCAACACTCGCGCCGTGGCCGCTCGCCTGTCTGGAAGTGCCGTGCGGAACAAATAAAACGTGAAAAACACACATTTAAGAAAAACACAAGCACACACACAGGCACACACACTCGGACAAAAAAGAGGATAAGCTTCGTCCTTTTCTCCTGCTGTTGCTAACGTCGTCGCGTCTCACGCATCGCGTCGCGTCGCGCATTCACCAAATATACACACACGCAAAACCCGCATATATAAATCAAATATATATTATATATATTATAATACTGATTATAACTTGTAATTGAGTGAAATTAACTAAAAACGTTCGGCAATTTGTCAACACAAAGCAAAGCAAAGCACGGAGGCAAATCATAGCAAAAGTGTTGCCAACCTTTTTTTTGGTATATTATTAATCGTAAATCGCAACTCCCCCAAAAATAAAGCGTTCAAAAGAAGCAAAAAAAATCAATTGCCCCTGGTCAACATTTGTATTGAGGGGGATTGGGATTGATTGGAGATGAGGATTCTCATTCAAAACGATAGTCATAAATATTTTTCATTGCCTACCTTTGAGCGGCATTTGGTTCGACTTTCAGACCCTTCTTCAAATTGATGCTTGACGCTCTGTCAGCGACTGCAGTGGGAGAAACTTCGCTTTGGAGGTGCAGTAAAGCATAAAGTTGTGAAAAACTCATTTGATGTTTTGGCTCTTTCAGTTTCGTTTGATATATGAGTCGAAAGTTACTTTGAAAGTAACAAAAATTACTTCAACTTGTTACAAATTATTTTGCATTATTTTCTTTGAAATAAAGTGAAATCATTTAAAGTCGAGCTTGTCTAAATATATGAATACGTATTTTCCCCACACTTTAAGTTGTCGATGTCGATGTCGATGTTGGCAGCGAGGTTGCAGTGTCTTCAATTTGTTAGCTTTACCCGCAAGGCAACTGTCATGTTTTACATTTGTCACATAATCAAATTTGTTGGTTACGCCGAATCCGCTTCATGTTAACGTTGAACAACGAAGTCGAGAGTCGAAAGTCGAACCTCTTTCCACAGCCAAAATCGAATCATTGATTTTCATTTGCTTCGTTGATTCGTTATTTCGACTTGCATGGCTGTTCCTTTATTTTTGTGTTTTTTGTTTTTTGGCTGCTGTGACAGACATGCAAACACACACACAGACAGGGTGGCAAAAGAACTGAACAAAAAAAACGGAAAAATCCACCCAAGCACACAAACATATATACATGCCTTTTTTTGTGTGTATTCCGCTCGTCCCCTAACCCTAAACTTGACCCCAGCAGGCATTTGCACTTCATCAAGCGGCTGCATTACGGAGCATCCCTCCGCCCAAAAAGTGTCTAAATATTTGGTACTTGACCAGGACAGAGGCAGAGACACACGACACGACACAGCATGTGTGTCAGTGTGTTGCCGTCTTGACGCGCTGCAGGGCAAGTAAATCGCTCTCGCTCTTGAAGGTCCAAAGGACATGGCTTGTGTGTGTGTGTGCCCGAAAATCAAAAGTTCCACATTCGACAAATTTGTTGAAGCCAAGCTGTCGCCTACAAATGCGCCGTCATTTAAACTTTATGCGATTCATTGTGGGCTTCCTTTTGTTGCGACCAAATCAACACATTTACATTTCGCATAGCATACTTTTTGGGGGCTGAAAGTCGAGTTAAGTTACACGCCCCTTAGAGACTGGCACATTATGATTGTTTGGCATATTTTAATGATGCCATTGGGCTTAATGAAATTATTGTTAGTTCAGAGAGGCTCCACTCCTCCTGGACACACACACACAGTGAGCGTTAGTTAAGTATGCACATGACGTACATTTCTGGCTCGTTTTGCATGCATGGCCAGCTTCTGAATGGCCTCCTTCAGCCTTCAGCTGCTGAAGCCGCTCTCTGCTCTTTGGGCTAAATTGTTTTTCTTATTCACTTTTCTTACTTTCTTTCTTGCGGCGCGTGAAATTTTACAGTGTGAAGTGGTTCCGTTTTATGCGAAGGCGTCGCAATATCGGACGCAGGTGGCCTCCCCCCCAAACCGAACGGACAGCTTGAGCTGAGGGGGGAGGGAATAGCATTTTACGGTCCTTGTCGTTTCAACAACGCCTCTGACGTCATTCGCAGGCAAATTTTGTTGTTTAACTATCGGGAGAGAGAGAGAGAGAGAGAGGGAGAAAGGGGCGATGAGAGATGGACAGAGAGCGAGTGGAAGCTGGTGAACACGGCTTTAACTTGTCCATTGCCTTGTTGTTTTATTTATCGTTATTATCGCATGGAACTTGAGTGGCGCTTTTGCTGGGGCGTGTCCTGATAACCAAGACAAGTCAAGCCAGGCCAAACCAACCCAAACCCAACCCAACCCAACCCAACCCAACCCGACCCGACTGAGTGCGCTCTGATGTAAGACCATTGTTTGCAGATACTTAAGCGCTCTTGATTTGCCAATCTCTAAAGTACTCGTAGCAGAATGAATTAATACATTTGCCCGGGGTTAGCTTTTAATCGCTATACTCACAATGGGCTCGGACAAACAATGCACCCGAGACGGGGCCGAGCCTGAATCGTATCGTATTAAATCTAATTTCTTGGGAGTTCTCTCATAATGAGCCTATTATTCAGCTATACATATTGTTTGGACAATACATTTTCGATACGTTTCAGCTAATCAATCAGTCGTCAAACAATAATTCTAAACAATAATCAGTTGCTGGCAATTACTCATAACATTTCACACATACTCATATTACTAATTGAAGGGCGCACTGTGCGTATGAGTAATGCTCATAATGATTATCTTTGAAAATACGACAACATTTTGAGTTAATGATCAACTCCATTTACTATGCAACATTTTATTTTATATGTTTGACACTTTCAATCGATTTGCCATCCTTTATGGGCTAGTGTTTTGGCATTTAATGCGTTTTGTTAAGCATGATAATGTAATTAAAAATTGTAAATAATTAAAAGCCTAGTGGCGTAAATTGAACACGAAAATAATTGCAACATTAAAAGCAGCTATCTTAAATTTTGGCAATTCCATTTTAAATTCAAAAGTTTTAAGAGCTCTAAATCCGACTGCATAATAAATAATTTGCTTATTGATTACTATCCGAAATTCCCTGCTACATTTTTAATGCTCATAAAAAAATGACGAATTTTAATTTAAAAATCTCTTTTTGACTAACAAGATATTTTTACTATGTGAAATATTTCAATTTAATTGGCATGCAACTAAAAGTATAAAAACAATTAGCAGTGCATTAAAATATTTGTAATTCTTAGTGCATAAAGTTGTCTTCTTTCACTTTTGTAATTCTTTAATGCTCAATGCACTTGCCATCTCAGAAAGTTACTTGGCACACGTCAGACTTGGTTTGCCAACTTCTCGCAAATGGGCGACTTAAGTGCAATTATAGTATTTCAAGTCAAACATTAAGTTGACTAACATAAAGCACGAGTGCACATAAATAAAATGAAAACAGAAAACTAGCAATTGAATTGTGATTTATATGCTGGCTTTGCTGCATTAATATATAAAAGCAAACTGTGTTTTATGTAATCAGAAATAAGCATAAATTGCATTAAAATGGAAAATCTTCTGCTGCTCAAGTTGATTAAGGCTGCTCTTTAGCTAAGTGCAATTTTATGTGTTCTCATTTTGCAATAAACTCAATTGATCACTAGAAACTATGTGTGTGTGTGTGTGCCAAATAGATGCACATATAAATAATATGCAAATTTGGAGCTTATCACAAAGTCAAAGCATCTCTGGGGTTAGCCACTGATTGATTTACCGCTCACTGTCGCTGGGGAAAAGAAGGAAGCGCTGGAAGTGGCGCAGGATGGTGGTGGTTGCAATGTTGATGCTGTGCAACTAACCAACTTGTCAGCTCATGCAAGCCAAAGCCCAACAGAGCCCAACCAATATTCATGCTCCAATTGCAGTAACCAAACAATGCCAGCCAGGCCAATGTGGTGTGTTTATATTTAGCAAACGATGTTGCCTGTGGGCGGGGCGGCGTGCCCCATGGGTTGGGATCTGGCCAGACTGCATCGTCAGCACAAAAGAAGGCATCGATGAGACCACTTGCCTCTCAAGTGGATGCATGCAGTTTGCCTCGTTAATCATGCGAATTATGCATGAAAGTAGAGTACTTAATTTCAATTGTCTCAACAATAGCAACAACAACAACGACAACAACAACCACAACAAGGACAACGACAACGACAACGACAACAATGTCGCTGCGTCAAGCAGTTTCGATGTGACCTACCAATACACTTGAAGAAATTTTCTATTTACACTTGACTGCACCAGGGAGGGTTGCATACTTTCGGCTGCCCTGGGAGAAAAATTTCCCTGCGCAGCCTTGCGCTCTCTCTCTCTCTCTCTCTCTCGCTTACTTTCTCTCATTCGGGTATCGCTGTCGCTGTCGCTCTCGCTTATGATTGTGCTCGCTCTCTCTCTCTCTCTCTCTCTGGCTTCTTGAGCTTTCACGCCTTTGTCAATTTGCAGCAACTTGTGCGCTCGTTTGACTTGGGTTCAATTGTTTGTGATTGTGCCAACATCGCGATGTCTGTGTGTCTGTGTGTTGGTGTCTGTGTGTGTGTGTTAGTGTGGGTGCGCTTCTGAACAGAGTTGTCAGCTGTTTCGCTTGCATTGCTGCTTTATCTCGCATTCGCTCTTTCATGCTGTGCTTGCTGCCCATTATTACACAATTTATACTTTTTTTTTTTAGGTGTGGTTACTGCGGCGCCAGCGTCTGCTGCATGACTCCCACATGCCGGCCACGCCCCAAGCCTTGTCCTGCCATCCATTCCATCGCCTGCAGTTTTTAATCAATCATTTTAAACTATAGAATTTTGCACGCCAGGGGGCGCAGCTGTCGCTTGGCTTTGAAAACTTTTGCATTGCATAGTTTTAGGCGGCCCGCGGCGATGCCTGTTCAACTGTAACTACAACTGCAACTGCAACGGCAACGGCAACAGCAATAACAACTACAACGATGGCAAATGGCAGCACAGCTGCTGGGCTTGGGCCTTGTCCCGGTTTTATTCTGCCCTTTTTTTTATGTGCTATCATGTGCCACACAATTTGCACTTGAGGCAGCACAGTGGGGCATCTGTGGCTGACAAGTGGCATAATCGTTGTGAAAGTTAATCTGCAAATGTTGACGTTTTTCTTCTGTTTTTTTTGTGGCTTTCAAGTTTCAAGACAGTTGAAGGGAATTAGAATGTGATGACTACGTTTAATTCACGAACGTCTGAAAAGTTAAATTTCAAATGGAAATTGTTCGCTCAGCCTTTGTTTTTGTCAATTTTCTTTTAGAAGTCTGCTATTAAGGATACATAAATTGTGTTTCGTTTCAATTTGAATTTTTCATCATTTTTCTGTTTATAATTTAAGTTTTTATTAGCCTCTATTTGGAGATGTCCAAATAGAAAAGGATTCTTTTATAGTATAACAAATTGTGCATTGTCTGCCCTGAAAATAATTTTTCAATATTACCATTTAATAAATTAGTTTCAATGATTTTTTGTCATCTATTTCTATTGTGAATATTTTTTGAGATATTCAGTTCGAATTCTGTAGCTTCGAATATTTAAAAAATATTTAAAAGTGTCGTGCAATCTTTTCGGTTAAGTGTCTCCTTCAGCTATGAATGTTGTTTCTTTTTGATTTAATATTCTTAACTGGACTGTTAAGTCATGTAATTTGAGATTTGTCTTGGGGTGACATTATCTATATAAACAGGTCCGCCCAAAATTAAAAAATATATTATGTGAAGGTTATTGGTACCAAAAAAGAAAAGGTAAACAATTTGCTAAAAAAGTTGTAAACATATTGCAGATTTTGTTTAACGATAAACTTATGTATGTGTGTGGAACAAGTTGTCGCCCACATTTGAACCACTGTGCAATTTGGCATAAAGTTTTCATACTGTGTGCATTACTTTGTGCCGCTTGTTGACATTGCCAGTTTATGCAAATTTGCGGCAATTAATCGCAGCCAGCAACAGCGAGAGTCAAGTGCAAAATAAACGCAACCAAACCGAATCTGCAACGCGTCGCGCTCAAAAACTAAAACAGTAACAACAACAGCGACTGCGACAGCGACAAAGAGAAACTGAAATATGGCCTGGGGCTATTGGTCCGCCACAACTGTGGATCGTGGACGTTCTCCGCGCCGCCTCACGCAGTGCACCCCGCTGCCCGTGAATCTCGTGCAGCAGGAGGAAGAGGAGGAGCAGCCGCCACCTTGCCTGCCCCAACAACAGCAGCAGCAACAACAACAGCAGCAGCAACAGCAACAACAACAGTCGCAGCAATCCCAGACTTGCCCCAGCACACCATCAGCCAATCAACAAGGCGGCGGCGGAACTCTCTGCTACAGTCCGACGTGTCGATCCCGTTGCTCGAGTCCGTGTCCGGGCTCGCCGTGTGGATCGATAACGCCGCCGCCGCCGCCGTTGCTCACGTCCTCGCAACAGCATCTGCATCAGCACTCGAACAAGAATTGCCCGGCCGCACAGCAGCTGCTCACACATCTGGACTATGCGGCCAGGCGGCAATCGCTGGATCAGCTGGACAGTCCGCAGGTACTGAACACGGTACTACATAGATCAGGGACCCCAGAGCTGTGTACGACTCGAGCCGTTAGAGTTTCGTGAACTTTGCAATGCATTAAAGAAGCGATTGAAAGAATTGTTACTAAGTAGATTATTTAAATTGGTAAAGATACAAAATGGTAATAAGATTTTAATTACAATATTAGCACATTTATTTTAAGCGAATCAACCACATTATTAGAAGAAAATTTAAAGTTAAACTAAATAGCGATTTTAGCATCAGTTTTTGGCATCAGTTCTAAAACTAAATTTAACATTCCGTTAAATTAATAGTTTTCAACATATTGATGTACTATTTTTTGTGACTACTAAAATGGTCAACAATAACATGAATTGTATCTATACAAGTTGTCATAGACCAATTTATCAGACTAAACTAATCTCAAAGTGGATTTAAATTAAAGAAGACGCTCAATTACTATTTATATTTTCCATGTCCATATTAGTTGTTATATATCAAAACGATAGCAGAACCGATAAAAAGTTGAATTTTTAATTTACTTAATTAACTGAAGATTGATTAAAATTCAATCTGACTGTAGCAGCAGTTTGAAAAGTGCTTATTCGAAAAGTGTCTTTAAAGTAGCATTATTTAATTGAGCAAAATTCAACGAGGCACGAAGACTTAATACATTTAAAAATGATTAGTTTTGCCTTTCAAAAATATATTTTTTTTAGAGTTTACAATTTAGTACTCAAAATTATGTCAAATACATCAACCAAAACGTTATGTGATGCTGATTCTTAGCATGCCAGATAGATATGACTGAACTCTGAGGAAATTTAGTTTTCCATTTCGATGGTAGCGCATTATGGGGATTAAGGATATTATTTTTAATTCCACCTAGAAATTTAGTTTCATAAATTGTGGATCAGCTTAAAAATCCATGTGCAATTAAAGTATTACCATTTTAAATTTGTATTAAAGTAAAAGTTTGAGTTGAATACCATTCCCAAAAAGTGAATTGAGACTTCTAAGAATGCATTGCGAACAATACCGAAAACGTATTTCGAAACCAGAGATGCATCAAGTCATGCACAGCTCTCAAAGGATTAGCTCTCTCATACTGACACTTGCCCTTCTGTCTGCCAGTCGAAGTACTTTGATATCCAGGCCAACCAGCTCTCGGACATCATGTGCCGCGGCGCAGTCGTCAGTTCCATACAGTCGGCCAATAACACGCTGACCAGGGGCGTGTCGCTGCACAGCCGGAGTGGCAGCGCCCACGGCAGCCATCACAGTCACAGCCACCATGGGAGCGCGCACGGATCGCTGGGCTGCCTGCAGGGCGGCGTGGGAGTTGGAGGCGTTGGTGTCGGCGTGGGCACTGGGAGCACTGGAAGCATTGGAATGATGTCCGCGAGCCATATAGACACGGGTGATTACGATGTGCCGCATCCGCATCCGTATACGCATCATTATATGCAGACGACAGCTTCAGTGACGCCACCGCATGCAACGCTCAGCAGGCCAGGATCGGCGGGTGCCGTCTGCACCGGCCACGACTCTGGCTCGGACTCCAGTCAGGGCTGCGGCGGCTCCATAATGGGTGGCATGCTGGTAATGGGCCATGCCGGCCATATGGGCAGTCTGGGCCACCACAGCACCGGCAGCGGCTCCTTGGGCCGCTGCTCCAGTCGTTGCCACAACACCACCACCACCGATGACTCTGGCGGCGGCAGCAGTGGCGGCGGTGGTGGTGGCGGTGGCATCGGCGTCGGCGGCGGCATTGGCGGTGCCGCTAGCGTCGCTGTTGGCGGCCCCGGCATGCTCATGGACTATCATCATGGCCATCACAGCGGCAGCGCTGGCAGCGGCCTCAATGGCTGCGGAGGCGGCGGTAGCATCGCTGGTGGCAGCATTGGCGGACGCAGCAGTGTCCTGGGCACCATTCACAATGGCCACGGACATCATCATCAGCAATATCATCACGAATGCATACACTATGAACGCTTGCCCATTCCCGTGCCCATTCCCACAGTGCCCATGGGTGTAACGCAACAACAACAACAGCAACAACATCAGCAGCAGCAGCAGCAGCAACATCAGATGTCGTCACAGCATCAGCTTCAGTCGGAGGAGGAGATTGAGCCGGCCTACGCAACAGGTAATTGTGAGTGGGCTTCTTGACCACAAGTGCGACGCGAGAGAATTCGTTCGAGATTTAAATGAAGTGCTCCGAGCACTCTGCGAACCAGTTCGCAAACACAGAAAACCTAAAGTGCTCATTGAAAGTAAATGAATTTATTAATTTATCAGCTATTGTATTATTTCAAAGAAATTTATTGAGTCAAGCAGTGCTATAAAATTTATTGCATGTATGAATTCAGTTAAAGCAATGAATTTATATGGAACTTAACTTTTGACTACAATACACTTAAAGTTTGATTTAATATTTACACTTTTAAGTTATTATTTTAGAGAAATGCAATCAGACATTTATATTCCAATTTATTATGATCTTCAATCAATTTTTGAGAATGAATAATTTAGAATGATTCTAAATTCCATATTAATTGAATATTATTTAATTCTAATTTAAATACTTTGAAAAAGGTTTCAAATACGTGTCTTAAAACTTTCTTTCACTTTGTACATTATCAAATATCTTTTCTAAATTTTAATTTATAAACCTTAACTTTTTGTTTATAGCGAACAGCACTCTATGTCATATTTAATAAGTTGTATTTATACTATTAAGAACAATGTATAATATTCCTAATATAAATGTTCCATGTGCGTTTTTAAATCATTTTCATTTGTATAAATAACTTGTAAATAAATTTCAAACTCTTATTTTTAGCAATTTTACTAGAGAAAAAAGGTTAAATTGAGTTTTAAATAAATGTTGTTTATTTTATTCTTTTTTTCCAATTGAAGAATTGTGATTGGTTTTATTTGGTTTGCTGCTTTTGTGGCTCTTTTTTTTTAAACTAATTTCCATCCCTGATCTTATCGTTTGTGGTATTCGTTGCGCTCTCACTTGCTCCCAATTAGGTTTACACTCGTCGTTCAATTCTTGTGACAATTCAATAGCCACTTGAGGCTGTTGTTTTTCTTTTGTGTTGTGCTTTTTGATTTCTGTTCTTCGGCTCGCATTTTGCTGCGCCTCAGTTCGCAGTTGAAACCCGCGCGGTGACGACGCCTCGCGCGCGTGCTGAAGCCCAACAATAATATCAAAACGAAACGCAAAACAAGAAAATATTATTTGTGATACTCTTTTTTTTCCATACATAATTTGTTTTGGCGCTGACTTTAAGTATTTCTAATTGAAAGCGCTTGTGTTGTTCGTCTGTTTGTCTGCCGTCTGACCCGCATTGAACTTGCCACACAAAGATGATCATCTGGAGCGGCTTCTGTGAGGCGGCGCAAATTTACAGCACTCAAACAGCCACTTTTATGAGTGGCGGAGTCTCGTGTTAGTATCGAACTTAGTGGCTGGGCCACTTAAAGTGTCAATAGTGCTGTCCGTCCATCTGTCTGTCTGTCTGTCCGCTCTGATACCATTTAAGGGCGTGAGATCAGTGCGAAGCTATTTATGAATCAATAACTGTCACAAGTGGACATTTAAACGCATTCTGGACTTTGTCAATGCTATTGAATGAGTAGTATTATTAAGTTGATACGAAATCAATTGCATATTTAATTAGTGGGTAATAAAATGTGTGTTGAAAGTTGAGTATATTGAATTGCGTTCCACACGTGTTTCATAAGTAGTTACTCGACCTTCAGCGATTGATATAGTTATTTGCTTATCTTTATAGCAAATCGATAGTTTGATTAATCAGAAGACAATAAAATTAACATTCACTCCACAAGCATGTATCTTTCTTGCACTAGTTCGATTTGAGTCAATCAGATACGTTCCACAAACATCCGTGTGCGACCTTAACACCTGTTGAACAGTAGGCGGTTCAATGACTAACCGACTAACAGGCATAAGGCGCCCTTGTGCTAATACTATTTCCCAATATTCCCATCCAGCCTATAAATTCGCTTTGTTATCTTCTTGCCTGGCATTTAGTATAGCTATGAGTAGCTATACTACAACAACAGCAACAACAACAGCAACAGCAATATCTTGCACACAGCACAAACCAAACAAATGTTGTCATCCATATCACAATGCCGCTGATAAGAAAGGCAAAGTAACAGCTCAGCTGTGGCCGCTCTGCATGCGTGTATGCGTGCGTATCTGTATCTCAGTGTAGATAAATGTCAAGCCATGAGATATGCAAGTAGTCAATAGTTGCTGATATTAGAAGAAGAAGCGGGGAATTCTAGGTCAATGCAAGCCCATCAATGTGGCCAGACTTTGGCAATTTGATGGCCTTGCGTCGAGTCAAATGCTGAACTCTGGACAGTTGGCCACCTAATTGAATATGAGTGATAGCTAAAACATCAAAACTCTTGATGTGAACAATTGAGCTCAATTGAGACGGACACTGCATCTGAATCGTCGATTGTCTCTTGGGTCTACCCGGAAAACTTAATTAACTCTGGCCAATTACTTGGAAAACTTCTCTCAACTCTCTCACTCTCACTCTCTCAGTGTTTTTTTGTTCATTTCGTGTTCTCTGTGTGCGTTTGTGTTTTGTATATGGTGCGTGGCCGCTTCAGAGATAAGACCCAACCGCCTACCATTCGTGGGCCAGAGTCTCAGTCATGGAGTTGGTTTTGACATGTTAACAAGCCACATCAGGAACACAGAAACAACAATCCACGGAATAAATGTGGCTGGGCAGAAATCCGTTTATAAGTAAAACATAACAGAAAGACAAAAAAAACGAATAGAAAATACAGCACGAAAATCACATTGCTCGGCAATTAAATTGATAAGGCCAGGCCTCACCATGGGCAAAGCAACTGGCCGTAAGCATGACAGCAAATTGAATCTAAAACTAATTCCCTCTATACCGACATTCCCAAACAATTTGTTTAAATGCGTCTTTATTCGTTGTTCTACTTGCAGTATTTCCGAATGTTCCTCAAGCGCCCGGATTGTCGTGCGATGGCGAAGATCGTAAGTAGCCGTCTTTGTACTCATCAATAGAGTTTATTCATCTGAATTCGCACTCCTCGTTACAGGCAGCATCTACAGAAGGGGAGCGCGTCGCTGGCGAAAATTATACCGCGTCAATGGACACATTTTCCAGGCCAAGCGTTTCAATCGCGTAAGTAGCAAGACATGTGTACACATGATATCTATTAGATACACAATTGCACAGTGGAAATAGGGCGGCCAAACATAGCAAAAAGTTATAAAACTAAAGTGCAAGAAATGTCAGTATATTTAATTGATCGACCTAATAACAATTTAGAAGAACTTTATTTTAGAAATTTAAATCTGATTAATATTTGCTCGGCAATCAGATAATGATGATCTTTAGCATATATGGAAAAGAAAATGTTTTCCACATATATTAGGCCATATCAATTTGTATTGACGTTCGTTAGCTTAAATAAATCCATGTGTTAATAGCTAAATGTACATCAACTACATTTTAACAACTAATTTGAAAATCAACTACATTTAACTGTTAAAACATAACTTAATTCAAGTTAACGCAAGTTTCTATTTTCTTCACTAATAAAAAACGTATTTATAAATATTTTTGTTTGTTAAATATATTAATTTATGTACGTAGATGGTTATGCATACTTATTTATATATCACAATATTATTTACTTAGCAATTTAAATGTTTGTGTTTAATACTTCTACTCCCAATACATATTATACTATTGCGATTAACTTAAAGTATATTCGATTCCTAATACTTTTTTTAATTCATCGAAGGCAGGGGTTAGAATGTCAAATCGCGATCGCTAACAATATGGGTTAGATTCCTGACAGGGAATTACTTTTTTTTTATATAAATGCCCCAATTATTTAAGCTTAATATCTTTATCTAAAATATTAATAATAATAATAATAATGCTCTTTCTCTTTAAAATGCAGCGCGCCTTCTGTGCCTATTGCCAGGATCGCATCTGGGGTCTGGGACGACAGGGTTTCAAGTGCATACAGTGCAAGCTGTTGGTGCACAAAAAGTGTCATAAGCTAGTGCAAAAGCACTGCACGGATCAGCCGGAGCCGCTGGTCAAGGAGCGTGCCGAGGAGGCCAGCGACCCGATGCCGGTGCCGTTGCCACCGCTGCCCTACGAGGCAGTCGGCGGCACCACCGAGACCTACGACACCCATGAACATGCGCACATTGTGGTGCCGCCACCTCCCGAGGATTCGCTGGAGCCGGCCACACAGCGCCAATATTCGTTGAACGACTTTGAGCTAATACGCGTCATTGGACGCGGCAGCTATGCGAAGGTGCTGATGGTGGAGCTGCGACGCACGCGTCGCATTTACGCGATGAAGGTGATCAAGAAGGCGTTGGTCACCGATGACGAGGACATTGACTGGGTGCAGACAGAGAAGCATGTGTTTGAGACGGCCTCGAATCATCCTTTCCTGGTCGGTTTGCATTCATGTTTCCAGACGCCCTCGCGCCTCTTCTTTGTGATTGAGTTTGTGCGCGGCGGCGACTTGATGTATCACATGCAACGGCAACGCCGCCTGCCCGAGGAACATGCTCGCTTCTATGCCGCTGAGATCAGTTTGGCGCTCAACTTCTTGCACGAGAAGGGCATCATCTATCGCGATCTGAAGCTCGACAACGTGCTGCTGGATCATGAAGGCCACATAAAGCTCACCGATTACGGCATGTGCAAGGAGGGCATTCGGCCAGGCGACACCACCTCCACATTCTGCGGTACTCCCAACTATATTGCGCCCGAGATATTGCGCGGAGAGGACTATGGCTTCTCGGTGGACTGGTGGGCATTGGGCGTGCTGCTCTACGAGATGCTCGCTGGACGCAGTCCATTCGATATTGCCGGCGCCTCCGAAAATCCTGATCAGGTACGTGATCTAATCGAATATCTGCTTGAATCTAAATGTCTTATCGATTGTTTGCTTATTGTAGAATACTGAAGATTATCTGTTCCAAGTGATTCTGGAGAAGACTATTCGCATACCGCGTTCTCTGAGCGTTAAGGCTGCTTCCGTATTGAAAGGCTTCCTCAACAAGAATCCCGCTGATCGTCTGGGCTGTCATCGCGAGTCCGCCTTCATGGATATTGTGAATCATCCGTTCTTCAAGGTCATCGACTGGGAGATGGTAAGTTCAAGGCCAGCGAAATGTGTGTGTGCAATGTGTTAATGTTGATAATAATGATGATGATAATATTTGTAGTATTCCAATCTATATATAGCACACCTCTTATATTCATTCTGCTAGTGAAAAGAGAAAGTGTTAGTTGATAAGTTTATCAAAAGAACTTGACAACATATCAGAATTGCCAGGATCTGATTTTGAATTTCCTATTTATGCGCTTGTGCGAAATTGAATTTCCTGATTTTACATTTTCAAAATTGAACAACAACTTTTATTATATGGTTTCGTATCGATAATCGGGGTTATTTAATACTGTTCAAAAACTATCTGCATATATCAATATTATGCATTATAGAAAATACTCCTACTCATATATTATTTCCTTGATTTCTTAGTAAAGCATCCAAAACGCCATTCAGAATTTTTGTATAACAAAAAGCTTTCAATCATGTTTTATTTGTTTGATGTATGTTCTTAAATAATAAACTTTCTCATGTATTTCCTATGGATGTTGATCTGCTATCTATTACCATTTGATATTGTATATACCTGTGTGTCTTTGTGCTCGCAAAGATTGCACAAAAAGAGGTACAACCGCCTTATATACCAACCCTGGATCCTGGCGATCCCTATATGACATCAAACTTTGACGTTCAATTTACCAGAGAACCGGCTGAATTAACGCCAGACGATCCGTAAGTTTTGTGTCAACGAAAACAAAAACAAAAAAGAATTTGCCTCCTAGCTTTTGGTTATTTTTGTTCTAATTGTACTCTACAACGACGCATGAGTCCAACTTCCCCAAAAGATAAAAAAAAGTTCCCCTAAAACCAAAAGATAACTGAATAACTAAAGAGCATTAGTGGTCAGACTAACAGCAGGTAATGTTCGTACTCAGCCACATTGTGACCTTTCAGCCACCTGCCCCCCTCTATAACCTTTCGAAACACAGCTCGCTCTTTTCGATTTATCATCATTATCATCATTATACACAAAGTTAATCACATTGGAACATGCATTTTAATTGTGTGTCCCGAGCCTATTGAAAATTGCTTTTTATGTTTTTGCCAAAATTGGCTGGCAGTATTTTTTAGCTATAACCATTTTATTTTTACTATCTTTGCATATATCCTGCACACACACGAATCGAATTGAATCGAAAAATATTCACATATGATACACAAACACTCAAAAACATGCCACACACGCCTGCACATCCAATTTCAACCTCATGCAGCTCGAACGCAAACAGGTTTCGCCACCATTTAAGCCACGCTTAGACTCAGATCGCGATCTGGCTAATTTTCCGATCGAGTTTACCGGTGAACCGGTGCAGCTGACACCCGATGATGAGTAAGTTCTTTCTCTATATATTTTCTACTCTTTCTCCTCGACTCTCCACAGGCTGATCAACTGCTTGAAATACTGAATACTAACAAAATGCTTTTTTCTGTCTTAGTCATGTCATTGACAACATCGATCAATCGGAATTCGAGGGCTTTGAGTATGTAAATCCCTTGCTGATGTCACTGGAGGATTGCGTCTGACACCACGAGACGTGTGACCTGCATCCGTATAATATGCGTGTAAGTAAACATAATTTATTAAATTGTTGACAAGAGTTGTATTTAAAATGGAAATTTTTGCAGCTCTATGGTGAGGATTCCAGTGATTATGATTCCGTGGCTGATGATCTAAGCCTCTTGCATTTGAATGGCGCGGGAGGCGCAGCCAATACCAATAATAATATAAGCCAGCAGCAACATTATCGCCAACAGCAGCAACAGCCGCCACAGGCCCAGCAATATCATCCATACCCACAGCAACAGCAGCACCAGCAGCAGCAACATCATCATAATGGTAACAATAACAATCATAATAATCAAATGCAAGCAAATAATAATAAAAGTCTACTGCAGCACATGTTTTGCCTTCCATTGAACTAATTAAAATAACGAATTAGATACAGATAGCAGCAACAAGAGCAACTGCTAACAGACAGCAACAACAACTAGCAAAAGCAACAAAAACAAAAAACTTTAAATACTAATTACAAAACAATTAAATACAATTATAATCTTCTATATTGAAATTGTCATAAAAAAAGATGCAAATTAAGGAAAATTGAACTACTTTCATACCAAAAAACTGTCACAAGTTGCGAGTATTACACTAAACTACAAACGATTACTTTACTATTTAAGCACTTCTAGCTAGGCGAACTCTATGCATGCCGAAGCAACAACAGCAGCAACAAAAAACAATTTAAAAACTCAAAGCAAGACTTTTCAGCAAGTACGTTAAAAAAGACCCAAAAAGTATGCAAAAGATACAACAATTTTTAAGCTAATAAATCTACAACAAAATTATACATACATATACAAGAAACAAAAATATATATATAATTTTTAAATATTTAAAAGCAAGACATTTAATTTTACTACAAAATGATAGAAACACGAGACAAAAAAAAATAAGAAATGAGAAATGGAAATAAGAAATAAATCTATTATATTTAAGCGCGTAATTAAATGATGTGTAAAATGTATGTATGTTAGTATTAGTGAGCAGAATGGTTTTTAAAAGCAACAGAAACAAATTGATAAATGTGTGTGTAAGCAGAAAATGCATTAAAGTAAAGTGTAGAAATAATGATTTAACTGGCAAAATTATCAAAAGTGAAAAAGAACTTATCAAAATATTTGATTGCACGACCGTAAGTTGAACCGCGCATAACGATTAAATAATTATTATTAGCAAATCGATAATTTTTTGTATTTTCTGTATTATTAAAAAAATATAAATTTACAAAAATGGTAAAAAATCACACATCCGTCTACTGGCAATATTTTTTGTTTTTGTTAAGTATTAGAAACATTACGTTATTGCGTTGTCCAACACATTCCACATTGTACTTACTATACAAAGTAAAAGTTGTTAAATTATTGTATCTGTATAAGTAATTAAATTAAATTAAATTCCCAACAAGCAATAAAATTATGATTATTCTCACTGTCCTTATCACTGTTTACATTAGTTGTAATCGTATCAGAATTGAATTATGTTCAAAATGCTAGAAAATTGTTCCAATTCAAGTTTTAAATTGATGACAGTTAAAATATACATATATATACAAAAATATATCTAAATAAAACTGTAAATTATGTTTTTATAACCCTTAAATGAGTAGACATATTAATAATTGAAAGCGATAACGAAGACAGAATTAAATTAGTGTTAACGAAAATATCATTGTGTTGCTTTAACCTTAATGACAATTATACAAAATTGTGTTTTTAATTATCAACAAATTTTTGAAATGAATCGCGTATATGATAAATAAATTAATAAAAACAAAATGTTAATTGTTAATGTATTCAAAGTGACAACACATAAGCAATTTACAATTATGAAACACTTGACGAGGGAAAAAACCAAGAACAGTTTTGAATTAAACACAGATAATAGCAAACAATCAATTAAATACCTAACATAGTACATAACATAATTTATATACCTACATACATACATGCATACATAACATACGTACATACTAACACATTAATCATATTTAGAATGCACATTTTAATTGTAAAAAACTAAATAAAATGTAGTACAGTCTGTCCCGAGATTGGGTTCCTCATTCGAAAAGGGAACATCAGCGGAATATATTATTCGAAAGTTATTTAGTTAAACACAGTTTTAGCCAGCAACAAAATTAATTTCTAGATTTTCTACTTCTTAGGAAACAAAATTTATACTATTTTTAAAGAGAAAGAAAAAACTTAGTTTAATTATATATGTATACTCTGTCTACTGTGTCAGTTTCTGCGACGTTTTTCCAAACTGCGTTTGGATTATTTTTCAAATATTATGTTTGATTTTTTTTTATACGTATACTTAATGCACTTTGAGTACTTTGAATGCTAGCAAAATGTCAAACGAAATTGAGAACGTAAACAACTTGCGTTACAATTATGCATATAAACAAACGAATAAACTATTGTGTAAGTAAAACTAATTACAGTTTGCTTAATTATGGGAGAATGAAACGAGCGATTTCATATTTATTTTTTCATTTATGTTTTTTATTAAGAATCTATGCTAACAATACGAGTAACAAATGCAAATGTGTCCACTTTTGTTCAGTTCGTCTGCAATATGGAGACGGGTTCCTGCATAATTTGCTGAATTTTCGCCTCGGGCACAAGCTCGTCATTGGCCAAGAGCGTGTGCACAATGCCGTCATGTTTGTTGCCACTAGATCGCGCTTGCAACACAAACTTGATCTCATGCAACACAAAGCTCGTGTCCGTGCCGCCGTGCACGAATTCAGCCTGCAAATACACCAAGACATGAGTTGAACTGTTTGAACTGGACTCCATTTAGCCCAACGCACCGTCTCTTCGCGCAGTTCATCGTTTACATACAGACTGAGGGTGTCCAGCTTGAGCATAATACGATATTCCTGAGGCATATCCGCATCGGCCGCTTGATTCGATCCGCAGTTGTAGAGCCAAAGGCGATACTGGCGCGTCATCTCCTCGGTATACTGAGCATGCGGCTTTCCATCTATGTAAAGTGAATACTCGTACTTGAAACCTGGCGCCGGATCCACACGAATAATGCAGCGCGCCTGTTCAATGCAAAACGTATCCTCGCCCACCAGCTTGAACATCCAATCGCGACGTAGAACCTCCTGCAATTATCCAAGGCAGTGGCATAAAAAATGTAAAAAGACATGCTCTATAATGGATGAAGCAGGCTAAGGCAGCCTGAAAACACGATTCAGTTGTGATAAATTGCCCAGATAGTCCGCAAGTCATTTTGTACAACTTTCTTAACTTAATCAATCAAACCCAATGAAGCGAACCCCATTATTATTGTTTGACCTTGTGGTTCCTCAAAACTGTGTTTAGTATCCAAATTTGTGGTAATTGTCGTGTGTCTTCGTGACACTTTTGTAAAGTCAATTACAACAAATTGGTTATTAATATTGAACACTGTTTACGAATTCTCAAATCACTGAATAAAAGTTAGAAGCTATTATAGTTCTTTCTCATTAAATATGCATAGATGGTTGTTTTAAAATTTGATGGTCTTTATAAGATAGATTTATTGATATTTAGGAATTTAATAAAATAAAAATTAAAGTAGAATTGTCGGCGCGGTTCTTAATAATAAATTCGATTAATGATATGTTTCCGTCTATTAAAATAATTATTTATTGCAATCTAAAGCTAAAACATAATCCATACGAATTCTACAAAAATTATCATTATATTATAATTTTGTTAATAATGTTTATAATATTTAATATTTCTTTAAGATTCCTTTTAGTTTTATTAAATGCTTTTCTACAAATTACCTAAAATTGAATTTCATGTAAATAGATAATATAATTCATAACAATATAATGTTTGTGGCTACTTAATCAACTTTATTGAAATAGGTGATAGAATCTATAACAATATCCTTTTTCTGACAACATAGCTCTAATATTCTGCTGATATTTTTTGTTGCATTGATTGAAGGAAATTCTAGAACTACAAAATTAATTTTGTTTAATATCTGCCTAAAACTAGTTCCTAGATTTTTAGCTTAAATAATTTATTGTACCATTTATAGCAAATCCAGAGCTGCCCTTTGGATATTCAAAAGACGACGCTCTCTACCTATTTGAGTACTACACATTATGATAGTTGTTGTCCATGTCTATTTGCATAACTAATTGGGATAATTTTAGTTCACCTCACTGTGCAGTGCACTCGCATTTACATACATTGAGCACTTACCCGACCATTGACCCAAATCATGCGTCGTCCGCTTGTGGTGCCATGTTCCAGTTCAATGCGATACATCTGAGCGCAGTGAAAGTTAATTAAATGTTAATCAATCTGGGATGAATGTAGGGGGGGGAGGGTTTTATTTTTTTTTGTGACAGCACCTTGCCATTGATGGGGGCGCACCATTGGGCGACAATGTTGTCTTTGTTGTAGCGCTGAGCCTCGGGCACATGATCCAGACTCATGATAGGCTCTGCGGACAAATTCTCTAGGCGCAGCAACGGCGAGAGAAAGGACATCGCTTGCCGTCAGCTGGCCGCCAATGAAAATCGATTTCAGTAAATAGCAATTTAGTTATTGCATTAAAAATGCAACAGCGAACGCGGCGTTAGATTATCAGATTACACAATGCAAATGCAACAAACGGCAAATGTGAATACGAAAAAATACAAATCAGCACAAAACAATGCTATAGTATCTCGTATTTAATCTCATTAACATTTAACACCAATGGCCGACACCTTTGATTTAAGCCCAATTCGTACGCTTCATGTATTTTATTTTATTTTTATACCGACACGCGTTTTAACGGAAATGCGACGGCAGCAATGGCGACGACAACGACGACGACCCGTCAGCATTCAGCGTCAATGGCACACTAAACAACACACACCATAATGGCGAAAGGAACTGAAGAAAGAATTTGTATAGTCGCCGTCGAGTGTGGCAGTTGTAGTAGTAGTATTGCTATAGTGGCCTGGGATTGGGTTGGGGTTGGCGATGGCGTTGGCGATGGGCTTGGGCTTGGGGTTAGGGCTTGGGTCTGCTTCTGGTCGAGTTGCGTTGTCGATGGCTCTTTCTGTTGTGGCTAGAAAAAGTGCAGAGCCATCGCCATCGCCATAGCCATAGTTAGAGCGCCGCATGGCGCCAAAACAGAGTTGATTTGTTTCGCTTCAAGTGTGTGTGTGAGTGTATATATACACATATATATATATATATATATGTGTATGCTTAAGCCCCACTTCTCAGCACATTCTCAGCTGTGTGTGTGTTTGCTGTGTGTTAACATTTGCACACATGTCGCCGTCGCCGTTGCCGTCACCGTCAACGTCAGCGTCGCCATCGTCGTTGAGCATAAAAATAAACTTTAGTTTTTGAGCAGCCCCAAGCGCCGACAAGTATGCAATTGTTATGGGGCTGTAGCCAAGGGGAAGCTTACACCAACGCACGCACCAAAACTTAGACCATAAATTACGTATACGCAATCATCCATCATACACCGAAAACAATGTCATAGCAATTTAAATTTATTTTTAAAACATACCATAGGGTATCTTCGAGTCATGTTCGGTGTGTGTGTGCGACGTGCAATCGAGACTCAAATTGAGCGTAAGACAACACTTTTCCTTTGGCCACATCAATTGGCTGTCCACCCCATGCCCGCCTCCTCCCGGTGGCCACATATAAATGTGACAATTATATTGCTCGCGGCTGGTTGGCATAAATTTGTGGCAGGCAACATACGCTGCTTGTCGCCACTCTTCCGCACCCTGCCTGCCATCCACAAAGGGCGTCGCAAATTTGTCGCATTTTGTTTGGGCTGTCATGTTTATGGCGTAATATTTTGCGGCCATAAATACACGCCAAAAATGCTAATGACCGCTTACGCCGAAAACGGGGGAGGCAGGTGGTGAATGGGTGGGGCTGGGTGGTTAAACAAAGCGCAGAGTTAGATAGATGGATAGACGGATAGGATAGTGTGACAGTTTGCGTTAGTTTTGTATTTCAATTCGCCAAAAACAAGTATTGATAAATGTATTTGGCACACAGCGCGGCTCCAGGCACATCATATGTCAAATTTGGGCCTTGACGAATATTCTTAGCACTTCGATTGTGTATATGTATATGTGTGTGTGTGTGTGTGCGTTATGCGAGTGTCTCTGTGTGGCGCAGGGGAGGGCGTACAGTGGAGAGCGAGAGAAAAAAAGTGAAAATAACACAAAAGCAGCATTTACCACACGCGAAGGTCAATGCAAAGCGCCGCTTCAAGCCGCCTGTATGTACTTTTGCTGTAGTTGTTACCGCTTCTGCTCGCCCCCAAAACGGCAATATAAACAACAACTATATCAAAAGCAACAGCAACAGCAGTGACAAGAGTCCATGGAGATAACGAAGCGAAACATGACAAGGACAAGGCCCCCAACTGGCAGCTGACAGGCAGCGTGGAAGCAATTCAAAGCGCCATTCTATGTGAACGTGTGTTCGCGTAATTACTTCTACCGCCCGCTATTGCATACTCGCATACTCGTCCCACAAATATGTATTCTACAGATACAGATACAGATACAGATACAGATACATTGCCATATAACATAACTGACATAGTTTGCAACAAACGAACGTTGACGCTTTCCTTTGCACCACACAATGGGCCGACAGTGAGATCCGCGGATTTACCACTCCAGAAGATGCAATATACGCGAGTTAAATCCACATGAGATGCGTTGCAAAGTCTTTCAAAATGTCAGCGAACGTTTGTGAAAATGCCACATAAATGTTGCATTTGAATGTTTATGATATTGAAAATAATGTATGCATCTTACCCACTTGAAAAATATAAACAATATGCTGAGGCTATACAAAAATGATTGATACACATTTTCCTTTTTATATAACCGTTTGACTTCATTACCTTTTCAATGACTTTTTATGTTTATGATTTCGTAAAAACTGCATTATATTTTTACTCCTCAAAAAATATATCGCCAACTTAACGCGCAGCTTCGTCAGTATTACATTTGCATATTAATTTTAATATTTTTGTTATGATGAAGTAGTTCTTTAAGTGCAAACTTTTGATTTTTCACTACAGCCATTTGGGTTGCAATGGTCTGCTGCGATAAACTGTCCGAATGGGTTAAGAAAATAACAAGTAATTCGAAAGAAGTACAAAAAATGCATACATAAATTACAAAATGCAAAAAAAACCTTTAAATATTATGCGCAAGTAAATAATTCGCTGATCAAGAAAAGCAGATGAAGTTCTTGTTAGCAATGCAGAAGCAGTTGCTAGAATCGAAGCAGAAGAAGATGCTACTATCAAGAAAAAAAGTAAGAAACTGAAGAAGTTTCTTCACTGAGAGTAAAACGGAAGAAGATGCTCAAACGTAAGGAGACAAAAATGTTTAGCAGAAGAGGATGCTACAAAGTAAAGCAGAAGCAGTTGGTAATTGCGAATAGTAAAGCAGAAGAAGTTGCTCTAACGTAAGGAGTCGAAATCTTTAACAGAAGACGATGCTACTTTTGAGAAGTAAAGCAGAAACAGTTGCTCTAACATAAGGAGATGTCTAACAGAAGAGGATGCTACTATCAAGAATACGCATGTAAAAGTAAATCAGAAGCAGTTGCTAGTTGCGAATAGTAAAACAGAAGAAGTTGCTAGTTGACGCTGAGAGTATAACAGAAGAAGTTGCTCTAACGTAAGGAGTTGCCACTGTTAAGCAGAAGAGGATGCTACTTTTGAGAAGTACGAATGCCAGAGTAAAGCAGAATTAAAAACTTGAATGCAAGTGCAAGCGAGTACGCGATAGTCTATTGTCATCGTTCGCTGATCGTGTCTATCACACACATATTAGAGTAGATGTTTGGCTGTGTGCATAATTGGTAATTTTTCAGGATGTATGATGATGACATATTTTTGTTTGTATTGGTTAACGTTTTTCGGCTTGCAAGTGAATTTGATGCGTAAATTCAATTAAAAATTGTATGTAAATGAACTCGCAGATGGAATAATGAAAAATCGCTTTGCCTTTTACTGGTTGGATCACCTATTAGGAAAAACAAATGTATTTATGCAAACTGATTTATATATAAAGAATTATTTATTTAATAACTTTAGTAGTTTGACTAAATTATAATTAGTGACTATTGAAGAACATGTATTAAAATGATTTAATTTTAATTTAATTTGATTTCAATGTAATAATATTCAATCAAGCCTACAGTTTCCTTTCCTTCCTAAATTCCTGTTGCAGAAAGCGAATGAAGTTAAATATTTGTTGTTCTTGGTCTTCTAGACTTGCGCGCATAGCTTGTTGAACAATAATATCGGTCTTATAGCGAAAAACGTCTTTGTTGTCAAAGGTTCTTTCCATTACTTTGTCGGAAATCCATTTTTCATTGCCGAGCTTATTTTTGGTAGCACGCATTACGGACTTGGCATCAATAGTGCGACCATATGAGATCCAGTTCGACTCGAATGTCCTTTTAATGCTGAACACATAATGCTGGGTCAAATCGTCGACCCTTATGATTTTCAATTCAATGTAATCCATAAGGAAATTTTCATCTGCGCTCGCGTTTGCATCTCCCATCACAAGTTGACCCAAGCGTTTTGTGAAATCCGGGTTGAAATCACGTTTTGGTATTTTTGTTTTATTTGGGTTTCTTGGTAATTTATCACCAATAGCTAACACTTTGAATTTGGGCGTTACAAGTTCATTTGCCCCTGAGTCCGTTGTAAATTCTTCCATTATTATATGCTTAAATTCAGACTTCAATGAACCACGGAAATGACATAAACTCTTCAGAGTAATCGTCTAAGCGAACTGATGACAAATTTATAAACAAATCAAAAGCTTTCAAAAGCTTTTGAACTTTTTGTTGGTGAAATTGTTTGTTTTTCGATACATGAAGATTGTAAAAAAAACTAATCATCAATAATATTTTAATCAGCTGTGCGTTCGTTATCTTAACACATTTATATGAGAAAGCTTTGTTGGAGTGTTTGTGGATTTGTATTCATTTTTAAATATAATCTGCTTCAATATTTATTGAATGTAATTTTCCGAGCTCATCTCATAATGACGTAAACAGTGAATGCGACGAATGGTTGAAAACAGTTTTAGAAATGTCATCAGATTCATCCCGAACATTTAGGTTTCTTCGTATTGGGAGAACGCACATCAAATGCGTATGTAGAAAAAATGAAGAATGGGCTACAGATGACAGAATACAAATAACTTCGAAATGAAGGGTGGAGTATCGATTAACATATTTAGTATGTATTAATGCGACTCTTGAAACACAACTATACAAGCAAATTATATTCTTTATTTATTAACATCAGATACTCTAGTATGTAAAGAAAATTTAAAATACATAAATATTTTTATTATAGCTTAGCTAAGTTTATTTTATTAATTATTTCTTGGTTATAATCTACCTTCCATTAATACTAAGTACATGGATATTTATTTTTAGACATTCATGAAATTTGGTTACAATGTAGTGATCAGATTTAGCATAAAATATATCTCCAGTACTTTGTCGAAAACCCAATTTTCCATGTTTTGATTGGAAGCTATTGGCCGCTTGCAGCTCTGTCTTGACTTCCATGGTGCGGGCCCATCCAATATTTTCACAGTCAATTTTTTTTATAAAATTATGATGTACTTATTCTAGTCAACCTACAGTTTCCTCTCCTTCCGAAATTCCTGTTGCAAAAAACATATGTAGTTAAATATTAGCTTGTCCTGTTCATCGAAACTGTTGCCCTTTGCTTCGTAAACAACGTTGTCGATCTTATAGTGATTAGTATCTTTGTTGTCAAAGATTCTTTCTATGATATTTCCGGAAATCCATTTCTCATTGCTGAGCTTTATTTTGGTAGCACGAAATAAGGACTTGGCATCAATTGTGCAAGCATAGGGGAAGCAGTTCCCAGTCGTCTTTATCGTATTAATGCTGAACACATAATGCTGGGTCAGTTCGTCGACCTTAATAATGTTCAATTCCATTTGATCCATAAGGAAGTTTTCATCAGCGCTAGCGTTTGGATCTCCCATCACAAGTTGACCTAAGCGTTTTGTGAAATCCGCGTTGAAATTACGTTTTGGTCTTTTTTTCTTATTTGGATTTCTTGGTAGTTGATCACCAATAGCCAACACCTCGAACTTGGAAGTTACAAGTTCACTTGCTCCTGAGTCCGTTGTAAATTCTTCCATTATTATATGCTTAAATTCAGACTTCAATGAACCACAGAAATGACACACACGCTTCACAGTAATCGACTAAACGAACTGCTGTCAAATTAGTAAACACAAAGTAAGCTTTCAAAAGCTTTTGCGCTTTTTGTTGGCGAAATTGTTTTGTATTTCGATACATGAAGATTGTAAACAAAACGAGTCAGAAAACAATTTTTTTATCAGCTGTGCGGTTGGGTATTTAAACACATAAACTATATAACAAAGCTTAATTGGAGTGTTTATGTACTTATCTTACCTTTTAAATATTATCTGGTTTAATAGTTATTGAATGCATTTTTTGAACTCGTCAACAATTAATGCACCAAATGGTCGTAAACAGTTTCAGAAATCTTATCTGATTCAGGTTTTATAGAAAATTTAGGTTTTTATTATTAGGAGATCGCACATAGCAAAACTGAACTTCACATCACAGAGCGCAAAAACCTTTTAGAGGAAAGGTGGAGTAAGTTGAAACGCAACTAAAGAAGCAAATTAATTTTGTGTATTTATTTACATAAGATATAAACAAATTTAAACAAATCTAAAGTAGATTAATATTTTTAAGGTAACTTAACTTTACTGTTATTTGATTAATTATTTGTTTGTTATCTATATATGTACATATGTATATGGTCACTGAAATTCTGGTTGCACTAGCAACGCACAGCCCAACCGGTAAAAACTACGATGTCGCCATTTTCACCCAATGTGGATATGGACAACTGGACGCCCACTTAGAAGCTATTTTGCGAAATAATTATTCTAACTAAGAAATAAAAATGAATTTATCCGAGCTCATTGATTGCGAAGCTGCAGGGAAAGCAGACTCGTTTAATATAACTTTTATATTTGTTTAACCAAAATAATTTTTAATTTTGTTTTTTTCTTTTCTCTTTGTTGACGATGTGAATAGCAAATAAATCGAAATATTTGTTTGTCGTATTCGTAAAGACATTCATGGAATTTGGTTACAATGTAGTCATCAAATCTGCAGGCCTTAAAATTAGATTGAGGATTAAACGATATCTCTAGTTTTTCAATTTTCAATATTTAGATTTCTATTGGCAACTCGCAGCGCTGTCGTAACTTCTATGGTGCGGGCCGAAACCATATTTCCATAGTCCATTTCTATTTTAATTAATAAGTATCAATTCCAGTCAGCCTACAGTTTCCTCTCCTTCCGAAATTCCTGTTGCAAAAAACATATGTAGTTAAATATTTGCTTCTCTTGTTCTTTGAGACTCTTCCGCTTAGCTTCGTATACAATATTGTCGATCTTATAACGATAAGTGTCTTTTTTGTCAAAGGTTCTTTCCATTACTTTGTCGGAAATCCATTTCTCATTGCTGAGCTTTTTTTTGGTAGCACGAAATACGGACTTAGCATCAATTGTGCGAGCATAGGAGATCCAGTTCACAGCCGTCTTTCTTGTATTAATGCTGAACACATAATGCTGGGTTAGATCGTCGACCTTAACAATATTCAATTCCATTTGATCCATAATGAAGTTTTCATCAGCGATAGCGTTTGGATCTCCCATAACAAGTTGACCGAAGCGTTTTGTGAAATCCGAGTTGATATCACGTTTTGGGGTTATTTTTTTTTTTTGATTTCTTGGTAGTTTATCACCAATAGCCAACACTTTGAACTTGGGGGTTACAAGTTCACTTGCCCCTGAGTCCGTTGTAAATTCTTCCATTATTATTTATTTAAATTCAGACTTCAATGAATCACGGAAATGACACAAACTCTTCAGAGTAATCGTCTGAGCGAACTGCCGACAAATTTATAAACAGACCGCAAGTTTTTAAAAGCTTTTGAGCTTTTTATTGGTGAAATTGTTTGTATTTCGCTACATGAGGATAGTAAACAAAACCAGTCATCAACAATATTTTAATCAGCTGTGTGGTTGAGAATTTCAACACATATTAATAAGAAAGCTTAAGTGGTGAGTTTTTACATATCAAACTTTAAATTAATTCTGGTTTTTGACAGATCGCACTCCCAATAATAGTTCTTGGAGTCTAGTAGATCGAACCCCAGGAAAACTATTTCACTGTAATCATCGAAATCAATATCCATCTGGTGCTCTAATCTGCCTTTATTAAGCTGTATTTATTTTGCTATTTGTGTTTGAATATACTTTTTAAGTTACCTTAATACAAAATAAGTACATAATTTAAACATTTTTCTACTTCTTGTCTCTAAGTTGACGATGCAAATAGCAAATAAATTTAATTATTTGTTTATCGTTTTCGTGTAGACATTCATAAACTTTCGCTACAACGTGGGCATCAGATCTGTAGGCATTAAAATTAGATTTATTATTAAACGAAATCTCCAGTATATTGTCGGAAATCCAATTTCCCATGTTGAGATTTCTTTTGACAGCTCGCAGCACAGTCTTGGCATCAACTGTGCGGGCCCAAACGATATTTCCATAGTCGGATTCTTGGTAGTTGAAGTAATAATGTTGCGTTTGTTCATTCACGCGAATGCTCCTTACTTTAATCTCTTGCTTAATGTATTTGTCACCTTTGTTGATCGTAAAATTTCTCATAACAAGACGATTTAGGTGTTTTTTAAAGTCTTTTTTAAAGCTATAGCTATCCAATTTTGGGCATTTTGAGATCGAATCCTGATCGCCTATTGTTAGTACTTTATACAGTGTAAATTCATTTTTACTTTTTTTCTCCTCTTCTGTGGCCTCTTTTGCCAAAGATTTCGCATTGCTCTCCATTGGAACAGCTGAGCACAACTACAAAAGAAAAATAAATAAACAAACCTCAACAGTTGCAGATACCACAGTCAAAACTTGAAGAAACTTTTGAGCTTTTATTGTGAAATTATTTGTATTTCATAATGTGTAGTGTGTTAAAATGCCGACAAGTTCAAAGCTTTTTGGCATTCACAAAGTTCGTCATCACTCAGCTGTGTCGAACGAACAAAAAACAAGCAGACAACATGGAAAACGTAAACACAGAACATGATAAAGGTAAAGCTAAATAAATAATTTATGTATATAAATAAATATTTATAAAGATAAATAAATTCCTTCCGTACAGATATGGCAATTGTGATGTCGAAATCAAAAGTCTTGGCTATTGGCGATCCAGGGGAAAGCTCAACAGAAAATAAGCGAACACCAATGTATGATCGCCACAATTTCCAAGCTGATTTTCGTACCCATTTGAGCTATCTTTTGGTGGGAAGTCGTAGTCCCATTGATGTTGTCGAAGATTGGAATACTGTGTGGCAGTTTAGTGCTTCAGTAGTTAAGAAAGGCAATCATGTTAGACGCTACCGTTTTCATTACGTTAAAGGGAGTTCGTGGCTGCCAGGAATTTTAATTAGTGGACCTGCTATTTCTGGAAGAGAAGCTTTGGACGAGGTTAAAAAACGACTGAGCGAGGAGAATTGGATATCGGAAAACGAGATTGAAACTCCCCTGAAAACGAAGTTAGGCAAAGAATATTATAACTGTGATCAATACATTCAGCGCGTTGTATCTGCTGCACTTGATGCACAACATAGTAAACTATTTCTATACTTGTTGCATCTGCATAGAGAATATGTTAAAGATAAGAAACCATGAATTCCTATTATTTTAGATAATTCTAATTTATTTTCAATTAAACACATTTTTAATTAGCTCAAACAATTGATATTATTTTGGATTTAAAAAGTGAGTGAGCTTTGAAGCTTTTGTTTGTGAAATTATCTGCATTTCATAGATTGTAGTGTGTTAAAATGCCGAAGAGTAAAAAGTTTTCTAACATTCAAAAAGTTCGTCGTCACTCAGCAAGCAAACATTATGGAAAACGTTAGTGCTGAACACGATAAAGGTAAAGTTAAATAAATAATTTTTGTTTATATAAATATACAACATTTGAATTCTACACTTGTAGCAAAGTCTATGGTGATGTCAAAGGTTTTGGCTATTGGAGATGCAGAGGAAAGCTCAACAGAAATTAAGCGTATAGCAAAGTACGATCGTCACAATTTCCAAGCTGATTTTAGAGCCCATTTGAGCTATCTATTGGTAGGAACTCGCAGTGCCATTGATGTTGCTGAAGATTGGAATTCTTTGTGGCAGTTTAGTGCTTCAGTACATGAGAAAGGCAATCATGTGAGAGGCTTTCGTTTTCATTACCATAAAGGAAATGAGTCGCCACGCGGAACTTTAATATGTGGAGTTTGCATGAGTGGAAGAGAAGTTATGGATGAAATTAAAAAACGACTGAGCGGGGAGAATTGGATATCGAAAAACGAGATTGAAACTCCTTTGAAAGCGGAGTTAAACAGAGAACTATATAACTGTGATGTTTACATTCAGAACGTAGTATCTGATGCACTTGATTTAGAAAAAAGTAAACTAGTTCAATACTTGTTGCACCTGCACAGGCAATGTGTCAAAGATAAGAAACTATGAATTCCAATTTTTTTTTTTTGCTAATTAAACAATATTTTAAAAAGTCAAACAATTGAAATTACTTTGGATTTTAAAAGTGAGTGAGCTTTGAAGCTTTTGTTTGTGAAATTATCTGCATTTCATGATGTTAAGTGTATTAAAATGCCGTCACTGCAAAGCTTTCGACAGTAACAAAAAACATTTATTGAAAGAACTTGGAAATCAGCTGTTGGCCTTCTCTGCTGTAAACAAAAACAAACATGGAGAAACAACCATTAGAAAAAGATACAAGTAAATCTAAATAAATAGTAAATATCTATTAAATACATGAATAATATTTTCCAAACGTTTTTTTAGCTGTTGCAAAAATAAAAGTGCTGGCTATTGGAGATCCCGAGGAAGATGGTCAATTTGTGGCGGTAAAATCAAAGTACGCACATCAGCGAGAACTTGAATTCAGAAGACATTTGAGTTATCTATTGCTGGGGACGCGCGATCCTCCAGAGGTTGTGGAAGATTGGAATACGGTGCGCCGATTTGAGGCAAAAAGTGTCAAGGAAGATGATAAACCCAGGCGATATTCCTTTCACTTTGCAAAGGCAGGAGAAAGTCTGTCTGGAACTAATATAAGTGGGCCTATATATGATGGTTGGGCAGTTCTGGAAGAAGTCAAAAAGCGCCTAAGTGAGGAGAACTGGATATCGGATAACGTGATAGAGACGCCGCTTAAAACAAAACAGAGTAAAGAATGTTATAACAGTGATGTGTTCATTCAGAGCATTGTATCAGATGCAATAGATACAGATAGAAAACGTATGTTTCAATATGTGCTGAACCTTCATAGAATGCAAAGAAAATAATCTAATAATTTAGTTAAAGTACTTTAATAAAAATTAGTTTGTTAAAAATTATTATCTTTTATTTTTCTCGAGATCATTAAGTAAATGTCATACTATGAAAAATATGAGTTCTATCGAAATTTCAAATGGTAAACAAATCAGTAAAATGAGCTTTTGATGATTGTGAAATCATTCAAAAAGTACAAATATTTTAAAGCTTTTGGCAATCACAAAGTTTGTCATGAAGATATAAGCCATGAATCAGCTGGGCGAACTCTGCAGTTAGTTTACGACTATCAAAATAAACAAAGCGAAATCTATTCCATTTCTCTTTTAAATATAAACCAAAGGTGAGATATAATTCTATTATAAAAATAATTTGTATTCACAAATAAATATATTTCTTTTAGCCCATCTCAGAATGACTTCCAGGGTTTTGGCCATTGAAGATGCAGACAAAAATATTGAAAAACCTGTTGTCAAATATGAACAACAAATTTTTTGGACAGATTTTGAGAAACACTTGGCATTGCTTTTAGTGGGAGTCCGAACACCCATAAAAGGTCACGATAACTGGGATTTGCTGGACCAATTTGGAGTGGTTTGTGATAGGACACCAAATCGACCGCGACGTTATAAATTCTTCTGCAAGCCAGTAAATTACTTCCCGACGGGTTGCGTTATTTGTGGTCACACACTCAGTACAAAAGCGGTAATGATGCAGGTTAAAGAACGGCTGAAAGATGAAAACTGGATATCACACAACGTTATAGAGCTGCCACTAAGAAAGAAAATTGGACAAGAATACTACTATAATACCGATAATTACATGCGAGAAATAGTCTCGGAATGTTTGGAGGCAGAAAATCGAAGACTAATCAACCATGTCTTAGAATTACACAGAGATTTCGTTCAAAATAACAGAAAATTACTTATTTTGTAAATTAAATAAGAAATATTATTGAAAGATTACTTAAACTCTGGAGACATCCGCACGCTTTAATCACAAGTCGTTGTTTTTGCCCGAATGTCGCATGTTGTGGGTTTTGCGTGCTTTTTCCTTGGTGACAATTAATTTGCTTAGATAATTGGCTGCCGATAAGAGGAGCAGAAAAACCATCGAAAAGCGCATAGGGAGTGGACATTAATCAAATGAGCTCAAGGAGCTTTGTTTTTGCTGTAAGATACAATCGCAAACAAGACGAAATGATAAAAGGCCAGCTCAAGTGAAAAGTTGTGTGTTTATTCAATATTTTCTTTCATGATTCGTTTTGTTTTTGTCTCTAGGTGATTTGTTTGCAGCGCGTAGAAACGAAATTGAATTTTTGAATTATGTGCGCCTCTTATAAATATTAGCTAAATTTGTGTGAGTGTCAGAGTGTGTGTGATTGTATGTATGTAAAATGTATAATATAGAAATAGCAATGTTCAACTTTAGCACAATTCACCATTAATAACCAGCTAAATAATAATACTGTTCACAACGCCAATGGTATGAAAATTCAACAATTTGTCATAGAAAAATGATTGATCGATTGATTGATATAGACATTAAATATTAAATGTAGATTACATGTTACACAAATTGTATTTTGTTTAATATACTCGTAGAATTTACATTTGCTGCACCATAACAACTAACATAAACAGCTAATATCTTTGTTAAACTTTAAACTAATTAATTTTGGAACAAATTTGAACAACGCTGGGCGTAAAATAGGCGCGAGTTGTAAATATATAAATATGTATTTTAATATATATGTATATATATATATATATATATATGCTCGTAAATTTCATATTATTTAAGTTATGTATGTATGTAAATGCTATAAGAAGCCACACATGCAATATATGCGTGTGTGCTTATGTTTGTAAATGCTGTCTATATGGTACTCGTAAATGTATGTACGTATAATCAACGCTAATTGCACTATTTATTATTATATTTCTATTTTTGTATGCTTACTATGAATTACACTGGCTGTCGAAAAAAAAGAGCACAACGTTCAGATTACAATTATGTATACTTAAAAAGGGTTAAAACCATAATTGTATGTTTTACATGTTTTTAAGTAAACTATCGAATTTGATACAAATAAATATCTTTAATGGATTCATGAGATAAATGATCAATTCTAATACACAAAAGCATAAATCGAAATTAAAAATAATAATATTGCTTCACTTTGAATACCAATCGAATACTGGTTCACATTTTAACAATCTATATAACTGAAACCTTATTATTCCTTAACATATTACCTAATAAACATAATTTCATCAAGTCATCAGGTTGTCAACTTCAAGTAACAAGCTTAAATCTGGATTTCTTATACTTTTTAAAGGCTTGTGGAGCACTACTTATATAGTTAGGAAATTCATATGACTTAAATTACATTTCGAATACTTAAAATACTTGTGTTTCGTACAAATGGAGAATGTGTTTAAATCCAAAAATAAACAGAACTCGGTAATACATAGAAGTCTACTACGTACATCATTGAAATGGCAGTTTAAATCGATGTTAACTAAATGCAATGCAACAACTGGAAGCTGGTTGTAGTAGTTGTAAAAGAAAAGCATTTGTGGCGCCAGTGCAAAGGACGTCTATGGCTTGGAAATGCTGTATTGCTAAATGCTAAATGGTAGGTTTGATTTATGTTAGCGTTATTTTAAATTGCTTTAGAAAAAATGCGCAAAAGTCTTCGGTCTCGGTTCGGAGTGGATTGGGGAGGAAGGGTTATAAACTTGATATCACTTGCGTGACAGCATTATATTTATAACAGTGCCGCAGTTATGCAGCACACGTTTGGCATCGCTCAGATTGGCATTGGTCAGGTCATAGCCGTCGATTTCCAATAATTTATCGTTCAGGCTCAGCAGTCGCGCGGCGCTCGAATTGGGCGTAATTGCACTTACAAAGATGCCCACCTAAAAACGAATGTGGATGTTCTATTATCATAATAAGTATTGTAATATATTGTTTGTGTAGTTACCTGATTTAGCAGCTCGGCAACGTCGAAGCCGATGCTGTGCTCCCACTTGAGTGTCACCTGCTTCACAGTGGGATTCTTGTGCACACCAAAGATCCAGGTGGATTTCTTGTTGCTGCCCTTGGATGTGTTGTTGGTCGCTGTGGAGTTCAGTGAATGCTGCGATGACGTATCATCCATGTCCATGGCCATTTCCGTTTCCTGCTGCTGCTGTTCGTCATCGTCCGCCGGTGGCGGTGGAAGCTCAAGGTGATCGCTGTTGATGTTGTTCTGATAGTCGAGCTGTTCCGTTTGGGCGCCAATTGCCGTGGTCTTGAAATTGCTGTTGAGCGCATCTTGATAACTATTGCTCTGCTCGTACAGCGATTGTGTTGGCGACATCGGCGGCTGTTGCTGCTGCTGTTGCATTTGTTGCTGCTGCTGCTTACGCTGACGCATGGACTCGTAGAGCGTCAGATCCTCGGGCGTCTTCTTGGTGTACACACGCGCTATGTGATAAGGCGGCGGCTCCATGCGTGGCGGCGGCACCACAGTCTGTGGCTGCAGCGGCTGCAGTTCGTAGCTCTGTTCGCCGTTCGACAAATGCGTCGTCGGCAACGGCATGGCATTGGCATCCACATACAGCTGCTGATAGTGTGCATCGTAGTTGACCAGCGGCAGTCCATAATATTCCTGCGTTGTGGGCGACTGCTGATAGACGCCATAGATGTGCGCCGGATCGCTCGCCACGCCGTATATTGCACTTGCTGTGGGATGGTCCACGGCATCCTGATTGCTATCACAGTGTGGCATGGCCACCACCTGGCCATTGGGCACCACAACACGCGCCTCGCGCACCTCACTCGCTCCCGCTGCGGCCGCATTCGCCGCCTGCGCCTGCCGCATATACTTGGCCATCTGCCGCAGCTCCTTGGGATACGGTGTGGGCGAGCGCATCAATCGCACCGAGCTGCCGGCGGGCAGCTGTTCTGGTGTACTCGGTGCTGCCACAAAGCTGGCCGTGTAGCTGGGCGCAGGCTGTGGAGCGGCGCTGCTGTTGCCAGCACTCAATATGGTCGCCTCCTCGGCGAAACAAATGCGACGCGATGGACTCGATGGCTGCTGCTGCGGTTGTTGCTGATGATTGGCATAGACGAACTCGTATTGCTCCTGCACTTGTTGTTGCTGCTGCTGCGCCTGCATCTTGAACGTGACTTGCGGCAGCATAAAGCACGTCAGCTGCGTTTTGTTGCTCGCATCCAAGTACTGCAGCGGCACCAGCGGCTGTGACTGATTGTCGCTCAGCCACAGCGACGTGAGATTCACCAGACTCAGCATCGAAACGGGCAGCGCATTGATATAGTTGTTCACCACATTCAGCACCTTCAGCTTGGCTAAATGGCCAATGTTCTGGGGCAGCGCGGAGAGCTGATTGTTGGCCGCACTCAGCACGCTCAGCTGGCTGCAGCTGCACAGCTCGTCGGGCAGCTGGCGCAGTTGATTGTCGTCGGCGAAGAGGAAACGCAGTTTGGTCAGGGAGCCAATGGTGCTGGGCAGACGCATCAGTTTGTTGTGGCTCAGCACCAGCTCCTCCAGCTGCTCCAGATAGCTGATGCTGTCCGGCAGCTCGGTGAGGCCGTTTGACTCGCACTTGAAGGTGACTAGCGACTTCAGCATGCCCACGCTGAAGGGAAACGCTTCCAGATTGTTGGAGCACACGGACAGCACCTCAACGTTGCGCCAGTTGCTCAGCTCATTGGGCAGCGCATCCAGCAAATTGCCGTTCGCCTCAAAATGCTGCAGTTCGCGCAGTTTGCCAATGTTGGGCGAAACGCGACGAATTTGATTGAAATCGATCCACAGTTCACGCAACGACTTCAGCTCACCAATGACCTCAGGCTGTGCAGAAGAGAAGCTATTAAAACTGTGCATTTCAGGGCATCATTTGCTGCTTACCAGCTCGGTGAACTCATTGCCGCCAATGTCCAGCCGCTGCAGGCTTATCAAACGCACCATGGACTTGGGCAATGTGATGAGATTGTTCAGACGCACCTCCAAGATGCGCAGGTTGACCAGACGCCCAAAGTTGGCGGGCAGAAACTCCAAGTAGGTTTCATTCAGCAGCAGCTCCTGCAGCGATATCAGCGACGTGATGGCGTCGGGCAAACGTTGCAAACTGTTGCAGCTGAGATCCAAGTGAGTCAGATGCTTGCACGCCTTAATCTCCTCCGGCACGCTGACAATAACTACAAAGAGAACAAGACTTGATAAACAGTTGAAGATGGATTCGACAGCTGTGACTCACGATTGCGGTTCAGATCCAAATGCTGCAGCTGACGCAGCGAGCCAATGGCCTGCGGAATGCTCTCCAGATTGTTGCTGTTCACCTGCAGCACACGCAATCCCTGGCAATAGAAGAGCTGCGGCGGCAGCGTTTGCAGCTAGAAATAGATATTGATATTAGTTAGCTAGAGATTAGATTGGGACAACTGCAAAGTTACCCGTGCATTGCTCAAGTGCAGCTCCTCGAGGGTGCGTTCGTGCTGCCAGACCTCGGGGAAGGCGTCTTGGAGCGGGGTGTTGCTGTAGTCCAGTTTGTCGATGACCTCTTCACGTTTGAATTTGAAGCATGGAAAGCATTTGGACAGCAGCGGCATTTTGCCAACGTTTCGTTTCGTCTCTACTCTATTTTTTTATTGCTCTACGTTCGATATTAAGGCACGGCCGTTGATATTGTGTTTGTTGTTGTCGTGTTGTTATGATTATTGCGGGCTGCGAATTAACATACAAACACATGTACACATACACACAGACACACAGAGAGAGAGACTTAAAGCCAGTCTCGCATAACTCACCTATGATTCATCGCTGCTTCTGCTGCTGCAGCGGCCGCATTGAACGCTGTTCCGTTACAATTCATTGGCATTTTGTTGGGCTTGTTATTGTTCCAACACACACACACGCACACACTCGCACACATTCATACATATGTATGTAAATACACAAACAATAATGAGGCTACGTCTGCATGGAGCCGTTTGCTTACGTAGCCGGCACCTTGCAAGCCTCGACTTTTCTTATACCTTGCTATATCCGCTCACTGCATGTATTTTATGTTTCAATTTGCATCCAATTACGGTTTTCTTTAATGTTTTTCGCGTTCAAGTTGACAATTTGCGGAGTGTATTTGTGTTAAGCGATTCCGGAATAAGTTCATGCCACCGCTCACCAGTGAGCTGGATCGTTCATTTAGTTCGTTGCTATTAGAACATTTCGGTTGGTTATCGATTGGCACCCGCAACGTTAACATTCACACTGCTGTTAATGCTGTTAATAACAGCATGCCAGAAACAGAAAGCAACAAATAGTTTAAATGTATCTTTAAATTTTAATTTAAACACGACTGTTAAAATTATACTATTAATTAATATCAAATGAGCAAATTTATTAATGTAATGCCAGTGCTCAAAAACGTTTGCTGTTAACAGCGTAGTTCGATATGTTTCCAACAGATGGCTCCAGAGAGGCACTGTTGAAATTCAAATGCGAAATATTGTAGGAAATATTAATTGCAAATTGAAAATGGGTAAATACTAATAGTATTTGCTTTACCGACTGACTTCCTGAAAGCGTAACGCTAAGCTAAGAAAGCTAATCAGTTAAGTCAATATAGTGTAAGGAAGTGCAAATTGAGCGTTTCAAGTATGCGCGAACAAACAAATAAATGCAAATTTTGCAGTCAACTGGCAATAAATAAATAAATTAAAAAACCTGCACAGACTTTGAACTTCCCTCTCGATATGACATGGAACATGGGACAAGCTTTCAGCATTAAAAGCATTGGCAGTGCGAAAATTAAACAAATACCGACCACTTTCCGTTTCGCCGCTTGTCGTGCCCTTTACGAATTTACACTTCAAGCAATTGTAAAATTGTATAGCGAAGTGTAAATAAGCACATAATAAACACAGCTTTTTGTTGCTGGATTTTGCAAGAGACAAAAAGTTTACTAACAGCTAAGCGCGACGAGACAAACGTGAAATGCAATTGCCTTTTGGGAGTTCAGTTTTGTTTTTAAAGCCGTCCACTGCAGTCGAAAATTGAACTATTCGCCGCTTTAACATCGATAACGATTAAAGTGAGTCTCAAAAATCTCGATTATTGTGCAAATGCTTGAATCGATAAGTGTTATCAACTTCGAATTTGGTTTCAAATACAAAACGTCAACAATTGCATAACAACGTCTGAGTAATGTCAACAAAGATAAAGTTTCAACACGTAATTGGCACAGCATAAAAAAAATAGAAATGTATTTTTAGCGTTTTCCCACAGCAAACAATAACCGTAAATCTGTACTTGCCGTCATAATAATAAAGTACACAAAAAAGCGTGTCAATATGAATTAAAAATTAACAAGCAGCTGTTATATTTTCTCCACAATCGAATTAGATATGCGGCAATACGCATTTCTAAGTTGAAAATATGTAAGTGGGTCGGACACAATTGGAGGACTACACCCCCGATTCTCCATAATTAAAACCACCTGTCGCCGATTTAAAATCTAATTGATGTGACCGTTACACATGATTCATGACTCACTGAGAATGATGAACCATCCCCATTTACCAGTCACCACCCCCTTTTGCTCCTTGCTGAGCCCTCTCTCGATAACCACCCTACAGAAATAAAAGCGCCGGCTACGAGAGAGAGAACGAGAATGAGAGCAGCGAGAGCGAAACGGTTAAGTGCAATTTTTTTGTATTTCAGTTAATTTGATAAAAATGTTATTCCTAGAGCGATGTGATTGCCTCGTCGCAGTATGTGCTTGTACTTCATAGAGGGGGTCCGTTTCTTTTCAAATTCCCTCTTTCTAAAGTTATAAATCAAGACTAGTAATTCACTTACGTTACCAGAAGCACTCACATTGGCTTGTTTTAACTGGTAGTAAAAGTTCAGCCGGCTGAGTTTCAGATTCCTGCGTTAAAAGGTATGAAGCATTACTTCCACGATATTACTTGGCACTTATCTTCTTCATTTTTTTTTTGCTGCGATATAGATTATTGCAATGTATCTATAAGTGTGATTCTTATCTGCACTTCATAGTTTGTCATACTTTGATAATTTTGCAAAAATTCCAATACTATAGTTTTCCCCTCGCTTGTCTCTCTCTTTACTTGCTCTTGGTTTTGGTCTTGCTCTTGCTCTTGGTTTTCTTAGCGGCGACAGGGGCTTCAGGTTTGTCTGAAGCCACTGAGGCCGCCGGTGCCGCTGCAGTGCTGCCAATTGCAACTTTAGGTGCAGGCGTAGCTGCAGTTTTCTTGGCGACGACACGTTTTTTCCCAGGCATCTCGAAAACCTAACAAAAATTGAGGGGGAACTTAAATATTGAAGAAAATTTGTTCAGGCCAAATTGTGTGTTGTGCTCAGAATTTCGGAATGAAATGGATTTACGACAATATATATATTCAAAGTGAAACTGAAGCACAACTGAAATGAATTTCATAGACCTCTGCGTTTTTCAATTTCGAAGCGGTTGTCCACCGGTTGTAACCGTTTGCAAGCACTCGCAACCGTTTCGCTCTGCCCCATCCCCCAAGAAAGTTCTGGGGGCTGGCTGGCCACTCTCTCTCTTTCGCTCTCTGTGTCGCGCTCTCTGTCTATGTCGCCCCGTGGGTCGCTGTCATTCGTGGTAGAGAAACCGAAACCAAAGCGCGTGCAGCAGCTGCCGCAAAAATTGTTTTAGTGGAATTTGTATTTAAATTTAGTTGTAGGCACAAAGTACAAGGAAATAGTAAACAAATTGAATCAATCAAAAGCACATTTAGGGACAACTTGGAATAGCAATGAATCGAACTGCAATTGTGTTAACATAGCAAGTCAAGTAGTTTCATTTGACGACAGCAAGCGATGAGAATCTAAAAGCCAAACAACAAAACAATATCGATTTTTTTCGCCGCTCATCACAGATAAACGGGCTGTGTGCAATAAATATATAATAAAAACCAATCGCTTTTTAGCCAACAAGTATTTTGCAGTATTGTGATAAGCGATAATTCGAACTGTCTAACGAGATGTCAGTCAAGCGCAATGCGGTCACCACACAAATTCCGGAGGCACCGCCCGAGGGCACATCCCTGGCGCTGGACACGCGCCTCTCCCGCCACGTGGAGAGCGTCATACCCAAGAAGCGGTGAGTACTCTCGTTATCACCTGTAGTTGGCCAGAGTTGTCATTCTCGTTCTTATCAGTCAGGAGGCGCTGAAGTGGTACGGCTGGGGGTACAACGACTCCCAGTTCTATGGACAGCAGGGCATCATCTGCTTCAAAGGCACAAAGTGAGTACAAGTTCTCTCTGAGAACTAATGACTCATAATTGTAATTAAATTAGAGCACTGACAATATCAAGAATTCTCTGCTCTAATCCAGTCAAATCCAGTGTCGACTCATTAACAAACTCAACTCAAAAGTAGTTAATTTTTTAAACAAAACTACTTCAATTAAAATATGTGAGAGCACATTTCGTAACTATTTTAAAATGTACGAAATAATTGTTCATCTCGTGTTGAGGTTTCCTAGTTATATTGAGTATTTTACTGTTTGCAATTTCTTATGTTTTTAGTTACTAAATACAAGCCTTTAAAATATATATAATTTAGAACAGCATTTAAAAAGTATATGCTATATATATATATGTAGGTATTCTAAAATTATTAAAATTAAAATGTTAAGATCAGGGCATTCTTTAATTATTAAAACTAAAATGATTCATTTTCCAAAAATGTTCTTGTCAGTTAACATCGCTTTTAAGATTTAGTAAAACATTTTTACACTTTAAAAAATGTGGGAAAAGGAAAAAACAAACCATAAAAGTATTTTATTATTTTCTTCATTTAATTTTTAATCAAGAAGTAGTTCATATATATTTTTAATGGCTTGAAATTAAAATGATTGTTCTAAAATAAGATTTTTTCCTGTTTTCAATGCAATTTAAAATCGCGTGTCATCGTTTTAAAGCAGGATGACGGTCAATTTAATTGAGCTCTTAATTATGTGTTCAATTTATTTATTTCTCAATTACTTTACTTTAACACTGGGTGGGTGGGTTGATCATCTGCTAAATGTTTAAACAAAACAAATAAATTATTGAACATCTGTCGATATTGAAAAAGAGATTTAGTGTGAACCTAAAATTATTCATCTATAATATGTAGTTTTCCTGTTTTCAATGCAATTTAAAATCGCTTAACGCATCTGCTGTATGCTTTAGCAAAACAAGCAAATTATTGAACATCAGTCGATATTGAAAATGAGTGTGAACTTAAAATTATTGTTCTAACAGGATGACGTTCGATTAAATTGATCCCTTAATTATACTTTACTTTAACACTGAAGAGGGTTGATTGATCATCTGCTCGATCCTGCATCTAAACAAACAAATTATTGAACATCAGTGAATATTGAAAATGAGATTCCATTAGATTGCAACCCCTGCGTTGCACCCTTTTCACACCACATGCCTAACGATGTTCACTCCCCTAATTCCAGATACCCGCTGTCGGGCTGTGAGTTGCCAACGTTCACGAAGTGGGTGCAGAGCAAGTTCGATCTGATCGTCGATCCCACCAAGTCGTATCCACAGCTGCCGCAAAGCTACCCGAAGCCCGTGCAGAACGCGCCCTTCCTGAACGAGCTGCGCGGCGTGAGCAAGGTGGAGCACTCGCTGGACGGCGTGGATCGCCTGGTGCGCTGCCATGGCCAGACACTGCGCGACATCTACAATCTGTGGCACAACAAGTTCCGACGCATACCGGATCTGGTGGTGTGGCCGCGTTGCCACGACGAGGTGGTGCAGCTGGTGAGGCTGGCGCACAAGCACAACGTCATGCTGATGCCGTACGGCGGCGGCACGAGCGTCTCCGGCGCCATCACCTGTCCGCAGGGCGAGGAGCGCATGATCTGTGTGCTGGACACATCGCAAATGAATCGCATGCTCTGGCTGAACCGCGAGAATCTCACCGTCTGCTTTGAGTCGGGCGTTGTGGGTCAGGATCTGGAGCGAGTCCTACGCGAACTCGGTCTGACGGTGGGTCACGAGCCCGACTCCTACGAGTTCAGCACCCTGGGCGGCTGGGTGGCCACGCGGGCGTCCGGCATGAAGAAGAACGTCTACGGCAACATCGAGGATCTGGTGGTCCGGGTGCGCATGGTGACGCCCTCGGGCACCCTGGAGCGCGAATGCAGTGCGCCTCGTGTGAGCTGCGGCCCCGACTTCAATCACGTCATACTCGGCTCGGAGGGCACTCTGGGCGTCATCACGGAGGTGGTGCTGAAGGTGCGTCCCCTGCCGCCAGTGCAACGATACGGTTCGCTGGTGTTCCCAGACTTTGAGCAGGGCATTCGATTTATGCGCGAGGTGGCGCTGCGACGCTGCCAGCCGGCGTCGGTGCGGCTGATGGACAACGAGCAGTTTGTGTTCGGGCAGGCGTTGAAGCCGGAGAAGAGCTGGCTGGCCAGCTGTGTGGATGCGGTGAAGCAGCGCTACGTGACCAGCTGGAAGGGCATCGATCTGGCGCACATTTGCGCGGCCACGCTGCTCTTCGAGGGCGACCTCAAGGATGTGCAGCGTCAGGAGGCGCTGATCAATGAGATCGCAGCACGCTACAAGGGATTTCCGGCAGGTGGGCAGAACGGCGAGCGGGGCTATCTCTTCACCTTCGTCATTGCCTACATTAGGGTGAGTCTCAGTACTGTCCACTTGGATGACTCAACACATTTATCTATTCGCTTTGCAGGACTTTGCCATGCATCAGGGCATTGTGGCGGAATCGTTTGAGACATCTGTGCCCTGGGATCGCTGCAGCATGCTGTGTCGCTGTGTCAAGCAACGGGTTGTTTCGGTGGGTAGCATTTTTGTTATAGTTTCTACATCATTATGATGACTTCCCTTTGCAGGAGTGTTACAAGCATAACATTTCGCATTACACGATTTCGTGCCGGGTGACACAGACCTACGATGCCGGCGCCTGCATTTATTTCTACTTCGGTTTCCGCTCGCTGACCATCGCCGATCCCGTGGGCGTCTTTGAGGCCATTGAGCACAGTGCTCGCGAGGAGATCCTCGCCTGCGGCGGCTCCTTGTCGCATCACCACGGCGTGGGCAAGCTGCGCAGCCATTGGTATCGCAATGCAGTCACGGACACGGGCTCAGCTCTCTACTCGGCGGCCAAACAGCATCTCGATCCGCGCAACATCTTCGCTGTGGGCAATCTGTTGCCCTCCAAGGAGCAGCTGGAGAAGGCCACAGCGGAAGCGGAAGCGGAAGCAGCTGGAACGAAAGCCAAACTTTAAAGCCACTTACTCTCTATATACATTGTATTATATGGAAATACTAGTCTAAATCGAACTCCTTCAATTCATTTTGTAGCTGCTTGCAGTTAAGTTTGCATTTGTCGTGGAGCTCACTTTTTGTGTGGGTTTTACCTTTTTGATAAATAAATGGTAAATTTGCAAAACAAATTCTCTCGTCTTCTCTCCACTCTTGGCCACTTGTTGGTGGTCTGCCACTTGGCATCTCGTTTGCCGGCAAAACCGCAAAAGCCACTTCTACTTGAACTCGACATTGACTTTGAGTTCCATATCGATATCGGTGTCAGTCTCAAGTGGGTTTTTGCTATGCAAGAATCATCTGTTGATTTTCTATCCAGTGTTCCTGGAATTTTAATACGAATTCTTAATTTTCCCAATTTACGACCTTGAGATACCTTAAATTTTAGGTTGTAATTTAATTTATTTGTATGGTGCTTTTCAGTTCTATTGATTTACGGAATACATTTTGTTTGTGATAAAACTTAACATTTATTTTCAAAAATGTATGATAACGTTTCATAGATTGTTTATTTCATTTTGTATTCTAAATGTTGTTATTTTTTATAATTTTTCTTAATAAATAAATACACTACATTTCTTGTTGTGATTGCTTTTAAATTTTGTGATAAAATGAAAAATTACCTTATGTGCAAATCACATTTTATTATAGTTTCGTAATTTACAAATTCAAGTTTTAAATTTTATTTGCAAAGCTTGGCTTTTATTTAATTCAATTTAATTTGGTTTTGATTTTCTATTTAATTCTAAATCTTATTATTTTTAAAAATTGTTGTTATGTAATAAATAAATAAAATGAATTTTGTGTGCTTGATAAAACTCAACAACTTTTGTAATGTTGTTTCAATATGTAAGAAACTGCAAAAAGTACAAATAATTTAATAAAAAATTTACATAACGTGCGAATAATATTATTATTGTTTCTTAATTATCATTCTAAAGTTACATATTTTTTTCTATAGATTTCGTATATTTTAATTGAATTTAATTATTTTTTTATATTTAAATACAACTGTTGTTCCTTATCATAATTGAAGGCATTAAATAAATAAATTAAATTGCAAATGCAGAGACAGTACTAAATTTTTGATACTACTTAATAACATTTTTATATGCACGAAAAATTCCAAATATATTTTATGATAAGCAAATGTTATTGTAATTGTTCGTTATGATTTATCTTTATTAATGTTCATACTGGTTAACATATTTTATTTTCATAGCTGTAATTAAGTTATGATTTACTTTATTTATTGGGAATATTTATTTAAAAAGTTTTATTGTGAATAATTTTATTTACAAGAAATATCGCATAAATCAACGTATAATTGATTTTATTGCATGGCTATTAACTGCTTGAATTTGATGCTGATATCTTTCTGGTCTAGCATTCCGTTGAGTCTCAGCAATCGATCCCGTCCCATTTCAATTTCTTTGGTAACTTGCATCGCTATCTGCATGAAGAGTGCGTGCAGAGACCGAAATGAAACCAACTTGACCGATCGCCTGATCGTCGCGTCGGATCGTCTCATCTGATCATTGCTGTCATTTGCGGTTTTGGCTTTGGCTCCTAGACTAGACGACAGAGCGTTGCTTTCGTTCAAGCCAAGAGATCAAATGTCATCAAGTTGTCAACTTCGTTAGCTTGCCAATGGCAAACACTAACAACAACAAGCACAACAAGCACAACAACATGGGCAACGAATTGCAAATCGCTTTTGGCCTGCTCCTTGTGCTCGTTAATGGGCGACTGGGCGATTGGACGATTGGGAAAGAGGCGCATGCGCAGCCGGCAGCTGCTTATTGATGATCTTCTGGCTCTGACTGTCTTGTCTTGTTACCGTGCCAATGCCAAGTGGTAGTTGCGGCCCAAACGCCATTGGACACGCACACTCAAACACACGCACACACTCGCATTCACATTCACATTCACACTCGTACGCGCATGCGAGGCCTATAAATAAAGATTAAAATCGGCGAGGTGAGCAAAACTTAAACCTGGCTAAGACGTCTCTCTAAGCCGTCTTCCTTTTTACTTCTTGTTGTTTTTTTTTCTGTGTTTTTTTTGTTTTGTTTTTTTTTGGCTGCTTGCCTCTGGCAATTGTCAGCAATTAACCCGCGGGTCAGTCAGTCTCAAGTCTCGCTGCCGTCTTTTTGGCATTGCTTGCAGTCCTGTGATTTATGCCACAAAGTGCCTTAAAGTCAAACACAATCAACTCGGCAAATTTATGGCACAGTCTCAGTCTCAGAGTCAGTCTCGGTTTCAGTCCTGCAAGAGAGGCACGTCTCGCTATCTGTGCCGGGAGATACATGTTCATTCATATAATGGCCATTCACATGGTCCAATGTCACATTACTCAGCCTCCGGTTGATTCTCTTACCATGTTTGGTTTGCTTTGACGAACAACTCTCCTAACCCTGAAAGATACCAAGCTTGGCACGCACAGCTCTACGTGCGATACAAAACACACATAGGACTTCATCTACCTGAGTGCAAGTAAAATCATTAGCATAGGTATGCGAGAGAGTAAAGGAAAAAGGAAAGAAATTGGAATGGCAGCGAGAGAGTCATAGAATTCCAACTCTTTTTATAAATTCTCGGATTTCAGTATCAGTAAATCTCGAATATTTTTGTGAAGGGTTCCGAATATGAAAATAAAGGATAATTTATTCATATAATATGCAATTATTAGACCTTTTTAGGAATAACACAATCATAATTGGAAAATATTGTTAGAAAATAAATACAATTGTCTTGACTGTTAGTTAGAGTCTATAATTAAAGCCAACGGAAGACTGAAGTTTGAAACTTCAAGAAAAAGATGAATAGTAGTGACTACATAAATATTTTTGAAAGTGTTTCTGATTAGAATGTTCATCACTTATTAAAATATTGCAAACATCAAGACATTGTTGAGCAAAAAATATAATTGTGTTGACAACTACTCAAAGTCAATAATTAAAGCCAACGGAAGACTGAAATAATAAATATAAAAATAAAAATGGCAATAATATGCAAAACTGATTAATAATACTTTTCTGACTAGAAATTAATTCAAATATTGTTAGCCAAAGATTATAATCTTCAGTCAATCTTGTTGGAATTGCAGAAATGTCATCGTTCATATTAATAAAATATACAACTTAAATTTAATTACAATAAAGTTTTTATTAGACTTTTATAGAAAATAAGTGATTGGGATTCAAATATAGTGACTAGGCAAACAATCATTTTTAATGCGATTCTGGCTCATTCTGGAATTTAAGTATTGTCAGGTTATAATTTATCTTCGATCTAGTTGGATCAGATTGTCAGAAATGGAAGATAGAGAACAAATTACAATTTAATAAATTTGTATTGTTTGTGATTTGTACTTCTGTCAACATAAAGATTTATGTTTTTTATAGAAGTACAATATTTACTGTGCTCTCTTCCTGTGCCACTCTCTGAGGCAAGCTGACAGATGGCCTCCCCTGGCGCCCTTGTTAGCCAGCACGAATAATCAAAGCTGTCGACATTCAGCTGCTCTTATCTCTGGGCACATGCACATTAGTGTCCTGCAGGACACCCATGACAATGATTGCGCAGTTCTCTTCAGCTCAGCTAGCTGCGTGAGGAAGACAAAGAATGAACGCTGTCTCTTGTTTCATTCTAATCAGGTACGAGTTTTAGGACCTGTTCTTATTGCACATGTAAATATGAAAAACACTCTATTTGATTGGCTAGCAAATGCCCTGTGGACGCTTAACTTGTTCTTCATTCTGTTCCCTGGATTTATGTGATTTTAATCTAGTTTTATTTGTGATTAAAGCTTTACGATTAGTGAAAACTGGGAATAAACGAGCTTCGAAACTCTGCGAAATTAAGTTTCGTTTGAAAGTTGGCGTGAACTAATGTTTAATGGATTTAATTTATAGTTCACAAAGTTGGAGACGTTAAAACAATACAATATGCTGTTAACGAGTTTTAAATTTACTTTATGGGCTTTTAAAAATGTTTATGTACATTGTTAATGTTGATTTGCATTTATCTATGGACATTACTGAAGTTAGTTTTGCAATTCAAAATGAAGATACTAAATTTACATTGTCAAAATACACTTTTAAGTGCATATCTAAAAAAATAGCTAAGAATACAATTTAATTATGTTGATTAAGCAAATAAAAGAAATATAACTGTGGCCACTTTAAAAAATTATTTTTTAAAATTTCAAATTGTTCTTAATGTTGATTTGAATTTTTTATGGACATAGCTGAAGAAAGTTTGGCAATTCAAAATTAAGAAACTAAATTTAAATTGTCAATATATACTATGAAGTTTACAATTTATAAACTAGCTAAATGCAAATCAATTATGTTGATAATGGAATGAAAGTTGACTGTAAAGTAGTTTTGATTGTAAATAATTTTATTAGAAATAATTATAATTCTTATGAGTGTGGTCAATTTTAAAAATGATTTTTCGAAATGTTGAATTGTGCTTAATGTTGATTTGCATTTATTTATGGATATAACTGAAGTTGTTTTGCAATTAAAATTAATAAAACTAAATTTACATTGTCAATATAGACTTTTAAGTTTACAATCTAAAAAAAATTTAAAAGTAATATTGAGTTATATTCATTATCGAATGAAAGTTGATTGTGAAATTATTTTAATTTCAAGTGGTTTTATTGTGACTGTCGTCACAATTTTTAATCTGTTTAAATTATTCATAATAATATGTTTATGTAGATGTGATTAAATAAAATAAATTGGATCCAATGTTTTTCTTTTTAATTAATGATGTCAATTTGAAAGTAGTATTAACGTGCAGTTGTTGTAGTAACTGTAGACTGTATTGTCTGTTGACTTTGCGGTAGTGCAATGGCCACCATCAACAATTTATTTCCTGCCATAATTTCTCTTAGTGTAGGCCGTCGTGCTCGCCGTGCGAAACACAACGGCGCATGCACAGCAAAACGGGCAATAAGCAATAACAGACAACAACAACAGCAACAACAAGAGCAATAGCAGCAGCAGACGAGTTAACCCATTGAAGCCAACTACAACAACTGAACTGCGCTCAGCAGACAGCGACGGCGGCGTCGCTGCTGTCGGCGGCAGCAAGCGCCCAAGCTGCGACTGCGACTCGGTTGAGTGTCGCACCTGGCGCTCAGTTGTGGGCAGCGCGGCCAGCTAACAACAACGGCAAACAACAGAACGCAAAGCGACGCGCGTTCACCACTTTGTTATTGTTTTTACGAGCCAGAACTTTTTTTCCTCGTGGAGTTTGCCTGGGCACCGACAAGAGAGTGCGAGAGTGCTAGAGCGCAAAGAGATTGCGAGAGTTGAGAACCCTGAAAGTGAGTGTTTGTGTGTGTAGTTGTGTGGGAGAGCGAGGGAGTATCTGTGAGATCACGATCTGAGCAGCAGCAGCAGCCAACTGCAGCTTCTCGTCGCCTGGCTGCAACAGTTTCGATTCGTGCGCGACGCTTGCAACATCAAATTTCGCTCGTTCTCTCGATGGTCGATTGTCGGTTTTCGGAGTTCGGTTTCCGTTTCGAATTCGGTTTGTTGTGTTTCGTGTGTGTGGGAAAAAAATGCAATAGAAAAGTATGTCTGTAAAACGTTTTGGCGCTTCTAATTGGCGGCAGCTGCTTTTGTTGTGCCTCTAAGTGCAACCAACAGTGGAACAGGTGCGTCGATGCATAAAAAAACCTCCAAGTAACCCAAATCAAATATAACAACGAGTAAAGTTCAATTAAAAAGTACAAAAAATTGAGATATGAAAATGAAATCATTAAAAATGCATTAGAAGTTTGAAAACTCATCACAGTTATGGGAAATCTTGATGGCAGTCGTCAGACACCTGCGATGACTGGTGGAAATTTTTGCAGTGCATTGCTGCAAGATGCTCCGTAATGCATTAATGCCGAGCTTCTCCAGGTCTAGAGACTAGAGTCTCGACCTGGAACCGCTTCAAACTGACTCATTGGGTTTTGCACTAAAATCAAAACCCACGCCATTTGGAAGTGTTGTGTTTTATATCATGTGCTTTTTCGATCTTTACGACTTGACCGTAAAGCCAAAATCATAAACCAATAAATTTTGCTTAGTTTGGTTTTGGTGGAGATTTTGTTGATTCTTTTTAATTGCTGTCAGGCATTGGACTTGGCTTAAAATACAAAAAATACCTGATTTAGCCACCAACGCAAAAAAACACTTGATTCTATCATTGTCTTTAATGGATTCTATGTGTGGGTTGCATTTGCCTGGCCAACTATTGATTGAAAACCTTGTAGTGCTCAAATCTTTGCTAATCATAACGAAATTCTTACCATAATTGTTCTGATTGTGAAATTGTTTACATAGTTCAACAAGGTCGTTTTTTCAGAATTTGAAATTTATTCAATTTCAATGATGATATTTGAAATGATTTTGTCAAGTTTATTTACTATATTTGCGAGCGACATTCCTCCATATTCTATATGATATTTTATGTTAGAAGCGAGAGAATAAATTTGCGAATTAGACAAGCTTCCAAAATTAGAATATTTTGATATGAATATATGTAAATTTAAATGTCGACGAAATCGTGTCATAAAATTTAGGATTTGATACATAAATAAATAACGTCTTATGAATAATGTAAATTTCAATAAGCATTAAATTTTATTATTACATTTCCAATAAAAAAATATTTTCAATAAATATGTAGAATATTTTTATTGTAAACTTAAAGTTGATTTATGTAAAGATTTTATTAGTTTCTGAATTGTGTTTGCGATGCATGGAAAGGCAAACAATCATGTTGAATGTTTTTGTATATTTTATATAATCCAAACTGTCAGATGCATGACTTTATGATATTCATGCTCACGTCTCACGAGCCATGCAGTTCATAGCTTAAAGTAATTTATCTAATAGATACTTGAACTGCTCATCATGTTGACATAAAACAAACGTTAGGCATAAACATGAGCAGCGAATAACCACAACACAATTTGAAATTGCAGTGAACTACGGCAACGCAGCGGACTGGAGGCAAATGCAGTCAAGGCGCGCTTAATTAACATGCAACTGGCAACTGTGGAACAACAACAACGACGACAAGCTAACGACAGCAGCACGTCGAAAAGTGCAATCGAAGATATCAAAAGAAACAAAAACTGCCGATAGGCAACAGCGACAGCAACAACATCAACAACGACAGCGTCGTCAAGCTGTCTAACTAAAGTTCGCCAATCAGTCAAACTAAAGATGCAACGTCCAATGCTGCAAAGACCTTGCCCTGCAGCTGCTAATTAAAGGCACAGCAACAGTTGCAGCATCAACGACAGCCACATCAACAACAATTACAGCAGCAACAGCAACAGCAGCAACAACATGTAAGTATCAGCATGGCATTTGACTTTCTTTCAGGCTGCCATCAAGCATTGGCTGGTTGAGGTGACTTTCTAAGCCAGTTGCCAATTTGGTGCAATGGCAAGCGACGGTTTTGGCAACATGCAACATGCAACAACAACAACGGGCAGCCAAGTTGCAACTGGTTGTTGTTTATTGCCGCCTAGCTGTCAACAATTGTTTGCCGGGCCAGTTGGGGATGCTGGCGACTGGGTCGCGTGTTTGACACAAATGCCGCACATAGTTTTGAAGGCGGTTTGGACCAACTGCGCCTTATGGTCAAAACCAGCATTAAGCATCCATTCACCAACACTCACACACACAGTGATGTCTGCACTTATACGTATCGACAGCGGTCGCTTCCTGCGCTGATTGCATTTTAATAAGCATGCCGCGTATCTGAAAGATACTTTGGCTGGCAAGCAAATGTTGCATGTTTGCCTAAGTAGCCGACAAAATGAATACAACAACAGCAGCGAAATAATAAGCAAAATGCGGCACGCAAACAATTTGAAACCAAAAGGTGCTTGACGGGGGCATGGATCGCGTGCCAATGGCATGCCACGGGTCACAATGGGTTAACTTCGCACAAAAGGTGCCCATAAATTGAACGTTGAATTCGCAATCAAGCCGCAGCGCAACTCTAGAAATTATTAACAAATTCCTTGGAGATCTTATCTTAGAGCACAAACGAGCCACCACAAACTGTGCGAAGATTTAAATTATTTGGCGATTCGTATCGTTGCCAGCAAATGTCAAGAAATATTTCAAATTCATTTAAGTTTCTTTATCTGCCTCTGAATCTTTATGTTGCCAATGAATCTGCAGCTTTTAATGGCGGTAGATTTTTAAACTTCAATATCATTATATAATTTCAGATGGTCAGTAGATTAGGTTTTATGCAGAATACTTTTTTAATTCAATCTATTCTCTCTCATTATATAATTTGGGATGGTCAATAGATTAGGTTTTATGCAAAATATTTTATTATTTCAAACTATTCGCTGATTTTAACGATTTTGCACAGATAATAATCGTTGTATGATTTGTTCCATTAGTTTCGCGGATTTGGAATTTTGATTTATATTTCCCAACAGTTTAGATTTCAAAATTTCAATAGGTTAAGGTATTTTATTTTTATTTATTGCTTTACTGATTTCAAATATTTTGCATGGATTGCTTTTTTGATTGATTTGTCAATTGGTTTTGTACGCAGATTTTGCGGATTTGGAATATTGTTATATTTAAATATGTTTCACACGAATTTCAGATTTAGTTTTAAAGCATTTCGATTTACTTTTTTTTTTAATTTATTCAACATTAAAATAGATAGGCTGTCAAGAGATTGTTATTGTAGGCAGGTGATCACTTTTTGTATGACGTTGCCCACTGTAACTCACTTTTCTTCCCATTCAGTGGCGGCGGCGACTTTGATGAACAGATCTGTGGCTTCGGCTTTGGACTTTAGCAATGTGTTGGGGTATTGGTTTTTGTACTCAGTTATTTGGCAATTTGTCGATCGCACATTACGGGTAAAAGAGTATTTTTTTCTTCTTTTTTCTCGAGCTTTGTTATGTGGCATAGTTTTCAAAAAGTATCTTTTATAAGCGAAGTTGCACATTGCCAGCGTCGCTCAGCTTTTAATAGGCTTAAAGTGGTTGAGCAATGCAGCTGCTTTTGCTGTCTGTCCATCGGTCTGACTGCCTGCCGGTCTGCTTGACTGGTTGGCTGTTCGGTTATCCATCAAGCCATTCACAGGCCATTTGCCACGCCTCTGAACAACTGAATTAAGAAACAACAATGAGAACAACAACAGCGATTGGTGACCCTCAAGCAGGAGTGTTGCATGAAATGAACTTGGCTAACAAAATAAACAAACACGAAATAATAAACAAGCAAGCCGCAGCAATAAATGTTCGACAGTGCAAAAAGGCCATAATAATAAACTTAAATAAACACACACACACACAGCAACTACAAAAAAAAAACGACATTAAACATAATGTGAACAAATTTGTGCGCTAGTCAAGTTAACAGCAACAGCAACAACAACTACAACAACAACATCATTTGCTGCAGCGGTGGCAACCACTTTTTATGCTGTAGCCGCACATTTTTTTTATTTTTTGTTAGTGTCAGTCATTAGCCAAAATATGAGCACCAAAGCCAAGTCGGGGTACAAGTACAGTAGTCCATTACAATGTCCAGAGAGAAACGTTTTGAAAAAGTTTCCGACATAAATTACACTCGGAGAAAAACTCAAGGTTTTTCTGTAACTAATTATGTTCTGATTGGAAAAACACAAATCCGAAATCGAAAGCTATTAAACATGAAATGAGTTTATGTAATAATACGTATAAGGAAATTTTTAGGAGCGAACCGTTGAATTACTTTATTTTCTTTTATTTGTTTAGTTTAGTTTTGCAATTTTTTGTAAACACTGAAAACACTAAAAAGTTGATATTTTTAAACTGCTGTTTATAGATTTTTGTTCGGTTTTTTGCGGAACTTTAATTCATTTTATTTATGTTACTATTTGAAATTAACAATATATCTTTTGATACACACAGCATTTCGCAGTGATTACATACAGAATTTTGAGAAAATAGTTATAGAAAAGAAAATTAAAGCATTAACATTCTTATGTGTTTTATAAATACATAATTTATCATTATCGTTAAATGCTAATAAATTTTCAATAACCATTTCCCACGCACTCAGCGTCGTGTGCATTTCTGCTTATCTAAATGCACACGTTTTTCTAATCAGTTAACTGAAATCTTAAGCAGCTTAAACGCAATGTGCGGTTTTCTAATATCTGAGCAAACGAATTTCTTAGTCAAACAACAACAAAAACAACAATAGAAACAAAGTTGCGCAAGTCGTGTCAAAAAAGCGCTTTGAATGTATTTTCTGTTTTTATTATTTCTGTGCTCTTCTTGCGAGCTTTGTTTTTCGTGTTTTGTTTTCCATCTCCATCTCCAACTCCAACTCCATCTCGGTTCGCTGTAGCATTGTTTGAGCGATTTGTTTGAATTTCGCCGACCGGCGACGATTGGAAACTTGGGAAGATGTCTCGCCAATGCCTCGTCCAGTGGGTCTTGAAGTTTTGATCTCGGTTTCGCTGTCTTGTGTGGCTCTGTGTGGCATTTTATCCAGTCACGCTGCAAGTTATTTAGCGTCGTGCCCAAGATGTTCTCGGTTCACCCTTCTCGGCTGTCGATTCTTAGTTTTGTGTGCTCTGTTATTATGCCAAGCCGGTTCCATCATCAGTTTCATTGTTGAGGAATACGCTTTGCTTTGCAGTTTCGCCCCGGTAATCGGAGCTTTAATTTTGATTTATGCAGTTGCCAACAGAAACTGTTGCAGTTTGCGTTTTGAAGAGTATTTTTCCGAGTCGCTGCGCTTACATGAAATTAATTTCACTGAAAAATAAATATTAAAAATGCATCGCTACGTAACGGGTCAAGAATAAATAATAAATAACAAATCGTTTTATTTTTGTAATTTAAGAGCATTGCTCAGTCTGATTTTAGTTGTTTTGCATTTTATCTGGCTGATTGCATTTTGTATATTTATAAGATACGAAATACTTTAGGGCTTAACTGGATGCAGCACTTGCTGAATTCTGATATGCTGTGGGAAAGTTGCTAAGTGGCAGTTTCAGATTATTGTGGCAACTGCTGAGACGAGTAAATCTCTAAAGATGACAATTTATATTCATATCGATTTGCAGCTGCCGAAACTCATTTCGTATGCATCAGTTGTTATGTGAGACTTTTGTTGTTTGTGTGTTTGAAACCCCTTTTACGGTATGGCGAATTCACGGTACTCACAACTCGGTACTCGGTAATTGAAGACGAGTTTTTGGATGAATGAAATCAGCAGCCTTGGAGACAACTTCCGTTGTTGCCAATTGTGTGAGCTACTTGTTGACTCATTGTCTATTGTCTGGATGTGTCGGAATGCCACTCCGGCATCAGCTTAATGTCCAATTATAATTTGTACAACGGCAAATGGCAAATGGCAAAATGTTGCCACTTCAACGCAGCCCCATTGAAGGTTGGCCCATTGTACACTCGTAATCGTAATGGCATAATTATAATGCTTTAGGCCAATTGAAAGTCGCAGGCGTGATCTTAAGTGTTGAACAAAAATTACTTCATATTTTTGCCTGTGGCTCTTTGCGGTCAAGTGACCCGATGATTATACACAAGTACCTGTCTGCACTCTGGAGTTTATGGATGCTGTCGAGCAATAATAGATTGCCAAAAGTACCCGTTAAAGTTTTTGGAAATGATATACGCCTATTTCAAGTGGTCTTAACACAATGAATATCGAGTACAGAAGGAGTTTTCTACACCTTTTAATTGCAATTTCTCTGGCTTGTAGATCGTTTGTTATTTGATATTATGCCAAATTCCCTTTGTCCTACGCCACTGGCTGAAACGGGTTTTTGGGGGGCTTACTGTGAACTGTCAACAGTATTCAACACGATCGCAACTCATTATTTACACATCGCATAGCTGCTATTTTTGGGCTATCGAATTTCAACATATAGTTCTTGGGGTGCCTCGTTTGCATATGACACAAATACTACGCACACCAAAGCGAAACTATTCTCTTGTGACTAAAGCCGACTGGCGTTAGAATTGTTTACAAGTCGTCACCAATCCGACTTGGCCTCCAAATATTTGCATATATATTTGGTTTTTTCTCGTTTTTAGAAGTGTTCCACCTGCTTGACAAACTTGGCTGAAATGAAGTCGAGCTGGACAATTGCGCAGCAACAAATCATCATCAATTTCTACTCGGAAATTGTTTGAGTTAATTTTTGTGTATTCGTTTCTGTTTATGCGCTCACGACAGGCTCATAAAAAGTGGGCAGAAAGCACAAAAAATAAATTAAAAGGCAACAAAGAGCATTTTTGCATTAGACTTCGTTGTTGTTGTAGACAATTTCGATGTCTGCTTTGGCCTTTCAATGAAATCTGCGACTTACTTTCTCCGGCGTGCATTTGAAATTTGAAATTCAATTACGAAACCCAATACGCCCAGGTCTTAAAAGTCGCTTCAACTTATCGCTGGCGGGTAATCAATGCAATAGCGTAAATGTTTATTAATTGGCGGCACAACAGGCAAAGCAAAGTGCAAACTCAATTGGCATTCCCAGCTCTGCAATACTCGGCATAAAAAAAGTCGTGGTGTCTTTCGTATTTCCTTAAATTATTGAAGTCAAAAATAACTTTAAAGAAAGCTCTAAACAAAATTGGCACAACTATAAAATAAATATATCGTCTGTTCATTTCCCAATTTCGCCTCGAATTAAATTTTAGTAGCTTTGACGTATACATCAAAGAACGCACAATTTTATCGCCCTGTCTTTGCACTTATTTATAGCCACATTTTGGGTCGATCAATTATGCCCAAATGTCAGTTGTTGTCACAATTATCTCAGTCAAATTTCTTGCTCGTGCATTAATTGATTTGATAACTGCTTGTTATACCCATTAAAGCGACTTGTAATGTTTATAACAATGTGTAAAGATGTGTATCGGGAAAAAAGCGAAAGGAAACAGCAGACGACAGAGGGGTGGGAAGTTTGCAGTGCAATTGGGATGCGAGCGGCTAATGAAACGGCGTCATCGCATCAACGGCATTGGCAAATGCAAATTGCGCATACGCCCCGAGGCACAAAGCGTTAGCCAAATGTCGACTGGATCTCGAATTGTTTGTTAACATTCAGCTGTCGTTGTTGTTGTGGCTCTAATCAGGCACAACTTAGCAAAATGCTTGTGCAATGATGCAATGTGCGGGAACTTGTCTCTGATTTACAGTGCCAGATACGTGCGATCGGACATTGCGATTGCTGACAAATTGCGGCGTGAGTCGAAGCAAACTGAACTGATCTCAGCCAAGCTGAGGCGAGCGACTGTGGGTGGGCAGGTCAAGCGTTGATCATGGCTGGAGCTTGTTGTTCACCTTTGCAGCGCCAGGCTGCGTCATGTCCAGCCGCCGATTGCAATCAACTTGAATACTATATTTATGCCTAGGCTATATCATAATTTACCAGCCGAACAACGGCGTCAGGCTTCAGCGCACGCGTGTATTCTGTTTTCGATTATGCGCCTCTTGGCATTTGGCAGTCATAAGTTTCTGTATCTTTTTTTTATGTTTGCGATGCGATTCCGTAGAGACCGTTTTGCCGGCCTTGATGGCAACCGCCTTTGGCGTTTGTATCTTGAGCTTGCATCGCGTATCTTGTATCTCGCTGGCCGCCGTTTGGCCGTTTGCCTGACCACATGGGGCGGCAGCAGGAAATTTGTTAGCCTGTCATAAACTGCGTCGAATCGCATAAATTATGATTGCAACGGGCTACGATCGTCCATTTATCGATGGGAGTACGAGTATGCAAAAAAAAATAAATAAAAAATGACGGCGAGCGAAAGTGTCGAATGTTGTTCTAGGAAACATTTTCAACAGGCAGCCTCGCGGCTAAAGCAATTTCTTTTAATTAATTTTCAACAGCTCTGTAAACCGCTCTGCCGTTTTGTAGAGTCTAGAGTCTAGACATAACTTGACAGCATGAAATTCTTCACACGCCGACGCAGGCACCGTGTGACAGGTGCTGATTGAAATGACCCCAAAAAAACGGGACGTCACTAAAAATGGAAATGTCTTTCACACTCTTGCCTCCGCAACTGTTTTGTAAACTATCAAAAAAGGCTGGGAAACATTTATAAAAAACAACACAACAACTTTCTTTAGAGAACTCAATCAAATTAAATACTTAAACAGGAAAAAGCAATTATCTGGACAGCGACAACGATTGGATACCCTTGTAAACAGATTCATTAAACTTCACTTTACAATAAAACATTTCATCTCAATATGTTGTCAATTAGTCAGAGAGCAGTAACATATAATATTTGTCGGATCTCTTTCGATACTCTGCGCTGTTAAAGAGATGTTGTAGTTTACTTTATTTATTTATTGTTTACATTTAATATTTGATTGGTATAATGTTATTTGGAATGTTTTCGATTTATTTACGAAAATATATCTTTAATGGCATCGACCATGTCGTCCTAAAATAAAACACAACGTATGTTTATTGATATTTGGAGTTTAGTAAAATATATCTATGAAAACTTACAATTTTATCGGTAATATCGTCCCACAAATTGGCGTTGGATTCGGCCACAGTGAGGGCCAAAAGTATAGCTGCACATGTGAAAATTTTGTTGTTCATCTTGTGTGTTGGTTTTATGATTTGCTCCGATTTGAAGATGCTTCAGTTGCTGCTGGAATTCTACGACTGCCAACTTATCTGCCGTGTGCATATTAATAAATAGCTCAACAAAAGCTGCTGCCCCCAAGATAAGACGTAATTTGTCAAAAAAAATAGAATGAATACAAAGTGTGCTCATAATAGACGGTGAACTTGCACAACTTGCAAATACTCTATGGAATTATAAGAGTAAATAAACGTACTAAAAGAGATAAATCCAAGTAGTAAATTTACAATTTCCAAAAAATATTAAATTTAGTTCTCACTCTTTGACTTTTACAGGGTATTCAATAGTTGAGTTGGCCTACATTAATCAGTGCGTTTATTAATGAAGTAAACAAAATAATATCATCAACTGCTTTGAATATGTGTGTGTATACATAGAGTACTTACTCATCTATTTAATCAGCACAAGATGCTGTGTCTCTTTTTTTGACAAAACAGATTACCGCAGTCTGGCCTACTCGACTGCAGAATACTCTGAAATTATTTTAAAACTGATTTAAAGGGACAGAAAATATATGTATATACTATGGTAATTGTTCTTCACAATAAGCCAAGAACGCAAAACGAATGCTGATTTATTCTTATTAAAAAAATGAATAAGTTACTGGCCATTTAATGTCCAAGTTTCCTTTGAATTGCAGGTAAACCCAAGTTGTATATTTGACAGTTCATGAGTTCATCATATGACAAGTTCTTTCGCATTATTTAATTTTGTAACTAAGTATTTATGTAGAAGTAAAGCCGGAAATACGGCAAAGTGCCAGTGATCAACTCAGCAGTGCTGTTAAGACCTCTCTTATTCACTTACTACCGATACAGTAGTTCGATACTCAGCGGGGACTCTGAAAGAAACTTGTAATGATCACAAAAAAATATAAAATACAAATGACAATCGTTATAAAAAACTGAGCAGTTGAGTAAATGATCCACTGAGCAACGCCGGCGGTCAAGCAGGCACATAAAAAATAATGATTTCCAACCAAGGCGGCAATAATTTAAACAATACAAAATTACATTAGCTACAACACATCAATAAAACATTTTCATTGATTTCTACTCGAAAGCTAGAGATTGGACATTGTAGATTAAAAACTGGAGAACGGAGGATGAAGGCGCCTCGGGCACCGGCTATCATGGAAATCGATTGGGTGTGACGCATAAATAATTGCAGGCATTCATTTAAACATTTATGTTACTGTGGGCAACGGTCGAGAGGAGCGAGCAATGAGATATCTATGTGCAGAATTGTTGTCTAACGCATAATTAAAAGCCGTGAAATCCGCAGGCGAAACTTGTTTATGAAATCATTGATACCAAAAATACGATATGAGACGTTGAGACGGTGGGACGGTGAGTTCAAACCGGCTCTCAGCTCCAATAAGTTGAAGCTAATTTGTATCTACGCCTCGGCCTCGAGGGCCGTGACAATTTATACCAAATAGAATGAATATCACTGCCAAAACGCATGAGGCATGAAATTTTGTTGTTAGCTCGTTAACAGTTCGCCGAACCGACTAAATATTATACAATATTTCTACGTGCTTCTTTAGAAAAACATTTACATAATTTATAAACAAATACATAAATCAACTTGCCAGCCAGATAGTGCACCCCAGCACCAGCACCAGCACCAGCACCAGCATTCGGCATTCGATTTCTGTCTCTAATAATGAAATAAAAATATAATTTCATGCCTTGTCACTTGAGCTACATAGTTGTCGGAGTTCAACACACGCTTGCATCATCGTTGCATGGTAATCAACTGGCTTCGTCTCCTACTTATAAGGCGGCAATTGTGTAAATACTATTGCTTCCCATAATGAACTATTGATAATTATGGCTGGAGGCAAACATTTAATTTGACTTGCAATTCAATTAACTATTTCATTAACTGACGTTTTAACAACGAGCTGTTGATGATGTCATCGAATATGGATAGTATTGGCAGATAGTTCGCAATAGTTGCCATTTCTACAGTTGTATCTTTTCTAATCTTCATTTAGCTAAAGTCGTCAGTATGTCGCTATTTACATTTGGCTGATTATTTGAAACTAGAAAATATATATTATTAATTCTTCTATAATTATTACCGTACTTTAGCATTTTTGATGATTTCTCATTAAAAAATAAGATTTCTAATATTTCTCAACCTATTAAATGCTAAGATGCTGCAATTTATAAACAACGTAGACACGAACTTAAATCGCAGTTTAAAAATATAATAAACTGACTTAAATTTGTGTTGGGAATCAAAGATGGCAATTGACTAAGTCCTGAGTTGCAAATTTTTATTCGGAAGGTCCGGGTTTAAGTTCCGCAAGGTGCCGTAGAAGTCATTTGTCATTCGAATCCTTGCATTTAGCAAAGGTGGAGGTTGAGGGATTATAGCGTCTGACCGAAAACGCTCAGAACGTGGGCTCGATTCTTAATTAATAATTAATTGATTAATGAATGAATTAATGCAAATGAAACAAAAGGCTATGGGCAAAACGGGAGAGTGCAGTGGGAGCCAACAACAGAAACAAATAAAAATAATAATAAATTGATCATTAATGAATTAGTGAAATATTAATATTTTCACTATGTCTATTTTGGAACTGCTGTTTCTAATCTTAAAATAGGAGTAATTTTTTAATTTCTTATTTAAAAAAATGTGCAATACCAATTCACACAGTTCCAATCTATGCTAACTTTCAGTTCTGATCAAGTTCTCCACATAAAACAATCTCGAAGAGTTGGATGTCAATCAACCTATTGGTGATGTGCACATATTCGCGAGTTTTAAAATTGGCTGCTGTGCCAATTAATTTTTTTTAGATATAGCTAAAACGTCGCATACAACCCATATCCATTTGTTTTTTAGTGTATTCGCCCACTTTCATGGCTCGATGATAGTATTTTGTTCCCGAGCATCGTGTAAACCTCAATTGCGCTCTCGTTATTATTGTTGGTTCTGAGCATGTCGACAAACAGGCATGGAGTGCATAATACTGACAGACTGCATGACATGCAGTTTGACACATTGTAATGACTTGAAGTGTTTAGGAGTTATCTTATCGCCGGCTAGGCATAGTGTGAGTGTGTGTATGTGTGTGTGGGGGCAAGCAATGTATTTATTTGTAAGTTGTTGTTGTTGTTATTTTTTGGGGCAACAAGAGCATTTCGTGTGCAGCTTGTTGACGTCTCTTGTTATTGTTTACAAAGTGGGCAACTGCACTCGATTATTGAACCTAGTGAAGTGTTGGGCGAGCGCACTTCGATAATGACTTTGCCAATACAAATTCTAATGCTCGTTATGACTTTTCAATATATATGTTTATCGTTAATTAACTTTTGATCAGAGCTATATATAAAAAAGCTATGCACTGCTTGCAACATCAAAGGCGACACCTTTTTGGCTTCATCAATCATGTTAATAGGCGTTGCAGGCGCAAAGAACCAACGCACATTGACGCTTCTGTTCCAGGCTGAACCAACGAATCACACACACACACACACACTTCAGATGTAGTTGTGTGTGTGTACACAACAGTCCAATAGGTACTATTCATGACTAGCTGTAAGCTGTCGCTTATCGGGCATGACGCTTGTTTGGGTGTTCCAACAAGTTACGACGCCGCCTCTCAAAGTGGCAAACTGTTGAACTGGTTTGCTGCTTGTATTGTTGGTCGCTTGTATTTATTAATTATCGTATCGATAGCGCTCTCTCATTTCTGAGCTTTGCTTAAAGCCAAACACAAAAAAAAAAAAATAGCGTCCAAAGCGCTTGGCATTGTCTGTTTGGTTCTGTCTGAGATTCCGTTGGCGCTCTTTTGTGACCGTCAGCAAACAAAATAAAAAAAGAAATAAATAAAAAATAAAAACAAAAACAAACACACCGCACACTCACGCACACAAATGCACATTTACAGAGCATAAAGTTCAGCGGGAACTGGTAAAGTTTTCTCTGCTCAGTTCGATTCGAGCGATTTTCGAGCGCGGAGCGTGCACGTTCCGTTCAGCCGAGTGCACCCAGAGCGAATAAGTAACATACAAATAAATAACAGAATAAAATATATTTCAAATTGGTTTTAGCCAAGTGAAGTGCTGTGTGGCTGACTCAGCCAAATGTAAAGCGAAAATTAAAGAGAATCATTCATTTCTCATGCCCAAAACGAGTCGCGATGATGGCGTGAAGTTTCGTTGCCAATCAAATTTAATTAATTTCGGCATAGAATTTCCCTTCTGGCTAAATATAGTGTATGCCAATTAATTAAACACTCTGCCTAGTGTCAGCTAATAAAGCCATTCGGAAATTACGTATGCAGGCAGCATGAGTGTGAGTCTCAATGATATCGGAATCGGTGGTAGAACCGTCGGTGGTCTACCCGGCGATTTGTTCAGCTACGATGAGTCAAAGTTTGCCCAAAAGATAACACACCTGACACCCACGGAACAGGAAGCCGTTAAGCGATTTTGGAGGTAATGATAACCCAGCCAGCTGTTGGCTGATCTCTGCAGATAACACCATCGAAAATACCGGAAAGTGTTGAAAATGCTAATTAATTGGGCGCAGTTTGGAGCCGATTACAGATTACAGATTCAGCGTAGACTTTGTGTGTGGGTGTTTCAGAGGTGCGAATGCAGTGCCAAGTGCGAGTGTCGAACAAAGAAAACTAATAAGTTTTGCGAATAATGAATAAATCATGCATACATATCGACAAATTGCCTCAAATTAATTGGCAAACAACTTTAATGGCAAAAACCTGTTTGCTTATTTTTAAACCATAAGCCGAAAACAAAGTGATCTATCGTTTGTTTTAATATATCTAAGATTTATGCAGATCCAAACAGATTCAAATGCTCATTAACCAATCTATACGAATGCATAATATTATATGAATTTTTATATTTTGAACGTGAGCAGACTTCCAATGCGTGTGCGATTAAAAACGCTCGGGAAACGCGAGAGAGAAACGCTAGCGAAACGCACTCTGTGCAGCGGTAACCAAGTGTTTGTTTAGCTATTGACAACTGTTCAAATAGAACTATCAGATTTATAAATAAATCAATGCAACGCAACGTAGAATGCGACAAATATGCGCGACGTAGTAGCTGCGTGAAAACCGAAAGGTGCTCAGATACAAAAGTATCTGCAGATGCGTAGAAGATACTTTAGTATGCTTAGCTCCACACTTGCGTGCAGGGAAATTATAATAAAATATATCAAGCTGTCAGCGTTTTGAGTTCTACTCGCGGCCCCTTTTGTTGTCATTGTTGTCGTTGTTGTTGCTACTTCTGTTGTTGTCGTCGGTATTTTGAAACATCTTTGAAACTATGCGCGCCACAAAATCCACAATAATCTGTTTGCCTTGCCATAAAGCACAAGGGTCCCAGGCACTGCACTCATTAGTGAACTTAGCCTCCCTCCCTCCTCGCCTGCCTGCCTGCTGGTCGCCCCTTTATCGCTTTCCCGGAAAATTGTACACGCGTGGCGCATTTTTCATTTTTCATTTCTCATTTTCTATTTCATTTTCATTTGTTTTCCTTTTTGCTCGCAACGGAAGCTGCAATTATTTATAATTTGTTTTTATTTTTTTATTTTGAATTTGATTCGGAGTCCTTAACCTGATGCAATTAGTCCCAAAAATGGCGCTGATGGAAAAACTCTGCCAACGGGCCGTGCATTTTCCTATCTTATTAGATTAATTGCTTGTCATGTTTTCCACGCTTACGGCAAACACACAACGCGACAGACAGCGGTAGCCAGCAATATTGTGGCTGATTTAAAATAAAATAAACAAATCATATTGAAAGCCGTCTTGCAATTTGCTGCCATATTTTTCATGTTGCGTTTCTTTCGATTCCAAAATTTATGTAAAATGAAAATTTATGCGTCAACTGATTTATGCGGTTTTCCGTGTCGCATGCATGACAGATCCACCACCCTCCCACCTCACCCTTTCCCACTCCCTCATTTATTTATTTTCGATCCCCTTGCCCCACTCCCACTCCCCTAGAGTTGATCGCCTGCGTCTGCAGAGTTGCATCCATGTGAAACGAGCGGCGGCGTCGCTTATTTTTGGAGTGCAGACCAAATTAATATGTGTGTTTATGATTATGATACACGAATCGTTATGCTTACACATAAATATTTTCATGCATTTGCAACAACTTTGTCAAGAAATCGGTAATGCGTGGACCAAAAAATCAGCTAGATATATGTCGTACATATATATGCTGTATTTTATTCTAAATTTATTCACACAACATCTTTTCGGATGATCGTTATTTTTGGACAAGTTGATATTATCGGCTACGCGGCCAATTAGTATTTTCATGGTGTCACACTCTTCTACGAAGTTGCACAACTATTGCACAAACTTTGTAACAAACACAAATAGTAGTAGCAGTTTAATTTAATTATAATATTGTGATATCATCATGATTTACTTAATGCCAAATTAATAGTTATTATATTTTCATTAAATGTAAAGGTATCAAAATTATATTTAAGAAATATTTTACTATATCGGAAATATTTTTAAATACGTACTCGAGTATTATTATATTAGAATTTTTAATTGTAATATAACATATATTAAACTGCTGCATCCTACTGAAGAACCACTTTCTAAAAATGTACTTAAAGTGCGACTTCCGCAAGAAGTAAAGTTTTTAACTTTTTTATTTATTTTTTTTCGTGCTTGATACCTTTGCATATTTGCCATTTTCTAACCAACATTTCTCGCTCGTTTTGCATTTGCAGGTCGCTCGTTTTGCGGAGTCAACGCGCCTTCATTGAGGAAAATGGTACGTAAAGCTGCCAGTCGTGGGTTTTTTATTTAGCTATAAAGTCGTGGTTTAAGCCCACATGCCTCTGACACTCTGCCACACTCGGAATCGGATGTGGGTCAACGCGACGCCCGCACAGCGCTTCGAGTTGGCTTCAACTCTGGCTCTTTTGGTCTGGCTTGTTGTGGTCGATGGCAACACCCACCATTCAAGAAATATCTTTGTCTTTGCAAATTTGTCACAGCAGCGTCTCAGGCCAATTGGCGATGGTTTTCTGTTGCAATTGCAGTCTCAACGCACTTTCCATTGTCCAGACCCGTTGCCTACATGTGGAAAACTCAGCTGCGAATGCTTTATGCAAATGCTGCGTTGTTAACGCCCCCCAAAAAAACAAATATAACATTTGCAATCTCAAATATTTGGGCGCAAAAATACATATGTGATTTGTAATTAAGCTTGAAAGCTGAAGCCGGTTTCTGGCTTAGATATTTGGCGCATATCAAAGTGGATACGTTTTTGGGGCCAATTTATGACAGCGGATATGAGTTGACAGTTTTTGGGCGTGGGCGTGGCCAGTTTGTTGGCGTTAATTGATGCAATTAAATGCGAAATGTAAACGCCAACATCGCCTAGCCGCAGCCCCAAAATTGGGCTCATTAACCACACGCATTTTACAGTATGCCTTTAGACTTTTTAATGCCATTTTATTATTGTGCTTTATGCATCAAATTTATGGTGACGTGAAGATAATCATAATAAAGTTACCGTAACAACAACAAGCAAAGTCCTGCATTAATTGGGTAATCAAATGCGTAGAAAATACCATAAATTGGCCCACAGCGAACTGTTCCACAGGGAGCACTTTAAAGCGAATCAAAGCGAAGAAAACTCACGAAAGAAGTTTAATTAGGCAAAAATAGCTGCATGCACTATTAAACCCCAGACGCCGTTCATTTCACTATACAATTTGACTTTTGAGATACGAAAGCGAAAACATTTGCTTAGGGAAAAGTTTATTAATTTGAATTCTAGATATATATTTTAGATATTTGGTTGTTAACATACTTAGATTCGTATATACGTGATGGTAATAAAATATGAGGTAATCAGAAATTTAAAGCAAAAGCTTAACATCCCAAACTTTTTGTTGTTAGCTTGATAAGATTAGTATTTTCTTTTATTAGACAGTTTATTTAGTTAGAAGATTTAAAGGGACTGCTTAACATTTTTTATAGAATTACTTAAACATGTTAGTTTAATTTGTAATAAGTAAAATTACTCCAATAAATTTATTCAGAATTTATTTTGCATTGCAATAAATTCAGAGCTTCGTCTTGATTAGATTAATTATAGCTTACAATTGAATAAAGTATTGCACAAAATGCAGAGTATTTAATTTTGCAAAGTATTCACAGTAGTTTCTCTCCGTTTCATGCTATTTTTTAAATTTTCGCAGTTGTCATTTTGGTCGTGTCAGGCAATTAGATTGAACAGGCGCTGCACGTGTTTAGCATAATTAAATTTTTGCACTTTACGGTAATTTGTTGTTGGCTTTTCGGTGATGTTGATGTTGATGCTGATGCTGATGTTGTCGTTGTTTCGGTTGCATTTGCTGTTGCGGCTATTGCACCGTTAGCTTCATTAGCTGCAGCTGCAACTGCCGCCTACCCGTGGCAGTCTCAGCCCAATCTGCCTCATGTGCGCAACATTGTACACACAGATTGGACAACCAGTTTTAATTTTAGTTTTTGTTGGCTTTAATACCCTCTATGCAGAGTGACTAGGGTGTTTAAAAAAGTAGAAAATTAAACCAAATAAACATAAAACAAAATGCATTCTAACAAGATTAACTGAAGTCTTGCTTATTGGTTTGCCTTGGCATTGATCCCAGGGTATCCGAAAGTAGGTCACATTCTCTTACACTGATCGGACATTTTTCGCTTTTGGCTGTCGTTCGAAATTCATTCACAAGCCGGCTTCATTTCGTATGCTGGGCAGCTTCTTCGTCTTCGTCTTGGTCTCGTCTCGTTCGAGCCGCCCACACAGAAAATTTAGTCATTACAAGCGAGCCACGATCATGATGATGATGATGTTGTGGATAATAATGAGAATAAGATGCGGTTGTTGGTTTTTTTAGGGGGTTCGCTGCAAATACTTTACGCTGTCAACCATTAAGACCGCAATATCGATGCCCATGTCCAACTCCAAGTCCAAGTCTGAGTCAGAGTCAGAGTGAGACTACGTGCTACGTCCAGCAGTCTGGACTATACTCGTAATTTAGCTTTACTTGCAGCTCACTTTGTTGGCTGTCCACTGAGCTAATTTCTTAATTTTTATGCGCGCTGAGTGCGCGATTTATGTCAGTGTACGAACAAATAGGCACCTTTTATGGTTCCATTGGGATTGGGTAAATTAAGTTGTACGGCTTTGGCCAACACATGTATTGCAATGTATAGTAAGTCGTGGGTAGCTGAATGGGCTAAAAGGTAATGATTATTCATTGCGGTAAGAGGACTAAAATCACCTCTTTTGTGTTCGTTTTCGCTGACTACGATGTTGATTACTGCATGCAATTCTGTTGAATAAAAAGACATTAATATATAATGGCTTCAATGTAGATGCTATTTGATACACAAAAATAGTTGCCAGTAATTCTGTTGATTACAATTATTTCCCTTAAGAACATACTTAATTATGCATAAAACTTTTGTTCAAATGTAATAAACATTGTTGTCAACATTAATATTTGAATGAGGAATAGTGGCTGAATATAGAATTTGAATGAATTATTTTGTTATTATTATTATAGTCAATTGATCAAAGCTTGGAATTTAAATGAAAATAAGCAGAAATATAAATAATAAAAATACAACTTTAATAACAATCATTATCTCACAAAGTAATAACATTTACTTAGAAATATATCTTTTTAAACACAAATAAAATTTTCACCCCTATAAATTCTTGCAGCTACTGTAGTTCAGTTATCTTGTGAAATTGATGCCAGTAAAATCATAAGCAGCATTTAGAAATTGCAATTTCAATCAGAGCAGCAAACATTTAGACAAGACACAGACAATCACTTAGCCAGACAAGCCAGACACTGGGCTACCAATTAGGCGACATTAGACAGACCACATTCTTAGACGCCCACAAAGCAACGCCCAACGCCAAGCACACACACAGAGCACATGCCAAACTGAATAAACAGCTGTGATTATGTATGGAGCGAGTGTGACTGCGAGTGCTTGTGGGTGTTTGTGGTGTTTTTGGTGTCCGATACAGTGTGGATAATTAAGCCGGCAAGCAACGTCATTAACAGCACGCCCCCGTAAGTAGTCGGCCATGGTCATGACTGCTGTTAATTACAACGACAACAGTCGACATAGTTGACATAGCTCATCAATATGCGGTTTATCGGCCTGGTTAACATTGCGGTGCTTGACACAATACAGCGCAGCGCACGCAACACGTATACGCCGCATAGTGCAGCCAACACTTTCACAAGCAAAAGCAAAAGCACACGCCCACCATCGACAGCGACAGCGACGCCCACAAGGCGAGCTACACGTTTTTCTTTTTATGAATGAATCGAGTCGTGTGTGTTGAAAGTGAAACCATGAAGTGATTTGAGTTTAAGACACTTCACAGCTAGATGGCGCCACACACGGCATCGAGCAGAAAAGCTTCCACTTCACGCTGCATTCGTGATATCTGGGCGTTGTTTTAGCCGCTCTGCTAGCGATAAGAGCTCTAAATGCTGCGTATCTTATCGCCCATTTAGCTAGCTGCCTGATGATGAGTTCAGCAACAATTTGGATTCTTTTGCCATCGTCCAGTAGGGCTGAGGACGTGTTGGCCAAATGGTCGACTGACAAAAGCGCGCAACTTGGCAATTATAAACGCGTATTCTCATTATCGATTAGAGTTTTTAATGGGCCAATGCCAAACGCAGTCTGGTCAATACTAGAGAATGCTTTGGAATTTATTGTGGTTGGCGGTGCTGTGGTTGTGGTATGAGGCAAGGCGACAACCACGTACTCTGCATAGAATTTGCTGCACAAGTGAGTGAAAGTCGCTGATTCTAATGCCGATAGAAATTAATATGCAAAATGCTTTTATATTATTTATTTTTAATTTCAATTATCAAAAAAAAAATTAAATTAAAATTTGCATAGCTTGATTGAAATGTTGCCAAAGATAAATAAGTTTAGCTCGATAACATATTAGCTGACCAAAGGGCAAATGTACAATGGGGATTAGATCTTGAATGCCATAACAACATAAATGGGAAATGGGAATTTTAATTTGAATATAAAGGGGAATTTTTATTTGAATTTAGAAATTGTTGACAGGGATTTAAAATTTGAATATAGAGAATATATTAGTTTGACGCTTATGGCGTTGTAAATTTAAATTACAACTTTCTTTTTTGTAAGAAATTAGTTTTCTAAATAAATAACATAATTGTAGTTGTTTACGAAGCCGAATGAATCAGATGCCGGCTGTGTTTTCATTATCTAAATTAAGCCAAATTAGTTATTATATGACGCAATTAAATATAAATATGGCCAGCAAATCACACAAAATTATCTCACGGATACATTCTGAGAATTGCGCTCAGTCTGGGACTGCGACTGTCGTTGGTGCTGTGTCTGTGTCTGTGTCTGCTTCTGCTCAGATTACCAAAAGCTGAAACGTGTTTTGGACAAGCAGGTGTGGCTCCGACTGCCAAATGCTGCTTGCCACGCACAAAAACTAAGCCAGACGTTGCCACAAACAAAAAAGGGGCAACAAAGATGCTGGTCTGGGTCTGGGCAATACCGAGAAGCGAAAGCAGATGAACTCAAGACGACGTGACCTTGATAGTGACATTTAGATACATGATGCTGTCTGCAGTCGAGATACATTTAAAATGCTCATCCGGTCTCCCTCTCTCTGTCTTTTTTCCCCTCTCTCTCTGCTGCAGCTCGTCAAATGCCGGGCAACAACAATGGCAACCCAAGCTCATCGGTGCGCAGCTGCAACTGCTGTCCTTATGGCTACCACATCGATCTGGACTTTGTGCGCTACTGCGAGGCCTTGGCCAATGCCAAGCCCAGCGAGAAGGAATTGCAGCGTCGCGATCGCCGCAGATCGCGCAAATCGATGGAGTTTATGCTGGGCTTCGAGAGTCTCTTCGGCGGCGATTGGCAGGCCGAGAATCGAGTGCAGCCCAATTTAGCAGAGGTGAGTTTTGTGGCTAGAGCAAAATAATAATATTTCTCTTGGCCTTTTGATCTGTGTGTGTGGAAAGATGAAAGTGTAGCGCATTTCGCGCTCGATTAACCTGTCACCTGTTTACTTCATCTCGCACAGGCGGCACATGAAAGCGAACCGGATTCGCCACACCCGGCGGTCGGGCAATCGCCCAGCTATCGGCCACGCTCGTCGTCGGTGCCACGCTTCACCTACGGCACCAACAGCTTCGCTCCACGTGCCGAGTCGCCCTACGGCACAGCCTCCTCCACCTGCTCCTCGCTGCGTGGCGGCATCGAGAGCGACGCTGGCGTCTATCAGCCCTACAAGTATAGCAACAGCAATGGCAATGGCAACAGTAATGGCTTCAGTCATGCCCGTCCGGCCAACAGTCCGCCGGAGACACGCGCCTTTCTCCACGAGGCTCTCGACGAGGTCTGCAGCGACTTTGAGCGCACTCTGGAGCGTGCCTCGTCCAAGCGACGCAAGGCTGGCGCCTACAGCTACAGCAATGGCGGATCGATGTCCATGGACCGCAACAACAATAGCTTGAGTCTCAGCTTGAGCCTGAACAATGGCTACGGGTCGTCAATGGAGTCCAAGGAGCGGCGCATGGGACACAGCACGTGGGATCGCTACTTTGATGTGCCAGGTGAGTGAGCATTTGTTCAAAAATAGATGAGGAAATACTCTTGGTTGCTCGTCGTGCTGTTTGCCTCGTTGCTGCATGATTCACTGTCGACGACGTCGACGACGACTTCACTTCACTTTTCTGCCAGATACTTTTGCTTTCAGTTTTCAGTTGTCTCTGTTGTTTTTTTTCTTTTTCTCGGCAATTAGCGACGCCGTAGCGCATGTGACACTTTTACGCACGAAAGTGTGAAAAATTTTGCACAACTGTTGGAAGTTGTTGAAAATGCTGTACAGTGGAGCTAATTGCTGAGAATATTGCTCATACCTCAAGTAAAAATTGTATTAAATTCACATAAAGAAATACAAACTAATTTACGCAGTGTTCTTCAGCGATTTTGCCCACCGTAAACCTGACAACATTACGCATGAAGCTGTCAACTTGGCACGCAAGCTGTTAGATCAAAGAAACATTTAAATGTAGCTCTAAAAACTCACAGTTTACAGCCGCTATGCCAGCGCATATGCATATGCTCGTAATTCAATTTTCTGCGTCAAATGTTGGAGTAAAAATACGAAAAAAAAAAAGAAACTAAAGTTGCAGTCCAATCAAAACACATTAAGCTGGACAGAAAACCATAGATATAGATATGAAGCTGCAGATGCAGATACGAGTACTTCACGCCGTTGCAGATACAATCTTTTGCCTTGCGTCTTTGGCATTTCAAACTCAATTGGAGTTTACAGGCGGCGTGGCAGGCAACTTCAAGGCAATTGGAGGCATTCGTATCTTAAATCAATTTTGAAATGCGCATTTGGCGCTCAATTTGCATGCAAATACAGCCCATGTTGTTGTCGCTTTTTATTCGCTCTTTTTTGTGTCGTTTTGTGTTGCTGCTGGCCCGTTTTTCTCGTATTTGTTTATGCCATAAATTTGCCATAAAGTGTGCAAAAAGCAATGCAAGAAATCCATGCAAATAAACAAATCAAATTGTCGCTGTTTTTATATTTCGCCTGCGGACAATTCAGCTGGGCAGGAGGGAGCATAGAATTGGCATTGATTAATGATTACCATGAATACATTCGAGAGCCCGTACATTTGCAGACTATTTGAACTCGTAATGGATGGCTTTAAAATTGCCTTTAATCAAATTGAATATTGCCAACAGAAATGTGTGCCAAAAACAAAAATGTGTTTTCTCAATTGACGCCGCCACATGAAGCGAACCCAGAAATCTATCTAACAATAGACAAATGCCAAATGCGTGCACAGATAATAAGTATTTGGGCAACCTTGAGGCCTAAAAGCAGCAGGTCTAGACTCTAGACTGGCGCCAATTGAAGACATTTATCGCCAGATTCAAATTAACCTTAATTATAAGTTCACAACTAGTTGGCATAATACTCTCGTTTATTGACGATAAATACTCACTAATAAGAGTTTTTATTTTGTTAGTTTGCTCGATTGGTAGCAGTTTTTTTTATCAATTACCTGTCAGTGATGGATCGCATGTATTTTATTGAGAGGCGTTTCGCCATCGACAATTGCATAGGAAGTCGCTTTCAACAGGTATCGAAAATGCTCGGTAAATAGAAAAAATACTGCTCGCATTTGCTTGTAAAGTGATTGAACAAACTTTGTTGAAGATCCACCTTGAAATACTTTTGAATGCCGGCCTCGTATTTGTGGGAACAAACCCAATGCAGCAAAGCTGCGTCTAAAAATATTAGACAATTGGTTGGGTTTTCTTTGGCGTCGTCATCGCAATCAGCATTATCATTTAATAATGTGCATTTAGCTTATCTACGAAACTGTTGTCTAGTTTTCGTTGTTTTCCGTTTACATTTTGTTGCTGTTTTTCAGATTGTTTAATTACTATTTACTGAGCGACCTTATCTCTGGGGCTCTCTCAGCTTTCGAGCTCCCCAATATTGCTGCTATATATTTGTGTTTTTTGCGTTGTTTTTGTTGTTGCTTCTGGTTAGTAATACATAACATTTGTGTTGTGTTGTGCTGTGCTGTGCTGGTTTTGCACAAGAGCTGTTAAATAATAACAAAATAGCTGCTGCTAAATGATTTTTTTTTTGTTGGTGGCCGCTACTTAAAAATCTCAACGCAGTTTGTCGGCGACTTTCGAACGAAAAGCATAAAATGTGTCGAGCAGCGAAATAAAAGCAATTAAATTGGCGAAATGCTCTAAACGAATAAGTTATAATAAGTAAACGAGTATGATGACGAGAAATAAATGGGAATAAACCAAATAATAATGAAATAAATAATCAAAACAAATACCAAAATGCTCGCTGAAAGTAACGACAAACCATCGAAATTTGTGCGAAATAAAATTTGAAATAAAATTTGATTAAATGTTAAGAAAACGCGTTCGAAATCATAAAAATAATTCGCAACATCACAAGCTAATAAAAATCGATTAGAATTATATAAATTTTAAATAAAACAAAAAAATACAACGCAACCAAAACACACACGTGTGTTCTGAAATTAGAACGAAAAAATCAAAGAGGAAAATAATTTAAACGAAACTCAAATTGTTGACAGCGAAACATAAAAAAGAGATACAGCTATAATATATAGAGCTAAATGAAATACACCGAAACATCTATGAATAATATTATATATACCCTCTCAATGCCAATCTTTACGGTTCTGAAGAGAATCAAATATGAGTTCATGCAGAGTGAGTTTGTGTCCGTGTAATTTTCTGCAGCACTGTGAATGATAACGCGTGACGCTGGGCGCTTTTGACGTTTTTTACGCGAATCTCTAGCAAATCAAATCGAATCAATTAAATATTGTTTATTACTCACACAGAAAATGCCTTAATTAACACAATAAAGCATCATTAAATATATATATATTTTTTCGCTTTACTAAAGTGCAATGTCTGCCGCCTTGAACGTTGATTACGCTATTGCTAATTATGAAGCTGTATTGTGCAATTAAATGTGTTATTAACCAACTAAAAAACAATAACAAAATCGTTGGCAACAATGTTTGCCACAGCCAACGATGCTTTGTCGCTGCGACTCCACAAGGAATCGACCACATCCAGGAAGACCAAAATGAAGGCGGAATCAAGACAAACTCCACCAAAGAGCTGGTGGCATGATTGTAGGTTCATCAGCTAAAACGCCAGCCACTAACTGGCTCACTAATCCCATATACATTTGTGAATTCAATTTTCATTTTGCTAATTTTCTAGCTCATAAAAAACTGATTAATTATAGTATGCTCGTATGCGCCGGTCAATGCTACCAAACACGCGACTTTGCTTTTCGTGCTCTTCTGCCTCTTCTGCTCTTTTTGCCTGCTTTGCCTTGACCATCTTTTCGACAGCTCAGCCAACTTGGCACCGCCGCAAGCACACACACAAAATAGAAATCTTTTTTCATTTGCTGTTGCTGTTGCTGTTTTGGCTTTTTATTTAATTTCGTTGTCGAAAGTTCAGTGCACAGTTGGTTTACATAGAAATTAAGTAATAGCAGCAAATGGAACAGCATCAGAGGCAAAGTGTGAAGCAAATAAAAAGAAAAAACAGAAATAAATCTTGGCAGCCGGCATAGGCGATGAGTAACAACTGTCGGCGTACAGTGCTTATGATAATTGTGCGTATACGTGATTTTATTAGCGCAACGCTTAATATCAACAGTTATGTTATAAAACTGCTCATCATGCGTATACGTGATTTGATAACAAATTCAAAGAGAGTAGTTGACCTTTCAAATTGTAACATTTATCAAATACTTTTAATGCGCATTAATAATTTTTTGAATTGTTTAGTTTGTATTTATTATTATTTTATTTAATTGGATAAATCGATTGTTTTCAATGCCGTTGTAGAATGCAAATTATATTATGTTGTTTTAAATTCAAGTGTTAAATTATTACTGTCCTATGATTACTATTAAAAATAGTTTGCTATAGTAAATATAAAATTCAAAGGAATTAGTTGACTTTTGAATGTTTAACATTTTTAATGTGCACTACATTATTTAGTTTTAATTATTTGGTGTATTTATTAGTGTCCAAATTATTATAATATTTTATAAAATAGATTACTTTTTTTTTTTTTTTGTATCTAATATTAATAATTCAAAAATGTTTTATTTTCATTGCTATTGAGTAATGCATATCATACTATTTATTAAACACTTTTAATGCGTATTATACATTTTTTTATTATTCAGTTTGAATACTTAACTGTCCAATCATTTTTTATACAAAAAATATAATTCTAATGAAATTTTATAATGCTTACTACAATGATCATTCAGTTTGCATTTCTTGCATAAATATTAATTTTGAAGTACTTATTCTTGTTTTGAATTAGATAATTGGATTTATTTCTAATGTCATTGAACACGTGCTGCACTTTTGCGCTATTCATGGCCAGGCAGCTAAAACATTGTAGGTTCTTCAGTTGATATCAAGTGGTTTATGCCATTGCCCAACGCACATATATAAATAAACGAGTGCAGTGTGTAATATAAGTATGTAATGTAGGCAAAATCAATATTGAATAATAATAATAACGTCGCCAGTCGTCGTCGGCTTATCAGCAGTCGACGCCAGCAGAGGCGCACAACAAAAGGACGGAGGCAATTCTATGTGTTTTTTGTCATTTTTGCCTTTGTCGTATTTCCATTTTGTCTACGCTCGCCAGTTTTTGTTTGGCTCGCAAATTATGCGCAGTGTGACACAGTTTCGGCTAATAGTTAGATAGCATATCGTATATATACTACTATCATATTTTTTATCATCAACAAAAGAAATCAAATCAAAATGCTTCGCGCTGTCGGAGCTTCAGTAGGCAAATGCACGAGCTTATGGCAAGTCTGCAAATAAAAATAGTTTTGAGCAACGCAATTGACAGAGCAAGTAACCAAGACGACAACCCAAATTTTGGCAATATTATTTATATTTATTATACATATTTCCACCCTTTGTAGACTCCTGCATGGCGGGCAATCGCTCGCCGCGGTCGAGCACGCCGCGTCTCTTCCAGCGCTCCAACACGCTGCCGCTGCAACAGCGTCCGAGTCCCGCCGAGGTGCAGTACGAGAGCTATGTACAGGCCACGGTGGCAGCCAATGCCAAGTCGCCCGTGGAGCAGCTGGAGCAGCAGCCGGCGAAGGCCACGCCACCGCCGCCGCCGCCACGTCGCCATCACTTAACCGCCACACCCAAAGTGGAGCAGGCCAATGGACAAGGGAGTCCGCTGCAGTCGCCAGTTAGCTCCGAGGCGGGACAGACGACGGCGGATGCACAAGCGCTGTGCCAGATCCGAGAGCAGATGGCGCTGAGCCTCAAGCGACTCAAGGACCTGGAGGAGCAGGTCAAGGTCATACCCGACATGGAGGTGAGTCTGCCAAGAAATCAATTCAATTAAATACGAGTAAATTAAATTCGTGTTGATTTGCAGCTGGAACTGAATTCGTTGCGTGCTGAGAAGCAGCGTTTGCAGCGTCGCAACGAGGATCTGCTGCGGGGTCAGCGACAGACGCCTTCGCCACCGAGTCCGGGCATCAAGAACGCTTCGCCCGTGCAGTTTACGCCCCAGCGCATCAGTCCCGTCTCCCTGGAGAGTCTCGGTGCACGTATGCGCAGCAGCTCCGTGTCGCCCAGCATTATACGACGCGATGTTGCCACACAGGCGGCCAGCAAGGTGATTGCCACGCGAGATGTCGCAGTCGGCAGCCAGTTGGCCACTCGTCATGTGGGCACCCAGCAATCGGATGCCCTTTACTCGCAGCTGGAGCTGAAGCAGAGGATCGAGCGTGCGCTGGCCGACTCCCAGCAGCAGCGTCTGCGCCAGCTGATCTCGGTGGGCACGCAGATGTACGTGCCGCAGCGGGATCAGCGGGACACGGGCATGCAGACGGTGCCGCAGCGACCGGTGCTCAAGCACAGTGTGGGCAGCTCGGCCAAGCCGCAGACACGCGACAACTTCACCAGCTGCCGGCCGGATGTGCGCAGCGTGGGCAGCTCGGATCACCGGATCAGCGATGTGCTCTGCGAGAAGTGCGTGATTGCCAAGCGCAGCGTGGCCAGCGGCACCGACGAGCCGCTGGAGAAGCCGAAGCCGGCGCCACAGCTGCCAGGACGCAGCAACACCTTCAGCCTGGGCGAGCACGAGCAGCTCCCCATCCAGCGCAAGGCAGTGGGCTGCCAGACAGCAGCGGCAACGCTGCACTCGGCTGGCAGTCAGACGACAACAGCAACCGTGCGCTCCACGGCGGCGCAGGTAAGGCCCGAGCAGCAGCAGGCTGCCACACAGTGTGGCGTGGACACAACCAGCCGACAGACGGACACCAAGGGTCTGCAGCGCCTCACACGCAGTTCGATTAAGGCGGAGCAGCTCATGGCGCCGTTGTCGCGTCCACAGACGCGTCACACGGGCAGCAATACCGAACCGGAAGCGGAACCGGAAGTGCTGGCCAAGCCAAAGCAGCGCACCGCGCACTCGGCTTGCAACACGGAACAGGTGCACAAACGCGATGTGGGCTGCGGCGACATCGTCAAGCCGCACATCTCGATTGCCTGCGCGGCCAACTACTGTGATTCCTGCAAAGAGGCCATCCAGGTGCTGGCCAAGGACTTCTCCAAGGCAGACACCCCCGCGGAAGCAGTTACCGCGACTGCCCCAGCCACGTCTACCCCAACAATTCGTCGCTCCAGCTCGGCGGATTCACGCATCCCACGCCCCAAACATCTCACTAGTCCCAGTCCCGTGCGCAAGCAGTTCCAGCGCCAGAACACGTACACGGTGCCGCCCACCTCAGCGGCTCCAGCTGCTCCCACAAAAAGCCCCAAGGCGGAACGCAAAACACGTCTGAGGTGAGTTACAAATAAATATAACTAAATTATATACAACAATATTCAAACATCGTATAGAGACGATAAGTGATTAACTTTAGAACAAGCTTGCATCAATACTTTTGCGATAGTTATTGTTTGTACGATATTAAATATAGATGGGGGTAGATGTCAAAAAACCAGTCCTCAAATACACAATATTTACTTCATTACTTTCTAATTAAAGAAAATTAGAAAACAACATCGAACTTATTTAGAAAAATGTTGTATTAACATAATTTTATAATTAATTGAATTGTCTAGTTAGAAAAAAATATTGGTATTCAATTTTATAGACATCACATCATTATACGTATCATGAGAACACGATTAATTGGTAATTAATCTGGAAGTGAACGAAATTTAGGTATTAATTTTGTGGAGATATTAGATTGGTTGCATAATTATCATATGTATTTATTCATTATATTCTCATTCTTTTTGTGAGATTTTATGAACATTCCGAACATTTATGGGTAGTAAAAATATAATATAATGTGGTAGTAAAAATATAAAATCTACTTCGCCAATTATGTCTAATATGACATAAATATAATGAGCGAATTAGATTTTATATATATAACGTAGTATAAGCATAGCCAAAAAACTAGCTAGTTAATTTCGAAAATCTATAAATATTTATTTTTCAACGGCAGACTATTTCCCACCATATCCATTTCATTCAATGTTCGATAGGCGCCACACCACTGTGCGTAAAGCTTTCGAGTGTGTGCTTCTAGCCAAGACACAAACCACGCGCTAGGCCGTGACATTTGCGTGGCATGCGCAAAGCGGCTGCCCTCGGCTGCAACTCCGAATCGGATTGCGAGTCCGAATGCCGACCTAGTCACATTGACCTTCAGCGTCAGCTTCAGCTCAGTTTTCGTTTTAGCTTTGGCGCGTTTGCAGCTGCTCTCGCTTCCTTTGTCGCCTTATTTGTTTTTTGTTTGTTGTTTGTTATTTGGATTTTCGTTTCTTCCCCAATGGTCTTTTCGATGTTTTCCGGCCTGAGCAGCTTCACCTGCTTCCCACTCGTGGTCAGCGGCTGCTCAGCGCTGCTGTTAACGTAGGTCGTCCCACGGGAATAGTTTCTTCGCCACATTTAACTAATCGAATCGATGATTTTTCAGCTCGCTGCAGGAAAAGCCGCCCATTTTGGTGCTCGATGCCACAACCGAATCACAGAGCTTCATCAAACAGCCGTCCAGCAAAGCAATTGCAACGTCACAGGACTTGGACTACACCAAGCTTGGCGAAGATGAGTTGATTGTGCGTGAAGAGAAGCGAGTGAGCATCAGTTGGTCGCGTGACGCTTCGCCAGCGCCTCTGATTAGCTCCTCGGTCACGACGACGACAAGCAGCAAATCCGCCTCCCCAGAACAAGCGCTGACCGCTTCCAGTGACTCAAATGTTGAGCGAGAAATCTCGCAAGGAGCACGCAAAAAGTCAAGCACACCGCTCAAGTCTAGTCAGAGTGAGGGGTCCCAGGTGACAGTCATCGAGCGGCGGCCGCAGGAGTCTTACGAGCCAAAAGCAGAGGAGGAGGTGAAACTGAGGGACGAGCGACCGCCAACAAAGGCGCAGCTACATCAGCTGGCCCAGGCGCCCTCAGAGCCCAGACAAAAGTGAGTAATGGCTTTTGTAATTGTTGGCAAACATTTGCTTTATAAATTATGTTCGGTGTGCGTAGAACGGAACTGCACAAGGAGATGAAGGATGCCCTGAAAGTTATCAACGATTCGCTACTGAAGAAGCTGGGCTCCAAGCCCTTCTCCTCGTTCAGCCTGAAGGCATCGAAGGCCAGCATTGGAGAGCATTGGTTCCGCATTTCCAGCACTGGCAACTCCAATCCGCATGAGGTTGAGGATTATCTGGACTACTTTGAAACGCTGTCGGTGCCACTGCTGGAATACGTCGTGAATCTGTTCGATAGCAATGTGAGTAACAGTCGCATGTTGTATATAAAGATATATAAATAATTAAATTGATTTTTGTAGGGCAACACGGCCATGCATTATGCGGTGTCTCATGGCAACTTTGACGTCGTATCCATACTGCTGGATTCCAAGGTTTGCAACGTAAACCAAATGAATAACGCTGGATACTCGTGCGTCATGCTCGTCTCGTTGGCCAAGCTGAAACAAGCGGCACATCGAACGGTCGTCGAGCGACTGTTCCAGATGGCCGATGTCAACATTCGAGCCAAGAAGGTACACATTGGAATACCAACTAATATATCTAGTATTAACCTCGATCCAAACGATTTCAGCACTGTCAAACCGCACTGATGCTCGCTGTGTCCCATGGCAATGGCGACATGGTCTCCATGCTGCTCGATGCCGGAGCAGACATCAACATTCAGGATGAGGATGGCAGCACGGCATTGATGTGTGCCGCAGAACACGGACGTGTCGATATTGTGAAGCATTTGCTGTCGCAACAGGATTGCGATTCTCTGGTCCAGGATGTGGTAAATATCGAAATTTATTATCTATCCGCAACAATGATTAACTCTCAATATTCGACAGGATGGCAGCACGGCGTTTAAGATTGCATGGCAGGCAGGACATCGGGATGTGGGATTGATGCTCTATGTGCATGAACAAATGCTGCGCAGCAAGTTGCCAAATCGAGGTGATCCCATCCGCAAATCTCTTCCGCTGCCCGTCCGCTCCAAGCCAGCAAAGTGAAACCCCGAACCGAACGGAAGCCATTTTTTGTATTAGCGGCCAAAACGTCGAACAAAAAACATTAGTGTTTAAGAATTTTAAATTAGCATTTCGTAGTTGAGAACGTAGCAAAAGCATTCCACATCCGAACGTTTTGTTAATACATACTTAATTTAGTTGGTAATTAACCCACATGAAAGGCGCTCAAAAGCAACTTTTTACTTATTTGTAAATTTGTTTTTATTTATTCTACAATTAATGTTTAAGGCTACAAAGCTCACAATTTATCGCTTAAGTTTAGTTTGTGAAAACGCAAAAAAAACGTACTTTTTGCTACAATTAACATATTAATTTGTCCATTTACGTGTGTACAAAATAAATCACTAATCAAAATACTATTACACTAGACTGTGCAGCCATATATAGAGAACGCGTACACTTAATATAACATATAGTAGCGAAACCATATCAGCACGACGACAATGCAAAAACGACATAATTAACCACTAATTAAATACAAACAATTGTAAATCAAATATGTAATAATAACAAATGTAATTAAATTATTTTTGCAGAGCTACTTACAATACAAAATGGTCGATAAATATTTAAATAATGGATTTATAGCTTCGTTAAAGTGCGAACACACTCGGAGCAAACAAATATATACAGTTTTTGTATGCGAATGTTGTGATTAACGCAACACTAGACATATGTATTAATTATACTATAAACTATTTTAAAGAATTTTAAATGAATAAAATTTATGTTAAAGCGTTAAATTAAAAGTGTAGTTTATTCTTGGTGTTACTATATTTTTAAAAAATTAATTTAATTTAACCACATTTCAGATTATAAGGCTGTTTTAATTGGTTGTTTGGCTTTACACAATTTTATTTGATGTAAAAATATTTCGTTTAGTATTGCTTACATTCACAAAATAATTATATTTTTTATTTTGTACTTATTGTACTTTGTATTTTAATTTGTTTCTTTATTGCTCGTTTAATTTATTTGATAGCGAAGTTTAATTCCATTTTTCTTATATTTTGTATAATACTTCATATTCTAGTAATATTGTTTGAATTATATATAGTTTCAATAATTTAAATTAATTTACATGTTAATAAGTACTGTTTCAAAATTCAATACGACTTTTAAATCTTGTTCAATAATAGTTATGATTTGTATAGATTTGTTGAGTTGAATTCACATTTAATGAGGGTCTGCTTTTAAGTTCAATACCACTTTAAAATCTTGATGAAACTTTTAAATAATAGTTATGATTAATATAGATTTGTCTTTGAAATGGTAATTAAATGATTTCACATATTATTAAGGTCTGATTTTAAATTCAATAACACTTTAAAATCTAGTTGCACTTTTAAAATATTAAATTGTTTCGTGTTGATTTGTCATTTCATTGTTTATTTCAAATAATTCACATTTTATGAATGTCTGTTTTTAAATTCAATACCACTTTGATCACGTCTTAAATTCATTATTCATACACTAATTAGCACAACCGAAGACTGCATTTGGTTAAAGAGCTCGCTCCTCCAGTCCAGGCTCAACCACGCCCAGAGGCGTCAGCTGCAACGCGATGCCATCGTCGATGCTGACCAGAGGTCTCTTCGAGTTCAAGGTGAACTCAAACTCTAGTATGAGGAGAGACAGAGCCAGGCGTAATTGAAGCTGGGCAAATTGCAGTCCAATGCAATTGCGGGCACCGGCGCCAAAGCCAAACCAGGTGCTCTGCTCCCTCAAGGAGTCGCGGGGACCGCCCCAGCGGTCGGGGTTGAAGCGCTCTGGCTCTGGATAATACTCGGGATCATTGTGAATGGCGTGTGTGGGTATTATTACGAAGAGTTCCTTGAACAGCGTATACTTGAGATGATCCGGCACCACGTAGTTCTCGAGCACACGCCGCTGAATGTAGGGTGTAATGGGATGCATGCGCAGAGTTTCGTGTATAACATGTCCCATTAGTGTCAGCGACTGAATGCACTCGTAGCTCAGGTTGTTCTCGTGCCTCTCCATCACCTCCTTGAGCTCCCGCCTCACCTGCGACTGCACCTCGGTGTTGAGGGCCAGCTCGTAGAGTACATACGACAGCGTGTTGGCTGTCTGCTCGTAGCCCGCCTTGAGGAAGACAAATGCGTGGGCGGCCAGCTCATGCTGCAGATGGGCATTTAGCTCCTTGTCCGCCTCGTACTCGTGTGTGGTTAATTCGAGTGCTTTGATGTCCAGCAGCAGCTGCAAATAGTCCTGGCAACGCACACCGGACGCCTCACGTTGCGCCACAATGGTGTCGAGCAGGGTGAGGAAATAATCTTCTGCCTCCTTTGGTGTCAGACGTAAGCGTAAATGGCGACAGAAATTGGGAAACCGAATCATCAGCAGATTCATCAGATAGCCATGCTTGCGAGTGCTTAAAATTAGTTCCGTCATCTCCTCAAACTTCTCCAGTGGATACTTTTTGCGCTGCTCGGCATTCAGACCAAACACACAGCTGGCCATAGCTGAGATCACGTAGCGTCGCATTAGCTTCTGTATGTGCAGTGTGGAATGTTGCTGCTTCATCAGCGTGGTGCTGACCACCAGCAGCAGCTGCTCGGCCTCCTCGTAGAGGCTGCCATACAGCCAGGCCATGCGATCCCGCTCGAAACTGGGATCCAGCTTCTGACGCATCTCCTTCCAGCTGTTGCCGCGCAGTGCATACAGATCGCCCGACAATGGATCCGATTTCTGATTGCAGTAGATGCCGCGATCATTGAAGTTCCAAAAATCCTTGACCATGATCTGACGGATGAGTTCGCGATCGAGAATCAGTGCACGCGGCTGCAACAGAGCGTAGAAGCCGCAGAAGGGGCCGCTGCCCTTGAACTTGTTGTAGAGGGCCGTGTAATGGGCCGACTTCATGGAGTCGGTGCTCAAGCTCTGTGTCACCAGCTGCTTGATGATGGGCCACAATTTTTTGGGGCGCTCATGCGGTATGCCGAGGTAGCGCCAATAGTCGCGCTGATAACGGGCGGCCACAATCAGAAGAATCAGCAGGCAGAGCACGATAATGCCTACAATCATGAAAACTATCCACATATTTTGCATGCTGGCAAAATTGGGCAATAATTCTAATTACTATATAAATGCGACTAAACACGACTCATGTGTAATTGTAAATCACACACGAATTTGGCCAGTGAGTGATTCTTTGTGTCCGGAAATCGTATTCGTAGTCACACTCGCACTCACACTCACACCTGCACTCGTATTCGTAGTCGTATTCGTATTTGATGTCGCACTCGTTAGCAATGATCTAATGCCAAGCCGCGGACGCGTTCTCAGCGACAAGTTGAATCTGTTACGTTCATTACCAACCCGTGTTGTTCGACTGAGTGCAATTGAGAAATACATATTTACGATACGCTCCAAACGCTCGAGTCGCGTCTCGTCTCGTCTCGTTGCGAGCTTTTCACATATTGCTGCTTGGAGTGCGCTACACCAAAGTTGTCGCTGCTTATGGATTGAGTTGGCTTCAATCGCTAACCGGCTTAAATGTGACCGGCGAGCAGTGGGCGTCCGACTGAGGCCAGCTTGAATAGTCATAAGTAGTTGAATATCCGTCTGAGTCGCCATTCATGTGTAGGATGAATCAACAATGCGAGCATAATCAAAAATAATCCAATTGGAGCGTATAATTGAAGTTTAACTCATTGTAGGGTACTTTGTCAAGTTGCCATAACCCATCTCTATAGTATATACAATTTAAAGTTCATTTTCGTTTGTTATCAGCTTTTATTTTTCATTAGTTTTTTTTTTTGGTGTGTAGATAAAAAAGCAGTTGCTGCCTTTGAAATTCCTATTTTATTCACGTTGAGGTGGGGTTATCTCAATATGGGCCATAAACTAATTGTACTGTGCAAAAAATTGTGTACACATTGAGTAAATGTGCAAACGCAATTTTTATGAATGCACCTACAACAACTGTGATGCATTTTACTTTATTGAATCTGGAAGTCGTTCACAAACATTGCAACGACTTTCAGTATATATTTAAAGTTTGTCAAGCCCATTCAACACATTCTCTAAAGTCCACTTAATCTCGATTCGGGTTAAATGCTCATGATAAAATAGTCGGAGCTTTTTTTGTCCCGCTGAATTTCACGTCTAATTAGCGGTCTAATGCTACAACAACAATAACAACGTCAACAATACAAAACACAAACACACAAAAAAAGCCAAAACACACAAATAAATAATCAGAATAAAAGCTGTTAAACTTTTTCTTTGCAAAGTGCTTATTTTGTTGTCATTGTTACAGCCAATATCCGTACTAGAAATCTAATCAACTACCATGCATTAAACAGGAAAGCTCTTGAAGAGTGTGCTCGACTCTAAGAAACGTATTATTGTGGTTTAGTTTTTTTTATACTAATTTATTATACACATCTTGGGTGGATGGACTTAATTTGTAGTTGTAAAATAGTTGTAATAGCACTAACTCTTCTAATTAAATAAATCGATAAATGGTTACAGCGACTATCCTAAAAAAAGCTATTATGTTAGACGAAATTTAATTATGCATATAATATTACAATATTATATTTAATTATATAAATTCTTATTAATAAATCACAATATAATAATTTTACATTAATATAAACTTATCAATAACAAAGCTGTAGTTAGAATTTAAATTGGCATTCATTTTTGGAATACAAAATAAGTATTGCAATATAAATACATTCCATCGTTTTTGCTGGATATTAGCCTCTGTAGAGTACCTGAAAACCAATTACGATCGGTACAGAATTATATGATAACATTTAAAATGCTGACCTTCCGGCCTACATCACTAAGCTACATGAGAAAAGTTTAGCTCTTACCTGATATTAGAGAGTTTATGACAATTTTATGAATTCTAAATGAATCAAAATTCTTAAGTCAGTTTAATAACTAAATAAGAAAAACTGAACTCTGACCTGGACAATTTAAAAAAAAACAAAAAAGTGAACCTGTACAAAATACTAAAACAAAGTTAATTAGAAAGTAATGATTAGATGATGACATCGTTGGTTTTGTTGGCTAGTGTGGTATTTATTTTATTAGCAGCTGATCAGGCGTGTGTCAAAAAAAACATATTTGTCATTGTGACTTTGTTTGTGCTTGCGTCTCTTAAAAGAGCAAACATTTCCGAGTAAGCTTTCAGTATATTCGTGAATTTCTTTAGTTTCACATGAAACCGGTAGAATTGTGAGAGACAAAGATGGATATTGGAACTCTGCTGCTAGCTGCAGTATTCGGATTGATTGCATATGTTTTTTACATAATGCGTCGCAATCTGCAGCATTGGCAAAATCTGGGTATACCATGTGAGGAGCCCCATATCCTGATGGGCAACTTGGCGGGCGCTCGTCAAAAGCGCTCATTTCCAGAGGTCTGGCTGAGTTATTATGCCAAGTTTAAGGGAACGGGTCCTTTTGCCGGTTTCTACTGGTTCCGAACTCCAGCTGCATTCATATTGGAGCCATTTTTGGTTAAGCATATTTTAATCAAGGATTTCAATAAGTTCACGGATCGAGGATTCTTTCACAACCCTGAGGATGATCCGTTGTCTGGACAGCTCTTCCTGCTGGATGGCCACAAATGGAAGTCGATGAGAAATAAACTTTCTTCAACATTTACCTCTGGCAAAATGAAGTTCATGTTTCCCACAGTCGCGAAAGTCGGCGATGAATTCGTGAAAGTCTTTGGCGATACGGTTGCCAAGTCGTCAGTTGTTGAGGTCAGGGATCTCTTGGCTCGATTCACCACGGATGTGATCGGAACCTGTGCCTTTGGTATTGAGTGCAGCAGTCTCAAGGACCCTGACACCCAGTTTCGGTTGATGGGACGGCGAGTCATCACCGAGCAACGTCATGGTTTAATCGGCATTATAGTGAGGAATTGTTTTCCAAAATTCGCACAACGCATCCGCATGAAAATGACTCCAGCCGACATCGAGGAGTTCTTTATGGGCGTCGTAAAGGAAACTGTTGCGTTCAGAGAGAAAAATAACATACGACGCAATGATTTCATGGATCAGTTGATTGACTTGAAGAACAATCGACTGATGAAATCCGAGACTGGCGAGAGCATGAATTTGACCATAGAAGAAGTTGCAGCCCAAGCTTTCGTCTTCTTCAACGCTGGATTTGAGACATCTTCGACAACGATGGGATTCGCCTTATATGAACTGGCTCAGCGCCAGGACATTCAGGATCGAGTGAGGGCAGAAATAAACGAAGTGTTGGCCAAACATAATGGCGAGTTAACATACGAGGCCCTTAAAGCGATGACATATCTCAATCAAACTATATCGGGTGAGAAATATTTAATTTCATAATTTAAATTTCAAATTAACGATTTATTTATATTGCAAACTTAAATATACAATTTTTTTTGTTTCTAATCTTTATTTCTGATAATTGATCATTTCTTCATGGTGGACTTTAAAAAATAAAATAAATGACTAATTACTGTTGTCCGCTCTCTAGAAACTCTTCGTTTGTGGACTGTTTTGCCGGTATTGAATCGCGAATGCCTGGAGGACTTTGTTGTGCCCGGCTATCCGAATTATGTCATCAAAAAGGGCATGGCTGTTGTGATTCCCGCTGGTGCAATGCATCGTGATGAGGCGCTGTATCCCAATCCCAACGAATTTAATCCGGACAACTTCGAGCCCGAACGCGTGAAGAGCCGTGATTCTGTTGAGTGGCTGCCATTTGGCGATGGTCCTCGCAACTGCATTGGCATGAGATTCGGGGAGATGCAGGCTCGCATTGGTTTAGTGAAGCTGCTGACGAAGTTTAGATTCCTGGTGTGTGAGCAGACACCCAAAACCATTCAATATGATGTGAAGAGCTTTCTGGTGTCGAGTGCTTCGGGCATTCATCTGAAAGTGGAGAAAGTTTAAAATGCTGTTGTATGTTTGTAAACTTGTGTAAATACATTTGTAAATATTTTTTTGAATACTTTCGTAATAAAATTTGAAAAAAATGATTTGCTGAAAAATTCTAAAAAAAATTTTATTGATATATTTTTGACTGTAATGCATGTCTAACCTATACCATAAAAAAGTGAATTGGGCCAGGTCAGGAACGAGTGTTCTCCCTTCTCTGAACCGAGTATGATTCATAGCTTTGTTGCTTTCGAGCATGACAAAATGAAATGTTTGTTTTTTGCCCAGTAATGATTTTGCACATATAGGCTATCGCTCTTAACTATTGCTGCTTTCGTCGGAATTTCTAACTGATAACAAATTCGCTGTATGATAGTACATTCAATTTGAACAGGGTGTTTTCACGAACATTTAAAATATATATATGTACAATATGCATTGATTTCAAATCTAAAATCTTAATTATATTTTATTGAAATTCGGCTTTTTTGTTTTTTTCCATTAAGAATTAGGAGAACGATCCAAATTTCAATAATCAACCATCAACATATAAAATTAAACGATAAATGAGGATAGGATAATTTCGCAAAAAAGAATCGATAGATCTTGCAGTCATTTTAATATTTTTCGATTTTTACTGACCACCCTGTATACGAATTACGTATACATCATGTTTGCCGGGAATTGCCAAAATTAGCTTGCTTATCACAAGTGCTCGAAGTTGTAATCGAAGAACTGATTAAACCAAGTTTGTCATTCTGACTACAAGCAAGAACGAATAATCTGCCTTTAAAAATGCTACAATTCAGCTGCGATTCTCAGTAGCTCGCAGAGCTCGGCGATTTACACATAGTAACGAGCTCAGTGTTTTTTATTGAGTAATCATGGGAGTGGGTTTGATGCTGCTCACAGCCCTGCTGGGGCTGGTTGTGTACGTCTTTCTCCGCATGCGGAACAAAATGCAGTACTGGCAAAAGCTGGGAATACCCTGTGAGGAGCCGCATCTTCTGATGGGCAGCATGGCGGGAGCTCGCACCAAGGTTCCCACTAACGAAGTGTTTCTACGGTATTACAACAAATTCCGTGGCAAGGGACCATTTGTTGGTTTCTACTTCTTCAATCGTCCGGCTGCCTTGATTATGGAGCCATTTTTGGTCAAGCAAATATTAATCAAAGAATTCAACAAGTTTACGGATCGCGGCTTCTTCAATAATCCTGAGGATGATCCACTCTCTGGGCGTCTGGTGCTGCTCGATGGCCACAAGTGGAGGGCCATGAGAAATAAACTGACAGCGACATTTACCTCGGGCAAAATTAAGTTCATGTTCCCCACAGTTGTTCGAGTCAGTCACGAGTTTGTCGATGTTTTCGGTGACATGACGGCAAAGTCATCGATTGTGGAGGTCAAAGAGTTGCTGGCGAGATTCACCACAGATGTTATTGGAACTTGCGCCTTTGGCATTGATTGCAGCAGTCTCAAGGATCCCGAGGCAGAGTTTAGGGTGATGGGACGACGTGCATTGAGCGAATTCCGTCATGGAACCCTGGGCATGGCATTCCTGTCCAGCTATCCTGATTTGGCTCGTCGCCTGCACATGAAGATGACCCCAGATCACATTGAAAAGTTCTTTCTGCGCATTGTAAAGGAGACAGTTACTTTTAGGGAGCAGAACGGCATACGGCGCAATGATTTCATGGATCAGTTGATTGACTTGAAGAACAATCGATTGCTGAAGTCAGAGACTGGCGAGAGCATGAGTTTAACCATTGAGGAAGTGACTGCTCAGGCTTATTTGTTCTTCAATGCCGGCTTCGAAACCTCCTCCACCACAATGGGATTTGCGCTCTACGAGTTGGCTCAGCATATCGATATACAACAGCGGATGAGAGATGAGGTTAACAAGGTGTTGGCAGAGAATAATGGAGAGCTGACTTATGAGGGGCTCAAGGATATGATTTATGTGAATCAGGTGATAGCAGGTAAATAACATACTTTGCTTGCAATTTCTGTGTTTTCTTATTAATTTTTAACATTTCATAATAGAAACTCTCCGTCTATACACTGTGCTGCCCATACTGAATCGCCAGTCTCTAGAGGATTACGTTGTGCCCGGCTATCCGAAACATGTCATCAAGAAGGGGATGTCTGTGATCATTCCAGCTGGTGCAATGCATCGCGATGAGAAGTTGTATCCCAATCCGAATGTATTCAATCCGGACAACTTCGAGCCTGAACGTGTGAAGAACCGTGACTCTGTGGAGTGGCTTCCTTTCGGGGATGGTCCTCGTAACTGTATTGGCATGAGATTTGGGGAAATGCAGGCTCGCATTGGTCTGGCAATGCTTGTCAAGAACTTCAAGTTCTCCGTGTGTGATCAGACTCCTATACCCATGAAGTATAGCAAGACGAGCTTCTTGTTAAATAGTGAATCTGGCATATTTTTGCATGTGGAGCGCATTTAAAGAATTTCTTGACTTCCTGACTATACTCAATAGCTAGAGTTATTGTTATATTTAGTTCTTGACAAGTCGTGGCTGCAATGTTTCTGTATTTCTTTAACGAGTTTGATTTTTTTTCTACTTAAAAAACTTGTGAAAGGAATGCAGGATTAAAGTTAATTATATTAATAAAATATTTTTCAACTAAATAAAAAGGTTCCTTCATTATTTTGTGCTTTACTCGTAAGTTCCTTTATAACATGAATAGATATTAATATGAGTTTGGATAAAAAACCATTATGTTTTTTTTTACCATGACCATTAATTTTCTTAAAATTAACTAAATAAATTATGTTAAAAAAGGTTTCCATCTTTCGAAATAAAGTAACCACTTTTGAAAAAAGTGACATAAATATTATTATATTTTTAGTTTGAGTACTTTCCACCTTGCATAAAAATTGTATTATCAATCAGACAGGATCCTGTATTTAATGTGGTCATTGGGTATTTTTAAAAATTAGAATTAAATTTGATGAAGATATCTGAAACTAGCTCATATAGTATCTGGATACATGGCTTTGTTGTGGAGACGATTGCTAATGTTCATTCTTTTGTTACTTATGTGTAATTTTATTTAAGTATATTATGTTATTAAAGTTGTTTTATAAAGTTAACAAAATGTTACATAAAAAAGGGGAATTTTTATGGTAATCAAAATCAGTGAAGTGATAAGAAATTTGGTGGAGTTCTACTTGCGAAGAGGGGGGTCAACGAACTTGGGCTCTTTATACCCTGCCCTCATTTAAAATGAGTCATAAAATTGGTCACATTTTCATTTTTTAAGTACCCTTAAAGTATTTTGTGCAAGGCTCATTTTTTTGTGTTTTAAGTTTTATTAATTAAATTTGGTAGAGATTTGTATATTTTTGTGGGAGAGTACCTATTTTTCTTGTAATAAAACAGATCAAAAAGCTGAGACAAATTATTTATTTTTTAAGTTTTCTTTATTAAATTAATTTATTTATTCTTTCTAAAGAGCTTACATAATTTTTGCATTTCATAAAAACAATTTAAAAAGAAAAGGTATATGATAAGAAAGCAAGGTAACTGTCAAGACTAATGCAAATTGAGTTGGAAAAACTATCAATTAATTTAATTTAATTTATACAATTTTACAATTCACCACTGCATTAGCATTCACGTCGTTTTCACATTTCATTTAAAGAATTTAAATCGAAAATTAAAAAGACAAGAAAGCTCTCGGAGACGCCCTAAAGCTCAGCTAGCGCCATCTATTACTCGTAGAATCAATTTAATTTGAATCTTCTTAGAAATTGTTTTCGTTGAGTCTGAGTTGTTTATGTTTTTTTATTAGTAACATCTCAATTGCTATGTTGGACAAAGGGTGTCACGTAGTCAATCACTGTGGGGGACAAATTTTACCTGCTATATGTGCACTTATTGATTTCGTTCTAAGCAATCGGCATGTCGCGATATAGAAATTATTGCTGCAGTGACTTTGCGTTGGCGAAGCAGCTTTGACTGCTTTAAAAATACGGTGCTCAGCGGAGCGGCTCTCAGTAGTCGACAGCGGTTCATTGACTCCACACACGGGTTGTGCTGCGCATTAGTTTTTAAAAATTGAACTAATAGTTGGTTAAGCTCTGAGACCATGGGAATCGGTATCTTGTTAATCACAGTGTTGATAGCCGTTTTGGGCTATCTAGTTGTGCGACTGCGTCGCAATCAACAGTACTGGCAAAATCTGGGCATACCATGTGAATCACCGAGTCCCATTTTGGGCAACCTGCAAGGCATTCACACTAAGCGATCATTTGCCGAGGTTTGGCTGGACTATTATGCCAAATTTCGAGGAACTGGACCTTTCGCCGGATTTTATTGGTTTCTGCGTCCAGCCGTTTTTGTATTGGAGCCGTTTTTGGTGAAGAATATTCTTATCAAGGATTTCAATAAGTTCACTGATCGCGGATTCTTTCACAATCCCGAGGATGATCCATTATCTGGGCAGCTCTTCCTGCTGGATGGCCACAAATGGAAGTCGATGAGAAATAAACTTTCATCTACATTTACCTCTGGAAAGATGAAGCACATGTTCCCCTTGGTCATTAAAGTGAGTGAGGAATTCATTGATGTGTTCAGCGACATGGTTGCAAAGTCATCGATTGTTGAAGTAAGGGAACTTCTGGCACGATTCACAACAGATGTTATTGGCACTTGTGCCTTTGGCATTGAGTGCAGCAGTCTCAAGGATCCCGAAGCCGAGTTTCGGGTTATGGGTCGCAGATCTTTAACGGATTTACGTCATAATATACTTGGCATTATGATGCTGAATAGTTTTCCCAAATTTTCGAGACGGTTGCATATGAAAATGACTCCAGAACACATTGAGAAGTTTTTCCTGCGAATTGTGAAGGAAACAATCGCCTACAGGGAGCAAAACAACATTCGACGCAATGATTTCATGGATCAGTTGATCGACCTGAAGAATAATCGTTTGATAAAATCAGAGACGGGAGAGAGCATGAGCCTGACCGTGGAGGAAATTACAGCGCAGGCTTTTGTGTTCTTCAGTGCTGGATTTGAAACGTCTTCGACTACGATGGGATTTGCTCTATACGAACTGGCCCAGCGCCAGGACATTCAGGATCGACTGAGGAAGGAGTGCACCGAGGTGCTGGCAAAGCATGGCGAAGAGCTGACCTATGAGAGCCTCAAGGAAATGGGCTATCTCTGTCAGGTTATATCAGGTAAGTTCAACTCGATTAGAGAATTTGGTGCTGTATTAACAGATTGTTACTCTTCCAGAAACTCTTCGTCTGTGGACTGTTCTGCCCGTGCTTAATCGAGAATGCCTCGAGGATTATGTGGTGCCCGGCTATCCGAATTATGTCATCAAGAAGGGCATGCCAGTATTGATTCCTGCTGGTGCCATGCATCGCGACGAAAAGTTGTATCCCAATCCGAACGAATTCAATCCGGACAACTTTGAGCCTGAGCGTGTGAACAATCGTGACTCCGTGGAATGGTTGCCATTCGGTGATGGACCCCGCAACTGTATCGGAATGCGATTTGGCGAGATGCAGGCTCGCATTGGGCTGTCAAAGCTCATCACGAAGTTCAAGTTCTCGGTGTGCGAACAGACAACCATTCCAATTAAATATGATGTGAAGAGCTTCCTTATATCAAGTGCTTCGGGCATCTATTTGAAAGTGGAGCGAATTTAATGTGCACAATGATGAATAGAATATTTTGATTCACGCTTGGCTTAAAGTTATTCAAGCGCGGTTGGGGCTATGGGTCAATGGTCAACTGCTTAAAAAATAAAAACATTCACATAACGCAGATGTAGATAAAATATTATAGTAATTGACGCAAATAATTTCAATTGTTTATTCCACACATAAAACGATGAACACATACTATAAGTCTAAAGCTCACTCTTGCTCATAAATGATAATAGAGCGCAGAGAGTAAAAAAGCTTCTCAGAAATCTCATTCTCTCTCCCATTCTCTCGCTTAGCTGGCGAGCGGTAATTGATCCATTGCGTCGTCTAACCAGTTAATTTCTAATACACTGTCAACTGGTTTTATTTGTTTTCTTTTTATGGTTGTTTCAAGCGCATCAATATGTAGTTAAAATTGATAAATTCAGAATAGAATTTCAACTCAGTTGCACTTTTCGCACTCCTACAAATCTTATCTCAGTCTAGACATTTTTATACCCGCTACCCATAGGGTAGAAGGGTATTATAACTTAGTGCCAACAGGAAATGTATGTAACAGGCAGAAGGAGGCATCTCCGACCCCATAAAGTATATATATTCTTGATCAGCATCAACAGCCGAGACGATATAGCCATGTCCGTCTGTCCGTCTGTCCGTCTGTCCGTCTGTCCGTCTGTCTGTCTGTATGAACACCTGGATCTCAGAGACTATAAGACATAGAGACACCAAATTTGGCAAAAATGTTCCTTCATACCCTACGCAGATCAAGTTTATTTCAAAAGTTGGATGCCACGCCCCCTTCGCCCACAATAAGCATTTATCTAGAAAAAGTCAAGTTTTTTTTATGTAAATCGCGTATAACTCCAAAAGTTCTTTGTGTAATGATGTGTAATTTGGTAAGCCATCTGCGCTTGACACTCTTAATATACCCTGTAATTTTGGTAAAAAACGGATAAGTAGAACAAAAGTTATTCGCGAAATTATTTATCAAAATTGTTGTGCCCAATGCATATGGACGTTTTAAGTGTGTGATTGACCTAGAGATATCAAATTTGGTGACAGTATTCGTGTAGGTCTTACGCAGATCGAGTTTGTTTTAGATTTTTTCCACGCCCCTTTCCGCCCCCAAAAACTGTAAAAGCCGTAATAATGAACCTAGAGCATTGAATTTTGGTATGCATAATAATAATTATATTCTCAATGATTCCTTTGAATTTGGTTGAGATCGAGTGAAAAACAAGGAAGTTATTAATGAATCAATTTTATATGCAAAATTCACTTGAAGCTGCTCGCGCTTTGTTTGTTTAGTTGACGGTGTGACCATGTCGGTGTTGTGGATTTCTTCCCGCTATTTTCAAATATATACAAAACACAAGTTTCAGTATATTTTTGGTATATTTGTTGTTAAAATATCATTAAATTTTTTTTTTTCTCTCGAAATGGGTTGCGGGTATCATACGGTCGAGCACTCTCGACTGTAGCTTTCTTACTTGTTTCAATTTGTAATAGATATTTTATTGCAATGCTTTCACCCACAGCTTTGTGGGCAGTAGCAACGAATGATTATCGGATTGCATTCGATGTGGCATTTCAGCGGTGAACCCAAAGCGAAAGTGACGCAACAAGGAAATGAGACCCTTAGCAACTTTAATGTGACCAAAATGATGTACTTCGTCAAATGGAATAAGGGAACAGCTGTTCCGGTTCCGAAATGTAGGCGGGATCATAATGTATGAAATAGACGGGAATGATGCAACATCTGGCAGATAATGTTGCGGATAACCAGGCCATCTGATAGCGAGCGTTTCTGCAATGCAATTTTGAAAGATATTTGCAATTCATAAATGACTTTTACTGCTTACCAGAGATGACCTGCTCCAGATACTTCATTTCCTGCAATGCCTCGCAGCTGTACTCGCCCTGTACACCATGATGAGCAATAACCTCTTCAGTTTCCTTCTTCAACAGGGCTTGTGACGCGCCAAGCTTATTGCGGTGGCTGTTGCTTAAATCCGGCCACAAGAAACACATATGTACTTTTGAGCGGCAATTTCATTGATAGTCAATGCTTCATGCGTATTTTCCGCATTGTACTTTAGTTTCATTTCCAGCATGATGTCCTCGAACTGTTCCATATAGAACGCCTTCAGATCCGCTGGCGTGCGCTTGCGATGCAGCTTAAATCTAAACTTGGGAAAGCGCAGACAAAAGATGTAATCACAACGCTTGTTCAGCATGACATTGAGACCATTTGTACAAAGGCATCCTTCGGATTGCGCAGCTCGTTGCATTCCAAACAGAATAACGCAGTGTCAATGGTATCCGATGAGTAGAAAGCCAACAGCTTGGTAACCTCAAAGAAGGCAGCAGTTTGATCAGGTCTGATATTAAAATATAGTTATATGATTTATAGTTTCATCACGTGGTTGTCATCTGTCTAGTCAACTGTCCTATTATTTTAGCTCTATTAAAACACCGGTTTCGTGAATATACATTGTCAAGAAGATGAAATAAAATAAAAAACACAATTAGGTCAAATTTTATAACAAAGTAAGTGTTCAAGTTATCAATTTCATACAGTATGGTATCTCAGACGCTATAATTTTTATTCTTGATGTGTTTATTTTACTGCAATTTTATCCCAAATTTAAAACAAAAGCTTAATACTGAGTATTTAAAAATAAGACATCGCCTAGTCAATTTCTTTTTAATTTTCCTTATCATTCATTAACGTGGTTTATAGTAAACATAGTTTTGAAAAAGTCAATTTACCAAGAGGAAAACGAGAAGAAAATGAATATAAATTATTATTTGCTACTCATCGTGAGTATCGAACACATGTTTATAAGCAATTGATAAGCTGAGTATGCTGATTAATCAATGGTATTCATAATGATAGTCTACACAGAGAGAAATACTAGTTTCCAAAAGCTAGAATACAAATCTAATGAAGTGAGAGCCTTTCGATTCGTAAAGTATATTCGATGTTACAAAATTATCTAACCGAAAATCGGGTGTTCTTGTTGTTAGTTACAATTAAAAAATAATTTTAAAATTTTAATAATCGCTTTCTAGGATAAATTCTAGCATTTTTGCGTTAGTGATTTAAGAATATGTTCTTGAAATAAGGAATTATTTAAATGCCTATTTGAGTTAAAAACAACCTTTTTTCAAAAAAGTAAAAGTTAAAATAATACTAGATTTTCCGACAGGCCCAAGAATTTAAAACGATTATTTCTTTATTTATTTATTTTTTTTCTCTCTGTGTAAGAATCTTGTTACCAATTGTACTGAAATTCATATTGCTGATTAGAAGTTATTCAAATCGGTCACTAACAATTTGTGATTTTTATTAACAAGTAATCATATCTTTTCAACCTTGAGATGAATGCCGTTTTCAGAGCATAACAATATGTTCTTGGTTACAAATTTAATGGGGACTTGAGTAGACGGCGCAACAGAAAATTTAAAGTCCTTGATCAGATGGGCAAGACCCACACCGGTCTGCATCAGGCCAAAACGAGAGCCAATGCAGTTACGAGGGCCATCTCCAAAGGGCAGCCAAGTGCAAGAGGGTCGAGAATGGATTGCAGCTTCCGTGAAGCGTTCTGGCTTGAACTTCTCTGGTTCGGGATAGATATCGGGATCGTAGTGAATGCCCAGGGCGGGAATAACAACGCTACTGCCTTTTTCAATATAATACTTGGGTTCATCGGGCGAATAGTCGGAGTTGGCCTTTCGTGTTAAATGAGCCAACACGGGATACTTCCGCAGAGTTTCTGCAAAAAGAGTTCTCATTAATACGCGTAGGGAAGTGATGAAATAGTTGCACTACTCACCCATAACAACCTGCTCCAAGAGCTGCATTTCCTTGATATTATCGTAGCTGAACTCATTGTTGTGCTTGCCCAGTACTTGTTTAATTTCGGCCCTCAGTTTATCCTGAATATCCTGATGCAATGCCAGCTCGTAGAGGGCAAAGCCCATGGTTGTGGAGCTCGTTTCAAAGCCAGCCACAAAGAATATGAATGCCTGGGCAGCCAACTCTTCAAAGGAAATTCCCTCCTCAGTGTTGCCCATCTGATTCTTCTGATACATTTCGAGCAGCATGTCCATGAAATCATGGCGTTTCTCCTTCGTCTTCAGGCGATAGTCGATGGTTTCTCTGACAATACGCATATAGAATTCGGAAACCTCTTCGGTATTGAGCTTCAGATGCAGGCGACGAGCCAATGAGGGAAATCCGAATATAAAGAAATCCAGCAGACCATAATAACGACGATCGGTTATCGCACGCCTGCCCATGTCAACAAAATCGGCATTGGCTCCACGTTGGCTATTGCAATTCAGCCCAAAGGCACAAGTGCCAATCACATCGGCAGTATAGCGACCGACCAAATCAGTGATTTCCAGCTCGTTGGGCGACGGCAGCTTCTCGTTGAATATTTTGGCCATTTCCTCAGCCACTTTCAATACAATGGGCAACATGTGCTTCATCTTACCCGACGTGAAGGTGGGCGACAGCTTGTGCCGCAGATGACGCCATTTCTGGCCTTCAATGCTGAACAATGTTGCAGATAGGGGATCGTCAACTTCATTGTTGAATATGCCACGATCTTCAAAGTTATTAAAGTCCTTGATTAACACGCGTTTGACCAGCTCCAGATCGGTGATGACAACTGTTTTTGTAAAAAAGAAATAGAAGCCTGCGAATGGACTGCCGCTATTCTTGTACTTCGTATAGTAATCCCGGAAGACGGCGCTGATCTGACGCTTCGATGGCCAGTCTCCAATATTGCCCTTGGGAAATGAGGGCTCATCATGTGGAATTCCTCGACGCTTCCAGTAATTGTGTCGATGACGAGCTGCGTAGTAAAGCAGCCCCAAAATAATGGCAATGAACACTATAATCAACATCTTACGCCCCGTTGCAGACTGAGCTCATTTCATGCTCTGCACTCGATATTTATATTCCAAAGCTCGCTCTCCAAAAAGCTTTTACTTCTGAGTGCGGCCAGTAATCCGATATAAGATATGTGTATATCTCTTAATAACAAGTTCTGAACTCATGAGGGAGTACTGACAAACCTTTTCAATTACTATTCTATTTTTAAATATATTGTTTAAAAATTGTTTTCATTGAAACAATATCAATTAAAATATTTGAACCAGTTCACTCATTGACTCACTCTATCTAATCTGAACTGAGTTCAGAGTACTTTTAACTGTCGCAATGTTGCACTCAAAATATGAAATGTTTTCCCATATCAAATAGTCCTAGTATCGCTATTTCAACTCACGGTTATGTGAGTTATTGAATTTGTGTTATGAATGAGAATAATCAGAAGCTACATTACAGAGCGGAATTTTCGCATTTACAAATAAGAATGAGAAAAAATAACTAATTAGTTTTGTCTACGGTGTAGTTTGATGTAATTATTAATACATTTTGAAAACTGCTTCGCTGAAGATAAACAACATTAAACTATTTCTATATACAATTTAATAAATTGAAATAAAATGTTTTGATGTTAGCAAAATTTTAACGTTTCCTGCGAATAAAACATATTGTATATAAATTTAAAATTTTAAACTTCCCTTGCAGGTTTTGATCTCGTCATTTCGACTAAGAGTTTGCAACTCTGACTTTAAATACAAATTTAAGTCATTTCATATTATCTTTCAACTTTGATTATAGATAGTGAACATTGGTATTTCGCGTAGTAGATTTTTAGTGCGCGATAATAGTATCTACGATAAGTAAAAATTGTTGCATCGTAGTATTTACCATTCGGGTTAATGCATTGATATTACAATCAGTGAGTGAATGAAAACAAACAACTTTTAATATATAGATAAATGCAGATTATCTAATCAGTTGTATAAAATATCAAAGAGATACGTAAAGTTTAAATCACGTGTGCATTGAATAATATTTTAAGATTATTTAATTAATGTGTTAATATTGATATTTTTAATAGCTGGTATTATGATAAAATTGTAAATATATTCATCTAAGTAAGTTGAACACAAAATTAAGGCAGAATTTGTTGAAAATACGGTTAAGTACATTAGTTTTCATTAAGTTGGGTAGGTAGAACGTTTCTTGTAGGTGGTTTGAGTATTATAACTATTGTTTTCTATTTCTTTAGCTCTTCAACCTTCAGATAGATGCCAGTGGCGGGTGATAGCAATATGTTGTGCTTGACAAACTCTATTTTGGACTCGGTACGCGGACAGACACTGAACTGAAAGCGTCGCAAAAGTTGCACCAAAGCAATACTTGTCTGCATCTTGCCAAATCTCATGCCAATACAATTCCGGGGTCCATCTCCAAAGGGCAGCCAGGAGGCGGTGGGACGCTGTCGCATCTGTTCGATGGTGAAACGCTCGGGCATAAACTTTTCGGGTTCGGGATACAGATCTGGATCGTGGTGTATGGCATACACAGGGATAAGCACCATCTGACCAGGCTCTATGTAAAAGTGGCGGTTTCCCATGGCCGGATAGCAATTGCGGGAAATGCGCGAAATGTGCGGCAAGATGGGATACTTGCGGAGAGTTTCTGAAAGTCGAGAGATCGATTCTGACTTATGATTTAGATGGTGGAAAGAACTCACCTGCTATGACCAGTTCCATGTAGCGCAGTTCCTGCATGACTTCGTAGGTGAATTCTCCGCCTTTTGCCTCCAAAATGTCTTCGATTTCCTGTCGCAGCTTCTGTTGGATTAGCGGCTGTTTGGCCAGTTCGAAGAGCGCAAATCCCAGCGTGGAAGCAGATGTATCAAAGCCGGCGGCAAAGAATATAAACGCCTGGGCGGTCATCTCTTCCAGCGTGAGCTCGCCACGATGCTTCATCTCGATGAGCAGATTCATGAAATCGTTGCGAATAATGGTTTTGACCTCACGCTCCTTGACAGTATCCCGCACAATGCGCATGTAAAAGTTGGTGATGTCCTTGTGGATTTGACAGAGCCGCAGACGTCGGGCCAAGTTGGGAAAACTGTCAATGAAGCCATCGATCAGTTTGTTGTGTCGTCGATCCGTGAATGCTCGTCGACCCATCACAGCGAACTCGGCGTCGGGATTGCGAAGTCCATTGCACTCGATGCCAAACACACATCTACCAATCACATCTGAAGTGTATCTGGCCATCAGATCACTAATCTCCACAATTCCACAGATCGCATTCCCAGCCAGCTCGCCGCAGACTTGAGCCAGTTCCTCGCCAACGGCACAGACGGTGGGAAACATGTACTTCATCTTGCCGGAGCTAAAAGTCGGAGACATTTTGTGACGCAGTGGCCGCCATTTGGGACCATCGAGGCGAAAGAGATGGCCGGTCAGTGGATCATCGCGTTCATTGTGATACATGCCGCGATCCTCGAAGTTGGCAAAGTCCCGGATCAGCACTTGTTTGGCCATCTCCACATCGAGCACCAGCACCACAGGTCGCATCATCATGTAGAAGCCCACGAAGGGGGCTCCGGTGATCTTGAAGCGTTCGTACAATGGCGTCAGAATGTCCTTGAAGTGGCGCGTCTTGCGGAATCCCTTCATGTTGCCCATCGGGAAACTGGGTCGCTCATGGCTAATGCGTCGACGGGACCAATAGCTGAGCCTGGTCCGCACGTACCAGAACCCGATGGCCAGTGTAATTAACAGCAGCGCAATCACATCAAGCATTTCTCGCGTTTCATTTAAAACTGTTCTGTCTTTTCTGTCGAGCCTATAAAGCTCCTCTTAATCAAGTGCGGTACAAAGTGCACTTTAAAGATTTGCAATGCCAAACTGCGAATGTGGTCGACTTTAAGATATCCAGTAAACAAACAAGCATATTATATTTTTATTCAATTTTACTTAGTAAATAGTAAACAATCATTTATTTCAGATTGAAAAACATATATATTACATATATTTGTAATATGAAGATTATTATTATTTTAATTTATTTAATCAGCATTGTTGATCTTAATACAACATAATTCGCTGGCAAAAAATACAATCATTTCTATTTCATTTAATAAAAATATATTAAAGGTTGTAAAACTGATTCTCTTACAATATTTTTAATATCACCATATTTTTTTCAATTTTTGTTAATGGTACTATTGATATTTTGGGAAGTAACAGATTCTTCAACTTATATATGTTAAGTTATATTATTTTGTGACTTCAATGGTTTTTGAAATTAATTACACTTTATTTAACATTTACAGGGTAGAATCAACAACTAGTGCAGATAACCTCGCTAATAGTTGTCTCTGAGAGCAACCCCCATGTAGATCAACAACTAGCATTGAAATTAGCATAGCTTCAAGTTTGTTTGACATAGAGAGAACAAATTAAACAGAGAGAGAGAGAGAGAGAGAGAGAGTAACGTAAAAAATGAGAGAGAAAAAAGGAGAACAAATGAGAGAAATAAATGCGCTTTGAACTTGAAAACGACAAAAAGATAACGGCGTCGCATAAGAAGTAAACGCTGATAGAAGTATAGGTTTAAAAGTGCGATTGCATTTTTAATGCCGCATTTCCTTCGAATTATTAAATGTTTTGTGATAAACACATCGACATTTACTGCACTTTGATAAAAATAATTGTATTTGCATGGGGTGTATTAAGTCACGTTTATTGAACAAATTTTATTTAAGTGTGGGGAATGAGTGCAAAATAAAATTTAATTAAAATAACAAAATAATTTAAGAATACATTTGTTTTCAAATAAATAATAGGGTATTTGAAGTAACGCCTAATCTACTTTTTTTTTTTTAAATCTTTTCAACTATTAACAAATTAAATCATTTTAATATAAACAAAATAAATATATTTTTATCAAATACTAAATAATTGTATTTGAACTTTTTTATTTTATTAAAATGTTGTTTATTTAAATGTTATGAATAAACTTATATTATAAACAAAATAATAATTAATGAATAAAAACAAAAAAATATAAGTATTAGTCAAAAAGTAATAATGAATATTTGTCATCTATTCAACAAATTTACACAGGGTATTCTTCAATTACATACAAATTTGTGATTATTGCTTGTTTTGTTCGTGATCAAAATATACATATGAGAACACAAATGCGAAGCCGAGAGAGAATCTGAGAATAATTTTAGATATAAACAGACAACGGCAATAACAATTTGAGCTTTCAATTAACGAGCTTATTTCAAGCTTTTTTTCTCAGCCAGTATTTTTTTGAGTGCGTAGTTTCGCGTAGGTTATGGTTGAATTGTTTTATTGCCACTATTAAATTGTTTATCTCAGAGAAGAGAACATGACCTATAATAACAATTCAGTAGTACACTCTCGTTAAAACCGATTAGATGGCATCAAATCGCGACATTTTGAGGTGAATGCCTGACTCGGTAGCAATAAGAAAGTGACGTTTGGCAATTTGCAGTGGAATTTGCGTCTGTGGAGTGGTGTCGAACTGATAATGCCGCAGCAGCATGACAAGGCCAATTTTCACCTGCATCAGGCCAAATCTTTCGCCGATACAATTGCGTGGTCCATTCCCAAAGGGCAAGTAGGCAAATGGATGCCGTGACTTGATGGCATCCGGCTCAAAGCGCAATGGATCAAACCGCTCGGGATCGGGATAAAGTTTCGAATCGTGATGAATGCTGTATACTGGAATCATTATCCTCATGCCGGGATCCAGAGTGAGATCGCTATCCGGGATTTTGTAGGTGCGAGTTGCACGTCGCAGCAGATGCGGCAAAATGGGATATTTGCGCAATGTTTCGGCCACCACCTGACTGAGGTAAGTCATCTCCTGCAAGCACTCGTAGCTCAGCTGTTGGTTGTGTCGCTCCAATGTGGCTCTTATCTCAAGGCGCAGCTGCTGCTGGATTTCGTGATTAAGCGCCAACTCGTACAGGCAATATGACATTGTGGTCGAGGAGGTATCGAAGCCAGCGAGAAAGAATACCATTGCCTGGGCCGCAATCTGCTCGAAACTGAGTCCGGCATCACTGGCCAGCTCAATGAGCAGCTGGATAAGATCGTTGCGTTTGACGTGCTCACGTTCTCTGTACTCCAGGGTCTGACGCACAGTCTCTATGAAGAAGCTGCTCACCTCGGGCCGAAAGAGACGCAGACGCAGGCGACGAGCCAGGCCCGGCTGGGCAAACATGAAGGCCTGCACAATGGTGGGCTGAAGAGGATTTTCGGTCACCGAACGACCCATTTGTCGGAACTCTGATTTGGGATTGGAGAGACTGTTGCACTCCAGGCCAAAGGCGCAGCTGCCAATGACATCGGTGGTGAACCTGGCACACAGATCCTTGGCCTCGAACTCGCCCAGCGATTGCTCCGCCGTGAGAGACAATTGTTCGCCTACTTTCACAATTGTTGGAAACATGAATTTCATTTTACCCGAACTGAAGACCGGCGTCAGATGTTGACGTAGCCAACGCCACTTTTCGCCATCCAGGAACAGCAGGTTTCCGGTCAATGGATCATCGCGCACATTGTGAAAGAGTCCCCGATCCGCAAAGCTATTAAAGTCAGTTATCATGATCCTTCGAATTAATTCCAGATCCATCACAAAGAGCGCTTTGCTAAAGAATGTGAAGAAGCCACAGTAACGTTCTTGATCGCTGAACCTTTTGTAGATGCGTTGATTGATGTCCGTCCAGTGATAATTTCGTCCAAACCCTTGCATATTACCAAATCCCAGGACGGGTTTTTCACCTGCCACACCCCGGTTCTTCCAATATGCGTAATGCCCATTAAGCCAAACGTAGACAAGGCCAATAAAGATAACCAGCAAAACTAGCAGCGTCAACATGATGATTTCAGTTTGTTGGCCACATTACAACTGAGAACTTTTGTGTACGCAAATTATATGAAAACAGTGAAAGCTTTCAGAATGCACTTGCTCCATATGCTCACTGTTTCTCGCGCTCTCTTTTGCTCTCTATCTTTCTCACACACCCTTTCCCATATATGTACATGTGTGTAGTAAACCGGTGCGCCTTACTGGCAAAATTATTAATGCATTAACAATTTTATTTATGTAATTATTTTGTGTGTGATATATAGAGAAATTTATTTACGCTTACCCATTGCATTTAATCGATTTACAATTTTGAAGTATTTGTACTGTCTGGTCTAGTAATAGTCGATTAGATTTCCACAAAAGAATTATATTAAGGCTTAAATTGCATTTGTGTTTTTAGATTTAATATTGCATCTGTATTTTTTCTACCAAACAAAAGTATGTGCTGTTTAAGCTAATCACAGAAAAATAAATTTGAGACAAACTAATATAATATCAAATTGTTTTTGATCAAATTAAGTTAATTCGATATACATATATGATCGGTGTTTTTGACATTTTGAACAGAAAATGTTTTCCTCAGACTTAATACACGGTTTTTTTTTGTTAAACAATGTGAGCTTATGTTTACCGATTTGAATTCGCTCAACCTTCAAGGGAATGTCAGTGATTATTATGGCTTGTTACCTTTTATAGTTGCGAAAATTTTGTTGAGTATTTTTATTTTTCAAATTTTGTCTTTGCCTAATACTATCTTTTAATCTTCTACTTGCATTAACAGCAGTTTCAAATTTTGTTGCCTTCCAGACAGTCGAGTATAAATGTTCAACGATGATAAAGTTGACTCATTCTCGAGAAGAGTTATTATTTTACAATATTCTTTATGATTTCAACATGTTTGTCTTAAATCATTTAAGTTCACCGTTTTTTAAATGATCAGCTAATCTAAAGTATTTAAATTTGTTACTGTATCATAATGTAAAATATTTACATTTTCTCTCAAATATCAATAAATCAGATCCAAATTCATTCAAGTCTTATGGTCAATTTTTACATGTACTTGCTATTATCATGCGCGTTCCACTGACTAAACAAATCTTTGTAAATATAGAACTGAGTCAGCAAAGACAAAGTATGACAAAACTTTATTAACATACAAAAATCTAAGTGGAATTTCCGAACCTGTCAACTGTTGTTTGGTAACTACTATAGGCCTTGCAAAAGGAAAGTGTAAGGATGACTTTGCGAATGTATTTTTCAAGAAAAACACTTTTAAATTGATTGCGGAGCGTGTTAAAGAATACTTAAATGAGTAATGCGTTCAATTGGTTGCTGTTAATTGAGTATTTATTATTTTACAATATCATAAAACCACAAACTAAAAAATTACAGTCAAAATTACAAATAATTACAAATTTATAGAAAAACAATGCATAATAGAAGTTTCTTTCAAATCTGTTCCACCTTAAGATGAATGCCATGTTTGGTAGACAGTGGAAAACTGCGTTTATCAAGGATCAATGGTACTTCAGTGCGATCAGATACTCCAAATTTAAAGTGACGCAGCAGTGAGATGAGGCCAATCTTCGCCTGCATTTTCCCAAATCGCTCTCCAATGCAGTTTCGGGGTCCATCTCCGAATGGCAAGTAGGCATATTGATGACGTGCCTTGATGGCTTCTGGTTCGAAGCGCGAAGGATCGAAATGATCGGGATCGGGGTAAATTTCGGGATCACGATGAATATTATGTACAGGAATTATTATGCTTGTTTCTTTTTCGATGATCATGTTTGTGCCAGGCACCTTGTAGTCTTCGTTTGCCACGCGCATAAGATGAGCAAGAATGGAGTGCTTTCGTAGCGTTTCTGAGGATGTAGAAATATATAAATTATTTATTTATTTATTACTTTAAGTAGAGTGTTCTTAAATATTTTGTGTGTGTGTATTTGTAACAAACATAAATATTGTAAATGTTAGAATAATGTTATGTGTTGCTCTTACCTGAAAGCACTTGCTCCAAATAAGTCATCTGTCCAATTGCTTCGTAAGTAATTTCTCCATTTGTTGTTTCCTTGAGCACAGTTTCGATCTCTTCGCGTAAACGCTGCTGAATATCTTGCTGCAGCGCCAGTTCATATAGGCAGAAGGCCATGGTGCTGGAGGATGTCTCAAAGCCAGCAATAAAGAAGACAAAAGCCTGAGCTGCCATTTGCTCAATGGTCAGACCCTTTGATAGGTCAATTCCCTTGCCGGCTCGAGCTGCTTCCTCATTTTCAGCACGTAATTGGATCAACTGATCGAGGAAATCATTGCGCTTAATGCCATTCTTTAGTCGATGCTCGACTGTGGATCGCACCGCATTCAAGAAGAATTCACCTAAATCATCGGGAAAGGCCTTAAACCTCAATTTCCTGGCGAGATTTGCATTGGTAAATATAAAAGCTTGAACCAACTGCTTATGACGCGGCCTCTCGAACAGCATTCGACCCTTGGTGCGGAACTCGGCATTGGGATCTGCCAGACTGTTGCACTCCAAGCCAAAGGCACAAGTGCCAATAACATCGGTTGTGAAACGAGCACACAGTTCCTTAATCTCCACATCGCCGCCATCTGTGACAGCAGCCTTGGCGGATTTGCCCATTGAGGTGGTCAAATGATTACCAACCTCTACAACAGTGCCGAACATGTGCTTCATCTTGCCGGAAGTGAAGACTGGGGTCAACTTGTGTCTCATCGATTTCCATTCTTCGCCTTCGAGCGAGAACAAGTGTCCGGTTAGCGGCTCGTCACGAACGTTGTTGAAGACACCACGATCCTGGAAGTTCTTGAAGTCCTTGATGAGCACTTGCTTAACAAGGTCCAGGTCCAAAATCAAAACGACTCGCTTGAAGAACATGAACATGCCTGCGAATGGCGCTGTTCCCTTGAATTTATTGTAGAGTCTGCCATTAATGTCGCGGAAGTGATACTTTGTTCCGACGCCTTTCATATTGCCAACAAACGGCAGAGGGCGCTCAAAAGGCACTCCACGATGCTTCCAGTAGTTGAACGTATTCTGATAGAAGTTGTACAGTAACACTAATGCCACGCCCAGAAGGGCGATCGTGAACAACACCATTATGAAAGAAACACGGTCTTAGTTGCTTTCTAAGAGCGAACTGATCATTCAGCTGAATTTCTTCCGCTTATATTGAGAACTGTTGCAAAAAGCTTTGGAAGAGAACGAAAGTTTTGAGCTTTTTTGAAAGATTGCGTGAGAAAAGTTTTTTTTTGGAAGTTATCTCGGTCGCTGGCAGTGATAGTACAAAACATCGAATTAAACACACCCTGTATTAAGCATAGAAATAAATACTCTAAAATAAATGCGTACAAGTTTCCCTGAATAAAAAGTAGGGGGAATTAAGTTATAAATTCGCTATAACAACAAATTAGGGTAGGTTTTTCAATTTTGGAATGGAACCGATCAGTTTTCAAAATTTATTCTGTTTTTATAAAGCTTTCAATCGAATTCATATTTTTATATACTTTTGGGATACACAATTCTACTCATTACCTTTTCATTTAGTATACTCCAAATATTACTTAAGCAGTAAGTAATGTACCATACTAAGAAACTCTTATAATGCTCCTATCGATTGTTCTTAAAACTTATCGACGAAGTAAGTTGGCAGTTCTAGTGAGTTGCTATCACAATGGTCTATGAATCTACAGTATACTGTCCATAATTGCTCTTTTACTTTTCTAATTCCACTTTGAAAATAATTAAATGCAATTCCAAGTAAATCGAAAAATTCAGTTCATTTGCTACACAACTATTAATTTAAATTCAGATCACCAGATCTTTTTTTTTATGAATTTAATGTCCGGTCCGATTAAATGACCGATAGATCTACATATGTATTTTTTACAATCGGGAAAATCAGTCGCTTAGTTACATAGTTACGAATTTAAAATTTTAATTAATGTGTTCAACATTTTTCGACGTTAATTCGGCTATGGTATTACTTTTGAATTACATTTAAATTTTAATTAAAACGATAGTCTTAATATTTAATTTTATTTCTGTACAATTTTTACATTTGCTAAAGCATAGTGCTCAATATAGAAGTATTGTACAGTCCGTAATAAGTAGTAAATAAACATTTTAAAAATAATCAAATTTTTTTGTAAGAAATTTATTTGTATATTCAATTGTATAATTCATGGAAGGCACTCCGTCTAGTCTTAACAACCAATTTAAAACTATAATATCAAACTTGGTCATTTAATAAATTTAATTTTCGTTTAACTTTACATGAATGAACTTTACTTAAAGTTAATAAAAAACGTGCTCCAAACTTAAAATCAATAAATTTCGATGGTTTCATAAATTCTTATTAAAACTAGACTTTATGGAAAGAAGTTCATCCAATAAGAAAATTATTACTTTAGTGATTCTCAAATTTAATGGTCTTCTCCGTTTAAAAAATACATGATTACAAATTGAACTAATGAGACTAATGGCATTGTGAAATGCTAACAAAGTTACAGTTAGTTAAGTAAAGCTACGTAAATGTATATTTGTGTTTGCAATTGGTAGAAAAGGTTTATTATATTAATATGCATTGGTAAAACATCAACCTGATGAATTTTAAAGTCGCTCCACCTTGAGGTGAATGCCATTTTTGGTAGACAGCGGAAGGCTGCTTGGATCCAAGACCAATGGCACATCCGTGTACTTGGAAACACTGAATTTGAAATGTCTCAACAGCGAGATGAGACCAATCTTGGTCTGCATTTTGCCAAATCGCTCTCCAATGCAGTTGCGAGGTCCTTCTCCGAATGGCAAGTAGGCATATTGATGACGTGCCTTGATCGCTTCTGGTTCGAAGCGTATGGGATCAAATCGCTCGGGATCGGGATAAATCTCTGGGTCGCGGTGAATGGCGTAGATTGGGATGAGAAGAGTTGTGCCCTTCTCGATAACCAGTTTGGTACCTGGAACTTTGTAGTCCTCACCTGCCTGTCGCATCAGGTGGGATACAATTGAATGCTTTCTCAGCGTCTCTGTAGGGGTAGTAAAATAATCAGAATCATGCAATGTAATTTATAAAGATTACTTACCTGATATCACTTGATCCAAGTAGGGTATTTTGTTAATGGCATCATAGGTAATCTCTCCATCTGACAACTCCTTCAGCACTGTCTCGATTTCCTCTCTCAGATGTTGTTGAAGGTCCTGTTGCTGAGCCAGTTCATATAGGCAGAAAGCCATGGTGCTGGAGGATGTCTCGAAGCCAGCAATAAAGAAGACAAAAGCCTGAGCTGCCATTTGCTCAATGGTCAGACCCTTTGATAGGTCAATTCCCTTGCCTGCTCGAGCTGCTTCCTCATTCTCGGCACGCAACTCGATCAACTGATCGAGGAAATCATTGCGTTTAATGCCGTTTTTAAGTCGATGATCGACTGTGCTCGTCACGGCATCCATGAAGAACTTCGAAATATCATCGGGCAAGGCCTTGAAACGTAGTTTTCTCGCCAGTTTCGCGTTGGTGAAGATGAACGCTTGCAAAAGTCGTGGATGTCGTGCTTTCTCGAATATCGAGCGACCTTTGGCGCGGAATTCGGCATTTGCATCGGCCAAACTGTTACACTCAAGACCAAAGGCACAGGTGCCAATCACGTCGGTTGTGAAGCGAGCACACAGTTCCTTCACCTCCACATCGCCGTCATCTGCAACGGCAGCTTTTGCGTATTTACCCATCGTTGAGGTGAGGTGATGACCCACCTCAACCACAACACTGAACATGTGCTTCATCTTGCCGGAGGTGAAGACTGGAGTCAACTTGTGTCTCATGGCCTTCCATTCCTCGCCCTCGAGCGAGAACAAGTGTCCGGTTAGCGGCTCGTCACGAACGTTGTTGAAGACTCCGCGATCCTGGAAGACCTTGAAGTCCTTGATGAGCACCTGCTTAACAAGATCCAGATCGATGATGAAGGCAACTCGCTTGAGGAACATGAACATGCCCGCAAATGGAGTCTTTCCCTTGTAGTGCTTGTAGTATCTCAGATAGACGTCTCTGAAATGGATTTTGGTTCCAACTCCCTTCATATTGCCCAGAAGGGGTAGAGGTTTCTCATAAGGAACTCCCCGCCGTTGCCAGTAGGTGTAGGTGTTCACATAATAATTGTACAGCAATGTTAATGCTATGCCCAAAAGGGCAACAGTTAGCAAAACCATGTTAATAATTTGCTCTAGTCGCTTTGACAACCGTCGAAAACAAACTAAAGAATTTGCGGGAGCATACCCCTTTTATTTGGAAATTTGGGAACACTTCTCAGAATGACCAAACAACTTGAGTTCAACGCTAGAATTGTGAGAGATAAGCAAAGTGTTAACGCTCTCCCATTTCATTTTACTCAAAACCTGTATGCAACATGACTGGCATATGTTGGGTATGCGAAAAAAAATACTTTATCTTGCGCGAAAGCAAAGATTATTTTGTGTGAGCCGAAGCTTCGACACTCTGCAACTTTTAACTTGACGAATAGTTATTGAAAATATTACAACTTTAAACAAAAATACTTTTTGTATTATAATAGTTGACTTCAAAATACGAAATGTGATCCGAGTGAATTCATTTTTGTTTTTATTCTACTAATTTGATCATTTTTTTACATTTTAAGAAGGTAAAGATGTATTATGTAGAATATCTCTTGTGTACAGTTTTTTTTGAGCGAGAGACACACATTGTATAGTATCACTTTATATTTATTTTCGCTCAAAATTTGAGCCTCAAATATTTGTTTTTATTTTGTTATGCAAAATTTTTTGTTTGCTTGTATCTTTGCAAAAAATAAACAATTGAGAAAAAGTATTTATTTTTCGGTTTGGTGTCAATTATTTCGTAAAAAGTAAGTCACAAGAATTTCCCCTCCCAAACAAATGCAGTATTTCTTCATTAATAATGACAAATCTAAAAAGTTATCAGCACTACGTCTTGATAGTGAGTTCAACATTGAGGTATTGAATTTTACGAGTCCAACCTTCTGATTAGATTATAAGACTGCGTAAATGTTTGATACTGTTTGGCATTATAATGATTTGGGCAGCTAAAAATTGTGTACTTGGCAGCTGGTGACTGAGGTGAATGAATCGGTTCTTCTGCACTAGAATTATATCAAATAATAATGTATCTTTATAAAGAATATTATTATATACCAATTAAATTTAACATTTTACTTTGGTGGATGGATGTTGATGCCCAAGGTGTGTAACAGGAACCCTCATCTTACTATATGTATATGTGGTTTGTATATTTACTTGAGATTGCTATAATGTCTCGATTCGTTAGTATACTTATTAAATTATATTGAGTACTTGTACTTTATTTAATATTTAGTTTTATTCCAAATATGAACATCATGAATGAGGAAATGACCCAAAGAACTTAATGTTTTTATTTTCGATTGGTACTGACTTATTATATCCTTGTTCCCTGTGGCTAAAGGGTGCATAAAATTAAATAAGATTTTTTTTTTTAATAGTTTCTATTCATTTATGTTTTTGTTTTTACTGATTTTAGACTACAGAATTTATTTAATCTAAAAAGAGGGCTTGTCTGTATGTTTTTTTACTTATTATTATTTCACGTAGTGATTCTCCTATAACAATGACCACGTAAAATACTTATCTATTGTATTTCTATACCAACTAAAATTGATAGGTTTGATTGACAAGATTGTTATACAAAAAACAAACAGTCAAATACGTTTTAAGTAGTAATGTTTCAATGGAGCAAATTAACAATTATTGCAATAACTACAAATCATATTAAGTTCATTAGTGTGAATACATTAAATATTATTTTTAACTTAATAGAAATAATGAAATGAATTAATAAATAAATAATGGACTTTATGAAATGCAATATATAAATACTGAAAGTTGGCACCGTATAATCTGAGTGGACTATTTCCATTTTGCATGTGTTCAGGTTAAAGTCCATCAAAGGTAATGAATTGTACATTCATTCAATGCACTTCCCACCTTTTGATTTATCTCTTTGCAATCACAATGCCAACAAAGAAGTGCACGGATGGCAATTTTTCAATTAAAGTCAGCTTTATTTGTTTTTCTAATTGGAATGTCAGCAGATCTCGTCCCCATGGAGAAGGCTCATTGTCTGTGGGATATTGCCTTTTTGCTATTATTGTTGTCGTTACACTTTGATAGTGTTGTCTTTTGGCATTTGCTTTAATTAAATTCGTCCAGTGGTAAATCAAATCATGCGTAAAGTCAATGAAACTAACATAAAATGTAGACCCCCGTCAGGGTCAACTGACAAGAGGTTTCCTGGCCCAGTTGTCTGCGAGCTTTATTACAAAATCGCGAGCAAATTTATGCGAAAGCGATTAGAGGCACATTAAGCGTTGATTTTGATGGGCAGCACCGCCGGATGCTTTAACGGAGGTCCTGCTGCTTTCCCATTCTCGCAGCCGGTCCTTTTGCACGTGCACGTGGGATTGTGCCAATAATAAAACAGCGTCGCTCCTAAGAGCTTGCCTCAGACGACGACCGACGACGTGTTGATGCTGTGGCATGTGCCACGCCACATTGTAGCCGAATGTAGCTGTGTGTGTGTGTGTGTTTGTGACGGTGCTTAAAGGATTTCGGCATAATGCTTACTGGCTGTTTTATGCCGCTAATGCGCCATAGCCATTTTCGAACAGACATAAAAATTGTAATGCTGCGTTTTAGACGGCGACTTGCAATGAAGTGAGGCGCATAAAGTTCACAGCGGGGCAAATCGATAGAACGAGAGAGTTAAACAAAAATGCTTAACTGGGCTTTAGGTCAAAGCTTAAGGCTTTGTTCATTGTTTCGAGCAGCTGCCTCAAAGATAAACCTCAAATTTTCCAATTTATTACAACGTAAGGCGGGAGTTTGTATTTAGTATTTTAAATTGCAGTCTTATACTTATCTTGGTTTCGATATCTTAATGTAATTTCTAATATATTTATTAACATAATTTTTATTGCAAAACTTTCTGTTCAATTTAATAAGCTGGGCACAATTTAATTCTGCCGAAACAATTAGTTTTGTACTTAGATTATTATAGATAATAAGAACTTTGGTATCCTTGCTGAACTGAAGCTTTAACTTGAGCTCTATTTATGAGACTGTCTGTGAAAATGTTTCGGAGGCAATATATGAAATTTATTTGGCACCGCTTACCAATTTCGTATAATTTTTGGTAGCCTGTTTCCTCGCAGCAAATCTGTGAACAATAAATGGAATTCGATGGGAAAATTACAAACGAAGCCAATGGGACGCCAAAAGCAATTGGTTGTTTCGCTGTCTGCCAGTCCTGCGACAGGACGAGAGAGGACCAGGGTCGATTGGTGTCGATTGGGGTTTGGTCAGCTGTTCGACCCACATCAAAGAAATGGTCAAATTGTGGCCTAGAGCAGTGCGCTGAAAACTTTGTTCTTTGCTTCCAGTACAGCACAACTGTTGGTGGTTCAATTGAACCTGAAAATTTGTTACGAGTGCTGCCCATACGATGGAAATATATTATTAATTTAATTGTAAGATCCACTTAAATTCATAATTCAAAAATTACTCTTCTAAAATAAAAAATTTGAATTTATTTATTTACATTTTCCAAATATTAATTTAATAAATTAATTTCAACAACTATTCAAAGTAATAATACGTACATTTGTATTATTTTGCATTTTTATTAATATTTATTTTAATACCTATCAGTCATTTATTCTTTGGCGACCTTTATTAAAATAAATTAATACAATAAATATATTGAAAATTACAATGTAGAGCAATTAAGTTAATATACCCAAATTTGTGTAAACATTAATGTTCAATGTTGCCCTTAAAGAAAATAATGAAAAATACAATATCTAAAGGAGGTAAAGTTAAATAATTTTAACATACAATGTATACATGTATGCATTTTTCGTGTTTCCTTGTTTGTAAAAAAATTGAATATTATAGAAAATTTATTTGTAGTTTTATAGAAATTGAGCTGGATATATATTTAAAGAAATTCGGTTCATTACTAAAGCTACCTATCAAAATGTGTGGGCAAATCTACTTGAACTTTAAGTGTTAGTTTTTGACTTTGTTGCATGCGCTGCAATTGTTTGGCAGCTCCGTTAAGTGAAACTTTTCTGTTCTACATTTTTTGTACAGTCCAGTCACGGAAACACACCAACTTTATTTTGCTTATTCTCACCCTTTAGGGCGCACAGGAAGTAGAACTTTTTGGCATCAAACAAATGAAATAATTAGCAGCTTGAGATACTAAATGAATGAGCGCGAAGCGAGTTTCGAACTAAAGCGGCCTTAGGAAAGCGCTTGAACAGCTGAAATAAATTGCAGCAATCTAGCATTTTAAAGTTTCGTGTTTCTATTCGATTAGCCAGCAACAACTAAGTTGCAACATGGAAGATGAGCATCAGTCAGAAACACAAGTAGTAAGATGAAAGAGTGTGGAAGACTAAAGAATACACTAAGTAAAAGAAAAACAAATAAAAATCATTTTTAAAATTACTTTAGCATTGAATCAGTTCAACAGAAACTGATTTTTAAATAATAAATTCAAGTTATACTAAATGGGAATTTAATTAAATTACTACAAAAAAATAAATACAAAATTGTTTAAAACTACAATTACTAATTATTGATTAGTAATAAAATTTTCTAATGTATAAAATAACAATTGACCAATGATGGAATAATCTATTGTATAGAAACCCTTATTGATTAGTGTTCAAATTATATATTGTATAAAATTACAATAACCCATATTGATCATTGATGTAGTAATCTGTTGTATACAATTAATTTGTTTATACCCACTTGTAATTTTTAGCAGAGCAGGGTACAACAATTTCATCTACTGAAGCTGCTGCTTCCGTGGGTGTTGATGACTCGAACATAAACGGAATGGACTCGGCCTGACTGGCCATTGATTTTCGGTCAATTGGCGCCGTTGTCTTGCGTTTTGTCTTGCGTCTTGTGCGAAAACAGCTGCCATGATGTTGCGTTAAATTATATTGAATGATTGCGTGTCCAGCTACAGTTTGCCATATTTCACTTCACACAATTCCTCTTTTTTAGATTACTTCAGCATCGATGATGGCATCATCATCATCATCAATGCAAAAACTGTGGGAGCAACAGCATAAAGCGCCACACCATAAGGCCGTTGTGCCTATTATGTTATTTACATTTATTATTGATTCACAACAAATTGCTTAACATTGACTAACGAGCGCACATTGTGGCCGAAAGGTCAAAGTGTCGATTCTGGCAACGTTACGCCTCCGAGCCTTGTAAAGTGCACGTAATTATGAGGAAAATTTGTGTGGCGACCATCTGCAAAAAGGTATTTTAATTTGGTCAGTGTTCTTGGTGTCTCTGCAGCATTCAGCTTTCACGCCTCGAATATTAAAATGTCTTGAATAATATTTTTTGGCAATTGCGAGGAAAGAGTAGAGCACAGTCGGTGGCTGCATTTATTTGTGTTAAGTGTGCCGCAATGAACTTGAGATTTATGTGCTGCGTATAGATAAATCATGCTTAGGTAACAATTCATTATGCTTAGCTGAGAGTCGCTTCAATTCTGCATACGAAATTACCATAGCATAGTTCTATGGGCAGCCCGGAAGGTGACCGTTGAAAAGGTGTTGAGTTTTATGACCTACGGAATGGCCATTTTTGTAGGTGCTTCGCCTTAATAAATGGCTGCATCTAAGACCACATAAATTGCTAATTATTTAAGTTAGCAAGGTGTCCAATACTTGTGGATGTCTTTACGTTTTATGTTCACAAAAAATGTATGCTGGTACAAAATATACAAAAGTGTGCTGACAAAGCAATTTGCAAATTTATCATGCGCCTTTTTGTATTTCCTTTCATTGGCATCTACTAAAAATGTTTGTGGAAAAGAAAAAGATAAAATTATTTTGCTCATTGCCATGGCTAACCAATCGAGCAAAACTAAGTGGATGTCAGAAAACAATGAAAGCTACTGTGAGAATACAAAAATAAAGCGAAGATAAATATTAAGCTAGACATCTTGTGGAAGCTCTTCAATTTATTGGACACACTTTTCATGGCTTTTGACAATTGATGTATTTTCAGGCTTGATTTAATTTTGTAATATTTTTCATTTCAAATATGGTTGGCTTTTTTGCATACACTTGTCTCGTCTGACCAAGACCAATAAAGTGATTTATTTCACAAAATAAATTTGATTGGATTGAAAAATGGGAAATAAATAAAATTTTCGCTTTTCAAATGTTATTGCTTGTCAAATAAATAATCAAAAACATTGCTCACAATTAATGGCAGCAGCTTGTTGCATTTATTCAGATTTGACCAGACGCATGAATAAATTCTGGTGATCCCAGCATATATTTTTTTGTGGACACCATCAATTTTCCGAATCGTTTGTTACCCACGCGTTGAGCTGTCAAATAGTCGCAGATAATGCGCACATGGGCAGTTCGCCAGCTTGTTGTTAACTCGGCCATTCGCATTTTGGCCATATTGATCGATCATGTAATCAAATCAAACTGAAAAAAAAAAAGATTCCATGTTGCAAGTTGCGCAAGTCAACAAATGGGTTGGTGTGTGTGCGAGGATACGACACGTCGCTTTACGTGTCGCCTGGCAAATCCTTTGCCAGCGGCTTATTGCTGTGACTTTTGCCTTTGTCAGCTGTCGTCATTGCTTATTGATTAATGACATTATGAGATGGCACTTAACTGAGCTTGGCCTCACATGCCATATGAGCAAGTTACCGCTTTATATGCATTGCCTGCCAGCCAGCTGTCGGCTGCTAGCAACTGAAATCAGAATTTGCAGCAACGACGACAATGACTGTGCTGCTGCTGTTGTCAACGGGGCTGTCATCGCAAGTGCCGCACATGTTGCTGCCACACACTCAGGCGCAGACAGATGCACTCCAATTTGCCAAGCGGGTCGCCATTCGGGCACCAGCCGGAAGCTATTAGTTGCTTAACACCTTGATGTCGCCGCCATCATGACTGTTCTCTGGTCTCCGGTCTCGTTTGATCTGCACTCAATTGAATGGCAAAGTGCGTGACTAAAGCGACAGTGTGTATTGTCATTGTCCTTGGCTTGTAATTGCCAAAACTTACTTGCATTTCCAGCCACCTGAGATAATTTGCCATTTGTAACAGTCACAAAAATTCGCACTTGTTGTTGCAGTTGCTTGAGTGGGCCATTTCATTAGAACTTTTTTGCAGTTAAAAACTTGCAGCTCCCAACGAAATTACAGCTATGCCAAAAGTGGATGCATTCTGCATTTCTATATCTTTCGTAGATTTGAGTGCGAAAATACAGACTCCAGGAACTGTGTCGTTAAACTTACTTATTTTCTTAAAGCTTAATGCGCTGACCTTTGGTGTTTAATTCAACTTTGACATTTGAATCACATTCGCAGATTGCACCATTTAAACGAGTATTTGCCCCACAGCCACGTCTGCAACCCAATCAAGCGACATTAACCTTTTGGGGGCAGTCTGCCTGAAGCTCACTTCAATTTGGATTATTTGCCGATTTTCTTCTTTTTGGCCCCTTTCATTTTGCTATGCACTTGATAAGCTAAATTAAATTGTCGTTTTACTGCAATTATCATATAATTCTTTTGCCGTCTACACACATGCCGTACATGGCTGAAGGGTCTCCCCGAAAAGTTATCTGTGCGTCATTGACATTGGAACTGAAATTGGAATTGAAATTGAAATTGGGATGGACTTCGCTTCGCTTCGCTTTGCTTTACTCTGCTTCAGTCTTGTGGGGAAGATGGATAACACGTTCATTGACACTGGGATTCTTTTTGTGCGTTGCGCGTTATAACTGAATTATCTCGAGTTATGTCGCTGTCTGTCTAGTTGAACCGCCGAGTCGAGTCGAGTCGATGACATTCCTCGACTCTAATGGCATAACTTAAGAGGCTTAAGACAATGCGTATGCTCGGCCAGATTCCCATTGCAGGCCGCCAGCTGCTGTCCTCTTATTATATATATAGTACTTGTAATGTATATAATTTAGCTTTTTGTACTTTTGCTGTAATTTATGTGCGTGTGTGTGTGTGTCGTTGGTTGGTTGCTGTTTTTTTTTTTTGTCTCCGCTTGTGTCAAAGTCGTTTGGCGTAATGACAAACGCAGCCAGCCAACAATTGTAAAGTACATGACACGGGTCGTATACATTATATTTTGTGTGGCAACTTTTCGCGCACAAATTGTAGATTTGTCGTACGAGGGGCGGAAGTGTCGTTCACAGACACACACACGCATTCCGGCAGAGTGGCCAATTTCCTTGAGGGCATCTTTTCGGTGCGTCTGGCTGTGGTACGGGTAACTGGGTAGTTGAGTTATATGTGCAACTTAATTTGCTGCTGCCACACCTGTGGCTTGCAGAGGCAGTCGCCGACAGCCTTGGTGGCCCTCTTTGACATGAATTTATGAGACGTGTATGTGTGTGTGTGTGGGTGTGGGTATGACATACAACTGCTGCATCATTTAATATGAGATATATTCAGTTTCATAAATATATGTGCGGATGAATTCAGCTGACAGCACAACTGACAAGGCCTAACAGCGCAACATTTAAGAGAAGCAGCGTTAACAGTATGTCAGTGGGTTACAGCTGTTAACAGTTCGAGTGCATTAGGTCAAGAGCAGCCGCTGTTAAGCTGTGTGCTAACAGAGCTCTCAATGTTATACCCACGTGTTGCGTGGCATTCGTTTCATTTCGTCCTGTTAAAATATCCCTTTTGAAAGTAAGGCGGCTGTTACACGAAGTGTGCTTAGTATGCAATGCAACCGCGTGATCGGATGACGTGTGTTTTATTTGTCGACACGCTCAAAGCAACTTTTATGCCCATCGAAAAGAGCGTAACCAAAGAACGTTGTCGTTACAACAGCGAGTCATCGGAATAATTCATAGAGAATTTTGCGAGTGTTGGCATTGCACTCTCGTGTCTTTTATTTGTGTTTCGGCGTTCTTTGTGCGGCCCCATTGTATGCAATGATATTTGTGTTTCTCTTTTCTGGGCCAGCCGAAAGTTTAAGCTTTAAGGCGCCCACGAATTTGTGCAACAACTGAGAATATTCAATTGAAAGAGCATTCAAAAATTACTATTAAATAACTAAAACTACAAAAGTGAAAGGTGATTACAAGTTTGTGGGGTGTGAAAATAAATATTGATAAATTTAGATAATTCATTAAAATTCAAAAATCAACAAATAGGTGAGTCATGTGAATTGCAATTTATGTGTTTTGAATGTTTTGAGGAAATGTTAATTTTAAGATTTATTTCAAGAACTTCCGAGCACAATATTAAAATCCGGACGCCGGATCTTATTGGCCTAAAGCCAACACTTGTTTGACTTGTTGCCACAATTATTTAGAAAACGATTTGCACTACCCGAAAATATGGCTGTCTAAACAAAGGCTCAAAGATGGATTTATGACCTGCACGTGTGTGTCTTACACACATACATTTATCCATTTGCAGCTTTCTGTGTGTTGCAAGGACAAATAAAATACGCCCGCACTCGTATATATAAGATATTTGTATGTGCGTACACATATACCATATAGTCGCTGGACACTTCTAGGCTAGAGTTTATGTTCGCTGGCCAAATTTATTGTTATTGATTTAGCACATCGAGATTTCTGTGGCCACTCGGACAAGTTGAGGCACTCGAGATTATTATGCGACCCTTCATAAATAAGTGGCCATATAACTTTTTGTCCGGAATGCTGGTATTTTTGTGGCTGCTCAAATGACTTTCCTCGAAATGGACACAATCAATGTTTATAGTACAACAAAAAATAATAAAAACTAACCCAGACATTTTAAATTTATTGCGAAAATTTCGATTGAAAATTTGCAGAAAATGGATATTATAAATAAATGCTTTAAAAGAAAGAGCAGCTGAATTTGAAATCAATTTCAAGTTCCATTGTTTAAGCTTCTTTAAAATTTAAATTCTATTATTCTATCAAATAATAAGAATTGAATGTAAATTCGCCATTTAATTTACCAATTTCGTACAAATTCCAGCCACTTTGTGAAATTACAGTTATTGAATTCAGATGTGGATCAGTATCAACTAATTGACATTGACTGCATATTAGCGCCATTCTCTGTGTGATTGTGGTTGTTAATCTGCTTTATGGGAGCTGCATCATTAGCAAAGCTGGTGTCTGCTAATTAACTTCCACAGACTTAGTGCACATAACATACATATATGTAGCTGAAAATGCCATTGAAATAGTTTCAGAGAGTCGTTCACATGGAGAAATTAATACGCATTGGAATGTACAATTGTGTGAAATCGGGATCTCAATCAATTTTCAAAGCGCTTGCTACCATCAGCTTTACTCATCTGTTTGTTTCTTCAGTGTGTTGTAATCTCGCATTTACTGGCAATGAAGAGTTACTTATTGTAATGATAATAATGATATTAATTCTGAGTTACTTCTTCCTTGAAACAAGTGTTGAATCAAATAACTAATTTAAATCGTTTTCCATTTGAATTAGTTATTCAGGTTTATCTTAAATCATACACATTTAATTTTTGGTTTTCAATTTGAAAGTAATATTGATAGCAAAAAGTAATGTAAATGTAAATGGAATACAAAATGTATTGACAGGCTGATTGTCAATATCTTTGATTGACACTGAAAACTTGAATATAGACAAGCCCTATTTGTTTAAAGTCTTTTCTGTTTGCATCTAATTATTCCCCGCATATTAAGTTGTACTAATAATCCGAGTAATTGTTGTCTAAATATTTGTAAAACAATGCAGTCAGTATTGTGCGACATGCTATTCCAATATGCGTTCGCAATTGTGTCCCTTAACAATAGCCATGGTTTGTCGAATTAGCGAATTTCCGCCGTGTGTATTGTGTACATTGCCAATATTAAACAACAGGTACCAGACGGTGAATGGAAATTGGAAACATCATCGAGTATACCATTGTTGTGGTTTGACTTTAAGCAAATATATGAACAATTCCAGATGACAAGATAATCAAAACTGCATTAAAAGTATTTTAGCATCATCAGGTCGCATACACGTTCAGAGTGTTTTGGCCAATGCAAATTATAAGGTTTGCAAATCATTATGTTGTCCATAAAATATGCATGAGGTAAAGTGCCCGCTTCCTTTAAATGCTGTCCCAACTCAGAAAGCATTTTTGTGTACATTATTTGTATCCATTACATGGTGCATGGTGCATGGTGCAAACATGCCAGAACTTGGCAAACTGCAACCACAGTGCACCTCAGCTGCTCCGAAATACTTGCTTCATATTCTGCGGATGTTTCACAATGTTTATCCAACAAACTTGCAGCTGCTGCTCATGAAATTACAATTGGGGCACACACAACAACGGAACGGAAAACAGATAACAAAAATTTTGCCTTTTGGCAAACAGCAATTTTCTTGTTTTTGTTCATATTCATTGGGGAAGATTTACTGCGGTGGCGGTGTGTGTCACGTCAACACTTTATGGAAAACAAAAGAAAATCGTATAAACTTCAGTCAGACAATGTGCAAATTATTTCGCTCGTGCAATCCGAACTCTGAGCTAGCATCCATGTTTGAGAGCGTTTTTTCTTTGTTTATATAATTTGCAGGATGCATGTTGATTGGTCGGACATTGAATATCTTAATGCAAATATTTTTAATAAATTTTAAATCATTCCACAACATTTTCATCTCAATTGTGTGGTTGATAATCTCAGCTGCGCGCCAGACACTAGAATATGGTTTGCACAATGTATGCGAGGAGGATGAACAGCAGAGGGAAAGCGGGAAAGTGCCTCTAAGAATTTCATAAACATTAAATGTGCAGGCGGCGCCAATGGCAACGGCGCACACGTCGCCAATTATGCTCTGAATTTGGGCCTGACTCGGGGAGAATGGTGCTTTGAATGAAACTGCGACTGCGACTGGGAGCGGGAGTGGGAGTGGCAGTGAAAGAAGGCGTGGTGGGCAGGCGGATACGAGGCTCAAGTGGTTTTAAACCATAAGCACTTTGTGTTGTTTTCCTCTTGCCAGTGCAGAGGCTTCTCTTGCATTTTTATAAACATATCATTGCAGAGGAGTGGAAGAGGACAACAGCATGGCGCGTGCTTGTCTCAGTGACATTCACAGTCCACGCCACAGTCGCAGTCGCGGTACTTACACCCCAGTTCCACTTCACGTCTCTCTCCCCGCCCCACTCCATCCTGCAGAGAGGGGCCTTTGGTCTCGGTTTGAATGTGTGGCGGCTTCATTTAAAATTCAATAGCGTATGCGAGTTTCGTGATTTCAGTTCGCGTTGTCATGTCGAGTCCTCCAAACAGCAGCCACACAATTCCAATCATTGAGTCGCGTTGCGTTGCGTTGCGATGCTTTGCTTTACTTAGCTTTGCTTTGGCGCATAAAATAAAGACGCCGCCTCCGTAAAGCATGCCAAATATTTGCATTTCTTGTACGTATAGTATGTACTATGTATGTACGTCGTCGGCACCGGCAGCGACCAAATCAAAAGGGATCTCCGGCAAAATTGAAAGCCGCAACAGCATCACGACATGCTTACAATTAGCGTCCTATGCAGCAGTCATTCCCAACCAAAGAAAAAAAAAACAGAAAAATTACACACAAACTAAGGGAAGTTTCACGGAAAAGACTTTTGAAAACTGACAAAATTTGAGCGCTTTTGTATGAAACAAAGCTGACACCTAACGAAAATGGTGGAAGCGCAGAAGTGAAGGCAAAACGACACTGCGATTTGGAAACTTGTCTCAAAATGTGCTCCTAAATACCCTGTTGAATCTAGACTTAAAGTTTTTTCTAGATCGACAAATTTCATTTAATAGTAAATGCTAAATTTTATCTAAATTAATTCTTCTTCTAGATTGACTGATTATTGTAAATTTCGTAAATGAATATGCTTTAGTATTTCCACAAATAATTTATTTGTCCTCGTGCGTATTTTCAAAATAGTTACGATTTTCAAAAGTAATTATTATTTAAATATAAATGAAATAGACCTAATGTAAATATTGGAAGATAAAATAAATACTATGTATTAAAATATAATTGAAATTGGTTTTATGTAAGAATTTTAACAAAATAATAATTAGTATTTAAATATATTTGGAAAACCTTTAAAATAACAGAATAAAAACCAATAGCAAATGCATATAAAATATAGTTTAAAAAAATGTCAAAAGCGTAATTTAATAAATATGCGATAGTTATAAAGGAAATATCAAATACACCATTTATCGTCGTCAAAATTTTCCAGATCATTGCGGTTTTTAAAGTTATTTTAACAAAAATATAATTTCAGTAGCATTCATATCAATATTTCAAGCTGCTCCTTAATTTTTCTTCTTCAACTTTCAATAACAAAAGCATTACAAAATATGTAGTAAGATACATTCTTAATCTGAATATTACGACGCTCTCTTCAAATAGTTTTTAGCTCTCATTCAAAAAATATATGAAAGTTTAATTAATATTCACTGTTTGCTAGAATCAAACCCCCTTCTCTACAAACACAGCAAACAAGCAATTTTTGGCAAAATTGCCTGTGCCATCGACTGTGTTGCTAACTCCTAAATCTGTTGGACGGCCAAGCAATTTTGACCGCCTCGATTGACGGCCACTTGGATGGCTGGTTGGCAAGAAGGCAAGTGCAACATTCGAGTGTTAGACGTGACTGTAGCTGGCGATAGCTGCACTTTGTCTGCTTTGTGCGAACCCTTGAGACTTGGATGGTTGCTTAGGCGGCAAGAGTGTTTTGAATGGTCGCAGCCAAGCTGTCAGTTGTTGGCCTTGCTATTTACTGTAGCATTATAGCCAAGTCGTTTGGTCTTTAAGTTGTTGCCGGTCGTGCTCGCTCTGCTCTTGGTATTATTGTGATTCTGTGAGCTTCGCCTAGTTCGGAAGTCTTAAAGTGTCGGGGAAAAGTGTGAAGCTCGTTTGCATGTGAGTGCGTGATATTAGCTGTCTGATGGTAAAACTTTTATGGCAACTCATAAAACCTAATGCTTTTATTATGCTGTGATTTTGCTCAATGGAATTTTAATAAATGCCCGTGAAACGAACTATCGACCATCAATTTGCTGCCTTCTGAGGGGTAGAAAAACAACAGCATTTTCCCTATTTATATTTGCTGTGCACTTGTGTCAATTTACCGTCATTAAATTTACGCGTAATTAATTCAATTAAAATGTAATTAAATGCCCCTGCTGTGTGCGAAGAACCATGGCAATTTTCTAAAAATTAATTGAATTAACCAACACGGACCACAGCCATGGATATTGCATAATAAGCAGGAAGCGACATTAAAGCGTGGCCTTTAAATCAAATGCAGTTGACGTATTTATTATAATAAATACGTTCCATTATTGAATAGTTGATATACGGTCGGCAATCACGCATACGCACCGTTAAACGTTTTAAAGTGGAAGCACATGAAATTTACGTTTCGCGTAACACAACTTTAATCTCCACACGAAGGCCAATCAAAATGGTGTAAAATATTGCAGAGCAAGCCCGATGTCTAACACACACACACTCACACACTCACACAGTTACAGAGCCACAAACACAAACGCACGCCCCGAAGTATGCAATAAATTTGGCACATTTTACGACTACGCATCGATTTGCAGCAAACGTCGCGTCGCGTCTCAGCTAACCACAGCCAACGCAGCAGCCCAGGTACAATTGAGGGGTGAACTCGAAAGGCTTACGCAAAGCAGTTGAATTTTATTGCACCGCTGCTGGCTGAACAAATAAAATAGCCCGAAAGCAACGACAGATATGTTGGCAAATATATGTGCGAGTATCGCATCGAAGGACTTGACTAAAGTGGAAAGTAAAGACATACGCAATGGGGAAACATCACAATGCCGTGCTGCCAGCTGATGGCAAAGTAAATGGAAATATCTGACTGAAATGTTCAGCTACTTGGGCGTTAAATGTAGCACATAATAAGATTTTGGCTTTGGCAATGTCGAATGCCGAATGCCAGCCCGCACACGAACACGAAACCAAAGCAAACACCCAACACATATCCCACATGGTCACGGTTTGGTTTTTGCTTCAGTTTCAGTCTCAGTCTCAGTCTCAGTTCCAGTTCCAGTGCCAGTTTCGTTTGCGTTGCCTTTTAGCGCAATGCAATAAAACAGCATAAAAATGTTGAGCATGTGGCGCTTATTTATAGTGTAAGCATACAAACAGAGGCTGGGACCAGAGCAGCCATTTTCGCCTACAACCCTCCGTGAGGGCAGTGCCTTAGCCCAAGGGGGATGAATGTGAGGAAAAATAAATTAAAAAGCATTTATTGATTACAAACACTCTAGATAATGACACAATCTGAAAAATGAGCAAAGGAGTTTCAACATATCAATACCTGAATGGAGGAGGGTTCATCGCATCTCATCTCTGACCAGCTACGCCTCTGAGTGGCCATCTAGCCACTTTTATACATTTTATATGGCTCTTTTTTTATATGTATCTCCCACATACGCAACATTTAAGTGGCGCCAAGGCCTAAGCAGCACCAACAATGGCCCAAATGAGCACTATCAGATGGCTATAGCCCCACACGACTTGGATCTCTGTGTGTTCTTATTTCTTTTGTATAGTTTTTGTTTTCCATTACCGCAACAAATACACAATACAACGCACAAATCTCCACAACGAGTATTAGTATTGTTGAATTGAATTTTTACAGCGTTTCATTTTGGTGTTTGCTTTTGCTCCTCATTTTTGTCTTTGGCTTTAAAAGCCGAAATGTAGAGTCAGAGACAGAGCCAGAGAAAGCGCGAGTCAAAGCTGGTTGTGTCAGCTAGAAGCGAGTGGATGCCACAAGCTCACAAAATTAATTAACAGATCCTTGCGTCAACTTGACCTAAATCAGCTTTTTGCTGCTTTCTTTCGCCATTTACTTGATTTGCCTTTAGTTAATTAATCAGCAGTCGAGTGTGGAGTCAGAATGACTCCAACAATCTACAATGTCGTCGCCGTCGTCGCCATCGCCGTTGTCGTTGTCATCAACAACAGCTCCGTACAGGGAAACAGACAGCAGCTTGACATCATTTTCCAATTACGAATATTCCGCCTGTTTTCGTCCTTTGTGTAATCAGCCATGAAATTATTTTGCAGCCAACAATTCGCTCAGTTCAGTCAGTTGCCAGCTACCGAGTTACCAGTTGCCAGTTGCCAGTTACCAGCCAACGTACAAATTGTAACGCCAAATAAACTACTCCAAATGATTAGCTTCCTGGTCGTGTTTTTAACTCAACGCCTCTACTGAGGCGTAAGAGATTGACTTAAATTAGCTGAAGACATTTTAATTTACAACTAGCAAAAATAAATCTGTTGGCAGACGCTATTACCAGATAAATATTTCCGTGCACTCAACTTATGATGTCATGAATGAAAAGGATGTACATCGAAATGGAAAGCACGGTGCAATAATTTAACTACAAATTACAAGTAGCTTTTTATGCAGATTGCAGCTGAAAATGTGGATAACAGACAAAAGGAGGCATCCCTGTCCCCATGAAGTATTTATATTCATGATCAGCGTCAACAGCGTCAATCCATCTGCCAGTGTAAACACCTAGATCTGGAAAATTTAAGAGACAGGATTTTCTTAAAAACATTTTGTCCACGCCAACCTCCGCTCTGGAAATAAACACAATAGAAATAACTATAGTTTGAGAAGGTATTTAGGAAACATTTTTATTGGACAAAAATCAAGTGTAGCTGCGCGGATTTTGTTGCTTCGGATGACAATATGACCGTGTATGGTATATTTTATACTCTATTTATATTAAATGTGTAGAAAATTTGCAATTGTCGTTACATTCACGTGGTTTGTTTTAGTCACAGTCACATAAGTGTTTTATTTATAGTTGATGAGTCCAGCCACAGTCCAGCGCTTGGCTTTCTCAATAACAAACAATAGCATATAAGGCGCAACAAACGATTACTATTATTGTTTAACTTCTATTTCAAATAATTTAAAAGTTCTTTTTTTGTTGCCCATTCATATTACAAGGCTTTTGATGCGAATGCGATGTAATTTTGTTGTTCGTTTATATATTATTTGTAAATAAATAATGTAATCCACTTATAATCGATACTCTTAAAAGCCCACAATTTCAATAAAAATCAGATCATTTAAACAAAATGTATTTGTTTAATATTTAAGCACAGAAGGTGCTTACTGTGTTGATGTGTCTGTGTGAAAAAGTATTGTGACTAAAAGCCAATGGGTACAGGATATCTCATTCTAAGCTTTGCTTCACTACAATTTTAAGATTTCCGTAAGTTTGCTTTCTGCTATTTCAATAATATAATTGTCATAACAATATTATGGTTCTGCTTTAATGGAATTTTGTTCATTATTTCACTTTTCAAATGATTTTTTCGCCGTAAAATTCTTTCTTCTCAGGAAAAGCTAGTGAAATACATAAAAAGAATGAATCGTGTGGACTTTGTGCAGTTAGCATGCTGATGTTTAACGTGATATAAGACTTAATTAAAGGGTTTTATATATTCCCAGAAATATACATTTTGAGAAGAAAAAAATTGGAAATTATTGAAGAACAGTTTTACAATAATTTAATAATGGGTGATAACAATTTTTTTGTATTTGAAAACTGTATGTGTATATACTCGTTTCTTGTCAATAATTTGAAATTGAAAATTTTTAAATTTTCATTTCTTTATATTGTTGGTAAAATATATTTTTTTAAAAATTGCAAAAGTTTTGCATAATGCAAATAAATCAATTATAGTCAGAAAATTAAATTCAATAAAACGAATTCGAGGGTATTTCGTAATCGATTCGTCTCCACTATAATTTGTAAATTTCTGAAAAATTGCTTTCTGCAACCATATTACGCATTTTAATAATACAATTGCTATAACAAGGTCATGGTTCTGCTTGATGTGTAATATTGGAATTCATTTTGTTTATCTTACTTTTCATATGAATTTTTCGCCGTAAAATTCATCCGCTGCATAAAATGCGTTAAATATGTAGTACTTATAAGTATATATTATTTATACGCAGCGTTGCACGTTCCATTTGCATAAAAAGTCAGCTGAGATGGCAGAGATGAGCTTCACCAGCGGATGCGACATTGCCTCCTGCTGCATACTAGAGAGACATCTGAGCTGAAAAACAGCAAAATCTGTAGACTAACAAGCCACTTGAGAGAAGAGCAATGCCGTGGGCTTGCTGCACTGACGGGGCAGCCTCTGTTGCTGTGCTGCTCAAATAACAACTCCAGGAAAAGTTGTATTTTTACAATAAATACGGCGGCCAAAAGCAAGAGCCAAAGCGAGTGGCAAAAAGTAGCGAGCGACAACAACTTTGTTGAAGGACAGACGGCACCCAAGGCGGAGCAAGTCAACCCTTCTCCGCATCACCTGAAGGGGAAGTAGGGGATGAAGGGGATGGGTAACAAATAGCTGCATAAAGTCGTGTAAATTTATGCAAATGGCACGATGAGCACTCGGCGTTTATAATTGTTAATTTGACGCGCACAAAATTAGCATAAAATTTGTGCCAATTTCTGTGAAAGGATATCCTTAAAGCAGGGCCAACAAGTTTTCAGCCTTTATTTAAAAATGGTCAGCAAAAAGTTGTTGCCTAAAACTTGTTTATTGCCCTCAAAATAAAATTATCAATTTGAATACTTATTTGTCTCCCTTCCAGCAATTTGTATACATACATATATAATAAACATGCGTAAGTAAGCTGATTACACGCATATTTGCACTTATACAGCAATCCGGCTCTATTTCCTTGCCCCAAACCTTCCCGCTTCCCGCTGCCCGCATCCCTGGCACCCACATCACCTGAATACATTCAAAAATGTTTTATCATATTTTATCTTTACCTTTTTTTATGCTTCGCCATGATTGCTTTTTTCTGGTTGGCCAAAAAATTGTATTTTTGATTTGAGCTTCGCTTTGGCTGCTTGAACTTGTCGGTTACCGCTTGCCGCATGTTGCAAATAAAGTCGTGATGGAATATTCACCGCAGGTGTAATATTTCATCGTTGTGTGATTTAAATTTGTTCTTGCAGTTGGCACTTATCGCGTTGTTGGACTTTAATAAGATTTTATTGTTGTTTGACAGGTTCAAAATTTATGTTGTCGTTGCTTTTCAGTTAAGTAGATTTAAATGTGACATGTTATTTAACTATAAATTTGTATTAGGACTTCGTTTGAAACTTTAACTTTTATTACAAACAAACCTGATAGGCATTTTGTTTCGGCTAGGAAAATCGTTTATGTTTTATTTTATTTGATCAAATTTTGAAGTGAAATATTTTATGGTTGAAAAGGCGATATATTGAATTTTTAAATTAACATATTTTATTTTGCTAATCAGTTAAGTAGATTTAAATATAACAAATTATTTAACTATAAATATGTATTAGGACTTCGTTTGAAACTTTAACCTCTATTATAAACCTATAATATAAATGCAGCTAAAAAAAATTGTATTTCATTATATATTGCTTTTTCCATGCTTCAATTTTTTTGCAATTATGTAATATTTGTATAAAATAATTGCATTAAAGTAAATTCAAATATAATAACCTGAAAAATACATGTGTCATTTACGTACATTAAAATTTGTAACTTTTTCCAATTAATTTTTCTAAGCTCAAACGTTTTGTAAACGCACCTAAGAGGATGACAATAATTTAAAGCCCTTCAAGCACCATTGCAATGTGAACTGCCGTCGGCCAGCTAACAGAGACTGATTTGAATAACAGCATAATTTATTTGTATTCATCGGATTTGACAAGAGTCTTAGCCCCTAAAAGTACAACGACTTGAGCTTATTAACATTTATTTAGCCCACAAACCTCGCTCGTGGTTGAGAGTTGATTTTCTCGTTGGCTTTACTTTATTCTTCTACGTCTTCGTCTTCTGTCTTACTACAGCAACAACATTGTTAAACAAAATTCGATTTTGAGAGCAGGAATGCATAAAACTTTTGAACTGAAGTGTAGGCCGGGCCTTGATTGGACCTTAGCCGAGTCGAATCGAGACGAGACGAGACGAGACGACACAAGGCGATACGCGGCAAGGCAATCGCAAAAGTTAAGCGACAAGAGACAAAACGCCAAAACGCGTTGCACAGTCATGTGAGGGAGCGACTAAAAAACTTTGAACTACAAGTTTAAGCTCTAAAGGCAGACAAAGGAGCGACATTTAATATGCCGAAACCGAGCAGATAAAGCGACAAAGGGAATGGGTAAGATGAGGAGGAGGTGGAGGGTTGTAGGTGGTTAGAAATGCCAAGTATCTGTCAGTCAAGTGTTGTGAAGCATGTAAATTTGCGTCAATTTGAGTTTTATTAAATTGTTTGTGTCGCCTTGCACCAAATTTTATTTCCATGATGATTTGCATGATCTGTGTTCGGGTCTCGTTTATGGATGCTCGGTCCCATTGCAAATGCCACCACGCGCCGCCAACAGTTGATGATCATTTTGTACCATTTTTTATAGCCGTACGTGTCATGCTGTGGCCGCAGAATGCGCAACCCAAAATGCTTTATTTTTCTCCCTTTTTTTTTTTTGGTTCAACTTTATCTCTTTACTTATTTTCCGTTTTTTTTTCGGCTTTTTTTCTTGTGTGTTTGAGTAGAGTTGATGGTGATGCTGCTTGTCAGTTTTAATTGCTCGACATACTCGTAAGATGGCTGCGAAATTGTGACCCCTTTTAATTTGCGCTGAAAAGTATGCCACATAAACATGTCATTTGCGTCAGTTGCACGTTGTGTCGTTGTCGTTGTCGCCGTCGTTGTCGTTGTCGTTGTCGCTGTCGAGTGCGTGACAAGCTTTTGCTTAAAAGAGCCTGCTGCTTTATGCCGTGACAGAGGTATGAGGTACTTGCAGTGGGAGACGAACGGCTTAACCATAAGTTTGTAGCTCACACGAAGCACTCCAACCTTTATCCATAAATCTCTGCTGCGTCTGAGTGCTGGCTCTGAAGTGTATGTCTTTTTGTGGTCAACTCGTGTGTCCTTCTGTTCTTCGCACCTCCGGGACCTTCTTCATGTGTCAAGTTGAACTCAGTTCGTTTAAATTCAAGTGTGGTCCACAGTACAAAATTTAAAAACAGAGTTGTCACTCTGACTGAAAGTCGACCAAATAATTATTGATTGCAAAACAAAATAAAATTCAAATAATGCGCTTTAATTTATACATTCATGGCGTATTCTCTGCTCTTTTATGAATGTCTGTCTGTTTGATTTTATCTTTAATACCAATTTCTGTGCAAATAAACCCCCAAAAAATCCCCTTCTAGGAGCTCTTGACAGCTTGCCCACGCAGAAAAGGTTTCATTTGGGTTACTGTCAGGGTCGTAAACGACTCAATTTATGCCACAGCGGACTTAAAGTCTGCTCTCGTATCCATTTTCGGTCACATAGCAAATGCAAATTCGGTAATATTTGTTTGCTCTCTTTTAAGGCGATTAAAGGCTGACCGAAAAGTGTTTGCTGGAAGTGCTTCGCAGGGAGTATGAATGATAAGCTCATGGCAAACGATTAATGTGATTTAAAGCCACACGAACAGAGAGATGGAAATAGAAATTATTATATGATTATTTGGAGCAGCAGCAAAATTAACAATTAAGGCAGACATAGCCCACATGTAGGGCACAAAGTGCGTGCGTAAATCACACAGATGTTGATGTCCCGGTAGCCGAAAAACTGACTAGGGGCCCAAATTACACATTCAAGCTACGGGCGGACAGATTTGGCAATTCAGCATCTGTGCCACGCTCTCGGTTACTTAACCTTATGAACCTGCATTTCAGGTGCATAAATTTGCCAATGCTGACATATTAAGTCCCTGGACAGCATTACACAACTGCCTGGGATCCTAATTTTGGCATAGGAAATTAAGCCAAGCTACGGTAAAATCTAATTTGTGACTAAGAGATTTGCTAGGATTTGGCTTTAAAACAAATGTATTTTAATATAAATACGACTATGGGGTATGGAATAACATATGCCTTCTGTTAATGTTGATTGAATGTGAGAATATCCTTGACATAATGATCAAACCGCATCTGTGTTGCTTGAGATAATCATTTAGCATGTTTGAAGTAAAATGAGCACTTTACCTCTGTAAATTATTCACACATAAATGAAGCTGATTTGCATTGTTTTACTTGCATAAACCATCGTTTGCGCACTTTGCATACAAATGAACTCGACGCAGATGTGATCTAATACCTTAATCTGAGTTAGCCACAAATTCAAAATTCATATATTACTAATTAGATTAATAGCTGTTCATATTACGTATACGCCACACCAGCCGCAACCTATAAAGAGTCAACAAAAGACAAGATATGTAAACAGATTTGCACTTTGGAATTTGTCATGTGAGTAGTTAATTGGTAACTGGAATTTAGTTTACCTTGGGGCAAACAACATCTTTTGTTTCTTCAAGTTGTTTTGTTTGCACACAACGAAGTAACAGCAATTAAAATGGGAATTAATAACCGAATGTAATAATGTGATTTAAGTAATCTCATCACACTCCATGTCGAATGTAATTGGTGCTTGAGCAAAACATCAGAGCATTCTCTCTCTGACTTATTCCACCCCATAAAGGCAATGATTTTTCATTGTTAGCTCCACAATTGTCAATTGTCTGCACTTTAAGCGGATTTGCAAGCAGCACATTATGCAAAATGCAATGCCGTTTGCCAGACAAAAGGCAAACTCAGAGACCCCTCAAAGAATGGGTCACAAAAACGAAATGCACACAGAAATATCTGCATATAAAGCAGAGATGCTTTTTAACTGGCAGCATTCAACACATTTTGAATTTTAGAATGCTGTAAAATATTCATAAAATTTCCTTTCTAGCTGCAGAGTCTTTTTAATATGCACTGCAAGTTTTAATAAAGCAAAAACCTCATATAGTTATAGTTTCTGGTTAACATTTTCCAAAATTATGTGTACTTACTCCATATATTATTACCTGTGTGTAGCTGAATAATTTCTACTCGACATGCTTTGATAATGATTATGTTTTATTTTTTTTCGTTTCGTTTTCCTCATTTGTTTTATTTTCTCATTTTTTTTTAATAGCGTTTAATGTACCTGCCATTGCCACCTAATCTTTGTGATTGTTTAATTGTCTTTTTTCTAGCTTTTGTCATTTTATGCCGTACAATTAAAACACAATTAATTTGCGAAGGAGAATCGAGGCTTTTTTTCGCCTTATGCTTTCTATCATCTTTCGGGCTACCGGGCTAACAGCAATGACTTTTTAATAGACCCGACTATATTGTCTCGTGCAGACCGTTCTCTTGGTGGCACAACAATGAACAAGCGAGCATCATAAATTTATTTTAAGCAGACTTTAATTAGTTTCGCGGCGTTGCCAGGTCGTTGTTAAACAGCCATAAAATGCGCGCTCGTTACGAGCATGCCAACTGGATGGTCGTTGCCTGTCACCCAAATGCATTTATAAATATTTGAGCGCACACGCTGCGTATGCGTTATATAAGACTGTTACTTCATCTGTATCTGTCGTCGCGTTAAAAGCCAGCCTTGGACAACACAATTTTATTGTCTGGGTCTGATTAATTCAACATTTTACGCTGCTGCGTTGCAACAACAATTTGTCAAGTAATTTATATTTCACAAATGATTCGTATAACGCTTTAAGATGCCTCTTTAGCTTTAAATCTGCACTTGTATTATCCAACGGTTTTTCCAGTTCTTCCTTCCAGCAGCATGCTGACATATTTACTAGTGGAAACCGTTTCAAGATTTTCTTTTCGTGGTTTGCTTTGTTGTTGCTGCCAGTGTACTAAGGGTTATAAAGCAAACTGTTGCAAGGCTGCAGAATGCTGTTATTGTTGTGCCTCTGTGGATGCTTGTTCGTCTGTGTGATGCTGATGCAGTTTATTTGCCTCCTTTCGAAATCACACAACATATTTGCTGTGCTCTTTGACATACGTAAATATTTCTCTTTGCCATTTCATCAATGCCTCCCTATTTGTGACGTTTTCTTAATCATAGTTCGATTCACTTTCTTTGTTGGCCAACCATTCTAGAATCGATATCGATGTATCGAATATATATGGAACATATTGCCATTTGTCCATTGTCTGCCGAAAAAACTCGCGATAATTTCGTACGACATTATTGAAGGGTGTGCCATAAATCAGCGCTCATTGCTTTTCAATGCATTGTTCTACAACAAGGACATGAATTTATTGCAACACAGTTGTCATCGAAATATCTATTTTATGGCAAATTGCCAATTTTCTTGCGTTTTATTTACAAAATTTACTAGTGAAACACATAAAAAGGTGGCACTTTGTTTGGTTTACATGGTCACTGCAAATGTTTAACATTATCAATTAAAATAATGAGTCTTATATGTTTTTTTATGATGTTTTTAAATCAAAATTTCTCAATTATTTAAAAATAAAGTTGAAATGCTATTTTGCTTGTCAACATATTAATATTTACATTTCCGCATGTTGTTGATAAATATTATCTGAAAACTTTTCCAGCTATCCTCGTTAATCAAGTTCAGCAATGAATGCGAAAGTTTTCGCAATGGTCAATGTCAGCAATGCAAATCAATCAAGGGTGGACGAAAAATGGAATTCAATGAAATGAATGCGATAAGTTTCAAATTGAATTAGGTTTTGTGGGCTGCTAAGATAAATCTATCGGCGGCAACGATTCGACAGCACTTTAAAATAAATCATGATAAATGCGTTTGAACTAGCCACTCACAAAAATAAATCCCATACTTAATTTAACCATGGCCCAATTCATCGCCAACTCCAAAGACTTTTATGGGTTAATCTGTTTTGAAGGGTGGCTGCGATTCCATATATATTAACACCCACAAAACATGTTGTCTAAAAATGTATACAATTTTCGAATACATATTGGAAATTGGTGCAATAAAAATCGATGTATTTCCGGGAACAACCTCCTGCAGTCAAACGAAAGCAACGCAGCGTAGTTTATGGCAAAGTTTCTGCAAAAGTTTGTTCATAAGTTCTGTCTGCAGATTGTTATAAATAAGAGGAGCACTTCGGATGCATCTTGTTTTATGTGTAGCACTTTATGTTACTACGCACTAAGTGAAATTCCGCAACTTATTGATTTTAATTCATACACTTACCGAGAAACATTTGTTTAAAGTTCTGACAGTCATTAACTTATCCAATTGTAAGAAAATTGTTTTTAACACCTTTTCCTTGACCAATTTATTATACAAATTATAAATCAATATTTATTGAGTTAAACACTTGTTTAAAGTTACATTTTCAATGCCACCCAAGTTCGATGCAAAACTGTGCATGCTTTAACTTCCCTAAAACCCCAAAAGCCCTGAAGATGGAGATGCCCAAGCAACTTGCAACTTTGCTTTCATTCGTGCAGCACAAACCAATAACAAGCCAGAAAGCTGCAATCGAGTTTGTCCGACTATAACAATAACAATTGATTTGATAAAATTGTCAGCAACCTTTAAGAATGCTTCTATTACAATAGATGTACGTTATCTGGTTGCAAAAACTTATTTCTGTCGGTTATAATTGAAAATAAGTTGCATATACCCTGCTGCTTCCTGGGTGGTCGTAAAAAAATAAGCTCACTGCACATCGCCCCCATAAACTTCCTGTGCACAGGCCAAGAGTCACACAACATTATTGAAGTGTGCCCGGAAAATTCCTCGAAGTACATTTGGCAGCAATTTAACCGCTTTGCAGGGCATTACTTTGACATTTCGACTGGGTCGTGAGTGGAGATTTTGCTGTATAGGAGCGCAACCTCAAAGAAGATTTTGATGATGTAATCGGACAGATGAAATTTTCACAATTTGTCCCGATACAAATTCTACATACATACGTAAATTTTTGGTAAATTATTCAAGCACCCTTGAAGTGTTGCCAGTGTGCTGAATGACAGCCATATTGTTTGACAGCGCAATAAACATGGGAGTCTTTTTACGGCCACATCTTGAAGCGACTCGGCAATTTGTCACTGTAACGTGTCGTCAATTGATGCCAATTCTTTTCGTTTGCAGCTTGAGCTGTTGGACATTCCATGTGTGGCGATGAGTGTCAAATGCGACAATGGTAACTTGCCGACTTCGGAGTGTTGTTTGGATGTTTAAATGAATGTGTTTACATTATCATAGTAATTGGCGGTTCTGCATGACTGTCGAGCAGTCAATCAAAAATAAGCAGGCAGGCAATGGCCGGGCATAACAAAACGGAAGCTTATCTACCAGCCAACATTGTCGTACTTAAATTCGATGTGAATGCGGCAACTTCACACTCCCTCGACCATTTTGCATTTGCATGTTTGAATCCAGGACGAACACTTTGTAGAAAGTCAGGCGACCATGAAAATAATTTCTACATCATATCAATATGGGCTCATAAAAGTCAAACACGTCACCGATACATAGAAATGAGGGGACCTCGTTATAACACTCTTTGCTCACAAAAGTAGGAAATCCTGCATACAAAAGTCTTACACATGAACGCCTGCATCTGTGTCTGTGTATGTGTGCAAAAAGGTTTGTATGTGACTGTGACTGTGTGCGTGTGTGTGTGTTTTTTCATGTCTGCAGTCGACATTTAAACTCTGTTTGCATTTTCAATATCCGAGCGTTGTTTAGTTGACAGACAACGCGATAGAACACCACAAAAGTGCGGTATAATTTCGTGCACGCCCGAAAATCAGTTAAAGTAGATTTAAATTGCATTTTAATCCTGCATATAGTACTTTTATTTCATATCAGCATAGATGACGTATTAAATGAGCAATCATCAATCAATTCAAATTGATAGGAGAATTTTAAGCCTAAAAGCAAAACAAATAGATGTCATTCAAGTAAATACGCGGAAATGTGTTGATTTTAGCAATAATATCAACAACTGCCAATTAATGTGGGCGAAGTGGCAATCAAAATTTATGTTCTGAATGTATTTGTTAAACATTTCAGTTGTTTGTAATATTACGTATCACATTTGAATTCTTAGAATATTTATTTTATCATTACGATCAAGTTGCTTCAACTTTGTTTTTTGTAATCTGTGGAAATAGTTACCGAGTATCTCACCGTCGAGCTTATTCGACTGTGGCTGGATAATTTGTGTTTAGTTGAATTTTCGCAATTATTCAACCAATTATTTTCGCATATGTGTTTGAGGATATAGACACAGTAGGCATTACTCTAAAACTCATTTGTTTATGCAACGATAAGCTGCAAACATAATAAAATTCGGAAGCGAATGCTAATACAAATTGGCAAATATATTTTTCATGTGCTTTTACTGCCTATAAATTATAAATAAAGGCTGGCTGTGCGTTATGATTATATAAATATGCGGTAGGGCTCATCCCCATACCATTTCAACAGAATGCTGAGTTCAAGTACATATTCGTCATGCATAGGTTGTCGATGGTTTTATTCAATTTAATACAAAGCCACATCTGGCAGCGTCAAGCTTTTTATGATAATTTGCCTTTTAACTGTTGAAATATTCATGATACATTAGGCAGCCTTAATGGCACATAAAAATGTGAGCTTAATTGCTTACATTTAAACAACTTTTTTGCAATAGATGAACCTAATCTATGTACATGCATTTTAAATGAAAAACATTATTTGTTTATATTGTTGAATGACTTTTCTGAACCAGCTGTGCTCATCCTAAGCCGCTTAAAATGCAATTGACTTCAATATTGCAGAGAGTCAGTAGCAAAGTTTTATGAAATTACATCATTTCACCCAGAGAAGCATTGACATAGCTGAAATTAGATTCGATTTGATCAGGTTTTCATTGTTTTTATTATCTTTGTTGTATGGCCCATTGGACACTTCAAACAAAGATGCTGTAAAAGTTAATTAGGCCTGGGCACCCGCAAAGCAATCCCAAAACTAATTAAAGTCAAAATGTTTATTTGGACTCAATTTAATTTTTTCACAATTGCTTTGTTTCCAAATATCCTTGTCCAAATTGAGGAAGTATGCAATGCAATTAAAATCACAATCATACTCGAATTCCATTACGTAAAATGTCAGTTAATTTATTAAGGAAGGATGATATTTTGTCTCTGCAATCACAATGAGACTTGTGCGAAAATAAATGAATTAACAATATTAAATCTTTAATTATTTTTTTTATATTTCACCACCTACGTGTCCACAAAATATTATTTTCGTAAACTATCCAATTACGATAAATCATATCCATGATTATCCAAAAATTATAGTTGAATAAATAATTAAAATTGACCAGATTTCATATTTCAAAATCAAATGCGATGAATCTGTTATTATCAGCTGCCATAATATCCGTCATTTAAAAAAAAACAATGTATTCATTTAATGACATCATGTTGGCAGACAAAAAAGTCTGTCGATTAAATTGATATCGGAACAAGTGGAAGGGGAAGTCATTAAATATTTAAAACTAATGAATAATGGATAACACATAGAATATTGAGCTGACTGACTGCATCCAAATTATAAATGATTTTTTGTTGCCTTCCTTAGTAAAATCAACAACTGCTCAAAATAAACAAAGATTGATATGTAAACAATTTGTCTACGTATAAATGGCATCCAACAAAAAAAAAGGTTGCAAGATAACTTCAGGCTTATTTTTCGATTTCATTTCTATTGAACGTCACGTTTTACATGAGGCTTAATCTCCATGTGCACTGTGCATCTGTCTGCCTGTCTGTCTGTCGTATCTCAGTCATCAATTCCCTTTAACATCGACTTGGTATCTTTCGGCTGTCGATCTGTGGTTTGTCAGTGCCACACAAAAACAAATTGGCCTTTGGTCGGACGATTTGTGTATAAGCGAGTTAATCAATCAGTTTTGCTTTGATGTCCTTCGATTTGTAACTCGAATGCTCAATTTTTCACACAGCTCCAAGGAGCGAAGCGATGTCAGTTTTGACATTCGGCAAAAATAATATTTAAATTGTGTAATTTTGTTGCTTCTACCAATTAAAGTTGGCATTGACTTTGAACCCAACAACATACGCATTCCTTGGCTCAACTATCCCAGCTCTGACAAAGTGCCAAAGGTCAAAAGTTAAGCAAAGTGGGAGGCAAGTGCGAGTGCGAGTGGGAGGCAAGTGCCGCAATCGCAGTCGTGGCGCGTGACATAATGCAACAGACACGAGACTCGTGCTGCCAACACATGTTCGCTCCCACTGCGAACACGTCGAGTACGTGAAATATTACAACGATGTGCAATTGTGTCACGGTCGAGTGCACAGGCGGCAGACTGGGATGCTGTAGATCGACCACATCGAGTGGCCCTGCTAAGTGGGAAGTCACTTGAAACTAAACGGGCGACTTGCCATACATATATTCGGTGCACATCCGTCGACATGTCCGCATGTCCACATGTTTGGCTGTCCTATTGACCAGATTTCGACCCAGTCGACAATTTTTGTGTGATCGATGTGTTTGCGAAGGGCAATCGAATGGAAAATGTAATTTTCTAGCGCACACAAATAAATCGTTTCGCGTGGGACCGTGCATCTTGAGTGTCATATGCGTATTGCACATTGGGGAAATGATAAACTAAAGCCATTACGTATACGCCGCCTTGTGCGTTCTATGGCGCAGCAGCAAAGTTCGCATGTGGGCGAATGTCTTGCGGCTTGAATTGGGTCAGCTGGCTTGTTGCCTGGCTGCCTCAAATATCCATATTTATGCACCCTAGTTTGCCTGCCAGCCACAAGCTGTGTGGGGAATAAGCAGCAGGTAAATCTGGTCGTCAAATTAAATGCGGGCGAGTCGATTGAGATTGCAATAACTTTGATTAAACGGCTTGCTGAGTGCCGCATGCATTTCACCCATTGCAGCTAAACTTTGGCATTGGGGAATCCACAACAGCCAGATAATGTTCGTGTCCTGCGGTTTTTCAGGATGTCCGAACCTCATGTCCGTGCAGATTTCGCATATTAAGTAGCCACCACGGGGATGCATATTCAATACAACAACCAGCAGTGCAGTGCAGCCACAAATACCCTGCACTGTGCAGAGGCTTTGCTCTGCACATATCAGAATTCAATCAGTTTGTATTTTCTGGTTTCGCTTCAATAGAGCGCAGGGTATAAAAAGAGTGTGCTCACGACTAGCACACTCTTGTTTGGCTTGTTGAATTTGTCTTTATTTAGTGCGGACATGGAAAATTTATGCAAACAAACAGCGTTCCATGTCAAATGAGTTGCCAGAAGATAAATGCACGACGAGTGCAACTGGCATGCACTGTGGGAAGTCGACATTCTCGTACATACATAGATCCCAGACATGGGGGTTAGCCGGCGACAACAACTTGTCTGACACGTAGCAACACTCAGCGCACTTCAACTGCTCATTAGAATGGTATTCTGTTGAAATATGAGTGCAGTAAAGCAAATATTGTAAGTATATTGGTTTAACTTAAGCAGCGGTTTATTTTAATCGCAATACAAATCCATATTCGCATTCAATTTGTGTGGCAGCGACAATGTCGACAGTATCTTGGAGTACATAAAACGTGACTGTCAACTTTGGGGGAAAGTTTTTCACAGCTGGCTGCATTTGCATCTCATGGCGGAAATTACAGCAGCGAGCTGGCTTAAGAAAGTGTCGCTTAAAGCCTGTAGAAGTTGGCTCTAAGCAGCTGCAATATAGCCCGTTTCATAGGTATTCGCTTTGAGAATCAGCTGGCAACGTGTTGCCAAGACAATAACTCAACTTTCTGAACTCATCTCACGGTCGGTGAAACTGCAAATGAGCTGCTGCATAACTCTTGGAAGGCAACAAAATGTTGACAACCATGGCCGGATGGATGGATGGATGGATGGGGTTGATTAACTGTTTGTGTAGTTCGTGCAATTGACATTACTTAACGCAGCGGATGTGTAAATTTTCTGGGAGTGTTTTGATTAGACGAATTATTAAGTATTACGGTGCAACTTTTCAAATTTTGTAATTTATTATCCTTTGTAAATTTTATTATTGTCAGACTCATGCTGAAATTATTAAGGCCATGTTTATGTTGCTTTGTGAACTGCATTAATCCCACTGATTTAAGAACATGTAAATGTAACAGTATTAAATAAAATCCTATTACTTTAAGCTCCATGTACTTATTACACTTAATACACAGATCCACTTTTGGCAATTAATTTCTAATTTTAGTCATTCAGCTCGCACATGAATAATTAAGATGTTTGCATTCAAATAAAATGGCTCAACGAAGTTATCATGCGTAGCTTCGAGTTTCTGAAATTCTCATTCTAATTAGACGAGTGGCAAACAGTTTTCATTGTAATGTTGCTTTGGTTCTTTGTCGTGGCAAACGACATTAGGGAAATTACAAAATCTGATTAGTACCACAAGTCATTCAAGTTCTTCCGCTAGTCTCGCAAGTTGAAGAAATTCGCATATATTGCTTTGAAGTAACTACGCCCTAGACAACCCTCTAAATATTGTGACAGAATGGCGTTCATCAATCATTTTTGATGGTCTTTTTCATGACCTTCGATTAGAGCACTAAAAACCGACAGACAGCTGGCAGCTGGTAGCTGGACAACTTGGTCCAGGCAATTGAATATTTAAAGGTCACGAATGAGGGAAAGTGATCTGTGTGTTGGGGGTTTTATGGTGACCATGAAATATGACTACAAAATTTGCCTACACACGAGCACGAAGTCGTGCTCGTAAAGCGTGTGCGAACTGCGAGTTGATTAAATTAGAAATTTAATGAGAGTGGGACAAAACAAAATGGCCAAGTTTTTACAACTGGTTCGGACAACCTTGAAAGTTGATAAATTGTAGCAGAAAGTAGCAGACAGCCACGATAACAGCAACAACAACGGCTAACCAGACAACTGAGAAGCGCCAATAACCAGCAGGCAGCAGAAACGCAGCCAAGCAGCAGCCATAAAATGAAATCTTTAATCATTTGAGTGACATGGACAAGCTTTGACTGGACCAAGCCGGGTTCAAAATATTCACCGCCATTTTCAAGTTTCCGTTTCTCAGCTTCTCGGTAGAACGACAAAAACAATAGCAACAACAACAAAGACTGCATAATGTCTAAAGTTTGTGGACCAGTGTGCCATAAACAGGAAACAACTCAAGTGAATTTCATTAGGAGCTGCCACACTAAACCACACTGAGCTCCCCAGATCCAATCCCATCCAACCCCATTACCACAAGTCGGTTCTGATGCCGATCCCAATGCCCACCACTCTGGGCCGATAAAAGTTCTGTTTTCGTATCGCCACTGTTTTAGTTTTGTTCGCCAAAGTGTTGGATCGTAAAGCGAAATGTAAACCGAAAAGTTTTGCACGGCAAACGTAGAAACAATTAATTCAAATTAATTTGCATCAAACTTTGTCTGAGTCTGAGTGTCTTGGAAAAATTGTTTTGATTAAGTAAGTGCATTGAAAAAACAACACAGATTCAATAATGCTGCAAGACAGCCATAAAATGTTTCATGATGCAAAGTTCAGCTAGTTTGTAAATATTGTTTCAAATTTTCCAAAAAAAATGACGTTCGCCCGAGCAGGGACTTGAACCCTGGACCCTTGGATTAAAAGTCCAATGCTCTACCGACTGAGCTACCCGGGCACACACAAATTAGATAACAATGCCTAATTTTGAGAAATTAATTTTTTTTCTTTTCAAAAAACTAAATTTTTAAAAAAATTGACATGACTTTACTTTTTAAAATAAGCTAATGAGTCACAAACATGTTTAATATTTTGTTTCAAGTTTTTTATTTACGTAAACATTTTACTTCGCTTAAACACGAAAAATTAAATTAAATTGAATTTAAAGCTGACTCAAAACGACGCTGTGGTATTAATAAAAATAGGGTTTTTGGGAGATTTGGCCACATGGAAAAAATGCATAGCTTTCATATTAGTTATGCTCACAATTAAGGGCACATTTCAATTTTTAAAATATGCAAATGTTTGTTATGTTTCGCATAGTTGAACTAAGCAAATCTTTGAACCTATCGCAGATTTTGCCTTTTTGTGTCTGCCACGAGCTGACAGTTTTATGACAACGTACTGCTGTTTGCCGGTTCAAGAAACTGAGAGAAATTGCCCTTAGTCTCTGCTAGGACTCATCCTGCCCCTTGGCACTTCCACAGAGAGAGAGAAACAACTATGTGCGCTATGCGAACGAAACAAATGGAAACTTAAAGCCGACGGCGCCATGTGTTTATGTTTTGTGATTTGGGTAGCTAACAAGACCAAGAGCTGACCTCGGCTTAGGGGCAGTGGTCAGTACGCTGACCTGTTTCAGGGTCTGGTCTATCCTTCTCCACTGCTGAAGCAGACTGGCAGCTATTTATGCAAATGACAACACAGCATATGAAGCAGGACACACGGATCCAGAGTTGGATCAGAGGTGAGCATGGCGCGGATTAGGCTTTGGCTTTAAACAAAATCGCTGCACTTTCCATTTAAATTGAAATTCTGATTAAACGGAAACGAATTCTGAGTATTTATTAGCATTTCCATCATCGACAAAAAATGGTGCACAAATCAAAAATATTCCATAAACGTTCTGGAAATACTCAAATTGAGAACTGAACTAACTAACTCGCTGTCGGACTGTGCAACTAAATGCCAGCCATGGCAAACAGTTTCATTTAATTTGCAAAACGTGATATGCACGTTTTTTTTTTTTTATATGTACAACAGTATTTCGAGTATTTGCATATGGAAATTTTGTACACATAGCAACATAGAAATGAGAGGGTTTCTCGTGTAAAATTCCCGAAACAAGAACAGAGAGCGAATCTTGCAAAGAAATTTAAATTTTAATTTTCCATTCACATATAACTGTCTCTTTCACAGCGTTCGACGGAGCTTTGAGTCGGTTTGCAAATTGAAACTCTTTCCGAGAACTGCATTCAGCTTAAAGCTTACCCTTTACACTCCATTCGAGTCCAAAATGATTTCAACAAATTTAATAGGAAACAGCTCGAATTGAAAAAGTGATAGCAATCTTGTTGTACAACCTTTAGGCAGCAATTAGCATCTTCATTAGCGATTGTGCACAAGTTACATAAATTATTGTCTTAGGTGTTGGCAAAAATCACCTACTCGAATATCCGTTTAGTTGCAAATTGCGATGACTTTCTACTCACTAATTGCGTATGACTTTCGGAAGTGCAAAAGTTGGAGAAACGATGCAGTTTAATTTGGTAGCTTTGCCATTATACCATGGCTTTGCTCTATGCTGAAGATAATTAATTATTTTTGGTAATTTTCAATTATTTTGCCTTTGTCCTTGCTACACATGCTAACTGCAAATATAATTTTGGGGGCTGTCACCGACACACACTGTCCTATGGATTCACGCTCCCAAGGGCGTTATTAGCTTCATGAGTCTGCTATTATGATTATTGCCAGGCGACCCGGCCAAAAACTTTCTCCACGTTGGCCGATAAACTTTGTCATGCAATTGGCACCCGTCTCCACTTGTACATTGTGGCTCTGTGTTTGTGCCAGGAGTTCATTCTCGAACCTACATGTTTGGGTGACGTTGGTATTTGGTTTTACATATCCACCGCATGCGTGGTAGTCGCTGCTCAAATAGTTTGTCTGGCACATTTTTAGTTTGTTTTGTTATTTGATCACTGACCACCGAGTACAAATTGTATGTTTGGATTGTCCCTGTTATTCTTGTCTGCGGATTGCGCACTGGGCACATTTCGCATTTCACTGAGATTGCGATGGGACAGGGACAGGAACAGGGAAAGACAAATGCTGCCATGTTCCCGTAGGTAGCTCTTTAAATATACATAGAAATTTGTGCAGAAGAGTAATACAATTTGCTCTTCGTTGTCTCGCAAATTGAAATAAAATATTTACAAATGTAAATGCAGTTCTAACCAGATTAATATAAATTAAACAGTATCAGTACCCCAATGTACATATTTGTATTATATTTAGATTACAGTTCTGCTAAAATGTTCACAAGCGAATTTCAAACTATTTTATATTAAATCTGAACAGTAAACAGTGTAAGTAGTTTTCCATTATTTAACTAATTATGACTAGGACATGGATTAAATATTAACTTTAATTCAATTTGAGCAAAGTTAGAAGTTGTGTTTGGTAATTTCGAATATATGTTGTCTTTGGTAAGCGATACTTGTTTACTTTTTCATGGTTATCAAATATTCATGAGTTTAAAGACACGCTCACGCAAATGTTTTATTCTTTTAAATTCGGAGAAATTAATTATATACCTCGACTTGAGTCGGCCGTTGCCAACAGCAACATTGTGTGTGTTCGCTTAGCTGAGCAATCGGCTTGTTAGAAGTGGAATCTTCAATGACAAATCATAGCGTAATTCAGTGCTGTTTGTCGCAAAATAGAAAAATAGGCAGCGCACAGCAACATGGGGCACATAGAGCTAGGCAGTTGAGACGTGAAGTTATTTATAGCATATTCCTGTGCGGAGCGGACCACAAAGCACCTGCGTGCAGCTAGAAATGCTCACACACAAATTACTGAAATGCTCTGGGGTCAGTTGGAGGCATCGACTGTCAATGTCCCGAGCTCAGGTTGATGTTCACGTCTGTGTTTGCTTGTCTGTGAATCTCATTCCATGGCTGCCTGCTGCTGTTGCTGTTGCTGTTCTCTGCCATCAGCGTAATTATGCTGTCAACAAAAAGCACATCACGGTTGGACAACCGACAGTCGATGGTTGGTCCACTCAGTGCACTGTCCGTAGTCCGTAGTCGGTAGTCGACAGTCAAGTTGCCTTTAAGGCAGCTCCGTCTCAAGTTATCATCAGCTGCTTGTCCTTCTCTAGAGTTCTTGTACTTGGCATCGACGTGCAAAAGTATTTAACGCCATGCACGTCCTTGTTGTTGACTGCCTGTCTGTCTGTCTATCCGTCTGTCTGTCTATCTGCTTGACTGTCCCTTCATCTGTTCGCTCGCTTGTCTATCACTTGCAGAGACTGTCTCCCTGGCACGCCTTGGATAAATATTTATTTAATGTTTATTGGCACGCACTTTACCCAGGCAGTCTGCTTAATTGTGCGTTAAGCATTTAACTTTCTTTTTTTATTCAATTTGCAGTTGACAAGTGCAAAGTGAAAATGTGTAATGGTGAAATAATTATCCAGGTAAATCGGCGCTTCACAACTGTGTGAGACTTGCAAATTGCAAATATTAATCAGACACATTATGGACAAATTGCTCATTTTAAAAGTCAGGATATCTTAATAATTCATTTGGGATTAATGAATTCAATGGTAATGCCTGGATAATAATGTGCTTTCTTGTATGTAAATATTCGAAAATTTAAAATATCATGGACATAGCCCGAGAAGGGACTTGAGCCCTTGGACCCTTGGACTAAAAATCCAATGCTCCAACGACTGAGCTACCCGGGCACATTAGGTTCAGTTGAAAACAACTTAATGATAAATGTCGGATGAATATAATGATTACGATATATATTACGATTACTCAATTAATGCAATAAGCTTTACAAAATATTGTTTACGCGATTTCACCGAGCAATAAGCCTGGGTCTTCTTTAAGTATACTAAATCATGAATTAAAATGTGTATGAAAGCTGCCTGTAAGCAGAATAGTTACATTGCAAATCTTTGCCATCCTTATATCAGATTGGGTTGTCAGAAAAAAAAACATAAGATATATAAAAGCAAGAAAATAACAAAGCGAAGTCTAAAACCATGAAGTTCAAAACTAACGTGCCGTTTTATTTTTTTCAAATGATTACGATATTGATTTCAAATAATATGAATTATTTACATATTTGAGTGTCCACTTATCCTGCCGGACTTCAGCTATGTCAATAAATTAATGGCAATAAAATAAATATGATTCAAAATAGATAATTCGCCCGAGCAGGGACTTGAACCCTGGACCCTTGGATTAAAAGTCCAATGCTCTACCGACTGAGCTACCCGGGCACTTAAAAGTTGAATTAAAAAAATTATTTTTTCTATATTGGTTGCTCAACCGGCCAAGATATCCATATATTCTGAAGGTTTCAAGTTATAGAACTCGACATTAATGCAAGAGGAAACTAATTTTCTTTTCAATGCAATAATTATTTCGCTAGAGGAATGCTCGGTTTTGAATATATTATCAAGATAATGAGAACTTTAATGATTAAAGTTACTTTTCAAAAAGTTTTTGCAATGCTGTTTTTTTTTCTACATGAGGTCAGACATGCTAACCAACAATAAGAGCTAAGAAATGCATTCCAGATGACTCTTGTGTAAAAAGAAGAGAAAGAATAATGGAGGCGTGTACCTGATGCTTTCAATTGCACACAAAAGAAAACAAGTTGCTTTCAATTTATAATTGAGTGGAGAAATTATTATTCTGGCCATTATGCTGTTTAATGCAACTGCAATTTTTGGTATCAAACAAAAACAGCAGTTTATGCAGTCATAAATTGCCTTGAATGAGAATTTATCGAGAACTTGGTCACAATTAATTTAAAGTAACGCTCAGCAAAAACATGCACTTTTGATTTATATGAGCCAAAACTATGAAAGTGTCCTTCGGCAACAATCGGGTGACAAAATTACATATTATTATGCCTTACAGCATGCTTTAAGCATGGCAAGAAGTTTCCGGTTCAGAATGATGAATGAGTCGCACGCACTCAACGCTTATCCCGATCTCATCAATTATGTTTATGTTTATCTTCAGCTGGACTGTTGAAGTTAACTGCCTTCAAGTTTAATATCTGGCATTTAAGCGTTCTTTCTAACACATTAAACAATTTTGGGGTGACCACGCACAAAACACAAACAACAACATGCTGCGCATACGCACTTTTCTAATGCTCAAAGTATTATTAAATTTAATGCATTTGCTGGCCACATGAATCATCTAATACACTCCATAGTATTCACCTAAGCGTATTTCAGCCTAAAGCCCAAAACTGTTCAGTCTATTTTCATTCAATTTCGACTTAAAAACGCCGTTGTTTACTTTGCTTAATGTTCCCTAACAGCAGCCTGGCATTCCTCACTGTTAAGGGACCGCTGTTAAAATATCCCAAAACAAAGGTTAACAGCACGATGCGCGATGTCTGAGCCTTGTGTTCGTTTCATCTGAGGGAATGCCGACAGTTTGACTCGTGATTCGAATGTGGAAGGTGTTGCGGATGCTTGGCGCATAGCGGATAAATTCGAATGTACATCTTTAGTGGAAAATTCAAGTTGCGAATACGAAAGATTTGAACGAACACGTAAATGTTTTAAAATAATCAAAAATACATAAAATAGTGTGAAAATAAATATTAAGTTAATTTCATGTTGTGAAAATTAAAAATAAAAATAAATAATTGCGAGACATCGGAAGGTTGAACAATTGCATGATAACCACATATGTGAACATAAATTACACCATAACCAGAGTTTATTACTTTTCTGTCATAATAATTTCAGTGATAATTTTAAAACAAAATTATATTATATGACCGCAAAAGAATGCACAAATAGGCTATAAGTGAAATGAATGCCGCTCATAAATTGCAATTAATATTGCGAAGCCAAAATAAAAAAGAGTAAATTCCGAACATACAACGGCGTGAAAAGAACAAAGGAACTTTTAAATTTAATTTGAATGGTGTAAGTACAAAGGATATTTTTTTTGGTGTTGTCTACAAAATACGAAATTTGCTGAGAAGGCTTAACATTTGCATCAAATTCAATTTAATCAAATTATCATAATGAGCACAAATAAATCAAACGAAATATATGTACATGGACATTTATCTTAGGACTCTTGGTGCCGAACAAAAGATACGAATCGACGGGCAAACAATTTTCGCAAACAGTTGCCTTCTACGCCCAAAAGGCTGGCAAAACAAATTCAAATCTATTTATTTCAACTTACAACTTAGGTGATGGCGTTGGCGTTGCAATCAATTTGCGTCTGGAAGGCCAAGGACATTGCAACCAAACTAATATATTGCGACTTGTGCACAGTGTTATTTGCACAATTGTGAAATCACAAGGAAAACAGACAATAAATTTCTCCAGGAATTCATTCTATTGTCGGGGAGTGTCAAAAACAAAATAAGCAATTTATTAGCAATTATTTGCTTTGTGTAATGTCTAATCTGTTTGTATGGAGTGAAAAGATAAATGTTAAAGTCGCTTGAATGCTGGCGAACTTTTGTGCAACCCTCGTCAAATTATGAAGCGTACTCTCTGTTTTTTGGGGCCGCCTCATTAACAGTGCCTTTGTCAATAGAAAACGAGTAATATGCTGATTTTGTCTAGAGCGCTTTTTTGGGTTAACGAGCCTCCGTTTAGCCAGGCATCTTGCCACTAATACTCAGGCCGCCTTCGGCCACATTGTCAGTTCTAATGAGTTGTCACGAGCAAGTCACTAAAATTTATTACCAGCCATTTTCGCCATACTGTTGTGGGCCCAGCAAATTTCCACATCACTGAATGTTCCACTGCACTTTGCCATTTTTCACAGGCTTCAGCATTTTCTTTTTTGGTGTTGCTTTTTTTTTTAGTTATCAGCATGTAGTAGGCTACGTCAGTCAGCCAGCGAATTGACAGCCCATTAGTTTTGGGCCATTGGGCAGTTCACATTCGTTCAGTCAAAGACATCAATGGACACTAAAAGTAAAATCCCAAAAAGGTGGCCAAAATGTCCCTTCAAAATATACTCTTACTCTTTTGACCTTTTTCGCACGTACACACACACACACATCCATACACCCACTCGGGCACAATTTCGCGATAATATCTTGGCTTAAATGGTGCTCCAACTATGCGTAATTAAAGTGAAAAGGTAAAGTTCTTGTTAATAAATTTCTACTCGTTGCGGCTCTTTCAGTTCAAGGCTTTGCTTTAGCTGTAGATTCTAAGTGAGCATCACTTCAGTGTCAGTGCACATGAGAGTGTGTGTGGGTTGTTTGGGCCAAGTTTGGAGCATGACCACCGACTAATGTAGGTGTAAATTGCTGTGAAAATGAGTTTAAAGTGCGGCCATATTTGGGTCGACAAGAAGTTTTTTGAATGGCATTCATTGCATGCTCTTAGGAGCTTTTAGGGCATTAAAAATGGAAGTGAAAACAAACATGTTTTGAAAAAGCTCCCATTTTTAAGCTGCAAACTATTTGATGCAGAAAAAGTTTCCATGGCATTAAAGATACGATGCAAAAACAACATGAAGACGACACTTTTGGTCATTTCTGTGATTTCAAGGAACATTAATTTCACTACATTTTTTTTTGGTTCGTGATTAATTAAAAATGTTGAAGCATTTTTTGTTTCTACTCTTTAATACACAACATTCTTAGATGTGTAGGTAAAGTGGTTATGTGAATTAATTAAAGACTTTTTCATTTCGGGCAGAAGGAAAATTTTAAAGAGATAATGGGAAAGTTTTTAAATAGCAGATTGTGCGTAGTCTGTGACTTTGGCTTTTATTGCCCAGTTTCACTTAATTAACACGCTTTTGGCATCAGCCCTCTGCAATTTTGTAATATTTTTATTCACTTAATATTTCGCTTAAAGCTGCGCTGCTGGCCATAAGGTCTTTTGGTATTTAATGCTAAAAATAAAAAGTACAAAATGAAATGAAATCCGTTTGAGAGGTTGTTGCTGCTGTTGGCGAATTTGATGTAACAAAGGCTATTCTTGGCACGGACGTCGCCGTTGGGTTTTATTCTGATTGTGATGTGATTTGCCCAAGTCACTCTCGTTGCCATTTCGCAAACAATTTCTGGGCCGAAAAGTAATCAAGTACTTATTTAAATTGAGGCGCTTCAAAAATGAAAAACGAAAAACGGGGAACGAGAAAAATAAAAACGCTACGCATTAATTTGCTTGGCATCCTTTTGTTTTCGCTCAGTTGTTCAACGAGGCGTGGCTCTCGTAAGATTTGGTCACACTGTGTGCACTTTTAGGCTTGACTGATGCAGGGCGAAGGGGGGCGTGCCGTCAGGAATTGAATTATGGCAGGCCATCGCCTTAATTAAATTCTCTATGCGAGTGCAAAGATTAACAACAATGAAAGTGTTTGAATGCAAATGATGCCCCTGGCGCGCGTTTTGTTTGCTGCGCAAATAAATAAATATTTTACGTTAAATGCAAACAAAAAAGGCCAAAACCACCCCCACTGAGGTTTGCCATTGCTTGCTCTGGCTCTGGCGCTTGTTCTCGGCCTGGGTCTTGGTCTTGGTCTTGGTCTTGGTTTTGGTTTTGGTCTTGGGACCTGCGGGCAACCTCTGAGACCGGAAACGGAAGAGAACATTTGGCCTAGGCCGGAATACGAATGCCGCAGTTAGTTTATCCACCATTCTCCATCCTCCTACGGCCATTAATATTTATTATGGCATCCGTTTTTATGGCACTTTAAAGCTGCCCGCCGTTGGCATTAAACGGCAACTTGTGTCAGATTAAGGCGTCATGTGGCATCCATATTTTAATGAGGTGAAAATCTGCCTCCAATGCAGTAGTCACGAGTGTGGCTTACTGGTCGAAAATGGCAAATAAGTAAAACTTCAGTTTAAATGGAATTGCACTCATCTTTGCCAACGGACCACACAATATGCAAATTGATTATTAATTTAATTTGTGTGCTGCCATTGCATTGTGGGTATTTAATAATTAGTCCATGTTGCTTTAACACCACCCAACGGAAGGTAATTCAATGAAATATCAATAAGCGAATTTTTAACAGTTGTTCATTTTCGACTTTTGGCCACTAATTAAATTTAATGGATAGTTTGAGTTTGCAGCTTAAAATCTTTCTAAGATCCTAGCTGATTGCGAGTAATTTAAAATTTATTAAATTAAATTTCAGACAAGAGATATTCTATCCCTTCAATTGTGTTTCTAGACCTTCAATTTAAATTAATAATTGCAAAAGCAAACTTAGTCTGTTTCGAGACTTCATTTACACAATCTGAATGTTGCAACTGATTACAAATGGAAAATTAATTCTTAAGTTGAGCACTTTTGAGCATCGTGCTTCTGTCTGCATAATAAACTAGCCACTTTTGCACACAGTTTTTCTTTATTTAACACAGAGAGTAGAGAAGTGCTCTTGGAGTGTACTCAAAAATTACACAATTAGACTCAGCAATTTTCCTCACAAATGTTGCGGAAATACTTATGTAGTTGCCAAATGCTTCAAAAAGTGCAAAATGCGAGATGGAGACAGCAAAAAGCAGAGAGCAGACATAGTTGCCAGTTCTTAAAGTGCTTAAATATTCATCCAAAGTCAGGGCCATAAGCCTTGTTTAAGCCTCCTGTGGGGCTCCTGACTGTCAAGTGGCACCATCAACTTGGCTGCATTTGCATCTCCGTGTAATTGAATTGGTTAACTTTTGTTTTTCGTGGCCGTAGTTTTCGGCAAGCTTCGCTTTTTCTCAAGGCCAGACAGCATAACAGCAACTGTCTCAAAGCTGGCCTAATAAGCTGCTATTGCGTGAATGTGGATTATTTTTTACTTCACATTTACATTTTGTACTTACTTGAAGTGACTACAAATTTTGAAGATTTGTAAATACCTTTACATTTAAATGTACTACAATTTATCCATATCAGTTAAAGTGCTAAATTGCATTAACTAATTTGAAAGTGGATTATTTTTATTTTACATTTGTTGTATTTGCTCGTAATGAATATCGCACTGAGCCATTGTATTTCAAATAAAAGTTTAAACTCAATTGATATAACATATTAAATCATTGAAAATTCATTCATTTTATTCTGCTTAATTGGGCAAGAAATCTACTTGAAAGTGGATTTATTTTATAATTCATATTTACATTTTGTACTTACTTAAAGTGACTAAAAATTTTGATTTTGTAAATACCTTAACATTTAAAATGCTACAGTTTATCCTTACCAGTTACAATGCTAAATTGCATTAACGAATTTGAAAGTGGATTATTTTTACTTTGCATTCACATTTTAAATTTCCCTGGAATGAATATGAGCACTAAGACAAGAGTAAGCCATGCTTTATAAATAAATGTTTGAACACAATTGATATTTTTAATCATTGAAAATGCATGTCAACTATTCTGCCACAGTTCAATTTGAAAGTAGATTATTTCATAGTTCACATTTAGATAGTGAACAAATTTTAAAGATATTTAAAATACTTTTAGATTTAAATAAGAGATTAAAATGACTACAATTTAACGCATTAAATAGATATTTTAAATCTTGGAATATCCCTATTAGGTTTTATACTAAATTGCAAAAAACCTATTTCAATTTGCGGAGCTGACTTTGAATTATTATTCTTCGTAATTTGTTGGCTTATGAATATTATTCCTGATTTACGGCAGTGCCAGGGGAAAAAAGAATTCAAGAAGAGGCAATTATTCAAGTTTATGCCGCAACATGCATATTTATAAGCACAGTCTAATACATATATTAGGGCGTCTTAGCCAGGTCATAAATAGATCATTCACTAAGCCTGTGCTCTAGGCCAAGGAAGTACCCAAAGTGCTACACTCAAGTGGATTTCGCATATTTGTTGTGTACTCGCTCATCGAGTGCGTGTTTTTGTTTGGCAAAGCGAGCATGAAAAATGGCTGAGTTTGTTATTCGAATTACACTCGATAGACTTGAATAATGTGGTTAATTATATTGCAGGCAGAGTTGTAAGTGTGTGGCATAGCAAACAAATCTCAAGCAGATTACTAATCAGTCCAGTTGTGTGTTTGTTGTGCGTGAATCAAAGGTCAGAGGTCGGTCACAATGCCTCGAGCCAAGTTAATTAACAGTCAGTTGAGTTGAACTCCAAGAAGAGCTGATAGAAATGGCTTAAATTGTACAAAATAATGTTGCAGATTGAATTTAAGATTCTCTATCATCCGATAGTCATGTCAAAAGGATATAAGAGTTTATTTAAGATACACACATTTATTCAGTTGACATCTCTCAACCATTTGGCAACCAATCATTTTGCGTAGAGAAAGTGTTGCTGCCTCCACATGACTTTTATGTATTCGAATATGCAAGCCACAGGTGGGTTGTCGCTTTCAGCGACTATCTACTTAAATGTCATGGGACTTCTAAGTGCTTATCACCTTAACATAATCAACAGCAGCAGCAGCATTGGCAGCAGCAGAGACACCAACAATAGCAATAAGGACAACAGGCAGAACCACAAGAATGTAGGCAGTTAGACTGTCAGGGAGTCAGGCCGTCAGTTGGTAAACTTTGCTTTCTAATTTATTATTACAAGCGTCGTGGCAAGCTGAGTAAAGAGCATATCAGCAATTACAGGAACTGGCACGTACATACGCAAGCCGCCCAATTTCAAGCACAATCAACTTTAGCCTCCATTTGAAGTCGTGAAGGCAAACTGAACAACAAATAGCGACGACAAACCCGTCCAAGCCAACAACGACAACGACAACGACAAAGATGACGATGACGACGTCGACGACACACAAGACAAATAAAAATGACTCCCGCGTGTGTAATCCATGATGCCAGGCACAGTACGAAGGGATGCACTGCACAGCCAAGTAGGAGGTGGCAGGAGAGCTGTAACAGAGAAATGAGAAGGAGACGAGGACATATTACAGATATCAGCTGTACGCATCATTTGCCAGGCGAACGTACAAGTGACAACATTAAATAATCCATTTAATGTGGCGTGTATATCATTTCAATGTTATCAGTGCCAATCTATGCTCTAGCCTCATCGATGCTGGCAGCGTCTTCTCAAGCGCAACGCAAAATCAATAAGTGCCAGCAAAGAAATTTCTAAACAATGCTTAAATAAAGTAAAGCAAACATGCTTAGCTGCCAGACAGTCAGGCAGCCCGGCAGCCAGACGGCGAAACTCAACACGTTGGAGTCTGAACTCAAGTTGTCCCCAGCTCTGTTGGTAAATGAACAAAAATACGGAAGATTTGGGTTTCCATGTTAACTCAAATACAGATTCAAATCCTCGAATAAGTAACCATTCCATTAACCTTTTTGATGTTACCGAAAGTGAAATTCGCACACTGAAATAAAAATAAATATCACGTATACGTCATATCGTACTTCAGTTGATGAAAGTATTTTTATCTTTAGCAAAGAATGAAAAGTGGTATAAAATTAAATGTATTAACATAATGGAAATAAAAACAGATAATAAAACCTGATATTAAATTATCAAAAATTTATTTTAGTGTTAGTAAAAGTGAAACAAGTACACTGAAATAATTACGTATACGTAATATTTTATTTATTTGAATAATCAAAAAGTTCATAAAATGACTTTAATTTATTTTTAAATAATAGAATTAATATAACAATGATGTCCAAATATTATATTTTATATACAAAAATGAGAAATATCTAAAATAACACAAAATATTACGTATACGTAATATCGTACTTTTATAAATGAAAGAAAATAAATGTATAAAATTTGTTGCAAATATCTCATAATAATAATGAGAAATAATTTTGTGCAATTGCCATATGCGATTCCTACGAAGAAGTTGTAACATTTTTGAATACTTTTTACAATATTTGCACTAATCTTGTACTAATATTATCTACTGGTTTGATGATTTATTAGAGTAAAGAAAGTGCTTCGATCACAATTCAATATTTGTTAAATAAAATTGCAAGTATTTGTGTAATTATATAAATCTAAATCTTATAAAATTCTAAGAAAAACGTAATCAAATACATATTTTTAGATACCACTGTGAGATGTCGGCGTCATTTGGCCAAGCAATCACTCAGTCTTAGGCTCTGGCATTGTGTTGGTGTCGGTCGACCTCATATGTCGGCATGTTTGCGAGAGTGAAAGTGAGTTTGTTTCTGTGTGTGTGTAAGGCATAATATCATGTAGAGGTTGCCCAACTGTTTTGCTCTCTGGCACTAATTGCCAGGCGCGACCTTCGCTTTTTGTTGTCTGAAGTTCAGGGAATGTTTGTTTATTTATTTAGCACCAACGCCGAGGCTCACTTCAATGAGCATATCATTTGCGAGGTGGCTGCTATTTTGTGCCCATCATCTCGGCATCGACCCGAAAGTGTTTCCTCCTTCCTGCCAGACCTGTGTGCAGCCGGTGTAGACTGGAGGCTGTAGACTGCTGTGTAAAGTAATTTCCGTAATGAGTTCCTTGCGCTCTTTACATACTCTGGATCCACTTAAAAGTGTTTGAAATTTCAATTGAGTTCGTGCCTCGGCAAAAAGCAATCATATGACATGTGCATATGTCAAGTTGAGAAAACGTAAATTGCTTTTGAGCGTGGCGGAGCTTTTAATATACCACTTAATGGCTTAAAAGGGTATTTAAGTTTTATTCGAATAAAGATAAGAATATCAGCACGAATTTAAGGTATTTTTCGGCATACAAAGTGATCATTAGCGAATTTCATTCTTGCTCTCAGTGTTATTTTCGCTGCCAACACGAGAAAGCACTTAATGTTGCTCATTAAAAATAATACTTCTTTTTGCAGTCGAAAATATGCAATTGTTTTCATTCCTTTAACGAAAATTATTTAATTTTTGTGAAAAAAACTTCGAGGGTATTAGTGTAGTTGAATGTTGAGCAGAAAACTCAAATATCCCTGTTGTTGCTGTTGCTGTTTGCCTTTGTCTGTTTGTGTAATGCGATTAATTTTGATTAATTTCTTTCTCTTTCTCTCATTTTGTCTTTTTCTTTTGTGAGTTCTTTGAATCTCGTTCTTTTGGGGGAGAGATTTTCTTTGGTTTGGCTTTAATCCACTTATGAAATCTTAATGCCTTAAAAATTGTTGGCCAACTTTGCGCCACATTTGATGTTTATAAACAAATCAATCATAAAACATTTCGCACCGCTTACTTTGGTAATGGGTATGGGCACGGATAATGGAATCAGCTTGTAACTTGCTCTAGTCAAAAACAACAATTTAATTAGCAAAATATGCGCACTTAAGCACTAAATAAACGCTTTGACACAGCATCAATTATCAAAGTGGCCCAGTAGATGAATGCTCTGTACTCTACTCCTGTGTGTTATGCTTTTCCCTCTCACTCTCTCTCTCTTTCTCTCTCTTGGTCCCAAATCCGACTCACTTAATTACTTAATTTATGCCTGAAGCGCCTTGCCCTAGGCGCGCACAGTTTCAGCCGCCTCGGCGGGAACTCAGTCGCAGCTCTCGCAAAATTGGATTAATTTGTTTACTACACAGTCTAGGAGAGGCAGCTCTCCGAACCCAAAAATGCCGCCAGTGCCCGTTTTGCACACTTTATGGCCTACAGAGGGGCGAAGAGACCGAAATGTGGTCGGGCACTGTATGTGTCTTGGCAACACTTGTGAATATATTGGTGGAAATAAAATGTATAATACCAGCAGCAAGCATCGAGTTTAAAGTGACATCAACAACTACTGAAAGTGCACTGAACGACACTTTGCATCGTTTTGTTCAAGAGTTGGACAGAGGCCAAGATGATTTTTCGTTTTTAAGCCAAAAGTCAACATCGGGGCCATCAACTAGAAGTCAACTAAACTGGTGCATTTAAATCTTAGATGAAAGTTAGACTTAAAATAATGTCCTGTGATGAGTTAACAGCCGCATTATAGTAAATGCAGTTGATGCAGAAGATTAGCGAGTGATGAAAATAAACATAAACACATTTCTAACCAAGAGCGAAGTTTATTGCGCCACACATTTTAGAATAAAGAGAGTTAAAATAAAGTCCAGTAAATAGCTCACAACCGCATAGGAATTCGTAAGCAGCCCAAATTGATCAATTAATATCGAACAAGAAAGCATTTCACCCACTTTACCCAACGCTCAGCTGTCAACGCCGTGAAAACTTTCATTAGCATGGCAAAACTTTGAAAGCATTTCAACCACATGCACCTGTCTCTTTTACACTTTCGCTATCGTTCTCAGCTATACTCTCTTTAATCTTCGACTTTCGGGCTCTCCCCTCGCCTGTCGACCACACTTCCTGGTAGACATTTTCATTATTTCTATGCAATGAAAATTGAGTTTCACTTTCGAGCAGGTGTTCCCACACCCGTTCGGGTTTTTCCGAATTTTCCCTCGGGATTTTCGTTTTCGGCTCCCTGTTGGACCTTGCTAATTAAAAGTTTTTCGCACAACTTTTCGGCACGCTGTGTCACCACATTTTGTCAACGAAGCGCGTTTAAATTTCGCCGAAATTCGCCTTTAAATTTGCCGGAAACGGAAGGAAAACAAAGTAACGGCAGGCAAATAAATACTGAAACTTTTTAATTGACAAAACAATAAAAATGATAATAAATGAAATTAAATGACAAAACAAACTGACAAAAAAATAACTTACTTTTTTGCCAATTTGCTGAAAAATAAAAGTTCTTCTGGGCGGCCAACGCAGTGCGGTTACAATCTGAATTATGTTTAAACAAACTTGCCATAAGCATTTGTAAAAGCATTAACATAAATCACACGCTTCATTAAGCACTTTACTAATTTAAGAGCGCGATAACCGAAGCCATTGATTTTTACAGATGATTTACTTTATTTAGGGCATATAGCGAAACTTTAAAATGGTTGAAATGTAATATGAATAATATTTTTAAAAACTCTCACTCTTTTGACACTTTGCTTCGCTTTCCAATTAAAATGTAATAAATCAACATTTAAACATTTATTTATGCTGCTATCCCTAAGCGCTTTTCATCAACTGATTTATGGTCTCTGCCTGACCACGCTTCCCATTCCATGATTCAGTTTGAAATGACAAATTGCCGCACTATTGAAATATTTTGAATATATTTTATTACATTGAACCACACAGCAAAGGGTCATGGGTCAGGGGGCGACAAAAATGCGAATGTTTTTATGCACATTGCATATTCATTAGAGATAATCATGCATTAAGTGGTCAGCGCTCCGGCGAGAGGCTCAACATGCCAATCTATTCCCAGGTCACGTGCCTCGCATTACGCTGCGTATACGTCATGTGAAGTGACCAGTGGGTAAACCTTTTTTTTATTTACGAGTATGTTGCGTTTCGCTCCACGAGCAGCCAAAATAAAAAAAATGCCTCCTTATAAATAATATTCCAATAATTGAGCGGTGGCCAAATGAGGTTGACCCGTGTGCTGCTTATGATGATGTCTGCGCTGGTTTTATGCTCCGGCGCAGCTTTTAATGGAGCAAGCGTATTAATTTTGCATTTGTTGCAGCATTTTTAACGGCGCTGCGGTGCCAAGAGAGCCAAGTGAACTCTGGGTCCCCTTTTCTTTTTGTTGAGCTCGCCGAACTTTTTGCTCTTTGCATAATTTGCTCATAAAAAAACATGGCCAGCAGTGTTATGACTACATTACCTGGTTGAACTCGCCCGACCTGCAGCCTCACGGAATAAAAAGCTCTGCACCCCAAAACATTATTATACAGCTGAAGCAGAAGCGATTGCTTCGGGTCGAATATCAATGTGTGCACAGTTTGTATTAATTTGCTGCGATTATGGAGAGTCTTTTCAATAAGAGAAATTCGAGCATAATTTGTGGCGAATATAATTGTCATAATGAAACAAGGACCAATCACAAACAATAGGCACACAAATTGTAGCCAAATATATTAACAATACAAATGTGTTGCAATTAAAAGAAAAAAATGTAGAAAAACTGGGAGTGACCAGTTGAGAGTTGGCAGCTGGCAGCTACAAACTTTTTTGTATTATTATTATCCCAAGCTCAGCTGGGCTGGCATTTCCGCTTCAATGGCTGCCGGGCATTGTTGGCCATATGCCATATGAATGCCACATTGTCACACATATCATATATTGACAATGCTGGCCAGCAGCTGTCGGCTGTTTGACTTGTGGCTGATGTACAGCACAGCGAAAATTGATAAGTTTAATTAAATTTACACGGACGATAGGCAGCAAGTATTCGTACTTAATAGAGAGTATATTGGAGGCTGGCAGATAACACACGTTAGACAGACAGACAGACGGACGGACGGAGACTGACAGCGTTTCATTAGTTCTACGAGTTGGCAGTTGTGGCGTTGCGGCAACATTTCATTAGTCGCCTCCGCTTCGTGAAATTTATGTGCACGTCCTGACGATTTGCAGGCGCAGGCCACATGCCATTTGACACCCACGCATATACGACCTTGCCCACCATTTTGGGTAACCTTCCCAATATCGTTTCAATAAAAAGAATATTAGCAAAAGCAAGAACAAAAACGACCAAAACAGGAAAAGAGCAACAAACTGGGAATGCACAGCCAGCGGCTATTTGTGTTGCCTGCGTTTGTGTGTGTGTGTGTGGGAGAAAAACAAACAAATGCCGGGCAACGAGAGGAGGCGGGGATTGGGGAGAAGGGCAACACTGGCATGTCAGGTATTTGCGATAAGCGAGCGTTCACTCGGATGCCGAGGGGGCCTTTTGGGGTCCCTCGCTGCCGTTGGGCGTATTAAAGATTATGTCACAGCCAGCCAAAAATATGCGCCAATGGTATTTTTATATTGTGTGGCAAAGTATTTGGGCAATTGGTTGGTGGAGGGCCGACGAAGGAGCAGTTAATCGTTGGTATTTTTAAAGCTTAGCCTTATGAGCACAAATACTTTAGACTTCTGCGCCCGATATGCGTAGTACTATCTTTAAGGCCTATGGGACGCTTTTGTGCTATCCGATTATCGATTAATTTTATGGCACAGCAATTGACCCTCCCAAGGTGGAGAGCATTAAAACTTTATCGTTCGGGGTCCAAAAGTATGCAAGTATTTTACTAAGCTCATAGCTAATAACAATAAATTGCAAGTCCTGTGCGTTCTGCCAGTCGCTACAAAAGGTTTTTCGCCCCCTCCAATCGGAAATCCATTAAGTAGTCATTATACGAGTATGCAGCTAATTAAATGGCTGCAGACTTTGTCGAAGGCCAAACAAAAGAAGAGAAGTAATGTTTTTTGTAGTGGCAAAGGACAAGGCGACTGGCAACTGGCGACATAAATGCCTAATTGGCTTTTGGCCCAAAACTAAACCGGAAAATCCTTTGGCCTGACGCCTGCTAATTAATTAGCTGATTAGCTGGCTGTGTGATAATATTTAATGAGCATAACGTGTTCCAATTGCCGTGTAACTCAATTTCCGGCCCATCCAACTGGCAAGCTCTTCACATTTTCGCATTTTCACATTTGCCGGATGTAACATCCTAATACTATTGACTTGTTATCGCTTTACGTTTGCCATTGTTTGACTATTTTTGGCTCAGTTCCCTGTAAAGTGCCGTCAGGCAAACACAATTGTTACTCCCCCCCTTCCGCTGTTGATTTTGCCTTTGTGCTTGGGTTTATAACGTTTCCGGCAGAACTGCCAGGAGCAGCTGACTAGTTGGTTATTTCATCTGCGTGTTGCCCCCCGGCAGTCTATTAAATTCTCTAGCATTCTCCATTAGTGTTTAGTGCGCAGGATATCCTCATTTGCCTATGTCCACCGTCCAGTGGGTGCTGTGTCAGCAGTTTTGTTTACGACTGTATATTTATTTGACATACTCGTAATGTCAACGCATTACCCTGAGCTATGGCAACTGTTGACAAGACCAAGATAGCAGCCCAAATAGCAGCAATTTCAGCTTAATATCGTGTGCATGTTAAATTCTTTTCGCAAATTCTGCAGATTATACAGCAAGCTAATGCAATTCAAATGTTGTATATTCTCTTGGGAACATATAACTTTCTCAATGAGAATTAATTAGTAACCGAGAACATGTCAAACACATTGCCATAATTTTTGCAACATTGTGCAACTCTTTGCTTGTTAAAGTCGTGTTGATTTTTAATCCATTTTTGAGCATGCCCCAGCCAGTAAAAAATATTAAATCTTATCCATTAAAACGCTTTATGACAGCCGCTTGTCAGTAGTGAATCAGAGTGTGAAAACCACAAAAATGCCCATAAACTCTTGCTATGCTTTATGTCTGTTTTTTGTTTCCTGTGGTGGACAAGTCGAGATTCTACTTTGTAGCTTTAATTGTCGGACATTTGAATTTCGTGCTCTTTTGCACATCCTCCCGCTCTCTTCATTCTTGGGCGCTAGAAACAGGTTCCTTTTTGACTAGCCCCCGAAAATATGCAAAATAAAATTAAAATTGCTGCACTATGGTCCAAACGACCACTTTTGTTCTCATTCATAAATATTTCCCGAAATATTTTTTGACGCGGTTGTTTTATTTAACCTGTCTTGCACATTTTTTGTTACGTTTACATTATTTTAACAATTTAATAGCTTTTACAATTTTTTGTTTCATTGGTTGAATGTGAACATAAAAACATGCGTTTTTTGCTGCAAAGAAACAATATGGTCTTATTCAACAGATTTTTAGTTTTTTTAGTGAATTAATCATATTTTTTTATGACATGGCATGCAACCTCTGTTTAACTACAACAATCCAACAAATGTTCATTATGTTCTGTGAAATGCTGACCAAAATTTTACACATAGTGTACGGTCGGATAACATATTTTTTATGAATAGTTTTTACTTTTATGCCTTAATAAAATTATTTTATTATTACGAATTTTATTCTTTTAATTTAACAGGCCATATTTAAAAAAAAAAAAGTAGACAGCCACCTTTAAAGAGCTAAAAACACTATCCATTTTATAATTCTTTCTGAACTTTTGATTTCGCTAAAGTGGAGCTATTTATAAAAATTTCTAATGTGCAACTTTGATGGTCATTAATTTCCAGATACAACGCCATTAATGCCACTTTGAATTGGGTTTGTGGCAACAAAAGTGGTCGTGTGGACCACAGTGCTGTGTATGCGGGGGCGTGTCTAGGCCATCTCGCTGACCAACTGTCCAGTTGGCCCAAAACATTTTCGCATTTTCGCACGCTGTACAGTGCGTGAAAATGTAGGAAAGAAATTTGGAAAAAGGGCGAAAAGCGAAAGATAGAAACAAATGTCTGGCCATTTGAATGCGCATTTTTACTGTTCATTAAATTTGCTTAAGTGATAAACATTTATAATTCGCTTTTACTTGTATATTTATTCAATTTTGTTCGTCGTCTCACTTTCTAAGCTCTTGCTTCTTCGTTTCTTTCGTTCATTTCAGTTGTTCCACTCAACGAGTTTGGCTTGCGACAACAACAGCAACAACCACATGCAGCAGCTGCAGAGTTGAGACATGAAAATGCTTCGCCACATCAACAGCAACACGAGCAGCAGAAGCAGCAACAACAGCAACAGCAACAGCAACAGCAACAACAGTAACAACAACAAATACAAGGGGAATTAGCAGGCACATCAATTTGAGCTGGCAGGCAACTTAATTAAAACGCGTTGTCCAGCAACAATTTTAAGCTGTTGTTTGTTTTGAAAATAATTGAAATTTATTTGGCCACTTGCCGTCATCAAATTCGGTCACATTTCTTGTTAATGCTGTCACACTGAGTACTTTGCACACACACACACACAACCCACACGCCGAACAATCCGGAAACACGCACTTGCGTCAAAAGTGAATCCGAAATGCTGTCGAGTGGCCGCAATGGCATTTCCTTCTGGCTGTTCTTGCTGCTGCTGCACGGCGCCCAGCAGCAGCAGCAGCAGCCACAGCAGCAACAGCAACAGCAACAGCAAAAGCAATTTGTGACAGACGAGCGAGAAAACGTGGTGCAGCAATTAACGTCGATGCCAAGTCCAGATGCATTTTCAATGATGCCGGCGCACACCACAAGGTCAGCTTGGACCGCATCCGCTTTCAGCAGCAATTTAAATGCAGCGACAACAGCCACACCAGCACTCACAGCAACAATCATAGCCCCAGCAGCAGCATCGGCAACGGCAATGCCCAGCGTCGAGCCTCTGGCAATAGGAGCAACTGCAGTTGCAACAAAGAAAAAACTTGAATATTTAGCAGCATTGACAACATCAGCAATACACAACACTCCAACTACAACCATGCCGCCATCAACAACAACAACAACAGCAGCAATAGCAACAACAACAACAGCCCATGTGAAACATATGTCATCCCCAATAACAGCGACGGCAATACCAATAAAAAGCAAGCGTGTTGTGCCCACAGCAACAACAGAAACATCAACAGCAGCAACAACAGCAACAACAGCAAACACAGATGCGAAGAGGACAGAGAACAAATTGAATATGAAGCAAAGTGCCACCATGTCAACATTTGTGGAGGCGTGGCCAGCAATGAAAACAAATAATAAAAGTAATTGGCAAACAGAAACAACAGAGGCTGCCACAACAGTCGTAACAGCAACAGCAACAGCAGCAGCATCAGCAACATCAACATCAGCAATGGGCAAAACTGTGCCTACTCTACACTGGCTGGATACCACTAAAATGGCCCAATCGGACGCCAATACATTTAGTAATCCCTTGGCTAGCAGTGCTCTAACAGCAGCAGCAGCAACAGTCACGGCAGCAATGGAGGCAACAACAACCGCAACGACAGCAACAGCAGGCACTGCGTCGGGCTGGCCAGTGAAGCATGCCGCAGTGCTCGAGGGCGATGTGATACTTGGCGGCCTGATGATGGTTCACTCACGCGAGGATAGCATCACCTGTGGCCAGATCATGCCCCAGGGCGGCATCCAGGCATTGGAGGCGATGCTCTACACCCTCGACCAAGTAAACAAGCAACAATTGCTGCCGAACGTGACGCTCGGCGCCCATTTATTGGATGACTGCGACAAGGACACGTACGGCCTGGAGATGGCTGTGGATTTCATAAAGGGTGAGTCCAACATTCTTACTCATATGCCATGCACTTTATTCGCGCCATCATTTTGAATATTTATGATTCGTGCCAAATGCAAAAAGTCAACGACCATAAAAAATCCTTTGTTATTGTCGCTCCACTCGGCGGAACACTACCCAAAAATGTTGCCCATTCGCGAGGCATGAAAACGAAAGGCCATTAAAATGAATGCTTGCTGTGCGCAGTTCCATTGCCATCGCCCTCTTCATTACTGCATTTAATTAGCATGCACTAACACGTCTTCCCTTTGTGTTGGCCACGCCAGCGCCTGTTTGTGTAATGCATTTAAATTGGCCAGAACAAAAGTACAACAGAGAATTGTTGAACACAAGCCGAATTTTGTCTCCTTTTCGCATTTAAATTGCTTGTTAGTTGTCGGTTCTCAAAAATTTACATTCGAGTAACAACAGCGCCAGCATCCGGTATCACATCTCTCTCGCATCTCGAGGATAACAACTAATTGTATTTATTTATCTGCGTAACGCCAAACTGTAATGAAAATTACACTTAAGTAATTATCAAAAATTAAATTCACTATCACATTAAACATATCACAACATGAATTCACTTAGTATTATACAAAAAACTTTAATGAAATAAATATAAAACACACGATCTAAAATTAAAATACAGAAATAAAATGAATCAAATGAAATGAAATGAAATAATTTGCGATTTCAAAAGCGTTGCACAAATCCCTTGCACTAAAAAAATACTATCAGCTTTAAACACTCGAATAACAGTATCACAAGCGGATTACACAAATTCAAAAAGAAAATAACAAAAAATTAAAGCCGCCAATGGATTTTTAGTTGGTTGCATTCTCTGATCTAATGGCCGCAAACTAATCGTTTGCAATTTCCAAACTTTGTCGCAGTTTAATCAAATTTATACCGCAATATCTCTTACAGCCTTAAATAATGTTGATCTAAATTTGTTACAACTTTTTAATTTGGTAAAGGATAAATTGTTTGTGTTTAATAGCTTTGGATTCAACTTTTTGTAATCCAATAAATTGGTAACGAAAAAGTAGCAACTTAATACATTGAAAGTTCAGTTGGCTTATTTATTTGAATGTTGCACAACTTTTTGTCTTGCATTTTGAGTTTAAATCTCTTGCGTAGCGAACAATTTCATACTTCAATTGATTATTTATTTACTCAGCACAGAACCAATTTATGTTAATTTATTGCATCTGTTTTGTAATTTTTTCCTTAGGGCTAGCAATTGTTTACATTGTATTTAAGCTATAAATCTGAAAATATTTGCAAACAAAAGTTCGCCGCTGGGTAAATTCTACGTCAAGTTAGAATAAATAATGCCCGAAATATGCCGAAACTTGTTTGCTGTGCAGGGAATTAGCATAGTTACTGGCTTACATATGAATATTTATGTGAAATGATTCACCAATATTTTTTTTGTTCTATTCATTGCTGTGGGCTTGCATTTTCAGAGTGCTATTCTATTTGTATCCTTAATTACTGTGCGCAATGCTGTTATATGCCTGACGCCCGCAACATTTGGTGACATAAACTAGATACATATGGCGAAAACTATCACAAGAATGCACAATTCTCCAAATGTTGTCAATTGTGTTTGCAATTTTATTTGGACTGATTTCAGCTGACAATTCCATAAGGCTTAAAATTAATTGAACAGCGATTTTTGTCCTAACACCGAAAGAAAACAAACACATGGTAATGAATTGGAAACACGCACGAAATTTATAATTGAAATTAGCGAAATAATTATGCTGTGGAAAAACAATGCAATGTAAGGCATTAAATTACATGATGCGCTTTTCGATGTTCACTTTTTATGGCCTCTCATGTTCGTTCAATTGGATGTTCCTGATAAATATGTATGTATGTTTGGCTAAGCCTCCAGCCTCGTAGCCCACTTACAAAAACATAAGCGACACTCACATGCTAATGTAAATAAATATACATTTCCTGCGTGTGTGCGAAGGAGGCAGGAAATTTGAAAGCTGGTCAGAAACACACAGGGAGAACGGTCGTTAAGAATAGCAAAAATAATTTAATGAGAGGGATGTAGATTGGGGCCCATGTGTTTGCGACAAGTAACACCAAAAGCTCTTGCATAAATTCATTACAATTCAATTTGCAAATTTGCCAACATCATTGTGAATCCAATGAAATAAATGGCTGCTGCAGCATTGTCACCAATATTAATACTGACTTTCGTCGTATATTCCCAGATCCCCCTCCCCCTCTCTGTCTCCCTTTGAGCTGCTCCGTATTTGCATAACTATGTACGACATGTCTGTGTGTGTGTGTTTGTGTATTTGTGTGCGTGTCAGGGACAATGCATTCCCGTTGTTCCCTTTGCTGCTCGCCACTTGTCACTTGCGACCCACACCGTTGTCTTTGTCGCAGCGCCGCATTCCTGATGGTCTCGGGTTACATACACACAGTATGCTATATACATACATATGTATATATGTTAGGGAGGGGACGCTGCTGTGGCTCCAAAAGCATATTGGGTGCCAATTATCACTTTGTTTGCCAATCTGAGCAGCTGCTTTGTACGTTTCCGATAGCAAACTAATTGGGTTAAACAAAATGCATTCATTGTCATTTCCTCTAAAGCATCTCCGTCCCTCGGTCTTTCTGTCTCTAACTGCTGCCTGATAAACACAGTCGTTCAATGAACTTGTCCTTTGATGTTGGCCCTGAGCGTTGTCAATTGCTTAACAGTCGTGTGGATGCTGTGCGGCGCTGTTAACTTGCGACACAGAGCTTTTCGCGCTCGGTTCGTGTCTCGGCTAACTTAACAGAGTCAACTGACGGCAGCTAACAGCTGAATTTATTTTGGGACAGCCACTGCTGTTATTGTTGGCAGCTACATTTATGAACTAGCTTAAATAAATAAAGGCCAAAGTTTAGGCAACATAAATTTATTTGGCATGTTTCTGCTAACATCAATTGGTTTGGGGACTATTTGAAATGAAATTCATAAGTATGAGTAAATGCTGAAGAAAAACGAATTTGGCATTTTGTGCAGCATTTCTTTAAGCATATTTTAAAAATATTTGTAATTTTTCGTACTTAGTCTAAAAAAAGCTTAGCAAAAGAAACTAAACTCACTACTTGCCTAATTGCTTATGTTTTCTGTAAGCCGAAGAGCAAAACATTGAATGTGTTTTTAGCTACTTGCAGTAAATTACTTTTCTTTTTATTGGTCTACCCATAACACATTTTGAGCTGTGAATGGAAAAAGCTTATATTTGGTAACCCATTTTTTTTTATTTATTTTATTTTAAAGTTGACAATAATCAATGAACACAATGAATTTATGAATAAATTTTTTCATTAAATAAACATTAAAATAATCAAACTTTTTATTAAAAATTTACTTATGAATAATGCATAATTTAAGCTATTCGCACCCTTGATTACAGTGTTAATAAGCTTAGTACTTAAACTTGTAAATGCTTTGATTAAGGAGCTTAAGTAGTAATTAGGTGTTATTGATGATTTCTCACTTGAAACGTAAATATTTTGTGGAAATGGGCAAAGAGCTGCTTCTTGGAATTATTAAAGCAATAATTCAAAAGCATTTATAGTTGAATTGATTGCATGGCATCTATAATAGTGTAAGCATTATTCATAAAAATGCATCTATGAAACTTATGTGCGGCCGTAAATCGTTGAATATAAATCGTTTATGGTGTGACTTAAAAAGAATATGACTTTACGATCTGGCAAAACAGCATCGCAGAGAAATCAAAATCATCTTTGGTATCTGAATCAGGATGCGACGCCTCAACTGACCCAGTTATACTTGTAAATTGAAATTTTATTTTCTCGTTCCGCACACACTCAAACATGGACACGCACATACGAACACGAACACACACACACGCACACACGAACACACACACACGCACACCCTCATCAAAAGGCATATAAAAATGTTTATTTGCCATGACGCAGCGGCAACTCTGGAGCAGCAAAAATACTCCGCTCAGTTCATATCATTTTAATTCGCCCAGTGCCCAACCCACAATTCCATCCATCCTGCTGGTTACTGCTTGTTGCCAATTCTAGTTGTTGTTGCCGCTTGCCGCTTGCCACTTAATGGAATTTGCCGCTTATGCGTTACGCATGCCGGGCATTATCCTTTCTACCGCTGCCTTCCGTTTCCTGTGAAATTTGAGACTTCTGCCCGCGTCTATCTCCGTGTTGTAGTCATCGTCTCTTCTCGCTTTTTGCCTAGCGCACTTTTCTCAAAAGTTGACATGCTGCCTGCCTGCCGCCTGTTTTTGGCTAAAAGTTTTTTCCACTTTCCTTTTGTTTTCCGCCTTTTCGCATCGGCTTGTTACTTGTGGAGCACCCGACAAACATACATATGCTTGGGCTTTGCGTGTGAGCCGGCTGCCAGCTTCGGATTTGACTTTGACTGTTAACAAGATTTTATTGGCTTTCCGCCTGCAACTAGTTTCCTTTAGGTTCTGTAATTTTTTGTGTTTTTCAAGCCCAGCCAGCATTCCGGTGAACTTAATTTATGCATGCAAATCGTCTAAGCAGCTTAGGCAATTTAAAGTTGCCGTCTCGAATGGTTGAAGAGGCATTATTTTTGTTATTTGATAATGCCAAATGTTTCACAAAGCGATTTCTTGTCAAATTCACTAAATTTTTAACGAGCTACTCGACAAAAATCCACATCGCTCCATGTGCGTCAGAATGCAGACAATTTCCATAGGCCATATTGGTTTCCAGTTGCTCCTTTCAAAGTATGCAACACGAAATTGGAGGCCATCGAGGCTCGAGGCTGCCGTTTCAGCCAATCTTCTGGCATGTTTATTTATTCGATTTATTTTGTTGTCTGTTATGCGTCATAAACGATTTTGAATCGCAGCTTTTTTTATGGTGCACGCAGGTAAAAAAAACCTCACAATCATAATGCAAATCTGTCAGCTTTCGAATTTACGATTGTTTCAGTGCTTTCGAGTTCAACGCATTAAATCAATACAATGTATCTTCAAAGAGTTGTCGAGTCACTTTAAACCAGCAATCTATGTACCTTCTATCTTTATTACTGCTTCCAAGTTCTTGCATATTGTATTGTTGTTGATCTTTACAATTGCTGAATGTTAAGCTGGCCACAAGCGCTTCACAGTTTGCTCAATTTACACAATATCCGCCTCCGACCCGTTCGTGCAACATTGCGGCGCCTTTCTTCTGCCACATTGTTTACTTTGTACCAGCTACTGCCACAGCAGAAGGAGCGTCCACTTGCTGACTTATGCATTTTAGCAGAGCCCTCGGGAAACCAGTCGTCTTTCAAAGTGACGGCCAAGTCATGTCTCAGCTAAAGTGTAAGTAGCGAATAAAAAAAGGACGTGGAAAATACTAAAGTAATAAAGCTTAATAATGCAACAAAAGGATATTAAATTTATATTGAACTTTATGCATTTTTATATAATGCATATTCAACAATAAATCGGAATTTAATAATCTCACTATGAAATGCAACATAATAGTATAAAATAATTAACCAGAGGCAATTCACAGATTGCGTTTTATTGACTTTTTTGTATTTTTCTACACTAAACATTTTTTTGGCTTATAGCTTAATAAAGGCATAAAAAATGTTGCTGTCAATTAAAATTCACATTCAAAAATATGAATGGGAATATATTTGATAATAATCTCACCAACAGATATATAATAAATACTACAAAATAGTACCATAAAATTAACCAGAGGCTACTTAAAGATTGTATTTCATTTATCAATTTTTTTTGCTGCACTAAAGATGTTTTTGCCTCAACAGTTAATCTCCAATTTCTTTGTTTTTCGTATTCCGACGTGGCAATTTTCATATGGTCAGCCAATAGTAGTTAATCGTCGCACACATTCACGTGGTAATTGAAACTGTAATCTGCCCGTGGGGCTATCAGTTAAATAAATATCATTTCGGTGACCAATTTTTTCTATCCTGCAATGTAGAACCTTTATTTTTTGTGCGTGTGTCGAAAGCAATAGTGTTTTTGTTTTTTCTCGACTGGCAACAATACTGTGTAATTAAATAGCTTCTACCCGAAGGGCATATGACTGAGTTACAGTGCAAATATATAAATAAATAAGAGCTTAAGCACTGCACCGCAGTAAAATATATGTATGTAATAATGTAATAGCATTGTAAATGAATTGTTAAATGTTCTCAGAAATTTAACTCAAAGGTGATGTTTGCTAGAATTGTCGTTAACATTTTAAATTACTAATATGCCGTTATTTTACCTTTTGGGTATTAAATCGAAATCAAAATTCGATTAAACTTAGATCAGACGATGCTTTAAACTTATTGAAAGAGGCGCTTGTCCTTCGAGTGACCGGTCGACTGCTGTTGCTCCACTTGACCTTTAAAATCTTGCTTGCCTTAAGCATTTATTGGATGACAAATTTGTATTGACTTTCCGCGATGTCCTTGCGATATCTTTCTGTACACTGAGTATTTGATAGCTGTGCTTGACTTGAGCACTTCTTTTTAAACAGCAGCATTTGCATTTCCGTACATAAATAAAAAAAGCAAAGAAAACAAAGTAAAATAATAAATAGTTGTTATATACGTCAAATAGTGTTTGCTTGCCCCAGACAGCAGTATAACACCAAGCAAGTATAACAGTGGCAATGTGTCATACATTTCCCCAGGACATTCTAACAAGTGTTTATTCCATTCATAAATTTCCGATTTCACCGACCAACCCACTGCCCTCAAAGCACGAGCGAAGTCGACTGAAAACTGTGCTACGCGGACTAAATGTTTAGAACACTTTCCCCGACAGGACTTCGTGCCGATGGGGTGCCGAGTGTCGGTGTCGGTGTCTTCGGCTCGATTGGCAGTTCCATACTCCTGGCCTGGGCGCAAGTTGATCGAATGCGCCTTTCAGTTGCACGCCGGCCATTCAACGATGCGGACGCAGCTTCGGCAGAAGCAGCTTAGGAACATTAATCAGTTCGCGTCGAAGTGAAGACCCGAAAGTAGTCGCGATTTCGATTGAGCTAGATAAACGCTGAGATTAACGGATGAATTAATTATGTCAGTTGAGCAATGATAACAAAGTGGTTCACGAACGTTTTAATTAGAAAGCAACACAGATTCCTTTATTGAGCATTTAAATGAAAATAAAAAAATAAAGTTAACTAAAATGTGACAGTTGGTAAGATGGTTTTAAAGCCATTTGGGATTTAAGCCAAAAATTAAATATTTTACTGTGAAAGTTATATAATAAACATATAAAATAATCAATATAAATAAAAACTCAAGCAACCCAAAACAAAACAATTAGAAAAAAAAACTATTGTCATTAAAATAATGACTTTATATAGAGAATAATATGCCATAAACTAATCAACAAAACAATCAGAAACTACACAAACGAATATCTAAAGCCTTTAATTTAATTTCATTGCTATTTGTTGGTCTGCCAGTGGCAAGAAGCAGAGACTAGGCAGCGGCGGTCGAGCTTGTTGGGGCGACGCATTCCAAAAAGGACAAAACAAATATTAATTAATATAAATCTAAATAATTCTGTGAGCTTCGCTTGGCAAACTCGGGCGAAAAGAAAAACTGTTAAAAATGAGCGAAGCGAAAGTCAAACAAAGTTTGCGCTTTGCTTTATGCTCTACCTTTAATTATAAGTTGTTTTTTAATTTTTCTTTTTTTTTTTTTGCTGTGTTTGAAATGAGTATTTTAGCGTTGAGTTAGGTAGGCGGCGGCTTTAGGGTGAGTAGGCACTTTCTGAGTGTTTGAAATTGAAAATAGGAAAAGTTCATTGGCTGAGATTGGAGCGTTGAAGTATTTTAATTAAAGTGCTGACAGGACAACATGGCAATCAAAGCCCTTGTTGTGCTAGCAACCAGCATTCTTCCTAAATCTGCTTGAGTCTTCCCTCGAGTTGCTGTGCATTGCCTTAAAGCCTTGAAGTACTTTGATACTTGACTAATTTCCTCAGATATTCGCTTTTTAATTCCATCAATTACTATCGTGCTGGCTTCCGAGTGCCATTAAAAATGCTGTGCAAAATGGCTCCCCAACGGTCACGCATTATGCAAAGCCATTGTTGCTCATACGTCACGTAGCCCACAGGTGTGTAACAGGCGCGCTCAGATAAACTTTTGGGGCCAGCTGAAGCTGAAGCTAATGAACAAAATCCGGCCATCTTTCAGGCCATTAAAGCCTTTCTGAACTAATTACGAAATTATGCACAATTTGTGGGCTGTATGTGTGTTGAAAATGAGGATTAAAAATCTCAGGGCAAGCACAGCAACAGATAAGAGTCAAGTCGAGAGTCAAGCGAGAGTTAACGAAGCAGTAATTGCGACTGCTGCCAGACCAAATAAAAGTTGAAATGAAAATAAAATTACGCAATGTGTGTCTGGATTTTGTTTTTTTGCCGAGAGCACATTCACCCATCCAGCCACACAGCACCTGCAGGATATTTAATTTCCTCACCGGGGCAAGCAAGTCCTTGTCCTTTTCATTTT